>OW679202.1:94684958-95331970 GCA_940337035.1 Agriotes lineatus
AATTCTGAAAAATGTTTTACGAGAATCAAAACCAATAGTCGAAGTACATACCCGTGACTAAAATAGTGCCCCGAATAATCGTTATAATAAAACTTAAATTTTCTTCAGTTCTTTCTAAAGTGATACCGTGGGTACGAAAATGGCCGTCGGTTCGTCAATATTTGTACTTCTAATGAACAGATAGATTGTGTGGACATCCGAGAACATAAATAATTGTTGGTGCCAGAAAATGTGGGGACGGCTATCTCCCAGCGGGTAACTTTTAAGGGGGTTAAAAATATATATTTTTCATAATAACATGGTATTTAAAAAATGTCATCTTAAACACGTTTTTGTAAAGAAATATTGCCCTTAAATACTTAATTAACCATAACATCCCCAGAATGAGTATATGTGATTTTTAAACATTAGCCGCCTCTCAGGGGTGAAATGCATTTAGACACATGGCTACCTATATTGTAAAAACTAGTAAAACTTAAAATCGTGCTTCTGTCAATGGTTAACAGAATATTGTTTCTCTATAAAATAAAACGACCTTCAGAATTTACACGTAGTCCAAATGATGCCGATGAAGGAACATCGCATGGAATTGATTTAAATCGTGTAACTCTTGACAATAAAAAAATAAATACAGAACTAACATCTTTTGAAGCTGCAATTAAAAGTTACACAAATGATTGTAATAGTAATTCTTACGTATCAAACGTTATGTCTGTATCCAAAGGGAAAGATGGCATCTGGGAAAATTCCGAACAAACTCCTCCCTCAAAAAAAATAACAGTAGGTGATAAAGATAGGAATTTATTTTGTTTTAAGGTTTACTTTTTAGATTTTACAGAATATGATGATATATCCCCACAAAGACCATAGTAGCGATGGTGATTGTTGTTACGTATCAGATTCAGTTTCGATGAGTATATCCAGCAGGAAAACCTTTGAATTACCTTGAGCAGAGGCAATTTCTGTAGTACGCAATAAAAATAGGAAGTTATTTTGTTTTAAGGTTTATTTTTAGATTCTACCAAACGTAATGCAATCGCCCTTCGAAAAAATACCAACACAACTGAAGTAGATTGAAAGAGCATTTCTTGTAATGAAATGAATAATTTAAGCCCAGAGACTTGAGCATTTCATTCAGACATTGTTGATAATAATAGTTACAGCAGAGATAAAGACCTCAAAATATTTGAAAATTCAAGCGACACTTCCAGTGAACGGTCTAAACACTGTAGCTTTGGAGAGATTCATGATGACGTAAGTGAAACGAAAACTATTGATAAACCACCTCTTGAACTCCTGTCTGAAGAAATTAAGGTAAATACAAAGTAAAAATAGGTGAATTATTTTGTTCTAAGGCTTAGTTTTTAGATTTTACCATGCGTGATGCAATCGCCTTCCGAAAAAAATATCAATAAAACTGAAATAAACTCAAAGGACATTTCTTATAATGAAACGAACAATTTGACCTCAGATACGTACGAATTTAATTCAGACAGCGTTGACGATAATGATAGCAGAGACAAAGATTTCAAATTATCAGAATATCCAAGTGCCACTTCTAGCGAATCATCTAAACACTCTGCTGCTGAAGACATTAATGATCTTGTATGTGAAATGAAAACTGCTGATAAACCACCTTTTCAGCGAGTACTGTCCGAAGAAATTAAGGTAAAAAATAAGAATATTACGCATAATACGAATAGATAATAATGTAACTAGTGATGGGCTTATTCGAATGAAAAATAACCGGTTATCCGGTTATTGAAATAACCTATGTAACTCGGTTTTCGTTCTAAGTATTCGAATGAAAAATAACCTCATGCTGATACGTACTACGCTTTGAATATAAAACCTCTATTCAAAGGTACTACGTGCCATATCTCAGCGACCTACGCAGTGCTCAAAATTCTGTAAATATAAATACGTCATAACTCATAAACAAAGCAGGTTGTATTGAAAACACCATTTGGTTATCGCGTACCTACCTCCTATCATAAAAAATATCAAATTCTGGGGACCTGAAACCTGAACGCCTAAAAACTGCAAACGCATCAAGCTATAAAACAATTTTTTATTTGCTTACATCTCCAAAGCTTCAAAACAAGAGGCGGCGCCTTTAACCCGCCCGATCGATAAAGATAAACGTTTTACAACTGTGTACACTTCTTAATAAATACCTCTTAATTTCCAATACCTACATAACACATAATGTACGGTCGTCGCCTTAGAAATCGAGCACTACACACTATTATGATATATTTTGCATGTATTTTTTAAGTGTATAAACTGGGTTTTTACAGTTATTATGGTTTTAATTGTTACGTCAGATTGTTTATTGTTTGTCAATTATGAAATACCATCTCACATTAATGAAGTAACCGGAGCAAGAATACTCCAAAGACTAGAAGAACATATTACGTGTCCCGATTTCTAAGGCGCCGACCGTATATATTATGTTTTGGTTCCTCTGCTATCTGCAAGTTATGATGTCGATGCAGATGACGGTGAACCGATGTCGATGCAGATGACGGTGAACCGATGTCAATGCAGATGACGGTGAACCGATGTCGATGCAGATGACGGTGAACCGCCAACCGGCAAACCGGCTGACTTAATCGAAACGAATCGAGAGCAAAAATTTATTCGAATGATTATTCAAATAATCATTCGGTTATTAATATAATTCGAATGCAAATAATTCGGTTATGAAAATTGTCCGGTTATGCCCATCACTAAATGTAACCCCATGGGAAATTTCTTGTACGCTAACTCACAATTTAAGACAAAAAAAAATTAAAAAGACTCAAATTTAAAAAAAAATCACATTTACTAAGGCATGCAAGGTTATTTCTTTAAGCAGAGCATCATATATTTTTACATAGACAGGGTTGGTTTTCCTGGTTTCAAATATATTATTTTCCTCTATTCTAACAAGCCCTTGAAATAAAGGCAATATTAGTAAAACTAAGCGGTGTAAGTAGCAGCCTATATGGAAGAAATAGCTATATAAGTAACAAGGAATGTAAGGACCTATTAACATTTGAGGTAGGCAAGTACAAGCCAAGACAAAGTTGCGGGTTATTGCCTGCCGAAAATGTTAATAGGCGATACATTCCGAGTAATTTTATTATATTTTTTTCGCTGCTTATCGAAATTTTCTTAGATTTTTGAAAAAATCGTTTGGTTTGTCATCTGTCACTAGGATTAGTTTTCGTGAGTCGTGTTACCTGTGAGTGTCGCATGTCACATAAACACTTGCAATTTATAAACAAAACGTCTAAATCTGCATCTTGCTTTGCTAATTTTATTATTCTAGGGACTTAGTAATAATATTAAGTTCCGTTGTCAAGAAAAAGCAGCAAACAAATATAATCACCGACTTACACGTTTTGTTACTAAGGCTCTATCACTGACTTACATGATCAGCAGCGGGAAAAATGCATTATAGTAATCTGAAACAAGTCAGGTACAATAAATGACTTATACGAAATGATATTTTATTTTGGTGCGTCTACTTTTACCTTTCGTTATTTTATTAATATTTGACCATAATTATCTGAAAAAAAACTGCGATCAGGAAAACAAACTCCATCTACTTATGCAAATATCTCCCTACATAGGGTATTCCAATTAAAAACACATGTACCTTCTGGATTCCTCTGGTACGTGTGAAAATTATTGAAACTTGGAGTTGATTTTCAAAATCTACTGAGAAGAACGTGTTTTTTACTTTTTCTCGTCTTACATACATTAACCGAGGAAAGTTAGGTGAAGCACTCTGTACATATTTTAATTATTAATAAGTTACTTATAGAATGAAAGAAGCAAAAGAAAGAAAGTCATCAATTGCCAGTATTGTACAGAGGACATAGCGACCAAAAATTTCATGCGCCATTTACAAAGAAACCACACAACTATAAAAGAAGTCGAAGATGTATTCCGATATCCTAAAAATAGCAAAGAGAGGAAACGTGCACTAGCTATGTTAAGAAATGAGACTAATTTTAATCTTTACGTAAAAGGTGTAATAAGGCCAAACCGACGACGTAATGAATCATCAAATCAATTACCTGAAGACATTCAATATTATCAATGCGCATATTGCAAAGGGTTGTTTAAGAAGGAATATTTGAGACGACATGTAAAAACCTGCATACCTTTCAATACGCGCGTTAATGCCAATCATGAAGGATCAAAAATAAATCATACTTCTCGGTCTTATACAATTATTGCCTGTGCGAATGATCCTACCAATGTGATTTGTCAATTAAATGTCAAGGAGCAGGTAAAGAGATTACTTTGTTCAATTCTAATGTTCAATATTGTTTGTTTAGGATAAAAATAGTTTAACCCTTTCGGTTACTGACTTCAAACTAGTCAGATGTAAAAAATAATAGCAGTATTTATTGCACTGTAGGTATTACTTGTCCATGTTTTTTACAAATTCAAAAATATATATTAAATATAAATGCCTGGGTATATGTATTTACACATAGTTTGTGTATTTTAGGTGTTTGAATTGATGAGAGGAGATGACATTGCTTTTGAGGTAAAAAAGGATTTACTTATTGCCCAGTTCGGTAATTCCTATTTAAAAAAACACAGGCGAGAAGGTATGTCATACATTTGCAGCAATAGGATGCGGGAGCTTTCTCGTCTGCTGATAAATGTCTCAAGGACTTACTTCACCCGCAACATTTTGATATGGTAATATCTGCTGTGAGGAATATTGCAGGATATGATCCTTTCAAAAAAACCTTTACGGCACCCAGTCTTGCAATGCATTTAGGTATATCTTTAAAGTGTGTATGCGATGAATTAACACACCTAGTATTAAAAGAGAGTAACGGTTTTAAATGCCAGTCGACTGTAGAACCTCAAGTATGGTTACAGAATGTTAAGAATTTCAAAAAGTTAATTGAGTTTAGGTGGAATATTGAACTATCATCGCTTGCAAATAAAGACTTGCAGGAAAAACGATGGACTAAATCACTTTTATTACCATTAGTTAGCGACATTAAGAAATTTCGCAAAGAAACGCTGAAAATTGCAAAGAATTGCAAACAGTTGTTTAATAGCAACAAGGATAGTATAAATGCATATAAAGAGTTAGTACAATGCTCTTTAGCTTTGTTAATTGTCTTTAATCGAAGAAAAATTGGAGATATACAATTTTTAAAAATTAAAGACTACCAGTTTGATAGAAAAACAGATTGTACAGATTTTGAAGGTGTTCTAACAGACACTGAGAAAATGTTAACAACAAAATATAAAAGAGTTATTAATAGCGGGAAGGGGTCTAGGGCTGTAGTAATATTGATACCCGAAATTATACAGAATTTCATTAATTTACTGCTGGAAAATAGAAACAAATATATTCCATCTGATAATGAGTAAATATGTCTTTGCAACACCCGGAGGCAGAATAAAATGGGGTAGAGGAGATGTGGCTATAAAAACCCTCGTCAACAGAATGAATTTGCAGAATCCAGAATCATTTTCAAGCAATAAATTGAGAAAACAAATTGCAACAGTAATGCAAGTAATGAACTTAAGCAAAGATGAGAATAAGCAATTTTCTGATTTTATGGGGCATACCCACAAAACACACGAAGAATTCTACGAGTAAGAATAAATAGAGAAGTTGTGTCAGCTACTTTATCTAATTCTTTTTTTAGACTTCCGGTAGATATCTATCAAACAGCGAAAGTGTCGAAAGTGCTCCTCCTGATGGAAAACGGATGTATTCCAGCAGAATATAAAGGAAAATCATTGTCAGACGTAACTTTTGATCCCAATTTAGAATATGTAATTGAAAATAATACTGATGGTTAAGTTATTAGTTAGTAAAGTTGTGAAAGGATACATGAATTTATAAATATTTTCAGATAATGGAATTATTTTAAATTCTCAGCACAATTCGAATATGGGGCCACAGGATGAAAAAAACCTCATGAACGAAGTATTTGATCAAGAAAAACGTATACAAGAAAAAGGTAAAATTTTTGTGTTAGTTAAAACGTAGGTACTTTTTTGCAGAAAGAGTGTTAAAAGATCCCAAAACGTTTTGTAAGTTCTGACTTATTTCAAAACTTTTTTCTTCAATCTGTTTTTATTTGTTATTTTCATGACGTATGAATTAATACATTGGCTGCCTATCAGATTTCACTTGCCCCATGCCTAGAGCCGACTAGTGTAGAACGCCGCAGGTTCAAACCCGAAGACTCAGTCTGTTCATTATCCGCCATGTTGCATAATTCCGGAACCGCTAACGCACAAACACAGACTAACTCTCATACAACACACCTCTAAGATTGCCAAGCTCCAACTGCAAAACCGATTTAAAAATATTCATTTACATTACAACATGTGTAGACCGCACAAGTGACGTTGGCGGCACTCAGCATGACTACTCAGTCAACGCATACCTTGCGTTGTAGGCAGCCAATGTGTTAAAGAGTACACAGATAAGTACACTTTTTAGTCACACTTAAGTGACATATACATTTTACCACTAAAAAACTTACCTTTATGATCTGTTATTTAAGTTACATATATCCGCTAACATAATAATAATATTTACAGATGCAGATACTGATGAGAGTGATGAAACACCAAAGAAAAGAATTAAAAAATCTAATACTACCCAGAGAAAGGGTAAAAAAATTGCAAATTGCACTGTGGAGAGATACCTATAAGCATTGTAATTTTAGGTTGGACTGAAATGGAAATTCGTTTAGTTAAAGACCATTTCCAGGGTTTCATCAAAACAGGAACCTACCCTTCAGGCGAGGCTATACAGGAATTTATCAAAGAAAACAAAATAGATCGAACAGTGCCTGTAATTAAATCAAAACTGCAGCATCTAATTAAACTAAAATCTAAAAAATGAATTGGAAAAGCACGGGGACAGTAGGCGCTTGGGAGTCATCCAGAGTATAGGCTTGTAGTGTTTTATTTACTAAACACGCTTAGGATTTAATTTAATTTTAAGGATGGTTTCGTCTTCGTTTTAGATATCTTTCAAGTTGTGTTGTACAGGGTCCGGCAGAATGACCGACCCTATTTAAATTGTTAATAACTGTTTAAAATTTTAAAATATTTTAATTTTTTTTTCAAAAATGTAAACACTTGCCAATTTTAGTTACAATACAATTTAATTATTAAAAATATTAGGTTTTGAAAATAACATCACTCAAATTCAAACTTCATTTTCACACTAATACAGATTAACCTAATCCTTAATTTGATTAAATTCATCAAGTTGGGCCTATCAGACAAAACTCTTCGCCGTAATTTAAAGAATTTAAAATTTCATCCTTACAAAGTTCAAGTCGTGCATCAATTACTAGCACAAAATTTAGAAGTTCGGGTTACATTTTGTGAACAATTCCTTCAACTACTAAATAATAACCAAATTAATTTGGAGCAAGTGCTAATATTTTTAATAAATAAATTATATGGTAACTAAAATTGGTAAGTTCTTAATTTACATTTTTGAAAAAAAATTCAAAATATTTTAAAATTTGAAAGAGTTATTAACAATTTAAATAGGGTCGGTCATTCTACTGGACCCTGTAGAATGGTTGATTTAGCACTTTAAGAATTTGTTATACAATATAATTACACATTTTTGCATATTAAAATAAACAATACAATATATACTTGTTTAAGTAACAACAAATAATATATTTTATTTAAATGTGTTATAAATTGCAAGATAAAAAAGTATAAAAATGACAAGAAGTCAGAACGTTTGCACGTTTTCAAAGACATAAAATTGATGCGATCGCCATGGAACTGTGTCGTTGAGGATTCTTCGCCCATTTTTATTGGTTGAGTATCACTGATTTGCTATATAAATATGCGTTTTATGTTCAAGTTAATTACTTTTAATATTAAAGCAAGTTCCTGGTTCTCTAGAGTAACTGTTTCTGTTACAATGTGGAAATACGGCCCGCCTGCGTCTCGGAATTTTGGCGCAAAAGCAGTTAACAATGTATTCGACTTCTATATATTTTGCCTTTGGTAAATTGTTTATTACTACAGAAGAAATATCCGATCCTTGAGGACAAAGTCGTTTGAAAGCCTTTTTTACATAGTACAGAGCATCACAACCACTGTCGTACTGATTTTGATCATTACGAAATACCCCTATCCATCTGTGAGTGTTTCTTCCAAGTCGTACTTGCAGTCTTGCAGAGGTGAAGGTAAAAGTACGTGGAGTTGCATCTCTTAATATAGCTTCAGCTGTTGCTATATCTGCATCATTTATCTCTTCCGTACAGGGCAAAATGTTTATGCACTGGAAGTAATTTATCATACCAAAAGCAGAGAAAAGTACGGCCCATTGAACATTCATTTTGGTAATGGATTAAATCTAAAAATTTCAATGTATTTGTACTGGCAGAATTTAACGCATTTGTTATACCGGGTGTCTTAAAATGAACTACATCTAGTATGCTTTGAATTTCCCGTAATGCACCCTAAAATTTTACTTGAAATTGGCAAGACTGTAAGTCTATGTCAAATTCAAGGTTTTGACACAAACTGACGCAAAACCTAACCTGCTAACCTCGAATTTGACATAGACTTACAGTCTTGCCAATTTCAAGTAAAATTTTAGGGTGCATTATTTGAAATTCAAAGCATACTAGATGTAATTCATTTTAAGACACCCGGTAGAAATAATATACAAAAAATCTTCAAAGTTATTTGCAGTAATATAAACTCACCTAGTTTTTTCTTTTCAGTTAATAAAAGGGGTGAATTTAAGATATAATTTTACCCGCACAACTGTACTGAGTACTATCGAGCAAACCAATAATATTTATAAATAAGCAAGAAGCGAATGACCATAAAAACGTGAGTCATCGCACCGTTGCCAGTTGTAGGGTTTCAAAACATATCCATGTCGTTGGGAAGTGACAACGTATCTTTCCTCAATATTGTGTATGGAAGTAACATCGTACTTTATATATATACAAAATATATATGAAAAATGTTGTAAAAATCGTTACCCCTCTTTAGATAAACATAATCCTTAGGTTCGCCTCTGCGCAAATAGTAAATTATATACGACATTAATTAAGTGGATTATCTGGAAGTCAGGTCGCCTCTTCTGTATAGGGGAAGTCACAACTTAACAGGTAGCAATATATATATAATATATTGATATCAGTGACGCGTGCTACGTGTCAACCGAGTGTCGGCTCCGTACGCGACACAGTGATAAATAGTCATTTTACGGGTGTGGAAAGCAGTGTTTAGGACTTGAAAGTTCAGGAAGTTGGAGAGAAGATAAGGGGGAAGTGACATAAGTAAAGGGGAGTGGAAATACGACGGGTGTTCCAGGAAAAAGAGGAAAATATGGGTCGCCAGATCGATAACAGCTGACAAGAAACAACCTTGAGCGGCTCACGCACACGCTCAGGCCCGAAATTCAAATTACCCAAACCAAGCGGCCAGAAGCGACCCATGAGTAAAAACGTAAGAAAAGAGAGCAGGCAAAGAACACAAAGCGTGACAAGCTTAAAAGATCTCATAAAAATCTGGTGTAAAATTGAATATTAAGATCTATTTTCAGTGTACCATCTAAAATTAATAGTAAAGCTAATAGTGTCACTGTAATGTTCTGTATTTGAAAGTAAAGCACAATTACATTTCTTCAACGAAATTGAATTGCTATATACACTGCAGTAACATATACCATTTTATAATAAACCAAAATGTACATATTTAAAAATCAAGGAAGTTTTAAAGTTACATTCTTATAGTATCTACATACAAGGGTACATTTTTATATCCACTATCACAGCCATCTATCCACCATAAAATTTCTCAATAAATGGTAAGTGATAGGTCATAAAAATCCATAGATAGTATAATATTCCTGTTTAAAAATAAAAATGCCGATGACTATATTATTCAAAACTCAAGTTCATTTAAAACAGATATACATATGTAATAGGAAAAGTACTTTTCAAAGATACCTTCTCTGCACAAGACAAATTTTTAACAAATATTATATATAAGTATTAAGAAAAAAGTATTGTTTTTTACAAAACATTTGTATATATAACATCGTACACTTCTTTGTAGCTACCGACAATAACAGAATGATAATTTTGTAATACTTTAAACCTATTTTAGTTTCAAATAACACTTCACTGGTAACATCAAATGAGCCATTTTACTATAGTTTACAAAGTCTATAAATAAATTGTGTACGTAAAATTTACAACTTCATGCTGATTTAATCAAGAAAAGTACTTTTCAAATACCGCTATCATATTTTTAAACAGCAAATATTTTTCATTGTTTTTACAAAGTAAGCTTACCAACTAGATACATTTTGTATTTAAACATCAATTAAATTTTCGTTAAATAAAAAAAGTTAAGTATTATCTTAATAAGAAACCCTAACTCCGTATTCCCACAGAAAAAAAAATGATCATGACTGTTTACGGAGTCGGTAATATTGCACCCTTTAAATAAATCCGGGAAACCCAAAAATGTGAAGTCTTAAATGTCTTATGTATAATAAATATGATTCATTAGAAATTGTATATGTAAATATTAGTGAACTAATCTCCACGCTTTTGGAAATATTAAAATTAAATTTGCCAGTTTTAAAAATTAAACTCTATATTTCTATATGGATAAAGAGTTTACTGCGACTAGTAGGGGAAACCCCAACCCCCTGATACATTCTATATGAAAATTTAGTAAATAATGTAAAAGTATGAGAGTACTCTTGTTTTCATGAAACTAAGAATTAATTTGCAACTATATATATGTATGTAAGTGTTTGCTACAATAATAATACATTAGTTTATGTAGTAAGAAAACATAAGAAGAAGCTACGTGTAGTGCTGCCTATCACCTGAGTATTTGTCAAGGGTTAGTGACTTCTGAAGAGTTCACCCGTACATGAGGAGGAACATAATATTTTGCTAGTTCAATACAGTAATATATTGAGCTAATATAATTACTAAATTTATTATTTGCTTTTACTGTTACGGTAGGGTTATATATTTATTAAAACAATTGGAGTTAGGCAGTCCTCTTATTAAGTTCGCTTAAGAAGGAGTTGTATGTTAAACCATAAATTTGCATTAAGAGCATAGCAACATTTGAACTTTTATCACTTTTCGTTACTGTACATATCCTGAAAAATAACAAATGCACCCAAGTCGTATTTTACAGCCCTACATAACTGTGCATTTGAAACTCGAACCCGAAATTTGGTTGATGTTATAACTTCCGCCTTGGGTTAAATGTAAGATCCAGCTTATGATAAATGAAAATTAACGTAAATGAGATTCTTTAAACTAAACCTTAAAGCTAATTATAGTTACTTAAATTGAACGAGAGTCGCAGACAGTCGTTTTACAGTCATTCCGTATTTCTTGGAGGTGGAGTTGTTCGAGCATCAGGGACGAACTCGGCTGCGAGAGGATTCAAGGTGCTCTTTGCAACGTCAACTAGATCCAGTTTAAAATTATCTACCAGGTTCATTATGGCACTGTTACTGCAAAAGATACCGCTTATTCCACCTAATGTACAATTAAAAATAAAAACGGACATACTTAGCTATGTTTGGGTTCTGCGGACTGGTACTAGCAGTTTGTTGGTCTGCTACGTTATTGTGTTCGTATTCGCGCATTGCTTCCATGCACTGTTCCATCAACTCCTCTTCTTCGAGTTGCTGCATCACCTGTTGGTCAAACTCCTCCTCGTTTTCCATCCACAAATATTCCGCAAAATCATTCTCCGGGTTCGTCGACTGTTCATTTGGGGAATCTCCTGTGGGAGCAGCTGTATTTCCGACAGTATTATTTGGCATATGCGATACATCTTCATAGCCGTAATAACCGTTACCGACCGGTTTCTGTGGTGGCATATTCATATCTCGGCTGCACGAAGTAATAATACTTCGAAGCGAATATTATAAATAAATATGGACAAACAAAATCCGCCGATTAGAAAGCTGTTCTCAAACTTTGACAGATATTTTTGTTCGTTATTTTAGTAACAACAACAAAAGCCCTAAAAGCTGCTCAACCGATACTTGCTTGAGACTAATTCCGCTAGATGGCAACGTATAATTAAAATTAGCTCCTGGTTAAAACGACCGCTTTTTCTCAAAAATGTAAAATGCGATTTAAAATGAAAATTTTCTCTAATTACATGTTATTGATTACAAAAAATTAATTATGAGTTTATACTTGTTAATTCAATGGAAATATTTTAATAAATGAGAAAATGGCAAGAGATGGCGCTGGCGATATAAAACTGCGAAAATATATTTTTAAAATTTCACAATGATGTTTATGCTTACCTTGTGTTTAAATTTAATCATAGCGTTGTTTGGTTTAAAGTAAACAAAGAGCGAGATGCTTTTATGTAAATCTCAATGTGTAAAACGAAGACTTAAACATACTGTTGCCATTTGAATTAAGAGTAACTCTAGCCCATAGACTTACAATAAAATTGTTATAGGCGGCGAAAAAAGCAGAACAAACTGGGTAGATTCTTGTTTATCTTTGACGTTGATTTAGTTCAAAATAGAAATGTAGGTACTTTTTTAGTTTACACCCCCACATTTAGGGGGTTTAAACTAAATTATAGTCTATGGCTACTTTTTTTAGTTTACACCCCCACACTTAAGCTAAATAGAAAAATCAGAAATCAGTTGTATGTGGGGGTGTAAACTAAATTATAGTCTATGTTAAACTAAATTAGTTTACACCCCAAACTTTTTATTGAAAATTAAGTAAAACAAATTATTCACGTTTATGAACTTCTGCTATTTGCAAAGAGAATGTAACAAGCCAATCCACCACCAGTGCCACCTACCGCCGTGAGCGCACACCAGGCACAACACGCCAACGTACCTTACCTAACCTAGCCTAACCTATCCTAATCTAAACTCACCTAACTTAACCTCGCAATTAAAATCATAATGCTTCAATACAAAACAATGGAAAAAAGTGGGGTGTAAACTAAATAAGCTACTCGTAAACATTATTTTAGTTTACACCGCCACATTTAAGCAAAATAGAAAAATCGTAAACCAGGTGCAGGTGGGGGTGTAAACTAAATAATCTGCCGTAAACCTTATTTTAGTTTACACCCCCACATCTAAACGAAATACAAAAATCGTAAACCAGGTGTAGGTGGGGGTGTAAACTAAATAAGGTGCCCGTAAACATTATTTTAGTTTACACCCGCACATTTAAGCGAAATACAAAAATCGTAAACCAGGTGTATGTGGGGGTGTAAACTAAAAGAGTGCCGAAATGTATACAGGGTGTTTACCAAGTACGTGTAGAAAATTGACTGACATGTTCCTTGTTTTATTTTAACACAAAACGTTCCAATCAGCATGGGTCCGTAAATGCTTCGTTTTCGAAAGGGCGTTGAAGTTGAGAGAAAAATATCGTAAATGCTGTTAATTTTTTAAGACGCATTAGGATATTAATTAAAAATTGGGCGTGTGTAGTTACATACGGCGCTAAAGACACTTTGTTGTGTCGGTAAAGGGTAAACCCAATGAGTAAACCATCTTTCGATTGACCAATGGCGTGTGCCTTTGCATGATTGTATAAGAAAAATCTGGTGTGATACACGCAAACAACTTCCTTTTACAGTGATCTTATAATTAGCCAAAAATTTGATTTTAAATTTTTAAGCATTTGTCAAAAATTTTCAAAAACTACAATTTTTACAAAGACGGTACAAAATAGAGTATTAGTTCGAGAGACAAATTTTTTCTAGAATTTTAAGCTGAATTCAAAAATGTAATAATATACCGGGTGTTCTATTTAAAATAGGAGTTAATAAAAAAAATTAAAAAAAAAACAAAATAAACCCATTTTAAAAGTATTCAACTGGAAAATCACCTATCTCACATCAATTCACATTAAAAATGTAATAAAAATGTAAAGTTAAAAAATCGTTACAACCGGTTTTGAAAAAATCGAAAAAAACTGAAAAATCACAAGAGTAAACACCTACTTCCGGTTATGCGATTTTCTTCAAAAGCTTGCTGTCGCATCTACATAGTACACAAAACGTATATATGGAGTTTCAACGCCATACCTCTTTCCCTTTTTGAGATATTCTGTTGACAGGCAGACACACAGACAGACCAATGAAAAAAATATTTTTTTTGGGATCAGGGGACTCTAAAACGTGAAGATCTGTTGAAAACTCAATTTCGAATTTTTGGGGTGAATCCAATACTTCCTTTATTGTAAAAGGAAGTAAAAAGGAAAAGGGAACAGGAGGACCCACAACAATTCGAAAAGTGGGAAACAGTACAGTTACAGAAAATCGCAAAAACCAAAACATCAGCAATACAATTAACAGATACAATAACTAAAAGAATCCAAAAGCAAGAAGAGGCAGAGATGGAAGAAATTCTGAAAAAACTAGACGCAATAAGAGATGAGATTAAAGCAGAATTTTACCAAAAGCACCAGGAGTTAAAAGAAGAATTTCGCAAGGTCAAAGAGGAATGGGAGAAGAAAGCAAATGAATGGAAAGTTGAGAAAAACGCATACGTACAGAGAATTGCAAAACTAGAAGACAGGTTGGAGAAGCAAGATCGGAGGAAACGCAGAAACAACATAGTAATAAAGGGTGCCGACATACAGGGCAACCTGATACAACGGGAAGTAGAACAATTATTAATGAACAAACTCAAGGTGGCCGTGGAGCTAAAAAACGCTTCTGCGTCACAGGGAAAGAAAGCAAAAAAATAATAATTGTGGAAATAAACTCATGGGAGAACAAACAAGAAATTATGAAAAGGAAACAGCTATTAAGAAATATCTAGAAGAGAGAAAAATACAGGCCGAACTACGAAGCATCGCAAGAGAGAAAAGAGGGGCAGGAAAAAAGGTCAAACTTGGGTACCAAAAAATAAACATTGAAGGTGAACAATATGTCTGGGACCCCGCTAGGCAGGGCATAACGAGGTCAAAAAACTAACAAACAAGGTTACAACGGACAGGACACATATAACGACCGAGACAGTGAACAGGCAAACGAGAAGGAAACAAGGGCACCTTAACGGAAACGCAAGAAGTAACAATAATTATGTCAAAGTGAGACAGGAAATCAAAGTGGGCACATGGAATATTAAAAGCTTAAACGGGAAGGAAAATGAAATAATTACGGAATTTGAAGAAACAAACATAAAAATTCTAGCACTGACCGAAACAAAAAAGAAAAAACGGGATGTATGGAGATGGAAGGAGGACACCTGCTGCTGTACAGTGGAGTAGAAGAGGAAATATGGGCACAAGCAGGAGTGGCCTGCCTAATAAAAGCCGACTACATAGAAAACCTAAAAAAGTGGAATTTTGTATCAGAAAGACTAATGACAATAAAACTCATGATAGGAAGCGAAAAATACACAATTGTGATAGCATATGGCCCGAATGAGAACGACCCAAAAGAAGCCAAGGATAAGTTCTGGGAGGACCTACAGGAAGAAATCGATAAAGTAGGGGACAGGGTTTTTATTATAGGCGAATTAAACGGCAGAGTAGGCAAAAACACAGATGGCACAGAAAGTGTAGTGGGGATGTGGGGCGAACACACATTGAACGGTAGCGGGAAAAGAATAATTAAATTCTGCGCAGTCAATGACTACGTAGTGGCAAATACATGGTTTGAACACAAAGACATCCATAAATACACACGTGAAGTGGTCAGCAGGAAAGAAAAATCAATCATCGACCTAGTGCTAGCAAAGAAAGAAGACACAGCAAGAATCAAAGACGTGAGAGTCAAAAGGGGCCCAGAAATAGGAAGCGACCACTTCCTAGTTGAAGCCAGAATAGGAATAAAGCAGGAGACTAGGGCGGAAAAAAACTCAAGCCCAGCTGCTGTTAGGTACACCAGTATAAGGAGTTACAAACTACAAGACCCATCCACAGGAGAGGAATACAGCAATCAAGTAAAACTAGGGATAGAAAAAGCCAGAACAGAATTAGAAACAGAGGACATGGAGAAGTTGTGGCTAGAATTTAAGAAAATACTACTGACAGCAGCAGAGAAAGTGTGCATCAGGGTCAACTCCAATAAAAAGCAAACGGCTTGGTGGAGCAGTGAGATTAAGGACGAAGTAGGAAAAAAGAAGATGTGGCACAAATATATCAAGACAAAAAACAATGAAAATTACCAGCAATACAAACTACAAAGGGTCAAAGTCAAAGAGCTAGTCAAAGAGGCGAAGGCGAAGGCATGGGGCGACTTCGGAAATAAAATGGAAAAAGGCAATGAAGGCAATGGAAAGCTACTATTTAAGATAATTAGGGGTTTAAAGAAAGGAAAAGCTAGTGCAGTGAAATATATAAAAAGTAAAGAAGGAGAGCTACTGACAACAGAGGCAGAAATTAGAGAAAGGTGGGCAGACTACTTCAAAGACCTGATTGGAAATACCCCTACAACACACCAGTAATGCAACATAGACTCGAAGCCAAACACAATAGAAACGGATACACAAGGAATTCAGCTGAGTGAAGTAGAAGAAGCCATAAAGAACCTGAAAATAAAGAAGGTGGCAGGTAAGGACAATATCAAGCCTGAAATATTAAAATACATGGGAGATGAGGGCACACGAGTTTTACTAAGAATCATAAAAGCAGCCTGGGATGCGAGGAAAATCCCTCACGTCTGGCAAAGTGCAGTAATCGTATCCCTGCACAAGAAAGGCGATCAACTAACGTGCGACAACTACAGGGGGATATCGTTACTCAGCGTAGCTTACAAGATATACGAAAGGATCATAGAAAAAAAACTAAGAGAAGTCGTTGAGCCCACACTAAGTGAAAATCAAGCAGGTTTCCGGCCCAGTAGGGGAACACAAGACTGGATTTTCTGCTTCAAACGTATAGCGGAGAACATTATAAACCACAACGGTAAACTGTATTTATGTGCCATCGATCTGGAGAAGGCCTTCGACAGTGTGCCACGAGAGGTGATATGGAGTGTCCTAAAAGCAAGGAATGTAAATACGCAACTAGTGGAAGTAATCCAAAGTATGTACCAGGAAACAAGAAACTGCATAAGAGTGGGACAGGACAACACTGACGAATTCAGAAGCTACAGAGGGGTGAGACAAGGAGGGGTCCTAAGCCCGTTACTGTTTATAGTAGTAATAGATGACATTGCAAGGAAGACGAGGGAGGTACCAGAAAAAGAGGTAATAGGAGTGCGAAATTTACAGCAGGTAGAAGCGAGTGAATTTATGTACGCGGACGACCTAATCTTAACAGCAAACACAAAAGAAGCCCTACTAAAAAATATAAATGTGTGGAGCCAAGTAACAAAGCAAAGCGGCATGAATATAAATGTGAAGAAAACTGAAGTCATGGTAATAGCAAAGGAATAAGAGGAAGTAAGACTAAAATTAGACAATGAAAACATCAGACAGACCATAAAAATGAGATACCTAGGAGTGATACTGGATGCGAAAGGCGACCTAGACCCAGAATTAAGCAACAGAATCGGGGCAGCCACGAGACTATACAAAGCCTTTGATAAAACCTTCATAAGAAAAAAGAAAGTCACAGTAAAAACAAAAGTAAGAATCTATAAATCAGTATACATACCTACATTAATCTACGGCAGCCAAGCGTGGACACTAAGCACCAGACAGAAAAGCAAGCTACAAGCATGTGAAATGCGATACCTAAGGAGATGTATAGGGGTAACAAGAATGGACAAAATAAGAAACGAAGAGATAAGAGGCAGGCTGAAAGTGGAACCACTACTAAACACCATCGAAAGAAAGTAACTCAGCTGGATGGGACACATGTGCAGAATGCAGAGCAACAGCAGGGTCAAAACGATATGGGAAATGGGCTGCGACAAGAAACGTAAAAGAGGAAGACCAACTAAGACGTGGAACGAGCAAATGCACAAAATACTGGAAAACAAAGGTAGCAACTGGGCGCAGGCACAACAACCCGCAAAGGACCGAAAAGAATGGAGAAACTTCTGCAAACACCTCGACACCTGACGGTAAAAGAGGATGGATTAAGTAAGTAAGTAAGTATATATTGATACCTGTTAAGTTGTCACTTCCGGTATGTAGAGGTGGTGACCTAACGTCCGGGTTTTCCACTTACCCTAGGTGCACAAAATTTACAATATATCTTGAGGGGAACTTGCACAATATATCCAGCCAAAGAGGGGAAGACGTTTCTAAAAATTTTTTTATATATATGTTTTGTATATCTACAGAATACAAAGTCGCTTCCTTTATATATGTTCTATATATAGACACGATTAAAGCGTAATTGCTTCCAGCAGTGTTGCCATGTGTTTCAGAAGTCACTACGCCTACTTCTTATTGCAGCATCGAGTTTTTTTTAAAAAATACAGCTTATTTTAAGTTCTCGTTACTTAGCAAGATGTAATTAGTAAAAAATAGAGTTTATGATTGAACTATTTCATTGTGGATGAAATATATAAGTATAACAATGTTTAAAAAATGTGGAAATATATAAATGTATTTTTACTGTAAGCTTATTTTTATCAAATGTTTTATTTTAGATTCTATAACAGGGACTGTTCTGTTTATTTTTGTCTTTTTGATAAATTCTTTTATTTCCTTCCCCGATGGATAGATTTTTTTCGAATGGAAGACTTAAATGGTTCCTGCACTAATTTAATTTCTTCATCAGACCATACTTATTACTTACTTTGTTTAGAAATAGAAACATTTGCTTACTTTGTTTTTGTTTATGTAGAAATGAATTGATTTTTCTCTTTTTTGTGGGAAGTTTTCGTCTGAATCTGTAAAATAATCCCAAATGTTTGAAAAGTTATTATACAATTTAGAATGCTTTATCACCTTCACGGTCATTTTCATTATTAGATATTATCGTGTTTGGAACGTTATCGTCATTCTCGTCGGAATCTGTAAAATAATCACAATTGTTTATTACCTACTTTGAATGTTTCTAGAAATATTTAGAAATAAGAAAAATTTCTTACTTTGTTTTTGTTTAGGTACAAATGAATTGATTTTTCTCTTTTTTTAGGAAGTTCGTCCTCGCTGCTTATCCACCGGTAATCTAAACGAATATTTTTGGTCAATTGTAAAAAATAAAAAATAATTGAGTAAATTCAATCGGGTGATCGATGAATCAATTAATACTGTTTAACAACTATGTAATGTAACAAATTAACTTACTAGTAAAATTCATCGTGAGTTTTTTGGGTGTGTCCCATAAAATTGGCAAATTGTTTTGCCTCATCCTTAGTTAAGTTAAGAATTTGCATAACGGTTGCTATGTACTTTCGTAATTTGTTACTTGAAATGGATTCTGGATTTTGTAATTGTATTTTTTACTTCCTTTTACGATAAAGGAAGTATTGAATTCACCCCAAAAATTCGAAATTGAGTTTTCAACAGATCTTCACGTTTTAGAGTCCCCTGTTCTCAAAAAACATATTTTTTTCATTGGTCTGTCTGTGTGTCTGTCTGTCTGTGAACAGAATATCTCAAAAATTAAAAGAGGTATGGCGTTGAAACTTTATATATAAGTTTTGTGTAGTATGTAGATGAGACAGCAAGCTTTTGAAGAAAATCGCATAACCGGAAGTAGGTGTTTACTCTTGTAATTCTTCATTTTTTTTCGATTTTTTCAAAAACGGCTCTAACGATTTTTTTACATCTGTAATTTTCTCTGTGTTCTGGCAATAAATCTATAAAATTTTGTAGCATTTGCTGAATCAATATTACCACAGCTCTACACCCGTTACCACTATTCAAAACACGTTAATACTTGGTGGTCAACATCTTTTCTATCTCCGTAAGAGCATTTTCGAAATCTTTGGAACTACTTTTGTCATTGTTCTAATCTTTGATTTTCAAGTATTGAACGTCTCCAATGGGTCTTCTATTAAAAACAATTAATAGCGCTAACCTACAAAATACCAGTAATTTGTAATAATTTTGATTTTTGTATTTTTTTTATCACCAATTAATTTTTTTTTACATTCTTCGGCAATTTTTAGAACACCATCTCGAAATTTTTGTATATCACTAACTAATGGCAATAGCAGTGGTTTATTCCACCGTTTTTCCATCATGTCCTTGGTTGCCAGAGACGCCAATTCCGAGTTCCACCGTGATTCAATCAGTTTTTTTAAATATTTTATATCTTGGAGCCATGTTTGTTTTTGATTTAATGATCCACATTTATAGCCTTTGCTTTATTTTACAATTAATTGCATTAATTCGTCACATACCATTTTTAGCGATGTTCCTAGATGCATAGCCAAGCTGGGTGCACTAAAAGACTTTTTGAAGTGGACGTAACCAGAGATTTCTGTCGCTGCAGTTATTACTGAATCAAAATTTTTTGGAAAAAGTATATCCTTAAAAGCGATGTTTTTGTTATTTATAATTTTTCGGTAACTAATAAGTAGTCTTGAAAGTTCTCTCATTTTGTTGCTACAAGCATATGCCATCCGCTTCTTTCTGTACCGTTTCAAATAAGACTCGCCAAAATGCGCAATGAGAAGGTCTTTCTTAGCTTCGAATGCTATTTCATCTGCTTTCATTAAGTTAAAAACCTGAAAAATGTAATATACCAACTTGTACCTATTTTTTTTTATTTAAAAAGGTAAACAATTTAAATTACTTATTTTTCTGATAGTAGCATGTATTTTCTACTCATACATCTGTATGCAAGTAGTTATTTTCGCATAACGTACCCTATGCGAAAGTTAACCGTTCTTCACTAGATATGAAAGTGCGCGTTGCTATTGAAACTAATAAACAAACAATTGTTTTCCCGCAAGAATGTTTGTAATTTTGTTTTTTACAACAAAATTAAATGTACCAACAACTGTCAGATAGCTCAGATACTAAATAAATTTGTAATTTTCGCATTAGGTAATTTGTAAAAAAATGTTGCATTTATTACTGGCCATAAAATACGTTTTTTTCGTTCGTAAAATTACTCCACTTACCCCGAACGTGGCTTGTGCACGACTTTTTATCTTACGAACTGTCATATTCTGCCCTAATATACAGTGCTTTCGTAAAGTAGTGGATAAATTAGTTAAACATTCAAAGAATAACTTTTGGAAAAAACTCTGAGACCCGTCGATTTTTAACTTTATTTGCGCATTTTTTCAAATAAAATGTATACATACAGGGTGACCAGCGTAGGAGGTATGACGTCATCGATGTTTTTTTTAAACGGCAACCCCCTTTTTTTTATTACGGAATTTGAAAGAACACATTTTTTACCTACGCTAAGGTAATTTTTGCGTATAGGTCACATGACCAAAAATTAAGACAAAAATTTTAAATTTCTAAAATACTAAATTTTATTTTAAGAAGTATGATTTTACGCTTTTATCAATGGCAGCAATCAATAAAAAACATGTCAGTCGCCTTAGTTACTGTCAGGCAGACAACGGTGCACAATTTGTACATTTAATTTAGTTGTTTTTGAAATTATCATTGCAATTACTTAAATTTAGTATTTTGCAATTTTAAAATGGTTTTCTTAATTTTTGATCATCTGACCTACACTCAAAAATCAGCTTAACGTAAGTAAACAGACGCTTTCTTTCTAATTCCGTAATAAAAAAGGGGTTGCTATTTAAAAAAAAAACATCGATGACGTCATACCTCTTAAATGGACCTTGTATGTATAGATTTTATTTGAAAAAATTTGCAAATAAAAATAAAAATCGATGGGTTCGAGCGTTTTCCAAAAGTTACTCCTTAAGTTTTTAACGAATTTATCCACTACTTTACTCAAGCACTGTAGGTATACTATTTTCAAGAGTAAATATACAAGAGGTCGATTTTCTTAACGGATAAACTTCTTTTCATACGGTTGTTTGGTTGTCATGGTAACCATTTCGAGAAGCGAGTGCATGAAAAACGCGCTACAGCTTGCCGAGTAAAGACGACTAAATTGAGAATAAATTTATTCAGATAAAGAAATAACCTCATGTGTATTTTAGAAAGTTTAATATTTGTTAAAACTTATCACTATTGGCAGAGTGAAGAAAGTTTAAGACTTGTGACTGATTAATAGTTAATTTGAAGATTTGTTTGTCTTGAACCATAGAGGAAATAATAGGGTAGCCGGTATGTAATCTTAAAATATTTAAAAGACAAGATTTTACCTGTTTTTTAACATTTAATTTGGAAATTACTTCAGTTGGGTCTATCGCACAAGCAATGATTGTTTGGGAATTAGATATGTGGTAGTTTCTCATCCCCTCTGTTCGACGTAGTGCTTGTTTTTGAACGAAACATGATTTTGCATGACGTTTTAAGTACTCCTTAAGGAACAGCCCTTTGCAATATGTACAAGGGTAATAGGTAACATCATTGTTGTTAGGTTTTTTTTATTACTTGGCGGTTGGGTCTATTATTCCATTTATATTGTAATGTTATGTCTAATTAGTGTTGTAATATGTTATTAATTTATTTTTTTTAAATAAGGGTACCACGCAAATATATTTTTGTATTCGTGTTATCAAATCTTAAGTTGATTAAAAGTGACTTGTAAATTGATAGATAAAATAAATAGTTGTATGCCCTTGATAATATTCTATTTATCTGCAATTAATCCAATAATACGCTAGCTCAAATCGATAAAGCACATACTCGTCTCGGTTGGGTCCACCCTGAATGCATAATTTAGTAAAATTATTAAATACGGATCTGTCTCCGCATAAGCTCAAACGCGCACACTCGAAAACTGAAATTGGGTCAAATATAAGCCAAGATGAATGCCGTTTGCAAGATCGGGTCAAATTGAATAAACAAAACAAGTGAAATCGATCACAGTTCTATTGGTAACTATTTAAATTAGTTGGTTTTCGCGGCATTAATCTTCATTAGTTTCTAGCATTTGTTTATGTGGCCCGCGTCTAGCTCCCAATTGTTTATTTTTGCGTGGGTCTGGATCACACTAACGGATAACCTCAAATAATGGAGTTTGGGCTTTTTGGCAGACTGGAATCACTCGTCCGGTGATAGAACTGGCCTGGATTGCCTTGAGTATTGCTCTTCTTATGCATGCATGAATTTCCCGGCTCTCACTTAATTAGTTTTAGAATTAACAGTACCTTCACTTGTTCTCAAATCGGAGGGTTTGTAGCTACTCTGACCTTGTTGTAGGGCTGCTATGGGCCGGATCCTGCTGTTGGGGCACGGGCACGTACCCCACGGGCTGTTGATTGGCACTGATGTCTTCCCCAATGGGCTGGCTGGACTGGTCAACCTTCTCGTGGCTCTCGGAACTTGGTCGCCCCGGATCGAGGTTATGTTACACAGTATCGGAGACTTCAACAATTTTTGGTGGCGGATTTTGATAAAAATAATACCACAGGTACACAAATTTTCTCAACACACTGGTAAATTTTCAGAATTTTTTTTTTATTTTTAACATCAGAAATTTTAATTTATCTACAGAGCACAAATTCACACGTCAAGCAATTAATTTATTCATTTGTCTTTCCTCCCGCTGTTATAAACAAAAGCTAGTTAGTTTAAAATTAATTACGGATATTAACATGGTTCAAAATACTGACTTTTAACAATAAATCTACTTAAAACTAGGATTTTCTACACTAATATTACATCTAAAATAATTGTTTACATTTATACTAATTTTGCGTGTCTATTTGTCACTGCACGTTTTTTTACTTTGCGTTTAAATATTCACATGTCACTGCACTGATTAGAGTATTTAATTCGTGCATTTCCAGCACTAGCTTCCTTTGAATTCATTGTTTTATTTTCCCACACAATTTTAAGTTCATATGCTGTCTCCTTTTCTGCACTTCCTATAACCCTTGCCTTTTGATTTTTACGGTTTCCTTCAAATGCTTTAATGCCTTCATTTTTATCTGCTCGTTGCATGTTCATAAGCTTATCTAGCTTTCAATTACCTTTATTATAAAACCGTGACTGAATTTCACTATTAAACTGTACCTGAATTCTACACTTCATTCTCCTGCGTTTGCGATGCATCTTGTAATTATTAAAATTCATTCGGCTTGGCATTTACTTTAGCACAAACCTAATCAATTAACTGAACTTACATTCAACTTAGATCCCTGTGCGAATTGAGCTTTGCTTATTGCGTTCATTAATTAATTATTCTGCAATTACTGGCATCTCATCTCATTACAACTGTATTCATTCTGGAAAATTCAAGTTTCAGCTTTGCAGTTGTATAAAATATCTCACTCTGAGCTTTCATGAAATGTCCATTAATTTGGCAATGCTAACAGAGTTGATTTGTAGGGCTTAAAACCATAGCAATATAAAGGTCAAAATTGGTGGCGTTTCTGAATAGAGCACACGCCCGTCGTTTCTCTTTACTATTCTTTGGTAATCGAAAAATGTTCTCCACTTTATCTTCTGATTTATGATTTTCTAAATGTCTCATAAAGTTTTTGGTGGCTATGTTATTTTCACAATATTTGCAACGTACTACTTTTTGTTCTCTTCTTCTTTTCTATAATGGACACAAACAATAAATTTATTGAAAAAATTAAATGTATGCTGTGTTATAATTTTGAAAAAGCCGAATAGTCATATAAAATATTTTGTACTCACTATAATTTTTTCCGACACCGGTCCCCAAGGGTCTTGTCGATTTCTAAAATTACTGATTCTGCGATATTATCTATTGACCTACAGAACGACGTTGCTGAATTACCACCATCAGGGTCGTCTATATAGCCATTCACATTGAAATCTGCGTCCCTGCTATCATCGATTGTTTTAAATGCCTTTTATAGCTAGATTTCAAATTCATATCATCAGTTGTATTACAAACTACGCTATTTTGGAAGGAAAAAGATTTGTGAATGTTTTATCGCTTGAAGAGGCAACACATTTTGACTTCGTCTTCACGTAATTTCTTTTATACGGCATCTGCACATCTTTGTGGTTCCACCGGAATATTTTCAAAATTGCTATTATCAATCCACCCTGCAGCTATTAATTTTTTTAATTTCATTCATCCATTGTCAAAACGAAAATAGCACTTACTAGTCCAACCCCAATTTTAAACTATTTACTTACACGTGTTTTTTTAAAACAAACTTCTTCATATTTTTCCACTTTGCTTTCAATCTCTTGGATATTTATCTTGAAGTTTTAGGGTAAGCTTTTCTTTTTATCATAGTTTTTTGTTTGAATTGTTTCTTTGCAACTCAAGTTTACTTCTCTTCCTTTTTCAAGTTTTTCTCATGTTAAAAATATAATAATGATAATACTACCATGTTTTCAATAAGTGAAATACTCAATTACTACAAGTAAGACGATATTTGAAATTATATATATTTAAACACCACGAAATACAAATTATATTGCATTCAACAGATTTTCGCCTACAATTATATTATTAGTACATTTTCTTTTAATAGCAGTATGTAACTGCAAAGCTCGGGAAAAAACAATTTAAAATTTTGTATCGTAGCGAAGCAGAATGTGCAGAAAGGTGAATATGTTCCGTTTTAAATATAATGAGTATTAATTATTTTAGTAACTTTTCTTTCTGAAGAATATGCTAAATCTACGAATTCAGAATCACATAATTTGGCCTAGATAAGATTTTTCAGGTTTTTTTTTAAACTTTATTTTATACGCATAAAGGAAAATCTTTTTGGTTAATGTTCTTAAATCATAATTGTAGGAGTTTCTAGCAATATTTTAAATAGCTTTAGCAATAACTAATTACAAAAGTAGTGGGAAAACATGCACAATGCACAATTCTCAAATTCAACAATCAATATTCACAGGTGTCGTCTTACAACACGTAAACGAATGACTGTACGTACCTTAGCAAGCATGTCAAATTATTATTTGTTAAATACAGAAATTGCCGAACTGCGCTTACAAGTATAATTCCCCTTAAAGTATCATCACGCAGTTATTTTAGGATTATGCTGAGACTGCATAACCCTAAAATAATCGCAACGTGAATTCTGTAGCACAGCATATATTTAAAATGCGGGAATCGAGATTCTAAGAACACTACGTTAATACTTATCTGTGGTAAAATTTCAAACCATTGCAATTATCGCGTTAAGAGTTTACGAAATATTGTGAAACTATAAAATAACAGGCAACATTTGGGACCAAGTTCAACACCATCAAATTTAAAAGCTTCACTATTATCTGGGCAGAATGATCTGATTTCAGGCTCATAAATGACCTGTGACATATTTCGAAAACAAAAATAAAATATAGGCAAGATGAATTAATTTAGAAAACAATACACATGCGAATAAATGCCGTTTGAAAAAAACAAGTTTCCTTGTTGTACATTTAATTATGCTGAGGTTATTTAATATTCAAAGTTGCTCTTAACAATAATTATTTACATGTATTTCGGAATCTATTTGGTGTTTGACTAACTTGAAAATACGGAAACCATGATTCTGAGAATAACTTGCTTCGAATGCAGCTAAATAATTAACATAAACTAGAAATTACTGCAATATTTTGACAGAATTCTATAATGGTTAGCAAGTGGAAGCCATGTGACTAGGTTTTGTTAATTTAGAAAGTTTTAGTTTAAGTTTGTTGCGGATATATTTAGTACATACTGTAATACTATTTTTAAACACCATTGCAATCAATGAAATAAATTAAACCAAATAATATTGCATGTGAAACATGTTCCTGATTGAAAATACATTATACGAGTAAGGGCAAATTACTTTCTGGATAAACAAGGAGATTTATTTTACTTACAGGTACAATGACTTGCCTCGAGAACACACCTCAACTTTTCAAGTTCAATTACACTAAGATCACCACGTCGAATAAAAGTTTATATTGCAATCGTGGCCAGGACCCCGATCGCAATATGCAGCGGGAATAATATGTAAGCAGCCAAATAGATGGTTGCAGTTAATTTTAATAAGTTTCAAGCCAAGGATATTTAAAATTTATAAGAGGGCAAGAAGAATTGTATCTAATAGAAATGAAAATTTTGTTTAGTCAGTTGTAAAAACAAACTCGTCAAAATGTACAAATAATCTTGAAATGTTTAATTTTGATCAATAAAAGTTAGAAAGTATGCCTTATTTGTATAGTTATTTGGTAGTATACAAATTTAAAGGTTATTAACAAATCTACGAGGTGCAGAAATGAAAATGAAATAATAATTTATTAAAACTAAACAATCAGTGAAGAGATTGTCTAATATAGTGAATTAAATAGAAAGAACCAGAGAACTACTGAATTGGAGGAAATTGGATTTATTGGTGAAGGTGACACATAATTAAATATTCATTGGTTACATTGGTGGTTGTATGGAAGTGAGGTCATTCATCTAGAAGGAGGTTAGTAGGAGTGCCAGCTGGAGTTGGAGAGCTTCTGTGGGGGTTGCTGAGTGCAGAGGACTATCTAAGGAATAAACAAGATAAGATCAGATTCATTTATAAAGCTGAAACTTACCAGGAGTCTATTGGCTTGAAGGTGACGTTTGATGAGGGGAGCGATACCGGATCTTGCGGACGTTTGGAGTTGGTTGACGGGAATAAGCTGTAGGTGTTGCATAAGGTGAACATCGGGATCTCTTGAGGATAGGAGCAGTGGTATTTAAATATTGGCAGTGTGAGCTGAAGAAGTGATAAGGTTTGTGTCAGGGCCGTAGCTACAGGTATGGAGGCCCCGGGGCAACAAATAATTATGGGGCCCCCACGTTATCTTTTCCTTTACTTGTTCAGCACTTTCATTTAGTAAGTCTTTTTTTAATAGGGTTGCTATTTGGTGTTTTTTTTTGTTAAGATAGAAGAATGGGCTTTTCAAACAGACAAAACACATATTTACTTGTCACATTGAGATTAATATAAAACTGTAGAAGCTTGTTATCCAGTTGGCTAAGGCGTTAGCCTTATACTGCAGCGGCCCCGGTTATTATTATTAATGTGTGAGCTGTGATCATTACCTATCAACAGATCTGCAAATTCTTTGACGCTGCTCATTTTCTCAAGTTTGTCATTACATGACGTCTTAAATTGAACATATCTGAGATAGAAATGTTGGAGACATATCATCCGGAAACCTTCCAACAAAATCAACTGCTTTGTCGTAGACATCTTTTTCACTAGCTTTAATAAGAAATTTAGGTTGGATTGCTTGATAAGTGTCAAGAACAGCTTTTATACCCTGAAATCGGTCATCTAGTTGAGTGCATAAAGTGTTATCATTGGATACAACACTGTTACTCTAAAACAGGCTTCTGGCTCTTATAACCTTTCGTCTTCACATAACTCATCAAAGTGTTTTTGCAACATCCTAATCCTACTCTGACGAAACCCTTGAGATATTACCCAACGTCCACAAATTTCTGAAGCTTCAGACATTAGTTAACATTATTTAATGTTTAAACAGGCTAAGTTTGGTTCAAAACCTTTTTAAGACAATTTCGTAAAAAAAATTCCTCCGATTTCGGGGGCCCCTATGTTCGGGGGCCCCGGGGCGTTGCCCCGGCTGCCCCGGTGGTAGCTACGGCCCTGGTTTGTGTTAGTAATTAATATCAAAGCATTTTGAATAACGAACAATAAAAGAAAGAGTAAAATACAAAACAGTACTTACTTTGGTGAGTTAATTGATAGTTATGTCAATGTAAAAACAGATTTTTCAATACCTGGTTTGAGTAAATGTAGAAGTCAAGTTGACATTTGATGTCATTAAATAGTCAAGAATTAAAATAAAAATTTAAACTTCAACTAATAGAGATCTAGATTTGGCGAACCACCCTGAATAAGAGTACTTAATTGAAATAATTGATTTGAAAGTAATTCTAGGTTTCTAATATGGTGCATTGCATTAATTAAAAGCAAGCTCAAAGTAAAATAGTCACTACATAAATTATATGACTAGTTCAAATGTGGAGCTATCACTAAACAGAACAATATATTATGTCTACATGTTTTATTATATATTGAATTGGTTATCAATAAATGAAATTATTATTATTATTATGTAAAAGCAAAATTTATTGAATTGCGTATTTTAACTTTCCCGTGTATCTACATTTATTACTGTTTACTTTATTTTAAAGGTAACGTACATCTTTTTACTACCTACAACAATGTTCATTCTTATAATACTAGGAATAATGTTAAAATTAGACCAAATTTTTACAGTGAATGCGGATCGCAATGGTCTTATGTATTATGGGGCGGTATTTTTTAACTGTCTGCCTGGCCACGTGAGGGAACTTCCACTGCCAAAGTTTAAAGTTACACTAAAAGCATTTTTTATTAAATAATGCTATTTTCAACACGAATGAATTTTTAACCTTTAATTTTAATGACTGGCTCTAAGCATGTTTTACGTACTGAATTAGAAATAAATATGTAGGTATATGTAATTAAATGTGAATTGTATATATTGTATGTATTTGGTGTGGCATTTGTCATAGTAGATGTGTGTAAAACAATTTTTTTGTAATGGCACAAGTATAGTATCTTTAGCTATCTAACGTGCGGAACTTTAAATGCGGCATGCGCCGCGGGCTACAGCTAGTTGAAAATGTTTATGAATTATCTTATCTTGACTAATACTGAATGTTTTTTTTTAATAATTTCGCATTGTTTAAAAAAGAATGAACTAAGTAACTATTTTGAACACAAACCCAGCTGACAATTCTCCTAAAGTAATATTAATTACCTTAGATCAGCTGCTTTCAACATTTTAATTGAAATAAATAAATGAGTAATTAACGAAACTGCATGTGTTATGTTCGTATTAGAAAATGCAAATAATAGAGAATAGAGACAAACATGTGGAGCATCTGCTAAAAAATACACTTAAGAGCAAAAGTATTTGGCCACGTAACAACCTTAAATTTTAAAAGAATAAATAGCATGCTTCCTTACATTTGTGAAATTGCGCATTGGTATCGTTTCGAAGCCCGATTATTGTTCTCTCAAATGATACCGAATTAAACTCTGGTTAGCTTTTGTTTATCGTGTTAACAAAATTTTTGTTATTGTAGTCAGAATAAGTAAGAAATGCCCCCCCAAAACATGCATGAACCTCCTCCAAAACCGACTTGCTCCACTATGCAGCACTGTGAAAATCGTTCTCCTTGACGACGGTAGACTCTAGCTCTTCTATCGCTACCATATAGACAAATCTTGGTGTCGTCTGAAAAGAGCACATAGTTCCATTGCTCCAATGTCCAGTTTACGTGCTCACGAGCACAACTTTGGCGCTCTGCACGATGCGCTGCCGTCAATTTTTGGACCCGTTGCAGGTTTCTGGCACTTTTGCCTATGTTCAAGAAGGCTTCTTCTAACAGTCCAGCGACTTCCTGTTACTCCTCTGACGTCTCGAAGTTCTTGCTTAAACTGGACAGCATTTAACATGCGATTCCGTAAGGAGGTCGTTCTAATAAAGCGATCATCCCGTACTGAAGGTGCTCTTGGTCTGCCTGTTTTTGCTCTGGCCACGTACCGACCAGTTTCTAAAAACCTTTAAACACATTCTGAACAGTAGAACGTTTCATGTTCAGTTGCCGAGCTACAGATCGCTGACTGTTAGCAGCTTGAAGCAGAGCAACAGCTTGAGCTGCAATTTCAGGAGGTGTATTCATACTTTCACTATTTTTAATACTGTTGGAAGCAAACTTGACAGATACCATGCAAAAAAATTGCAAGTGCTACGCATTCAACTGTTTCATAGCACTCTTGAAACAATACATTGTTTGAAACTGCAAACCATCCCACATATGGCACTACTGATAAGAGAAAGCTGATGATCTCTTGATAGTTGGCGACTATCTCTTTTTAATAAAATTAATTAAGCAGTATTTTTTCTTTAATATGAGTAGTTAGTTAGTATCGTACAGGATGCAGTTTAATATTAAAAAACACTTTTAATTGAATAGTAATAGGTGGCTGAATACATTTGCTCTCAAGTGTATATATTTTGTTCTTTGAATGGATTGTTAATGAAATTAACTAATTTACAAAATTTTTCGGCAATAATTTCTAAATTTCTCCACATGCCTTGACTGAAATTGAAAATGGGGCTAATATCAAATATAAAAATTACTAACGGCCTAATAGGGATTTCTAAAATATCCAACTGAATGTCACTTTTGCATCACAGGAGTTTTCTGAATGGACTATTTTTGTATTTTAGGGAGGTGCATAGGTCGAATGTAGTGTACTGCAGACATCACCAGAATATGGGACAATGCCGTTATAGAGAAACATATCGGTTTGTACATGCCACCACCAAAGCCAATCGGAAGAGCTTCGAAGAAGTCGGGTATCTGACCATGTGCTTATAACAAGAATTGGCGAGAACAAACCAAACCGATCAAATATGCAGGTATTTCAGAAGGGAGCAGTGTACGACCCGAAACTGCAAATATTTGCACAAGGAAATGCAAGATCACACGCCGTTCATCTGTCCTGTCTGCTTGGACGTAATCGAGGCCGACAATATGGCATGCACAGCCTGCAGTCATGTTTTATGCAGGAGTTGCAGGGACAGCATAGTGGAGCGCCGAGAATGCATTCCGAGATACCCTCTGTGCCAAAATAATCTTGGATATGAAACCTTCTATTTAAATTAGGGTGAGTTGAAATCTTTATTTTAAGATTGATAATCTTGTCTATACAAATGAATGAAGCTTAAGTTATGTCCTGAAGCATGTGTTTTAAACTTTTTCTTGTCGGCTTATTAGAAATCGGAATATTGAGCCTTAACGTTATTTTTTGTACACACTATACTGGGAGATCGAGAGAGCTTGTCCGAAAAAAACTACTTTCTACAGAGAGTATATACATTTTTACATCCTCCAGCTGTCATGTATGATATATGAAATGAAGTTAGCAATTTCGGTAGATTCTAAAGTAAAAAATAATTATGAGAATTTTACAGACATATTTAAAAACCAATGAAATCACAGATTTCCATTAAAATTGTACAATCACTGCAACTCTTTCGTGATAGTTTAATGCTGGTCAAAATAAATAAGCAATAATTTTTTACTGCAACTCTATAGTAACCAATAAATAAACTTCATATTTTTGTAAAATAAAACAAATTGCGTTTTTCATAATCGGGACGGATTAATTCTTGCAGTTAAAAGGGTTGAACTTCCAGGATAAATCTTGTGCCAACACCCGTTGTTTGGAAATGATGTACAGTCGTGTTCAAATAAATCTGGGACAGTGTTTTTTTCACATGCAGGTTGAGCGAGAATTGAAGAATTTCTCCATGGATTTTCCCTTATCAGAAAGATTTACCGATTTCATTACCTGTTAAAGTTTAATGTAACTCTTTGTGATAGCAGAAAATCCATGGAGATATTCATCAATTCTTAACTGAACCTACATATGAAAAAAAACATTGTCCCAGATTTATTTGAACACGACTGTGAACATGTCTGCTCAGATTATCATAATCAAAGACGATGTCGGGGCAACGATTAACGAATTCAGTGGGTAAATATCTGCTTCAAATAATTGCAAGTTAAGTTATGTCATATGCGTGCTGTTTTGGAAGGATATCGGTACAGTAATCAAAATCTTGGTTTGTAAAGTATCAGTTTGCTTCCCTGGCAGTTCAATTTCTGATTATTCCAACATAGAAAAGTCTAGTATTCAACTTTAGCCATCCATTATTTCGATTTATTATAATTTATTTTCTTTTACAATATTAACCCTTCTCTAACACTACGCCAATGACGTTGTTGAAAACAGTTGCTGTAGCAACATCTGAACATAGTAATGCATAAAAATCGAAACATTTAAACACTAATCTAGTGGTTACTTTGATTACAAAATTGTAAGGTTGTTTAACTGTTAAAGCACGTTCAAAATTCAAATGGGCTAAAGTACAGTTTCCATGTTTTTGTTCGCCATTTATATTATGACGCAATTTCTTTCAGCTTTGTGGGCGTTCAATCTGCAACCTCTGCATTATTTTGGCGGTCCAAAAATGCAATGAAATCGTTCGCTATTTCCCACGACTCGAGCTTGTAATCAGTTCAACAGTTAACTTACTTTGGTCTTAAAATTTAAGGAGTGATGTGACTTTATCTATATTTCGCGAATCTCTAAAATTTTACTAAGATAAACTATCGGAGCTGCGAAAAAAGTTGTATAAGTAAAATTTTGGTTTAGGTAAGCAACCAACCGTATTTAGAAAAATTTATTTATACCGCTTGTTATGTTGAGTCTCGTATTTTCTGCAAGAACTTTCTGCATATTTGAAAAATGTGAAAGGAAAATGTTTCGAGCTACTCGATAAATTAAAATGTTTGATTTTTATACTAGGGTAAGTTGCCATATTTCTAAACTTACGAGTGGGTATTTTCAAAAACTAATGGGAATAAATTCACATGTGAGTGTTTAGCTTAAATAAATCGAATGTACGATATTTCGTGTTGAAAATCTATCAGTAGTTCGTAAAATTATACAGTGTGAGCACTAAAAAGTGGGAAAAAAGCGGGAAATTTTGAATTAAATCCTAGTAATTTTTTGCTGTTATGTTTCTCGCAGGTGTATCACCCAAACTTTCTGGTTACATGTCATTGGTGGCACTGTAGTCTATGTCATAGATAAAGACAAGAAATAGATAGCCGACTCTCTCATTCATTTTTAGGAGTGGATCAGTAACGCCATCTGTAGTTGACGCGCATCAATCAAGCATAATGGATAATTTAAATTGTACAGGTGTCTGTAAAATAATCGCTAAACTAATTGCGGGTAATTTGAAATGCTTATTATTTTAAATATTGAATGATTTTTATTTTAAATTGTTAGTGTTATTTGCATGTTAGTTTAACAAAACGTGTGTTTGTTACAACAAAATGCAATAACACTAAAAATTTAAAATAAAAACCTTGAAAACATTTAATAAGTACTACAGAATTCAATGATGAGTATAGAAACGTATAGCTATTTATTATTGATAATTTCAAACCAATCATATGTACATCATTGTTGCAATAGAAAAAACTTACACAAAGCAGTAAAATATTAAAAAGAATTTTGAAACAATTTATATACCTAGTAATAAATAGCGAAGTTTATCGATAATGTTTTTACAAATCTAAAACGTTATTTTGTTAATTACTATACAACATATCTGTTTCGTAATAGTTATTTGTACAACCAGTTTTGAAAGTCATACTTTTTTACATGAATTTGTAGTTTGCAAGTAAATGAATGAAAAAAAGGACTTTCAAACCGTTTGTACACTTAGTATTTTCCATAGTGATCTCTTGTAACTCAAAATTTAGTTGAAAAGGACTTCAGAATTTACAACTGTCAAATTAACAACTCACAATTTCAATAAAATAGTTAAAAAAGTGTATTTTTCTTTACGAGTTTTTGTTGAAAAAAGTGATACTATCTTCACAATATTTTTTTTAAAAAGACGACTTTCATGATCACTATGCAAAAAATATGTATGACCCTCATCGCTATCGGGAGTAATTATAATGAAAGTTCTAAATGTAGGTATCTTAAATAGTTAATTGCATTGCAAAATGTCAATATTATTAATGGTGTGAAATGTTACAAGAGAATGAAAGGTTCTAATAGTAATTTATGGTACAAGTGAGTTATATTATAAATAATCCATGAGAGAAAAGTTGAGCTCATGAGTGCCAAAAATTGTTTTTATCGAATAATAACTCATTAAATACCAAAAAAACATAAATTTTGTAATGACGGTTGAGAAGTTAGTGACAAATTAATTGAGAGTGAATTAATAGTTATTTATAATACAAGTGGGTAAAGCTAGTTTTTAGTCATGTGTAAGACAGAGTTAAAACGGGTGTGTGGCGAGTCTTTTCAGCTTTGTGAGTGACTAAAAATACTTTACGCATATGTATTGTACAATATTTTATTTATGATAGAATTTGGAAAACACATGGTAAATATAAAAAAATACTCTTCCCCCTGCTGATCATCCAAGTCAGTGAGTAACAAAACATGTAAGTTGCTGATTATATTTGTTTGCTGCTTTCCCTTGACAATGGAACTTATTATTATTATTAAGTTCCTAGGATAATAAAATTAACAACGCAAGATGCAAACTTAAGACGTTTTGTTTATAACTGCAAGTGTTTATGTGACATGTAACACTCACAGGTAACACGACACACGAAAATTAATCCTGGTGACAGATGACAAACCAAACGATTTTTTAAAAAAATTAGGAAAATTTCGATAAGCAGCAGGAAAAATATAATAAGATAACACGGAATGTAACGCCTATTAACATTTTCGCCAGGCATCAAACCGCAACTTCGTCTTGGCTTGTACTTGCTTACCTCAAATGTTAATAGGTCCTTACATTCCTTGTTACTTAAATAGCTATTAAATGTAAATTACGATTACTACATTACCCATCACCCTAGCAAACAGTTGTAATTTTATGTGGTTATAATTATTTACTATACAAGTAGTGTTATGCGGATATTACCCACTAGAGAACAAAATTGGCCCACAAAGTTGTAGATCTTGTGGGCTAATTTTCTCATGTGAGCAATACGTCATAACACTACGCGTGCAGTAAATTTTATTCATATCTCTCAATAAACTCACTAAAAGCATCGAAACCAACATTTTTGTTTGAAATCACAGTACCTGATGGTAATCAAAAAGTCACTTGTGTATAATATTGATATTGCAATTGTTAAAATTGCTATAGTTATGGGGCATTTAGTGCGAGGTATTGGATAAAAAACTACGTGACTAATGGAATCATGCTATTAAACAATCGTTTTACAAACTTCAAACTGCTAACTAAAAATAAACTTTATACGGTATTATAGATAAAGTATTTATACGACACGAGAGTAAGTTAATAAATTATTATGTTGTATCAGTTACTTAAAGTTAAGGATAGATATTACATTATATTTAAATATATATATATACACATGAGCGATGACGTTTTGATATTCCGACTGAAACTCAAACCGATATGAATGTTTTATTCAAATCAAGTAAGTCACCCACTTCTAATAAAATAAAATTTAAAAAAGTATACTTAATAGCAATTTTATGTAAGAATTAAATTAGTTTGAATTTAATTTTTAAACATGGTTTTTGGATAATACTAGAATTTCTAAGATTTTTTTCAAGAAATTAGTTGGATTCTTGCAGGTGACGCTTGTGTTTGCGTTTTTTATTAAATTTCTGAAATGCCAGAACTTTCAAAGGATCTCCACTTTCCGCAGCTCCTTGTGCATCCTTACCATTAAGTATTCTGTTAATATTACTTATATACCTAAATACTACTATATCTACACTAAATTTAATAAAACTATCAATATTTACATGGTGGTTAGGACAGAATAGTAGAGTTATTGCTAATTTACATTTTTCTAAAATTGTAACTTTCAATTTTTGTTTTATGCCATAGGCAGTTATTAATTTTGGTAAACAATTAACAATTACTTCAGTAGTATTTTTAAATGCAGCTATAAAATTATGTGAGGGATGAACTAGTCTTTTACCAATATACTGTTTCTTTTTGATTAAAATATTTGAAGCTAATTCTACAGTTGCACTTATTCTATTTGTGCAATCTTCACAATTAGAAACACACTTTAATATTTTTCGAGCCACGTAACCAGCCACATAAGCAGAAGCGTAATCACCAATGATAGAGGATTCACTTCTGATCTCGTGAAAAGTATATATGGGATCTAAAACAAGCGGTGGTTCGACATTGATCTTTTCATCTTGTTCGATAAAGCCTTTTAATGTATCTAAGACACCCACGGAATCGTCCACTTCACAATTTGCACCAGCTGAATGGGGAGATACAAAGTTATTAATTAAAAGAGCTTTACTAGAAATAATAAATGAAGAACAAGTAGGGTTGGTATTTCTGATTCTGTGACTACGGACTGACGAAAAATAATTTTCAATTGGATCTTGGTTTAAAGTTCTAGGGCACAGAAATTTGAAACCTTTATTTTGGAGATCCATCCACAGGTAAATCAAGCTACGTATTGAAAAAATCCAGTTTTTTAGAGAAGGTGTAATAACTTTTTTACTGGAATCCATAGAACTGTAATACATACTATTTAAAACTGGGGGACAAGAATTCCAAAAGGAGATGTGTTCAGATTTGAGAGTAATGGCACTTCTAAGTGGCTTACCATAAGGTGACTTTAATGATGTACCATTGATACTATCAAAAAGCTTATCGAAAAACATGTGAAGTTCAGAAGTATCGCTGGCTTTGGGGTCTATGGTATTTTCTGAGTTAGGAGGCAGTTTAGAACTATATTCAGCAACGATATTCAACATGATAGCTACAGACTGACTAAAAACTTGGGTACAATTTTTAACTTTCATTTTTCTGATTTTATCAGGATAAATATGTTCGTCGGTCAACTTATAACAAGCATTAAAGTGCCCCCTATCTCTTTGAATTTTATATAGTTGCACTATATGTGACCAAGATTCAACTTTTTCAACACCATCAATAACAAAATGTAAATTTTTTTATAGTAGACCATTACGAATTCCTTTCATTAAATGAGGAAAATCGTACAAATGAATTATTTCTAATTCATGAACAAGATAACCTTGATATCTGTTTTCTATAGCAGATCTTATACAAAATTCATTTGTTTCTTTGATAAAAACATTTACAACTGCTTGATTAGTTCGAGGGGGTAATCACTGTAAAAATGCTGTACCATATTCCAAATATTTCATATTATTTCATGATATTCCACATTATTTCATGATATTTCATTATTTCATGATATTCCATAATATTTCACAATATTTCATAATATTTCATAATATTTCACAATATTTCATATTATTTCATAATATTTCCTGATATTTCATAATATTTTCTGATATTTCATAATATTTCACATATTTCAAAATATTTCACATATTTCAAAATATTTCATATATTTCACAATATTCCATAATATTTCATTATTTCAAAATGTTTCACATATTTCACAATATTTCAAATATTTTACAATATGTCATAATATTTCATAATATTTCACATATTTCTTTCCATCATATTAAATGGGGTGTGATGGTGTAAAACTAATACTTTGTAACTATAGCTACTACATTTTATTTTTATAATTTGTTTTAACGGTTCATGTTTCAAAATCTTTGTTTATTTTTTCAGGATTTACCCACTGTGTCAACAGTTATGCTAAATAACCCATTCGAATCATTCTTTCAGAAATCTGTCGGCGTCGTTCAGACATTTAATATTTACCGATACCTAGTTAATTTAAAAGTGTTTCACCACCGGAATCATTTTTGAGCTATACTTTTTGAATGGTGAGCGACTTAATTTAACCAATTGTTACGTTTCCTTAAAACCAAAGGAAAGTAATGAAATATGCCTAAGAAATTAATTAGGAAGCTTTGTGTTATTGATCAACTTAGAGCTCTTTCTAAATTAAAGTTAAAATATATCGAGAGATCCAAAAAAAACTGTTCCTCAGTGGGCTGTGGAAATTCAACTTATGACTAATATGTTGGTGGCACTGTAAGTCTATGTCAAATTCGAGGTTAGCAGGTTAGGTTTTGCGTCATTCTATGTCATAACTGACGGAAAACCTAACCTGATAACTTCGAATTTGACATTGACGTACAGTGTCACCAACATATTATTCATACGTTGAATTTCCACAACCCGCTGAGGAACAGTTTTTTTTTGGATCTCTCGATATTTGACCCTCAACATTTTTCCTTTCGATTTACGTCGTACTTTATGATGAGGAATTTGCCTGAAGAGTCCCTTCGTGAGTTCTGGGACACCTGTAAAATAGTAAAAAGTATGGAAACACCTAAATATTTTCGTCAGTTTTTAATTGATGATTGCTCTGGAATTTGCGTACTCGGCAGATTTAGAAAAGCCCAGGCCCTGAGGCTGTCGGCAACTAATTTGCCGTTCAACTTTAACAAGCGCCCTAAGAAGCATTGGACACTTTCGCTTTCTCTGGAATGTTTGGGTTGCAATTTGGCTAACAGATGTGGTTCTCTATGGTTATTTAGCAATGGGCATTAGAATGAATATTTTATTTTGCGTTCAACATTTAATAATTTTTGATGCAGCTGGGCAGTATGTATAGTCTCTTGTCCCTTTTTTACAGCCAAATATGTATTTGATTAATAGGTAAATATTACAAATACGGGGATATGTATCTGTTTATTCTTATCTCTACGTATATACTTATATTTTTAAGTTAATTCAATTTACTTATTAATTATTGACCAAGAGAAAAAACAAAAAACAACGTTCTACACGTCTAATGATTTATCAGTAGGTATACCGATTAAACTTACACTGTTATTACTGTCTCTCATCTGTCCCAAGATAAAACTACCTGATGAAACCCTTCTCGGCACGGGTTTTTACAGTGAATAGCAAAGTAGTGGCCTGCAGCCTCAGGGCCTGGTTTTTTTTTTAATCTGCCGGGGATAAAATCAGATGGGGATGGGGAATTAAAAAAATATGTTATGAATTTTGTACCACTTCCGGTTTGACCGGAAATGACTTCAACTTTATTCTTTTAAACGAAACACCTATATATTTTTATATTTTTGAAAATCTATGAAAATTTTGGATATAATAAGGCGCCTCATATACTAGAAGCCAAGCCAAGTTGTTTCTCTCTTGTCTCTCAGTGCAGGCAGCATAGGCTAATACGTATTTTAAATGGGAAAACATTCGACCACGTTGCCAGCTTCCGCATTTATAACAATAATGCAACGGTCCTGCCCCGCTCCGGCTATTGCACGCCTCACAGGTGCGTACCATCTACGGCAACAATGCCTCCTGTGATGTTAGTTAAATATTGACAACTGACCTTTAAAGATATTGCGCGCTAAGGTCATTCAGAACACAATTTTATTAATTAGTAATTATAAATAATAGGTAAATATTATTACGCAGATTTCTAAAATTTTGACATTTAATGTTAGTTTTCATTTCTTTTCTTATTGCCAGCAAATTAAAGCGAATTTGTTGAGTCATGGCGCCTTAGTTGAACAAGATAAGAAGATTAAATTGCTTCCTAAATGTCAAAATTTAAATAGAATGGATCTTGTATCCAGAATTTACTTAGGATTCCAAAAATATAAAAAGATGCAGGGTGTTGCACTTAAAAACATAATTAAACGCCACTTCAGGTTAAATCGGAAGTAATACAAATTTTATACCTATTCAACGTATGAATTTACCCCAAAGTACCTAATTCCCCTCGTAAGTCCCGCTAATTCCAAAGCAATGAATAATTATAAACTGACATAGGTAAAGGGGTTTTCATCTCGAATTCCAATAATTTTTACTGACATTCCACATTATTTCATAATATTTCATAATATTCCAAAATATTTCACAATATTTCATAATATTTCATGATATTTCTCAATATTTCATATTATTTCATAATATTTCATAATATTTTATAATATTTCACAATATTTCATAATATTCCACATTATTTCATTATATTTCATTATTTCATAATATTCCATAATATTTCACAATATTTCATATTATTTCATAATATTTCACTAATTGTGTACCAAATATTTCACAAGTGATTACCCCCTCGGATTAGTTGCACCTTGGTGGCATAATCTACAAAGCCCTTGATCATGTCCAACTTTTGATTATATTGCAATCCACATTATAATGAAATTTCATCAAAAATGAGGACACAATATTTATCAAACTGTCTCATTCGAGCTACCGATTGTTTTAAATGATCAAAAATATGAGCATTAACACCACACCCAAATGGAATTTTGTTTAATATGGCAGTAATTGTCTTACGAGATGTTAAACTAAAAATTTGTGATAGATATTTATACCCCTCACCACTTTGTTTATACAAAGATAAAGCAAAGATTTTGTCATCTAGAGTAAATCTTCTACCTCTGGGTTTAAGTTTTTGTGAGCGCTGCTGTGACATAAAAAATTTCAAAGTGGTTTAGCTTACATTTTTCAATGATGAATTTATTGTATTATTATTACGAAGTAATTGTAATTGTTTACTTATTAATAACTTCTTAGATTTAACTCTACTAACTGCTCTTTTCAATCTTAGCACTTCTTTGTGCAAGATTTTTTCAGTTGGCGTTAGGGTTTGACGGACTGCCACTTGCTTGTGTTTTCGGAAACCTGAAAGAATATACACAATAATTAGTAAAAGAAATATTGTGATGAGCATCTACAACCTATTTTAAAATATTAGATTTATTTTGACAATTTGAACATTTGAAACTTGGTAAGATAAAGAAAGGTTATTAGAACTTTTTCTACGAGCAAGTAAAATAACATTTAATGCTGCACGACTTTTTAGTTTACGAATTTGATGTGAATTTAGTATATGTTATTAAATACAACATTATTAATATATAAAATACATTTACATACCAGATTTTCTTGGTGGTGCACTGGCTACTGATGTTAAATGAGGTAGCGAGGGTCTGCTGGGTGACATTTCCCTAACTGTATGCAGTCTTACATCCCCGATGCCTAGATATCAAAACCATTATAAAAAAATCTTTTACAATAAATAATTTTATCTACGTCTGCTTGGATAAAAACCTATTATCAAATTCATTTGAGTTAGTTACGCCATTATCTAACTCAGTTAGATAATTTTTTTTTTTTATTTTTTTTATATCCTTTTTATTTGCAATCTGTAATTTTACATTCAGCAAATTTTATGAAAAATTATTCGACATGTCGAAGAGTGCTCAATAGCCATCTTCATATAGAAAGTAGGTTTTCTAGACCTTGAGTGACGTAAGGATAACATACTGTACTTAAAACTAAACCTTAATTCTAAAACTAACTTAACTTAAAAGTAATCAAAATCTGCTTGGTAATTCATTGGGTGCATATCGCAGAAGTCTCTTATTGTTTCTTGGCTGGTTCATGAGGTTTGTTACCAAATCGTTTGGGTGTATGCTGAGTCGAGTTCGATATTGTTTGCTGTAGTTGCCTATTTCCTCCTTGACCGTTGGAATTTGGAGATCATTCCGAATAGCCGCGTTTGTCACGTACCAGGGTGCGTTTATAATCATACGTAGCACTTTTGACTGGAAACGTTCAAGTATCTCTATATTGGAATTGGAAGCGGTGCCCCAGAGCTGTATTCCATAGCACCATATCGGTTTAATTGTGGCTTTATAAGCAAGAAGCTTGTTGTTAATGGTCAGTTTTGAGTTTCGACCAAGTAGCCAGTAAATTTTGGTGAGTGTCAGACCTAGTTGTTTCCTCTTCGTGAATATGTGCTTTCGCCAGGTGAGTCTCCTGTCCAGGTGGAGTCCAAGATATTTTATTTCTTTCTGTTGTGGCAGTTGGGTGTGGTTTAGATAAACAGGAGGGCAAGTTTCTTGTCGCGTGGTAAACGTTATGTGTGCAGATTTGGTTTCATTAACTTTCACTCTCCACTTTTTTAGCCAAGATTGTATTGAAGTTAAGAATGTTTGTAGAGTTTGTGTGGCGTCAACAGGGCTATTATCGGCGGCTAGGACGGCAGTATCATCCGCAAATGTTGCTACTACAACTTCTGGTGTGGTTGGAAGGTCGGCCGTGTATATTAAGTATAGCAAGGGTCCAAGGACACTGCCTGGAGTACTCCGGCATTTATCGCATAAAGTTTGGTTTGTTCAGTGCCAACTTTTACTAGGAAGTGTCGGTTTCGCAGGTATGATTTAAATAGGAGGAAATAGTTCAAGGGAAGGATTAATCGTAACTTAGCTAACAGTCCAGCATGCCATACCTTATCAAATGCCTGCGTAATGTCAAGAAATGCTGCGGAGCAGTATTGTTTATTTTCAAATACTTCGATGATTTTATCAACAACTCGGTGAATTTGCTCTATTGTGGAGTGCATCGGTCTAAAACCGAACTGGTGGTTGGGTATACTTTCGTTGTTCTCAAGGATTGTAGAGAGTCTAATTTGTATAATTTTTTCAAACACTTTAGAAGTTGTGAGTAGAAGGCTTATCGGTCGATATGATTTGGCTTCATTTGGAGGTTTTCCTGGTTTTGGGATTAAGACGATTTGTGCTACCTTCCACTGGCTCGGAAAGTACCCAATGTGCAGTATTGCATTGAATAGTTGTGTGAGATATTTTATTCCCTGGTAGGGCAATTGTTTGAGAACTTGGCCAGTAATCAAGTCGTACCCTGGTACTTTTTTGGGGTGTAGTGTTTTAACAACGCTTTGAACTTCGGTGATTTTGATGCGTGGGATTGGTGGCTCAAGTTGGTAAGGGGTTTCAAGTATCTGTATTAGTTCTTCTTCTTCTTCCGGTTCATTTTCTGATGGGTGTGGTTGGAAAACTTCGGAGAGGTGCTCTGCAAAAACGCATGCTTTCTCTTCGTTACTTCTTGCCCATGTTCCTTGTCGGGTCCTGATTGGTGGTGAGGCTTTTATGACCTGTTTAATCTTTTTAGTCGCTCTCCATAACGAGTAATCAGTATCTTCGGTAGGTGTAAGTCCGCTCAGGAAGGTTTGAATACATTCGTTTTTATTGTTATTGAGGAGCTCCTTTAGTTCTTGGGTCTTAGCATTAAGCAGTCTTTTGCTTTCAGCCGTTCTCTGTCTCTGCCATTGTTTTCTAAGGCTTCTTTTTTCCAGGATTTTTTGTTGGATTGAAGGTGGACAATTGTAGGCTAAGTTAGGTTCAACTGGTTCAGGTGTTGCGTTCCAGCCCGCCTGTTGCAGTGTGTCATTGAATAGTTTCACAGCTGTTTCAATGTCTTCTTCCGTTTTAAGGGGAACATTTAACGGTAGATTTTTGTCGATGATTTGTCTAAATTCGCCCCAGTTTGTTTTTTTATTACATATACTCGGTTGTTTGCTTGTGCTTATTGCTCTTGCGGATAAAGTAATTAAAACTGGAGAGTGGTCAGAAGATAAATCAAAGCATGATTTCGCTGTGACAGAATTATAAGGGATACCTTTTGTAATACCGAAGTCTACGAGGTCAGGTATTTTATTTATATCTGTTGGCCAGTAGGTGGGCTCTCCGGTGGATAGATATTTCAAGTGGTTTTTTTCCATAGTTTTGAGTAATTCTCGCCCTTTAGGCGTAATAAGTCTGGAACCCCAGTCGGTGTGCTTGGCGTTATAGTCTCCAGCAGCGATGAATCGTTGCCCTAAGGTGCTAAAGTAATTTTCATAATGTTCTTGTATTACTCTGTGCCTGGGAGGGAAGTAGACAGTCGAGATAGTTAGAACACCTAAAGAGTCTTCTATGACTATATTTGTGGCTTGGAGAAAGTTTTTGCTATAACTGTTAATTTGGTGGTGTTTTATTGAATTTTTTATTATTATTGCTGATCCACCTCGTGCGGTACCATTTGGATGATTAGTGGAGTAAAGTGAGTAGTTTGGGATTTTAAGGTGACTTCGCTCCGTAAAATGGGTTTCTGATATGAGCATAATGTCGATGTTATAGTTAGAAATGAATACTTTTAGTTCTTCTGCGTGTTGTGAGAGCCTATTTGCATTCCATAAAGCGATTTGTAATAAGTTATCCATTACTTGAGTTTTGCGAGCACTGATGTAAGAAGGTTTAGCATGGTGCCTATTTGTTCAAATAAGCCCTTCATCATGTTTTTTAACTCCAACATGTCGTTGGGTTGTTGGGGAGATTGGTTTTGATTTAAAATTGGCATAGAGTTGTTGATAGCATGCAATTGTTGGTTTTGGTGGTTGGTTATTGTTGAATATAATAGCCCGGGTTGAGTTTGTTGGTAGGTTTTGATTTGGGTTGGAGGGGTATACAGTTTTGATCGAAGTGGTGGAAATTGCTTTTTCTGTAGATCCTTGTAGATAGTGCATCCTTTGTAATTTGCGGGATGGTTTCCTCCGCATAAGACACATTTGACATCACGAGATTTTGTTGTTCGTGAGCATTCTTTAGTGACGTGGTCTCCTGCGCATTTGACACATCGTGGTTTTAAATTACAAAAATTTTTGGTGTGTCCATATCTCTGGCATTTAGCGCATTGGACTATTTCTCGTTTGTACTTTGGCGGCTCAAATTTGATTTTGCATTGTTGGAGAAATTCCACATTGTATATATCTTTATTGTTTGAGGCGGGTTTCAGTTCAATGAAAAACATTGGGAGGGGTGTTTTGGTTTTATATTGCTTAATGTTCCATATATTATTTACTTTGTGGCCTAGTTTTTCAATTTCTTTTTTAATGTCTTCGGTGTTGATAGAATAGTGCAAGTTTTTTAGGACTGTCTTGAAGTTTCTTTCCTCTTTCAACTTATAAGTGTGAAATTCTGTTTTCTTTTCAGTCAGGGCTTTTATAACGTTCCTGTAGGATTCTGCTGTTTTAGTCTGCAATTTTACCTGGTCATTTGCAAGAGCTTTGATGTCGTATTGCTGCTTGGCTATGATTTCCAGCACCTGTACTAGAGGTGCAATATCCTTGACACCATTTACAAAAATTGGAGGAGGTTTTGGAGTTTTTTCAGCGTCTTGTTGTTGGGCGTCTTGTTGTTGGCCGTCTTGTTGTTGGGCGTTTTGTTGTTGGTCGTCTGTATTTTCATCTGCTAGAGGTGAAAATCGATTTGATGGGTTTAACCAGTAATCATCTTGTGGTTGTTTGGATTTATGTTCTGCTTCATTTTGAGCATTTCTGCCTCTTTTGTGTGTGACTGTAGTCCAGTTACTTGTTTCTGGTTGCGAGGGAATCGCCGGGGGTTGGTAGGTGTATTGGGTTAGTTGGGGGGGTTGGGGATATGATAATTTTTGCTGTAATTGTTGAGGTTGTGACAGATAGCTACCTGGCATTTGTTGGCACTGAGTGTTGTACATCTGGTTTTGAACCGTCCATTGAGGAGCCAATTGCGGTATCATGTGCGGGTGCTGCGTCCCCCCTGATGAAGGTGGGAATGCCATAAGGCCCTCACATGTGTTTTAATGTGTGTATTTAAATTTAAATTTAGATGGTAAAGTAAGTAAATAAATAAATGAATTTTAAATTTGTTGGTTTATATTTACTCGCGTTATCGCGGGTCACTTGATATCGTATCACAGAGCGCACGCCGAACGTCTTTCCACATTGAAATTCAAATGGGAACTAGTTAGATAATGAAATCAGATCCATTTGCATTACGTAATTAAACTTATTACGTAACTCAAATTTGATTACCTAACTGAAATAGTGTTAATGAATGACATTTGCCTACTAAAATATTTTTGAAAATGACATTTGACATTCTCTTAATGCACTTTTCTCAATTTTGGGCAGTTGTAGATAAAATTTTGTAAAATTTATGTGTGAGAATGCATCATATCATTAATATACTTGTGTGCTTACATAACTCGTGCTACGCACTCGTTTGTAACTTACACACACGTATATTAATGATGCTCTTATCCCACTTTATAGTAAATAACTATTATTTACCACTTGTACCAGGTTCTGTAGACACGTCAGACAGCTGTCATCTGACAGATGGATATTGCCGTGGCACATCCTCCCTTACGATGTTTAGCTCCTCACTATTCCCCCTTGATGTAGATGGTATAGAAGCTTCGAACTTAGCTAGTATCCCTATAAATTACAAATATATACTAATCAGCAGAATGCATACATACTGAGAATTGATAACATACCCCTCACTTTTTCAGGAGTCTCATATTTCTCCTGTAAAGGGTAACAAAAGGAGTTTTCTTCTGTTGAAGTTTCATGAAACCCTAAAACAGTTTTTAAGAGTTACACTTCAGAACTTTTGAACACAGTAGATATCTTACCTGGCAAATTATAGTTGGCAGAGAATACCGCAACAGTTTCCCATTGCTATCAGTGCCCATCTCCGAAAAATGTGTTTGGCATACAACATAGGAACCTAAAATGCATTTATCTTCTATACTGCTTAATTTTAGGTTTCCTATACGTTGCAGCCAAACGACACGCACACGTTTTTCGCTGGGAAGTGAGTACCTTGGTGTTTCTTTATTGCTACAGCCGGGTACGCAGCATTTCCTTTTTCTCAAACCACTCATTTTAAACAATTTCAAGTTTTCAAGAGTTTTACCACACATTTAAGGAGCACACAAGTAACAACTATGTACTTAAAGAACCAAGGGGGTTCAACGGCCTTTAGAGGCTGCCTGCCCTAGTGTAATTTAATAATAATAATAATAATAATAATAACTACCTGCAGCCTTGTTTCTCAGCACAAAGAATGAGCAAAACTGGGCAAACCTCTTTGGAGCACACAAAGGAATGGAATGCATTTTGCACAGATGTTTTTAACAGAATTCCAATCCACAACTGGCAATTTTATTATTTTATTACCTGTCGTAACGGTTGGCGTCAGGCTGTCGGGGACTCCCATACCCCCCCCAATCAGCATAAATTGCCAGAGAGAGAATATGCTACCTTTGTCAGACAATCCTACCTTCTGCCATCTGTAGTTGCCACGCATTACTAACATTCTGTACGAGTCTGCGTATTCAAGTGACCATAACCTGGTCTATGTCAAATTCGCGGTTAGCAGGCTAGGTTTTGTGTCAGTTTGTGTCAAAAGTGACGCAAAAACTAACCTACTAACCTCGAATTTGACATAGATTTACAGTGCCAGCAAAGACATGTAACCAGAAAGTTGGAGTGATATACCTGCGAGAAACATAAACGCAAAAAATTACTAGGATTTAATTCAAAATTTCCCGCTCTTTTCCCACTTTTTAGTACTCTCTGCGTCTTTGCTTAATTTCCAAGCGTTTCAATGTTATTTTAATTCTGTGTTTTTCGCGATTGAGTGTATACTAATCAGCACAGAAAGTTAACGATGTTTGTCGATTTCATCAAATTCGTATCCTTAATGGTACAAAAGTATGGCGCGTAATGTGGTTATGTTTAAAATTCAAATAACGCCCGGAAACGAGGCAACGAACATAGCCGAATGACTCATTACGGAATGCGTTTCCTACGCATGCTCTGATGCGGTGGGTCAGTTTCACGCGGGAGGCCTTGTTTGTTGTTTTCTTGTCTTTTGTCGTATCGAGGGTGCCAAGCAAGTTGATATTTTGATTTCAGTGTTCTCGGTGATTTAAATAATGGCGTGTAGAGAATTTTTGCTTGGAACGGTGTATTGATGTGAGATAGGTGATTTTCCAGTTGAATACTTCTAAAATGGGTTTCTTTTGTTTTTTTTCTATTTTGTTATTAACTCCTATTTTAAATAGAACACCCGGTATATTATTACATTTTTGAATTCAGCATAAAATTCTAGGGAAAATTTGTCTCTTCATCTAACGCTCTATTTTGCACCGTTTTTGTAGAATTTGTAATTTTTTAAAATTTTTGACAAATGCTTAAAGATTTAAAATCAAATTTTTGCCCAATTATAAGATCACTGTAAAAGGAAGTTGTGTGCGTGTATCACACCAGATTTTTTGTCTTTTGTGCTTACGAAAATGCTGCGACATAACAAACCTTTCAGCATGGGAGAATTCGTTATGTAGCGACATGTTCTTAAACATAAAAGAACAAATTCTTGTGTCACTAATGTCATTAATTGATTTATCTTTTTTTTTACTAGATGACCATTGTTTTTGTAATCATGGCTACTTGATAATTGCACGTCTTAATGACTACCCTTTGATGGGCATTTTAAGGAAAACGATTGCTTTTAGGATTAAGAACTAAGAGTACCTACATTATTTTTGTGATTTTTAATTCTCTTTCAGATAATAACCTAAAATTGTTGCAGATAACGAACTTAGAGTTAAAAAAAGTTTTCAAAGATTGATAAAGTGCCTCTTACAGTCAACTCTAGTATATCAAACATTTTTTACTAGTGCAGTACATAATAGTGCGCATGTATTCCAAAATTCAAATCGATATCTCTGCATTTGTGGAAATTAACAAAAAAAAATAAAAATTGAACTTCAAGGCCCCATAACTTCTTACTGAAGGGACTTTGTACTAAGGTATATTAGGTTTAATCGATTCATTATAACGTAAAGAATCTATAACTAATCGAAGTCCCATTCTTTTTGGGAACCCTGCATATATGTCTAAGCTCCATAGCTCGTCTTACGGCGCCAAAATGGACATAACGCGCTGTCGCCGTAAGGCGAAGATATGTAAGTGGCATGCAAAGCTTTTTCGGTGGTTAGACGTAAAACTTTAATATTTTTATTCTATCGGAGGAGTGACTTTTAATGTTTCCAAACGGTTTTAAGTTGTTACTGGTGTTTGTGTGATTAGAGCTGTTTCAAATTTGGTTGAGCTACGAGTTTTAACAACAAAGTTACGTTTGATATCTTACCATATTCTAAATTTAAAGCTAGGTGAATTATATACAGGAAATTTATTTTAATAGTTAACATAAGCGTTTCGTTTCTATGCCACCATTTAATCATACAGGCCATTTCCATAGTTACAAATGAGACCGATAGATTAGAGCGTGTATTTTATGAGTTAACATAGGAATTATTACTTGCCAAAAAGACAATTAAAAGTTATCTTAATGTATACCACTGAAGAAAAGATACAACACACAAGTTGTTCCTACGTATCTACTTTTTAGTTGCATACCTACATTCCGGTAACAAAATTAAAGTTTCTTATTAGCAAGTACCTAATTGAAATTCGTATGTTAATTCGTAAAATAAACGCTCTAATCTATTGATTTCATTGGTAACTATGGAAGTGACCTGTATGATTAACTGCTTGCATAGAAACGAAACTGATATGTTAACCATTAAAATAAATTCACTGTATATGCCAGTACGTATGTTTTTTGAAATTATAAAATGGGGAAAAAAATCGCCTCGGTTAATAATCATTATTTTTAGTATAATCTAGAAATTTTTTCTTTCAACTACAATAATTCGATATTAGTAATTTACGATACAAGTAACGTTATCAAGCTTTTTACCTTAGGAGAGAATAGTTTGAATGAACGAGCGCCGTTAGGAGCGAGTTCTTTAAAATTCTAGAGTAATGTAGAAAGCGGATAACGTTACGTATATCCATGGGCGTAGCCAGGGAGGGGCAGGGGTGGGCAGTTGCCCACCCCTAAACATTTATAAAGAACAAAAGGCAGTTGCTTTATTATCGTTATTACAATTCACATTAAACAACATTAAAAAAAAGAAGCTACGATCTGCAGCAGATTTTGCGGAAACTGATGATATTTCAACTTATAATTTTTCTAATTTGTAAAAAATGAAATAAAACTATAATAATAATAATAATAGTTGATTGTGTAATTAAATCTATACCCCCCTCTAACTGGAATCTTGGCTACGCCCTTGCGTATATCTAACACAGTTTCTTTTATCCTAAAATACTAATCTTAAAACAAAATAGGAACAATTATTATTAATGACACAACAGCGAGACATATATCTGCTATGGCTGTGGTGGTTTCACTCAATACTGTATTGTTGGTAGCACTGTCAGGTTATGTCAAATTTGAGATTTGCAGGTTAAGTTTTGCGTCAGTCTGTGTCAACAAACCAAACCTAACCTACTAACATCGAATTTGACATAGACTAATATTGTCACTAACAATACACGTCAGTACTGCCAACATGTGATTAAATGCAAATAAAGTACATATCAGTATGTTATTTTTCTTAACAACACTTGTGCTGTTAAATGCACCTTAACGCAACTCGTTGCTAAGGAGTCATTAACATAGTAACAAAATAAGATAAAAAAAGCTTAGCCGCGCATGTACGGCTGAAAACCAAACTTACAAAAAGAAAATTCGGATTTTAAAAAAATCAAATATCTCGAAAACTATTCAAGATATCGTGAAATGAGTGACATATTTGGAATCAGGAGAGAAAACTACATAAAAGTGATATTAAAGCCTAAAATGTGAAAATTCGAACATTAAAGTCGAATATTTCGAAAACGGGTTGAGATATCGAAAAGCCAGTGGTGGATTCGGATTCAGGGGACAAAAATACATAGGAATCCACCATCAGTTGTATTCTGCCTTAACGGGAACCGTGCGACAGACACAGACACACAGAAAGAGCGATCATAGTATGTATGGTCCGATTTAGCTCATATTCGGAATGTACGTTTGTTACGTGGAGATAAATGTTTATACAAAAAATAAACCCGGTAGGAGGCGCTGAAGTCAAGATATTTACGAAAATGTGTATTTACGGTCCGATTTAGGTCATATTCGGAATGTACGTTGGTTACGTGGAGATAAATGTTTATACAAAAAATGAACCCGGTAGGTGGCGCTGAAGTCAAGATATTTACGAAAATGTGTATTTACGGTTCGATTTAGCTCATATTCGGAATATACGTTGGTTACATAGAGATAAATGTTTATACAAAAAATAAACCCGGTAGGTAGCGCTGAAGTCAAGATATTTCCGAAAATGTGTATTTACGGTCGATAGACGTAAAACTTTAATATTTTTTTTCTATCCGAGGGGCGACTTTTAATGTTTCCAAACGGTTTTAAGTTGTTACTGGCGTTTGTAGTTAGAGCTGTTTCAAATTTGGTTGAGCTACGAGTATTAACAACAAAGTTACGTTTATATTTTACCATATTTTAAATTTAAAGCTAGGTGAATTACATATATCCCAGTAGGTGCGTTTTTTGAAATTAGAAAATGGGACAAAAACTTTTGGGGCATTAAACAAGGGTATTAAAATAATATCGCATAATATTTTTTTAGATTGGCCTCCAACAGTAAGTTACGCAAAAACGTAATGTCACTTCAAATAAATTAAACCAAAAGTGTTTTGAGGCGTATCAAATCCCGTCACATATATTTTCTCCTTTTATATATAAGCTACCATATTGCACTGTAGCCCATTTACTAATGAAAAAAGGTTCTAACTTCGTTGACTCAAAACCGATTTTGATATATTTTTTTTTAATTTCGGAAAAGTTTATAGGAAAGTTCCCCACGAGTGAGAAGGTGTGCTTTTTATTTTTACAATTATTATTAACAAGTAAGTGTTTTTTAATACATTTTTAATTTAAAAAAATTATAACTCTTTTATTTATTTAAACAATTGCCTGACACTTGATAACATAAGGTTTTTGGGGTCGCTGATTACGAATTTGACATTAAAACTCAACTAAAATAAAAAATGGCGGATTCAAAATGGCGGAAAAGCGTAAATTTTTTCATTCGGATTTTATTTCGTGTATAAGGTTTTTTTGGGTCGCTCAGTGTTGAATTCAGACTGTTTACTCCTGGGGGGGAAATGAAACATCTGGGGGGTATTTTTACCTATTCCGGCGCAATTCACCCTTTCTTTTATAGATACAAAAGACATGAACATGAAGTGGTAATGTTTCCGGGAGGGAATTTTGCACTGCCCGGGAGGGAATTTCCCTCCCGGTCACCCCCTGGATTCAACACTGGGGTCGCTGATCTCAAATTTTGTGTTAAAATTTATCAAAAATGGAAAATAACGTCTTTAAAGTGGCAAAATAGCTTCATTTTTTAATTTCGCGCGTTGCCTCATATCTAGGGGTTTTGGACACGCTTATTATAAATATAGCATTAAGAGGTTAATTTTTATTCTGTACGATTATTATTATTATTTAATAAACATTATATACAAATAAAATTCTAAGAGCCTTTAATTTGCGATATTAAGTGGAAATCTAAGAATATAAATGTTTTGAAGTCATAAACGACAAGTGGTCTTTTCATATTGGAAAATTTGTGCTTTTAAAATTATTACATTTAAAATTATGGCGTAACACACACAAAGAAATTAAAAGTATGTAAGAAATACCAGGAATGCAGCCGAATTCGCATCCTGTTGCTGAATCAATATTTATTTACAAATACGGCACGCAGGATGCCAGTCATTCGTACACCAAAGCGCAAGGTCACCGTGTTATTTTAAAACATATTTCTTTGTACTAAGTCTTATTAGTTTTCATTATATTATTAGTATATTATTAATTGGCTTAATTATGCCTTCGTGCTATCAAGTATCTTCTTCTAATCTATTTCTTTTATTTTTTACGTCGGTCATAATAGAAAATATTCGCTCTGCTTTCGCATTTGAATGAGGCAAGAAGATAATTAATTGAGCCAAAAGGGATACATTTGTAAAGACGCATTTGTCTTCATAATTTTTTAAATTGCACAAAGTTCCTAAATTCTGGAACTGTAAGTCTGCAAAGAGCAACTTTTTCATCTCCGATATTCCGTAGGTATACCGAAATACGATACGACGACACGAATTTAAACAATATAATTATGATGTGTTTTGGTTCGCTGAAAATAGATTTGTTACTCATCAGGAAGCTACAGTATCAACCGTCTTACTTGCGTAGGAGAAAATATTAGGTAGGTCAGGTGTTTTAGTTTAAAGTCGATAACTTTTAATTATAAGTTTAACCCTTTATTGGGCAAGTAGATTTCTGCTTGTATAAAAATTCTAATTTTGTGCATACTGCACCCAGAAGTCTTTAGATATCACCTAGTATATCACAAAATACTGCAGTATAACCAAAAACCCAAGTTTGATACTGTTGCCATTTACCATATGGTTACCTGGAACGGTTATTGTAAAACCATGTTGAGACCATATATGGTAACATTGACATTTGCAGTTATATGTGTATAGGAAGATGTTACCAAATTTTTGTAAATAACATCTTCATGAAAATATATTTATTCTGGCTTTCAGAACAAATACAGTGTGTCCCCGGATAGGTGAAACGACTCTTGTGAAAAGTAAAAAATTCTTGATTAAAATTTTCATTTTTTGGGGTTCAGCCCTGCTTGGTTAAAGGCCAATTTCTAACATAATTTTCTTTTTGAAAAATCAAGTATGCCTTGGAAATGATGTAGAGCAGTGGTCGCCAACCTCTTCAATGTGTTGAGCTACTTGTTAATTTTGGAATAAACAGCGAGCTACCCACACGGAAGCCACGTAACGCAACGTAAATGAAATAATCCACAGTTAATTTATCATTATATGTATTTATTTTACTATTTATTTAACTGGTAATACATAATACATAGGTACTAATAATAACTACATTCCTACCTACCAAACAAAGTTGTTTGAAAAATAAACACAAACTTTTATCCAGCCACAACGGCATGTCACGTAAGATTTAAAAATAGTTAATAATAACAACAAAAAAGTAACGCACTATCATGAACATAAACATTGAAAAATAAAAAAGCACGTTCAATGAGAAGGCTGACACTCAGACTCATCGATAATTTTTTTAATGTTTGCAGTATAATTTGATACAGCCATTCGAATACAATTATCCAAATGTTCATCTGTAAGTCGATTGCGATATTTGTTCTTAATAAACTTCATATTGGAAAAAGAAGATTCACACAAATAGTTTGAACCGAATAATGCTTTCACTTTCAAGGCAACACGGCATAGAACTGAATATTTGTCTTTACTTACAATAGGCCAGATACATTTGGTACTTGAGACTAACGATTTTAAGGCTAAATCATTTTGAAAATCAATTACTTCCATTTCTGTTGCAGCGATGTCTTCGCCAAAGTTCTGCATAACACAAGTTGCAAACTGTTGGATATCAATTTCCATAAAGGGTGAAACAACAAACTGCGCTACTAAAGCCATTTCGTTGAAATCCTTAAAACGATTTAGAAGTTATTCTTCAGGGTAGAAACTATTTCTACATGATATTTGCTGTCATAGAGTTCTAATGGATTTTGAGATATTTTTTCTGAAAGAATAGGAAAATGCTTGGCATCGCTGTTAATTAGGTTTTGTTCCCAAAACTCCAGCTTTTTGATAAATGCTTTTATATCAGAAATCATTTCTGCTAGTTCTTTGTCTCTCCCCTGAAGCTGCAAATTAAGTTCGTTTAATTTCTCGGTAATGTCCACGAGAAAACCAAAATCTCTAAGCCAGATTGAATTTTCTAGTTCCGGAGTCGGTTCATCGCGTTTTTTGAAAAATTGAACTATGCCAGATAGGACATCATTAAAACGTTTCAGCACCCGTCCTCTACTTAACCATCGGACTTCAGAGTGAAGGAGTAGGTCCCCGTATTGACAGTCAACTTCATCGGCCAAGGTTTTGAATAATCTTCTTTGTAACGCTTGAGCTCTAATCTTGTTCACAATTTTTACCACCATTTTCATAACGTTGTTTAGTTTCAGGAAATTTCCACATAATGCTTCCTGATGGATAATGCAGTGGTAAGAGAGAAATTGCGGAAAAGTTTCATCTTTACGACATAACGCCACCAGACCCTTATCAAAACCCACCATAGCTGGAGCGCCATCGGTTGTCAAGCCTACCATTTTCGATATTGGAATTTTCTCGGAAGAAATAATATTTTTTAAATGAGAAAACAACTCCTGTCCAGTAGTGTGTCCTTTCAGTGGAATAAACTTCAAAAGATCTTCTTTAATCGTAAAATCACTAAAAACCATCCTGACGAACACGGCCATCTGGACAGTGTCAACGACATCTGTTGATTCATCCAGTTGAAGTGAAAAATAAACACAGTTATCTAAGTCAGTTCTTAACTGTAAAAAAATATCATTGCTCATTACTTCTACACGTCTCATCACTGTATTAGCAGAAAGTTGCATAGATTTTATAGCTGAAACTATCTCGTCTTTGTTTCTAAAGTTGGCAAATAACGAGTCAGCAGCTTCTAAAAACGCCTGTTTTATCATTTCCCCGTCTTCATAAGGTTTCTTTTTTTGTGCAATTATCTGGGACACACGGTACGATGCTTCAGTTGCAGCCTTATTTTTGTCGATTGTTCTTAAAAATATTGATTGTTGTCCAATTAACTGCTTTTTTAACTGTTTCAGTTTCTCCTTTCTGGCGGCAGAATGTAGTGGGAATGATTTTTCAAAATTAGAATGTACAGTTTTATGATGTCTCTCAATATTTCCTTTTTTAGCAACGGAGACCGAAGTATTACATAACAAACACACATTTTTATCTTTAACTTCTGTAAAAAAGTATTGTTCTTCCCATTCCGAATGAAAGTGGTATGTCTTTACCTTCTTACAACTGCTTGCCATAATATTATTTTTTGTTGTTCACTACTAACCCAACCGCTGGACGTTGGTTACGCGTTCAGTTTTAAACTAAGCGCAATGTCGCCGCGCCGTGCGTATTTATCCCGTTCAAAGCAATCCAGATCGTTCTCGAACACTAACGCACTGGTCCGGCTGGTCGGTTCTAGCCGATTCTAGCTTGATGGCGTCAGCGGCAGATCGCTCGCCGCAACGTTGCCGCTGTTTATGTTTATCATTATGACAATTAGATTTTTTTGTGGAATTTTAGGAAGCTTCTCTGATTTTGTATTTTTTAAATTAAAATCGTTGTGAGAGCTACCAGAATTGCCCCCGCGAGCTACCGGTAGCTCGCGATCGACAGGTTGGCGACCACTGATGTAGAGTAAAGTGCCTTTTATGTGGCAAATACGACAAAAACTTATTAAGAAAAGTTGTTTAGAATCAACATTTAGGCCCTTACACCAAATTTCAAAATCCTCGGCCAACTTTGATCGGCGCCAAAATGGACATAACGCGCCGTCGCCGCAAGGCGAAGATATGTAAGTGGCATACAACGCTTTCGTCGATTGTCGTAAAACGTTAATATTTTTTTTCTATCCGAGGGGTGACTTTTAATGTTTCCAAACGGTATTAGGAACGTAACTTTAAAATTTGTTTGAGCTACGAGCTTTAATAACAAAGTTACGTTTGATATCTTCACGTTCACATATCTTCAATTTAAAGCTAGGTGAATTATACATATTCTACTAGGTGCGTTTTTTGAAATTAGAAAATGGGACAAAACATTTCGCCTCGGTTAATAATCATTATTTTTACGATTAAGCTACAATTTTTTTCCTTCATGTACAATAATTCGATAAATCGTATTTACAGTTCCATTTGGCTGGTCGCCCGAACTCGACTCTGCATTCTTTTTTGTTGGATAGAAAGTATATAAATTGCCCCATGTATGTTACATTACAGGTCAGGACAAGGTTTGTATGAAAGAAAATTTTGGGAAAATCCACCGGAAAAGTCGGCAAATTCGGAAAATCAAAAAGATAATTTTCTATGATATTTTTGTATGGGATTTCGTATGTTTTCGTTTCTGAATGGCTTTTTGAAGAGAAAAATGGGAGTGGAAAACTCGGAAAATTAGGAAAAATTGTTTTTTTTCAAGATGGAAGAACCGAAATAGAACAATGGAAAAGTCATGTTTCAAAACATACACGCACAGTTTTACGTAATATTATGCCCGGGCAACGCCGGGTAGGTCACAGCTATGATACATACCAGGAATAAGGAAGGATATTTCGAAATTCAACAGCTAAAGGGGTAAAATGAGGGTTCCAATTTTCTATGGAAATATAATATTAAATAGATGTTTCGACTTGAAACTTCATAGGAGTACATACTCCTAAAAACAAATAAGCAAACACGTATTTCGTGATTTTCTGAAAACCAACCTCTTAGGGGGTGAAATGGAGTAATCCCTTCAGTAAGAAGTTATAGGGCCTTGAAGTTCAATTTTTTATTTTTTTGTTAATTTCCACAAACGTAGAGATGCCGATTTGAATTTTGGTATACCTGCTTACTATTATGTGCTGCACTAATAAATTTTTGTTCATAAATTAGACTTGACTGTAAAAGACACTTTACCTATCTTCGAAAACTTTTTTAACTCTAACTTCGTTATCTGTAACATTTTTTTTTAAAATTTTATGTTATTAAGTAACAAACGACTTCCGGGATTGGACCGTGTCATGATTGAGATCGAAGAACTCAACGTTTCGCCCACTTTCGTAAGGGGCTTCATCAGGAGGAAAAAAGCAAAAGAGCACGGTAACTCAACGTGTTAACCACGCCAGAGGCGAAACTCTTTGCAAAGGGAAGGGACAGAAGAGCACGGTAACTCAACGTGTTAACCACGTCAGAGGCGAAACTCGACTGACTATCGGAAGAAGAAAAGCGAGAATTTATAGGCAAGCGCCGTAGCGATTCAGCAAATGCCGTCGCGGTTCAGTGACGGAGGGCGGGGCTTAGGAATAAGCACTTTCCACATAGAAGGAAGGGGAAAGCCTTCGTCCCGATTGAAATTATTAGGGTGTTTGCAAATCTCAATGGCTTCGCGAATCTTTCTGCTAAAGAAGAATGGGGATTTGCAGATGATGGAAGTTTCATCAAAAAGGATCTTATGACCAGTATCGCGTTGGTGTTCGGCGATGGCCGATGATGAAACGAGACCTGACTTGAGACAGCGCTGGTGCTCAGAGATGCGAGTTTTCACCGAACGACCTGTTTCACCAATGTATACAGCATTACAAGAGCAAGGGACTCTATAAACACCATTAGATGACATAGTGTTTAATTTATCCTTAGATGAAGGAAGAACCTGTGAGATTTTGCTCGGGGGTTTGAATACTGTTTTAATGTTTTGTTTTCGAAGAAACTTTCCTATGCGATCCGTGACTTGGTGGATATAGGGAAGAAAGACTATTGCTGCAGGAGGATCGGGTTTTGGAGGGTTGGGTGGCCGTGGGTGAAGATGGCGATTGATGGCAGACTGTATATCCCTAGCACGGTAACCGTTATTCCTAAGAGCTTTCCGAATGTGATTTAATTCGTCGTGGATATTATCGGGTTGGGATATGGAAACAGCCCGGTGTACAAGTGAATTGATAACGGAAAGTTTTTGTGTAGGATGATGGTGGGAATCGGCATGTAGATAGCGATCAGTGTGAGTAGGTTTGCGATATACAGAATGACCAAGTTTGCCACTGGGTTGGCGAGAGACCTGTACATCTAAGAAAGGAAGGGAACCGTTACTTTCTATCTCCATGGTAAAGTTAATGTCTGGATGTTGACTATTGAGATGATTTAAGAAGACGGGTAACGTGTCTTTACCATGTGGCCAAATAATAAAGGTATCGTCAACGTATCGGAACCAAACCTTGGGTTTTAATTCTGAAGATTCCAGAGCTACGGTTTCGAAAGCTTCCATGAAGATATTGGCAACGACAGGTGAAATATAATATCCACGACGAATTAAATCACATTCGGAAAGCTCTTAGGAATAACGGTTACCGTGCTAGGGATATACAGTCTGCCATCAATCGCCATCTTCACCCACGGCCACCCAACCCTCCAAAACCCGATCCTCCTGCAGCAATAGTCTTTCTTCCCTATATCCACCAAGTCACGGATCGCATAGGAAAGTTTCTTCGAAAACAAAACATTAAAACAGTATTCAAACCCCCGAGCAAAATCTCACAGGTTCTTCCTTCATCTAAGGATAAATTAAACACTATGTCATCTAATGGTGTTTATAGAGTCCCTTGCTCTTGTAATGCTGTATACATTGGTGAAACAGGTCGTTCGGTGAAAACTCGCATCTCTGAGCACCAGCGCTGTCTCAAGTCAGGTCTCGTTTCATCATCGGCCATCGCCGAACACCAACGCGATACTGGTCATAAGATCCTTTTTGATGAAACTTCCATCATCTGCAAATCCCCATTCTTCTTTAGCAGAAAGATTCGCGAAGCCATTGAGATTTGCAAACACCCTAATAATTTCAATCGGGACGAAGGCTTTCCCCTTCCTTCTATGTGGAAAGTGCTTATTCCTAAGCCCCGCCCTCCGTCACTGAACCGCGACGGCATTTGCTGAATCGCTACGGCGCTTGCCTATAAATTCTCGCTTTTCTTCTTCCGATAGTCAGTCGAGTTTCGCCTCTGACGTGGTTAACACGTTGAGTTACCGTGCTCTTCTGTCCCTTCCCTTTGCAAAGAGTTTCGCCTCTGGCGTGGTTAACACGTTGAGTTACCGTGCTCTTTTGCTTTTTTCCTCCTGATGAAGCCCCTTACGAAAGTGGGCGAAACGTTGAGTTCTTCGATCTCAATCATGACACGGTCCAATCCCGGAAGTCGTTTGTTACTTAATGACAATGGCCGTGAAAGCCTCAAAAATCATCTAAATAACCTCTACGGGGAGGATATTTCTTTCAAAGCCTCTACCTTTTCCAAACTTCGACATAAGTCATCTAAACTCCTTTGCACCTTAGCGTTTCTTTCTCGTTGTCGTGACAACAAAGTCATACCTTCTTTTCTTAAAATCAAACATCACATTTCAACCCACTCTTCTCAAAAAATCCTTCGTCGCACTAGCTTTGCTTTACTTCTTGAACGCATTCATCAAACGAGGTACGATCTCAATACCATTTCAAGACAATTGTTAGATCTTCATTTAGAATTATCCAATACTCTTAGCTTTCTTGACTGGTCTCTCTTCGATTCAATCACCTACACACAGGCCCAAAAAACATTAGAAATGACAACTGCGACTCATCTTCGTAAGTTTCATTCCTTGATGTCATCGGTTAAGGTCTCTACAGATCAAAGTGGTTCTAAGACGGTCATAAATCTTTCTTCTTATGCCCTCTCTCCTAGCGAAAATTCTATACTTTCCAAAGGTTTGAATTTTTCACTAGCTCCCAAAAGCATTCCTACGGAAGAGATTATTAGTTCGATAGAATCTTCTGTGAGAACGCTTCCTAAAGACGTTGCCGATCTTATCCGCTTCGAAACTGTCAGGTGCTTACGTTCATCTAAACCACCCAAAAGTAACATTACAAAAGACGAAAGGAATGCTCTCAAAACCTTACGTTCCAATTCCGACATCTCAATTTTGTCCGCTGATAAAGGTAATGCTACGGTAGTTATGGATCGAACAGAGTACATCACTAAGGTTAAGTCTTTACTCCAAGATTCTTCTTATGCCCTACTTTCTCGCGACCCAACTTCCAAAATTGAACGGGAAGTCACTTCTCTCATAAAATCTTCAGGTCTGTCCACTGATATTCAACGGAGGTTGATTCCTCGAGCTTCAAAGCCTCCTCGGCTCTATGGTCTTCCCAAAATCCATAAACAAGACATTCCCCTCAGGCCCATTGTCAGTACCATAGATTCCCCTACTTACTCATTAGCTAAATACCTAACCACTATCCTCAGAAAGTTCACTGGTAAGTCTCCCTCGTATGTTCGCAATTCAGCCCATTTCGTTGAACTTATATCCAATATAAGCGTTGAACCTGAGGATTTACTTGTGAGTTTCGATGTCACTTCCCTTTTTACCAAAGTTCCTATTCCCGATTCCATAGTCATAATCCAACAGTTGTTATCAGAGCATGGGGAGACGTCTTCAAGTCTACCTGCCCTGATAGAAAAATGCCTCTCTTCCACTTATTTCCTATTTCAAGGTCAGTTCTTTAAACAAATCTCTGGTGCGGCCATGGGTTCTCCTCTTTCACCTGTCGTTGCCAATATCTTCATGGAAGCTTTCGAAACCGTAGCTCTGGAATCTTCAGAATTAAAACCCAAGGTTTGGTTCCGATACGTTGACGATACCTTTATTATTTGGCCACATGGTAAAGACACGTTACCCGTCTTCTTAAATCATCTCAATAGTCAACATCCAGACATTAACTTTACCATGGAGATAGAAAGTAACGGTTCCCTTCCTTTCTTAGATGTACAGGTCTCTCGCCAACCCAGTGGCAAACTTGGTCATTCTGTATATCGCAAACCTACTCACACTGATCGCTATCTACATGCCGATTCCCACCATCATCCTACACAAAAACTTTCCGTTATCAATTCACTTGTACACCGGGCTGTTTCCATATCCCAACCCGATAATATCCACGACGAATTAAATCACATTCGGAAAGCTCTTAGGAATAACGGTTACCGTGCTAGGGATATACAGTCTGCCATCAATCGCCATCTTCACCCACGGCCACCCAACCCTCCAAAACCCGATCCTCCTGCAGCAATAGTCTTTCTTCCCTATATCCACCAAGTCACGGATCGCATAGGAAAGTTTCTTCGAAAACAAAACATTAAAACAGTATTCAAACCCCCGAGCAAAATCTCACAGGTTCTTCCTTCATCTAAGGATAAATTAAACACTATGTCATCTAATGGTGTTTATAGAGTCCCTTGCTCTTGTAATGCTGTATACATTGGTGAAACAGGTCGTTCGGTGAAAACTCGCATCTCTGAGCACCAGCGCTGTCTCAAGTCAGGTCTCGTTTCATCATCGGCCATCGCCGAACACCAACGCGATACTGGTCATAAGATCCTTTTTGATGAAACTTCCATCATCTGCAAATCCCCATTCTTCTTTAGCAGAAAGATTCGCGAAGCCATTGAGATTTGCAAACACCCTAATAATTTCAATCGGGACGAAGGCTTTCCCCTTCCTTCTATGTGGAAAGTGCTTATTCCTAAGCCCCGCCCTCCGTCACTGAACCGCGACGGCATTTGCTGAATCGCTACGGCGCTTGCCTATAAATTCTCGCTTTTCTTCTTCCGATAGTCAGTCGAGTTTCGCCTCTGACGTGGTTAACACGTTGAGTTACCGTGCTCTTCTGTCCCTTCCCTTTGCAAAGAGTTTCGCCTCTGGCGTGGTTAACACGTTGAGTTACCGTGCTCTTTTGCTTTTTTCCTCCTGATGAAGCCCCTTACGAAAGTGGGCGAAACGTTGAGTTCTTCGATCTCAATCATGACACGGTCCAATCCCGGAAGTCGTTTGTTACTTAATGACAATGGCCGTGAAAGCCTCAAAAATCATTTTATGTTATTATCTGAAAGAGAATTAAAAATCACAAAAATAATGTACTCTTAGTTCTTAAGCCTAAAAGCAACCGTTTACCTTAAAATTCCCATCAAAGGTTTTTGGTTGTCATTAAGACGTGCAATTATCAAGTACCCATGATCACAAAAACAATGGGTAACGATTGTAATCTAGTAAACAACAAGAAATCAATTAACGACGTTGGTGACATCAATTTTACATTAAACTTTAACGGGTAAGAAACCGGGTAGCGCAGTTGGGTAGCGCTATGCTTGCTAGTAAGCAAGTCCTCGGTTTGAATCCCGCGGGGGCCGGAATTTTTCTGTAGCCTTGCCGATTGGAAATGAGCTCGGTGAGACCATTCACAGTTGGGCACCAAATTAACTGTGCTCTACTCAGAACCACAGACCTAAGAGATAGAGTAACAAGGTCAACACATCAACATGACACACACTTCACACAATGGTTGCTGTGCAAGCACAAAAGGCGCTCTCCAACTTTGTATCCCGAATCCGGGGCAAGTTGAGCATTGTACCGTCAGATGCAAGCACATAAAGCACCAGCCTCTACAACGAAAGGTAAAACGAGGTTAATGATAATACATACAAATACTTTAACAGGTAATGAAATCTGTAACTCTTTCAGATAGAAGGAAATCCATGGAGATATTCTTCAATTCTTAACTAAACCTACATATGAAAAAAGCACTGTCCCAGATTTATTTGAACACGACTGTACATATATGTATATAGTATACGTTGTTAGTAGACATATATCGATACATAATAAATTAGCAACCATGTTAAATTTCTATTTTATCACTTATTTAAAATGGTAGTTGAATTTTTTCACTTATAATTACACGTGCGCTTTTTTTTGTTGAAGTAAACTTGATATTTTAATGAAAATTTCGTTGCCTAAAGGCAAGGAAACTCAAATTATAAATGTTAAGTTTACTTCGATTAAAAACAAAGCTCAAGTGTAATTCGGTACGACAATTTAATGAATATATATTTAATTTACATATTAGGCAAACTTTTGCTGCTGTCATAGTGACAAAAAAACCACTGCTTATGGGATTTTTAGAGTATGCATTAAATGGTCAATACAAATGTAATTTTGGGCCATTTTCCTTCATGCACTGCACACAGGCACAACTGTTCTACATGCATATTAATTCGTAGTTGATATTATAATACATTTTTAATGCTCATCAAAGTCTACTCAGCAAAAATGCCCCAACCTGCTACTGCGCTAATAACCCGAACACAAACCCTAACCACGATGCAAATTAAACAAGCAAATGATTCAATAACATAAACTCAGCAGGAAGGACGAGTTCAACCCCGTTCACCACAAAACACATCAATGAATCGTTTTTCGTGATCTAAGACAGCTTGCAATAATAAGCTTGGATAATACTTTCTGTTGATGTACAATTGTGGATCACTTTCTGATAAATTTATTTCAATGTGACTACCATCAACTGCACCTAAAACGTTTTCAAGGCCTTGCTTTCTCTTGAAACCCTCGTTAATTTCTAGTATTCTTTCTTTTGTTGGCCACTTTATGATTTAAAAGAAATTAAATATTTTAATGCTCTCTGATGGGGTATGTTTAACACCAACACGCATCGTTCTTTTCGTTTCGAGTAAAATAAAATACGTTTTGAGTTTAAAATGGTTTATTACCAACATGCCCCTAATGCGGGTGCACACACGAGAGCTTGTACGAGAATACAGAAACGAGACTATTTTAAGCATCAAAACTCAAATAATATCCGAAACAAATATCATGAAACAGAGCATGTCCTGTTACATGAAACTTGTATACGCAACAATTTTGCTCTCCTGTTTCAGAAACACATGTCTGCATCATCTCATTTGAATATACTTGCTATGCGTTAATGAAACAAATTTCCTGTTTCATGCAACGAGTTTCACGAAATTTGTTTCTCCAGTGTGTAATCGGCCTAATAGCGAAATATTACATTAAAATACAAAATAATACGTTGTTAATTGTGAAAGTCTTTGAGTAATCAACGCTAATGGCACTGTTGCATTTGTCCTAGCATTCACTTGGCAGTACGCACAATAGGTCTTTTTATAACCGCACTCGCGGTTTTAACAGCGACTCATGGATGTGTTTCCAAAATTCTATGCTCGGGAAGGAACATTGTCTTCTGCAATCAGCAGAACGCCCTCAGGAACGCGCAATTTCTGTTGTCGTAGCTGTTGTTGCTGGCGCTGGGTGTACTGCCATCTCAGCTGTTAACACTTTCTGACCTTAAGTCAACTTTGGGCAGAGAATTTAAATAATCTCCGATTAGAAATGGGGTTAAGTAGGTGTGATCAATAGTAAAGTGCACAACAGTATGTAACGTTAAATCGATCGGAAATCTGCCTAAATGTTTCCATATTGCTTAAACACCTTAAGAGAGTAAAAATGCCTTTTCAGGTCCAATTTTTATTCTTCCCCACGAATGACACTTGAAATTTGTGAATAAACCTAAAATAAATAATGTAACAATATACAACAGCTATATACTACTTTGTTAAAACTTGCCTATTATTTTGAACTCTTCATTCGAGTAACTGACTAGGTACCACACTTTCTAGTGCTCATTTCTGCGTCTCTATAGATTTTCCCAGTAGAAATAAATTATTTCTGGGGTTATTATTATGAAACAAAATGTAGGTTATGTCAACGTTCTAGTGGTGCATCAAGGCTATATTACACGGTTTTAAATTCGCGTTCTTTTCGGAACAGTAATCGCTGGAAATTTTCGACTTTTTGACTGTCATTATTTATTGGTTATATCACGAAATAGTTGTAGTTACTCATATTTTCAGTTGTAATATAACAAGTGGAATGATTATTATCGATGATTTTTTGTGAGTTAAAACCGGAACCTAAATTTAACGAGTGCGTAGCACGAGTTAAATTTGCTGTTTCGGTTTTAACGAGTAAAAAATCATCGATCATTACACGAATAATATCAAATATTTACTTTTTGTTCTTAGGTTGGCACTGTTAATGTTGGTTACACTGCTGTCAATTTTAAGTGTATGTCAAATTCGAGGTTAGCAGGTTAGATTTTCCGTCAGTTTTGACACAAACTGACACAAAACCTAACCTGCTAACGTCGAATTTGACACAAACTTAAAATTGACAGCAGGGTAACCAACATTAACAGTGCCAACCTAAGAAAAAAATCACAACCATTTATGATCACCCGTAGAAACAATTACGAAAATAAATTACTACCGCTGTGATAATGTGCCCTTCATTGGTTGAAATAGCGTCACCTGATACATGAATTATATTCTCGAGTAATTACACTTATTAAACGAAAAGTGACGATGTTATTTTGACAGATTTTAGTTAACAAGTTTCCTATCCGCGACCTCTATTAGCGAGCTAAATTTAATTCTTATATTTTACCTGCCGCATAGGCAATCCTCAATGAAATTTAGCATCGTAGTTCAACGGAATTGGCGCTGGCGCATGCCACCAGAGTGCAGATGAATAGCGGCGTACTAAAGCCACGTATATATCTTTGCCTTAGGGGGAGGGCGCGTTATGATCATTTTGGCGCCGTATGGAGGGTACGTCGAAAAAATAGTCGCTCTATGGAGGTTAGACATATATATATATATATATATATATATGTATATATATATATACATCCCAGGCCACTCCAAACAACGAATTTTCCAATGTGAGGATAGTAGTGGCGACATGCTGGTCACTTAAGGCGACGTCGTCTCAAGGGTTCCCACTGCGACGGTGGAACCCCTGGCGGCCTACATCAGCCCCGGTACTTGTAAACTATTTAGCCAGGTTTCTAATATTACTTGCATGGTTGCATAACGACTTGGCGTAAAGAATTAGTTTTTTAAAACTGCTCTACATATTTTGTTAAATTGGTTGCACATAGGCATAGGACATTTAGAATTTCTTAGTAGTGATGTGAGAAATAGCTACAGCTGATCACATGTATTTATGTTCGGGGACTTGAAATCTATATTTGACAATAGTTACATTTAATAGAGATATGCAGTACGATTCGACATTTTGAAGTACCGGTACTTTGTCTTCCGATACTCAAGATTTTGTACCGATATTTCAATAAGCGAGACAATACGATACAATTTATTTTTGTTTATTGTCAGGACCGATCCAAGGTTTTTGCCACCTAGGTTCCAATAACTCATCTTTTGACCATTAATTTAATATTTTTTCATTTTTAACATAAAAATGAATGAAACAATCATAATGAGGTTATTTGATATTTATATTTCGTATTATATGGACGTAACGACGAGATGGTCGAACGTTGTATCTTGCAAGTGTTTTGTTGTTCAGAATGAGATTTTTTTTAATGAAACGTCAGGTCTGTGTTGTAGTCTTTAATTAGTTGAAAGGGGTTTTAATAAGTTCAATAAACATTTCAAAGGGGCCTTAACGAGTTCAAAAACGTTATATTTAATTTCCAGATCCTGCATCAAATGCTATTGCCAAAGAAAAAAAGATGAGACTACTCAAAAAGAAATGACAACCAAGGATACCAAGCGAAAAAGCCATAAGTGTTTATTTTGCGGCAAGTTAAGTGCAACTTAACACTCCCACAAGAAAAACATCTATTGTTGTTGATAAAGGTACACACCCCATAATTGAATACACCAGTGCAAAACGGAGGCAGCTCCATTTTTACAAAATTTTCAGGGGAGGAAAAAACTGATGTGAAAGTAAATTCTGAATTTAGAAGATAGTTTTCATTTTCACATCAAAGTTGGTCTTATATCTTTCAATTTCTCGGAAATTACACTTTTCTGTCCCATACCAAAATAATATTTCAGAAAAAGAAATTGGAGCTACCTCATTTTTGCTCCGGATAACCATAGTTGGTAGTACAAAAAATAACATCTAAAAACGTCGTTACAAACTATTTTTATTTATTCATTAAATATACATAGTTGACTTCGGATGCTTCCACATCCATTTTCGTTAAGTAACAAAGTATACATAGTTATAACCACTATTACTTTAAACTTGCATCGGCATCCGGAATATTTAATATACTTAGCTTTTAGAACTATTCTGTTCTTGTCCCTCACAGTTAAGCTTCTCGTAGTACCACATACAGTCTGGTGAAACATACTTTCTTGCAAGTGTTTGTACTCGAAGCGGTAAAAACTAGAACTATTTTGGTACAAAAAGGGGGTAGCTCTGGAGCTGCCTCCTTTTTGCGCCAAATCAGTATTAGGTTTTAAGAATATTTTCTATCTTATCCTCGTATAAAACATCGAAGCTGCATTCTTTTTGTACCAATCAAACCAGCTTTTTTCACTTTACTAATGTCATTAAAAACCCTAAAACGAATAAAATATGGAGCTGCCTCCTTTTTGCACCGTTTTCACACTGTCTTTAATTGTTCTACAATAATTGCTCAGCTCTATCTTCAGTGTGCAGTTTATTTTAAGCATTGTTATATTTTCTTCATAGTAATTCGTAACTTGCTTTACACTGATTACACTTGCATGTAAATTTTGTACTTCTACTGTGCGTTTTTTTAAAATATATATATTGAAATGTTCCAGATTCGAATGTTGACAGTGGTTGTTCAATTTTGAAGACCCCTGAGAGTGAAAACTTCAGGACAGGTATTACGAGTGACTCTTCACCAAGTCTATCAGCCTCTGAAATTAGAATGCAAATGAAAAAGCTTCCTTGCAGTGTCACTCATGACAGAAAAGATTGATGCCATTGGTCAAAACAAGAGGATGCTAAATTGTTGAAGCACTTTAAACACCTACTAATACAAGGACACAAACCTTCTAAAGCAGCAGTACAAAATGTTCTTAAGGCAAATAAGAATGTCTTCGTTGGCAGAACATACCAAAAAACTTATGCGCATTTAGTGTACTTTATTCGAAAAATACCTTAAAACTAACAAATCTAGAGTCTCTTAAACCTGATGCATAGGCCTAATCTCTTACATTTAAGATGTATATTTATTTATTTAGAAACTGCAATTTTGCTCATAAATTTTTGGTTTGTAGCATGTCTGCTTTTTGTATTATTCACTCTATGGTTGTAGTAGTAAGTGCTTACCGTTAAGTAATTATACGGAGGGCCTGCTACAAATATAGTTGCGTCATTTTATCAAGAAAATATTCCTTGCAATTATATTATACTAATATCGTTGATAATTGATTTGGATGTTGGCCTGGTTTTTGATGGTGGAGAGGGCTGCAGCAGTGGTGCAAAGGGGTCTACCCTTCTCTAGAAGAGATCAGCTAGGGTGGCTTGAAATTCGTGTTATATATTGGGCAGTACTGAAGTGTATTATTGGTAGCACTGTCAGTGTATGTCCAATTTGAGGTTAGCAGGTTAGGTTGTGTTTGTTATTGAACACAGACTGACACAAAACCTAACCTCCCAATCTCGAATTTGACATACACTGACAGTGCCATCAACAATACACTCCAAAACTGCCAAACTTATGACACATGTCACAGGCGACACTGATTATAAATTTATTTGATCTCTTGGTAAACTCTATACACTATAGTCCCGGATTGTCAATGTCAAAATCCAATTTAAAAAAATCCTCTATATCATGGTTAATACTTTTAAGTCAAGCTATGGGTATGTCAAAACTACAAATTATAGGTTATATTTCGAAGTGAATTAAGCAAAAATAAGTAAAAGTTGCCAGGTAACAGAAACCCAAATTTTCAAAATTACGGTTTTGCATTGTCCAACCTAGTAGTAACAAAAAAAACAATCGAAATTCAACAGTGCTACCACAAAACGTCATTTTTGACAATCCGGGACCATAGTGAACAGAGTAAATTTCAATTTCTTATGGTCCTTGAGAAAGGTATCCCCAGTAGGTCATGTTTAGTTATGTGAAAATGACCTGACGACATGTCATGTTTACTTTTTAAATTAGGTTATACTTTTTTACATTTGACAAATACCAGTATAGCTAAAAATATTTGTCAAACGTCAAAAATTATAACCTAATTTACAAGTATATACCTGACATTTTGTCAGGTCGGTATCACATAACCAAACATGACTTACTGGGGATACTTTTTCCAAGGACCATAAGATATGGAAATATCTCTACCCCTTTGCGTCCCTGTCGTAGCTCTCTCGACCACTGGAAACCAGACAGACTTCCGAATCAATTATCAGCAATGGAATATTTTCTTGATGAAATGACGTAACAAATTTGTCGCTGGCTCTTAGACGAAATATGTAACATAATCTCATGTCAACTGCTACTGCCTATGCACGCTTAATAGTTTACTAGAAAATGTAATTTATAGATTTTTATGTACTAGCTTAATTATACAGGGTTAGGTATCAGTTTGATTAGGGATAATTTAAAATGTATGTAGCTCCGGATTTGAGAGATATTCAGAGATAATGTCATCATCATATGCACAAAACAGGAGTTCTACATGATCTAGTTAGGTGAGCCAATTTTCTGCCCAAGATCATGAAACGAGTCTACAAAATGGTACATACAATCCAGTAGTATGTGCAGTGCATTTTGGTGATATGAACAATTTATTCCAAAGTGTTATGTGCGTGAGTTTTGATGTGAGTGTGGTGTCAGAAAGGCAGCTAAGTACGATGACATGCGATGGTATCAGTCATTTGAGGAAGACAACAGTGTTTCTGATATTCGAATGCTGTCATATGCCTTAAACGACTGTTACCGTCATACTTAGGTGCTTTTCTGATACCGAAGTCTCGTCTAAACCCTCTTTAAACATGTGCAACACTTAGGAATTGTTCATACCACAAAACGCATTGTACACGCTGCTCGATTGTTGGTACCTACTGCTTTATTGATTTTTATTATGATTTTAGGAATACACTGGCTCAGTTACCTAGATCATGTAAAACTCCTATCTCACCTCTAAAATCATGTTTATGTGCGCAACTATGGTATGGGTTTATTTTGAAATTATGTGCATATTTTTACCCAATTCTAGTTTGTTTTATTATACAATGATTAGAATTATGTTAGTTTCAAATGTGTGATTGAGGTTGCATATATGTTTAATTTACTATTCCAACTGATTCAATTGTATACTGTATTTCGTTTCTTAATTAGTTACAAATGGTTAAATTTTATATTAATTTTTTAACAGTGTATGTCTACATTTGAAATATTTCTTGTTTTGTTAATATTTGTACTTTTTACATTTAAAAATAAAACTATTCTAATACGTCTAAATTTGTTTACTTTTTGTCATCTGATGTTATCTTTGATAATGTAGCGTAAGTTACAACCTCAAACTGACAGTAGCTGGAAAATCCTATTCTATTGAAGTAGTAACAATTTAAGAATGAGAGTGAAAAATATGTCTCTTTATTCACTTATACCATATATCTATTTTTAATTATCACCTTTAGCACCTTTCTTATTTTATTCTAGTAAAATTGAAATGCAAAATACAAAAAAATTATTTGTAGTTTATGTAAAAGCAGGCAACCATTGTTACACTTGCGATTTGCATGTGGTCATATGTGGATGTAGCATTTATGTGGTAAAACATTTTTAGGGTTTAATCACTTTTGCTTACCTTTTCGTACAAGAATTTTGTTTTAAAGTAGTGTACTAGTTATTTAGATTACTGAGTTAATTGTATGTGGGAATTCCATGTTTCTATATTTAATGAAATCATTTTACTGATTTCCTGTGAAAATTCCACATAAGCCAAGATAACTAGAGAAAACCATTATTATTATTATTATTATTATTATTAATCAAATAGAAGGGCAAAGGGTTTCACCCTATTATGCCCACAACAAAATAAATAGAAAAGCCGCACATTACAATTTAAGACAATGAAACATATATGTATATACACTACATTATAGCTAGACGTTTTTCAGTTAAACATAAAAATATCAGATACAAAGACGACATTGTTCTGTTATACCGCGCACTAGCAGAAACTATCACACAGAAATTACAAGCCTTTTCACGCACTCAATATGCACCATTCGCCACGCACTACACTAAAGAAGCACGAACAAATGCATCGTACTTGTTTTTGGGTTGGGTTTTGGGTGGTTTTGAAATTCTCGCGAGAGAGTTTGAGGGTATGGCCTCTCAATCTAGAGTCTGTGTTTAGTTCAAAGATGTCACTAAGATCCACAAAAGAGATTGTTGCTTGATAGTATGCGCCAGGTATGAATCATGTCTCCTCTACTACGACGTTCTGATAAGCACGTGAAGTGTAGAATCTCAAGTCTGTCGTGGCAATTTTTGTGGAAACACGAGGGTGGCAACCGGGTTATACGGCGTTGTGTACTTTCTAGCAGTTTGATGTCTTTTATAAGATATGGGAACCATATGGTTACAGCATACTCCAGAATGGGACGTATGTAAAATTTATACAGTTTAAGAAATAACTGCTGACTTGGTTTGTGAAACGCTTTCCTAAGGGTAAAATATGCAGCATTGGCTTTGCGTAAACTTTGGCAACTTGGTCAGACCACGTTAGGGTTGATGTTATTATGACACCTAAATCAGAATGACAGTTAACTGAAGTTAAGAGAAGTAGGCATGATGAGGATTTTTGTTTCCCAAACATAATACACATTTATCCTTGTATAATGGAATAAGCCAATTCAAGCACCAATTTTCAACTGTGGAAAGGTCTCTCTGAAGTGTATTGGCACCACATAATGCATTACCAAAAAACTTAAAATCATCTGCAAAAGCATTGTGAGCAGAGCTTATGTAGTATGAAAGGTCAGCTATGGACAGAACTAACAAGACGGGCCTTAAAACAGAGCCTTGTGGGACTCCCGATAGAACATTTTTTGAAGAGGAATGGCAGTTACCAACCCGTGCGGTAAAAGTTCGTTTTGTGATTGACAATAACGCCTAGGTAGTTTACGGATATAGCTATATCAATTTTTATTTATTTGCAGTTGCACAAAACTGAGTTACTACTGTGTATTGGAATATGTCGGTTGTGTATTTCCATGAATACTAAAGAAACAAAGTTGCTTTTAGATAAATTTGACGTTAATATATTTGCATCTAACCATTTTTGTATAACATTTACATCTTAAATAATTGAATGTTTAATAAATTCCAGTTATGAGCATTAGTTACTCAGACAGTATAATCTGCATATGCAGTACCTTCCTGTACCATAGAAGTAGTGAGCGAGAAATTAAATAGTAGGAAAGCTCCAGGCCCAGACAGAATCCCCCCGGAAATTACAAAAGCAGTGGCAAAATTGCAAACGGAATTTGTACTTCGGGTTATAAATGGAGTTCTTCAATCTGGCAGATACCCTGAAATATGGCGTAAAGCCGAACTGATCCTACTACGAAAAGGAAATAAACCAGTAGAAGAGGCTTTGTCGTATAGGCCGATCTGCTTGCTAGACACAATGGGAAAATTGCTGGAACAGTTGATAGCTATCAGGCTGAAGAGTGAGATCGATAAGTGTTGAGGACTGCCAGAAAATCAATATGGATTTAGAGAAAGCCGGTCAACAATCCATGCTTTAGAAAAAGTGATGGAAATTGCACAGGAAGCAGCACATCGCCTGGGTAAAGTCAAACCAATCTGCGCAGTCATAATGCTAGATATCAAGAATGCGTTTAACTCGGCCTCGTGGAAATATATACTAAGAGCGCTAGAAAAGAAAGGAATAGCAAGATATATAATAGAAATAATTAGTAGCTATCTGGACAACAGAAAAATAATAATAAAGGCAAGGCAAGACACTAGGGAGAGAGATATTAACAGTGGTGTTCCTCAGGGCTCGGTGATCGGCCCTATTTTGTGGAATGTCCTCTATGATGACATACTCAGGCTTGTGTTACCAGAGGGAGTTATGACAATATAATAGAAATAATTAGTAGCTATCTGGACAACAGAAAAATAATAATAAAGGCAAGGCAAGACACTAGGGAGAGAGATATTAACAGTGGTGTTCCTCAGGGCTCGGTGATTGGCCCTATTTTGTGGAATGTCCTCTATGATGACATACTCAGGCTTGTGTTACCGGAGGGAGTTATGACAATAGCCTATGCGGATGATCTGGCCATTGTGGTCACGGACAAGGAAGATACAGAGCTAATCTACAAAGCAAACATGACCATAGAAGACGTTCGTGTATGGCTTGAGAGTAAAAAGCTTAAGCTGGCACCTCATAAGACCGAGGCCGTGCTCCTGACAAGGCGGCGAAAAGTAGAGAGAATAACATTTCACGTTCAGGGAGCCGAAATCAAACCCAAACCGGCCATAAAGTATTTGTGGGTCTGGCTGGATAGAAGAATGACCTTCGTCACTCACATAGATATCAGCGCCAGAAGAGCGATGGAAACGGTGTCAACATTAGCACGGCTAATGCCAAACATAAACGGCTCTAGATCTAGTAAAAGACTTACATTATGCTCGGTGGCAAATTCAATAGTATTATACGCAGCACCAATATGGGAAAATGCATTAAAGGTTCAAAGAACCAGGGCGAGAATAATACGAGTCCAAAGACAGGCGGCAATAAGGATATCCGCCGCCTATAGAACAATCTCGGCTGACGCGGTGCGGGTTATAGCAGGTACACTACCAATAGAACTCCTGGCTACAGAGAGGAAGGAAATGTACTATGGAGAAAGTAAGCAAATAGCTAGACAACAACTGATAAACAATTGGCAGAAGATCTGGGATGAATCGCAGAAAGGCCGCTGGACAAAGAGACTGATCCCGTTAATCGAACCTTGGTTACTACGGGAACACGGAGAGGTGGGACATTACATGACCCAAGTTTTGTGGGGCCACGACTGCTTCGGCAACTACCTACAAGGAATAGGTCGCGCTACAACAGACACTTGTATGTACTGCGACGAGTCAGACAGCGCGGAACACACGGTATTCTACTGTGGGAGATGGACCGAAGATAGAAATAGATGCACTGCTCTACTAGGAGACAACATAAACCCAGATACAATAATAGCTCAAATGCTGGAGTCGGAGGAGAAGTGGAGCATAATCGAAAAATTAATTTCGGTGATCATGAAACGGAAGCTAGAGGACGAGCAAACTAGACAAGAAGAATAGATGTAGATAAAGGCAGAATGAGACAGCACCTCCCCGACGTATACGTAAGCGGTTCCGGGGAGACTGCGAGGAGAGGAGGAGGGGTTTTAGTCGGTAGAAATCCGGCACTACCCAGAAAGGGTAGTCTTTTAAAGATTTCCCCTCCTCCATTAAAAAAACAAAAAAAAAAAAGGTGTTGGGTACATTAAGCCAAAAGATGCTGGTCTAAGCAGAAATTTAATTCTAATATTTACAATTATTGAACTTACCCATTATTTATTTTGAAGGTAATGAAGCGTTATTTTTCTCAGTTAAACATTATCTGATCACCTTACAGATGGCATTATTGAAATAGGGGTTATGGACTTCAAATACTATTTGTATCTGTCATGGAGATTTGCTGTATATTTATATTTTATAATTTAGACATTTAAATGAGCCTTTGATATAAATTGACAAAGGGAGCCAGATATTATACTGAATACAGTAGTAAAACTACCTACAGCTTGAACCATCATACACAATGGTCATAAGATGGACTCCGCTATAATAAAAGCAATAGTCGATTGAAGATGATAGGCACCCTGGATGATATTGTATTGCAGTTACAAATGAAAATAATCATTTAGTAAGCCAATGGATAGACGTCTAAAATGTTAACACCGTTAAACTACTAATGAAGGGTCAACAGTGAGGATTAATATCTTAGTTTATGTGGAGTCAATTTAGTTGTGATATGTCATTGTAATATAGTTGCTAAATCTGTTCTATGAATATTATCTCGATAAAATTAAAGCAAGAATGAATGCCAAAAGGGTAGAGAGGAAAGCCACAGCTAAAACTCAAAAATTCAGTATGCAGGGAGTGACCGCAAGAGTGTTTGAGTGCACTCTCCTAAAATACACTAATAAAATTAAAACAACTTGTTAGCATGCTGAATTACACATTTTACTTTAATTCATTTTTTGTGGTAATGAATAATAATTCAATGGTCACCATTAATACCAGCTTCTATTAAGTTGCCTTAATAAGTAAATAAGAAAGATATTTTTTTAAATAATTAGAGAAAATATTTTTCCCTCATCTAAAATTACGTCTGTGAAATTTAGATTTCCTTTTAAAAAATCAATAAGATTGATGTGATGTTAACCTCTGAACCATATTCTTCGAAACGCTGACAAATAAATTTGTAGCCAGAAACAACTTCAATGCTAAAAATCCACAATGGGGATCAAGACTTACAACAACAAAAGATAATTATTAAGTGCAATGGCAAATAACAACCTACAGTATATAGCAACAGGAGAACCAATTTACTGGCAAACTGATCTCCAAAATATACCTGACACTTCTCTCAGGGGCTCACTCCTTGTGAGTACGGGAATTGGCAATCCCGAGGTGCCCTAGCTGGATCTGCACTCTTCTTCAACTAGTCTATAGTCAGATTCCTTTTCCTTTATCTTTCCCTTCGGTCTCTCTTGAACAACTCATTTCTGGACCGCGATGCTAGGGGTCACTATGTTTATCATCTAAATATCTTTTCTCACTTTATCTTCACCAGTGACTGCAAGTAGCTGTTTGTGCACACAGCGGTCCTGCTTTGGCAAACTACTTTGATCGACTTGTTTAAGCGACTGTCCCATTGCAAGTGCACGATGACTGCGACTACGTGAATGGCAGAAAGGTTGATAGGCCCAATTCACCGGCAGAAATGGCCTTCGCAGCAGAGCATAGTCAAAGAGGAGTTCAATAGGGATCTAAAGTATTAATGGTCCGCCACTGAATCCGGTAGCTTCTAAAATTGTAACAGTTCCTGTGCCTTTGGATACAGAAGCTGCAAAAGAATCTGTAGCAACACAACTACTTACCCACTTTAATATATTTCCACATTGTTAATCACATGCATAGTATTTAATACATATTTCAGAGACCTTCAGCAATGGACAAATGGCAAAGGACAAATGGCAATGGGTGAGACGTGATGTAATTGTAGCCTAATTAAGTGCCTGCATGACGATGATTAGGGGAGAGTGGTTACTTTTGCACTGAACAGAGGTATGAATGCAGATTCGGCAGCACCCCTAACAACAATCCCAGTCATAGTTAGGAAGCACTGCTTTGCCCAGTCCGGGAACAGAACTGGAAAAGGTGCCCGTAGAACACTTGATAAATGGTCGAGAGATATACAGTGTGTCCCAGATCCAGTGGGATTGCATGAGTAACTTTCCTATCATTGAAGATGGAGATTTGGTTAAATGGGCAATGCGTTGCAGTTTCATATGTCGATTTAAAATCTTTACTAGGGACATGGAGAAGAATTTATATGGATCACATACGAAAATATGGCGAATGCTAAAAAACAAAAAAGCAGAAATCAGCGACACAGTTAAGATTAATAGCATAGACACTAAACAATGGAGGGAATACTTCGAGAACCTGTACAAGGAAGATATGGAATATAGTCCTATACGTATACAATACGAAAAGAATGAACAAGAAATAACTGAAGTGAATATAGAAGAAGTAGAAAGAGCAATCAAAACACTCAAAAATAGAAAGGCGCCCGGTTCAGAACTAGATAAGAAAGGAATTGCTAAAATATGGGGGTAGCAGTTTGATAAACGAATTAGCAAAACTATACAGTTGTATAATATTACAAAGAAAAGTACTACACAAATGGAAAACTAGCGTGACGATATCTTTATTCAAAAAAGGAGAAAAAAGAAACCCCGAAAATTATCGAGGGATTACGCTCTTGAATACAACACAGAAAACATTAACAAAAATCATCCTTGACAAATTATACCCTTATATACAAATAAATGAAGAGTAACGAGGTTTTTGCTCAAACCGCTCAACGACTGATGCAATATTTATGATCCGTCAAGTAGTTGAAAAAGTGATTGAATTTAACTCGCCTGCCTTCATGTATTTCGTGGATTTAAAAAAGGCTTTCGATCGGCTAAAACTACAGGACGTATTAATGATATTTACGGAGGAAGGCATACCATTCGACCTTATACAAGTACTAGAAGATATGAATTCCAATACATGTACTAAAGTACAAGTAAGAAATCAGGTAACGGAAGAAATTAAATGCTCCACCGGAATTCGACAGGGGGACTCGTTAAGCCCATTTTTATTTAACATAGCGATGGACAAAATAATAGACAGTGTTAAAGTACTACCAGGATATAGGATGGGAAATAAAAGTATATGTATCGTTTGTTATGCAGATGATGCAGTTCTCCTTGCAAAAACTGAAAATGACCTTCAGCGCCTTTTGCATAAATTTGTTACAACTTCAAAACAATATAACATGACTGTTTCAAATGATAAAACTAATTCAATGGTTATATCCAAACAGCCGATATGGCACATATGGGCAATCCACGGCCCTCGGGCCAGATTCAGCCCTCCGCCAGCAAATAACGTGTAAAAAAATTAAAGATTAGGCATACATAGTTTATTTGTAATTACTGTCAAACAACAGTAATAATAAAATAAATATAAAATAAAAAATATTATTAAGCGTACGCAGTGGAACGCCACAGATCAAGTCAGAAATAGTCGTTAGAAAGAGACAAACAGATAAAGATAAACATTCGTGAAGCCGTCCGATGACCTTAAAGCGTTATTCATAATAGTCGGCTCTGACTGCTCGCATCGCATATTCGCGTACGATCGAGAGTATTCTACTTGCTTATTGCAGGTAATATATAAACCGCTCAGCGCGCGTGTCAACTCATTACTTCTTAACAGCTGATAAGAAAAGACCCAGGAAATATTCAAGCAAATTCAGCTCATAAGAAAAAAATGTATCAAGATGTCTGGTTTAAAAAGGCGGAAAGTGGACACAGAATGTCGTCAATTCCAAAGTGGTAAACATACGTGTTTGTTGTGCAATGAAACAATTTCTGTTTTAAAAGAATACAGTATGAAGCGGCATTACTCCAGCAACCATTTCGCTCAATATAATTTACTTACGGGCCAGTTAAGAAAGGTCAAAATTAAAAAACTCATTCCGGATTTAGGAAAACAGCAACAAATGTTCCATCCACAAAGATCAAATCTTGACAGTGTTGTTAAAGCTAGTTTTATAGTTAGTTAAAAACTAGCGAAAACATTGAAGTCATTTTCTGAGGGACAGTTTGTTAAAGAATGCCTAGTAGATGTTGCAGAACTTTTGTGCCCAGAAAAGAAAAAAGAGTTTGAGAAAGTGAGCTTATCGTGACGTACTGTTGTTCGACGTATAAATATGATGGCTAGTGATATCAAAAAAACATTGACTGAGAGATTGGCTGGTTTTCAAGCATTTTCGATTGCTTTGGATGAGAGTACAGATTTATCCGACACAGCCCAGTTAGCTATTTTTAAACGAGGTGAATTGGTAGCGACAGAGGAATTACTTGCTTTACGGCCGCTACAAGGAACCACTACTGGAAAAGATATTTTTGCAGAGGTGCAAAGTACTTTTGAGCAATATGGTTTGCAGTGGTGTAAATTAGTTGGAGTGTGCACAGATGGTGCACCTTCAATGGTCGGTTCACGAAAAGGTTTTATCGGAATTCTGAAGGAAAGAGCAACCGCTATGAATGTGCAAGAACGTGATTTAATAATTCTGCATTGCATTATTCACCAACAAAACTTGTGCTCTAAGTCCATTAGATTGAAGAACGTTATGGATGTTGTACCTAGTAAATACCATCAATTTCATTAGATCCCGCGGTCTTAACCATCGCCAGTTTAAAGCATTTTTGGATGAACTCTCTTCAGAACACGACGATGTGACATACTATTGCAAAGTAAGGTGGCTAAGCAAAGGTAAAATGCTAAAAAGATTTTACGACCTTACACAAGAAATAGCTGATTTTATAGAAAAGAAAGAGAAAAATTATTGCCGCAAATTTGTGATCCAACATGGCTTTGTGACTTGGCATTCCTGGTAGATATCATAGGACACTTAAACGACCTGAACTTGAAGTTTCAAAAACAAGAGCAATTGGTAAATCAGCTGTACAGTCTTCTTAAAGCTTTTCAAAACAAAATTTGCTCGTGGGAAACACAAATGAGAAGTAAAAACTGTTCTCATTTTTTAACATTATCCAGTCACGAAAACATTGAATACGGTTGCTATGCTGAAGAACTGAAACTACTGTCACAGCAATTCACTGATCTGTTTACCGATTTTAAGAATATGGATAGCACTTTCAATATTTTTGCAAATCCTTATAAGTGTAATGTGGAAGATGCTCCGCTTCACCTACAAATGGAGTTAATCGAGCTTTAAGAAGACTCATATTTGAAGTCTAAATTTGATGATTTTGAACTAAGCGAATTTTACAGAACATATCTTTCCGAAGAAAAGTATCCACTGCTGAGAGTTTTTGCACGAAAAATAATTTGCACATTCGGAAGCACGTATAAATGTGGGGCAATCACGTCAGCAGAGCACACAACGATAGATTAATAAAAATAACCAGGGATTTAAAACCCACAGGAAAAAGAGATCCGGGTAGACCGAAGAAGAGGTGGGCGGAAAGCTGGTTGTCGTCATCAATAGACACACTATAGTGTAATCAAGTATTAAAAAAAAGCGTGAAGAAAAACAGGTGAAACACCTACTATAAAAGAAGAAGAAGATTTAAAATCTGTTTGAAAAAGTTCAAAATGTCGAACCAGTCAGAAGTTATTAAAAAAAAACTAATAACTGTCATTTTCTTGTATGTCAAATATCTTCGTAAGTATACGAGATACGAAAAAAAGTTTCATATAAAAGTCACTGTTTTCGAGAGACACATTTAAAATTGGTGTCGACCAAAAATTCAAGATGGCTGCTTTTGAGGTAGTCGTATCAACTTCCTTATGTTAAATGGGTGCCATATTGGATTTTTAGATTACTAAATAGAATTTTTTAATCTCTTTTCAACAATGTAAGATAACGTATGATTGAATAAAAAATTCCAGTAAAATTAATTGTTTTTGCATTTTAATCGAGTAAAATATAAAAAATTCCTTATTTTTGCTACAGCATGCTATTTTTTTTAAACTAAAACTCTTAAAATTGAAGTGTGCTGTATAATTGGTTGCCTACATATAGGGTAAAACAATAAAAAATAAGAGAATTTTTCTTTTTAGTATAAATACGAGTATCCCCTAGGTATACTTTTAAAAAGAATGCATGGTATGTAGTTTTTCTATGTCCTCTTGCCTTAACACCCACGATTCACTGGTGAAGTGATCAATATACGAAATCACATAATATTAAGAATACAAAGATAAGTGCATGGAATGTGTGGACACTACAGGATAACAGAAATAACTTGCTCCCAGAGAGAAAAACAGCAATTGGTGCACGTGAGCTTGCAAGATTTGAAATTGACATTGCGGCACTTAGTGAAGCCAAACTCCTAGATGAAGGACAATTGACAGAAAATCTATGAGAGCACACTTTCTATTGGATAGGTCGCATAAACCAAGATTAGTGATTAAATGGCTTTGCCATAAAGAATACCGTTGCTCAAAATCTTGTGTGTTCCAGTTGGTATTTCAAACTGGATTATCATCTTTCGAGTTCAATTAGATGGCAAGTGATACCTAACTTTAATTAGCATGTAAGCTTCTATAATGATGAATGTAGAACCCGAAAAAAAATCACTGTCTATGAGGAGTTGTGGAGGCAGTTAACTAAAATTCTTGAAAACCAGACCCCTTGGATGCATCCTAGATCCAAAGCATGACACTTCATCGACTACACAGGGTGTTGTGGAAATGAGTGCAAATATTTTAACCCCTAATAGAACTCGCTAAACTGAACTACTTCTCCATTTATCATTTTTTCGAAAACTCAAAACTGAGTTAAAATTCAAAACAATTTTACTCTAAAAATGCAAGTGAAAAGGTGATCGCTGTGACTGCAATTCCTATAGAGTAGTATCTCTGTTTGATATAGTTGGTAAGATCCTTGCTAGGGCTATTCTAAATCGACTGCAACCTCTCACTAAATAAATCCTTCCGGATTGCCAGTACTCCTTTACAGCAGGGTGTGGCTTCCTCTCTATATGTGCTTTGTAAACATAAATAAGGCCATTGACACGGTTCTTCAACAGGTGCTCTGGAGTGTACTTGCACAACTGGAATGTCCTCAGAAATTTGTCAATATCATCAGACAGCTGTACGATGGGATGAAATGTCACATCCAATATAGTGGTGAACTATGGAGGAGTTTTTGGTAATAGTGGGCGTAGAGCAGGGGTGCATTCGTGCACCTACCTTATGCTATATACTTTGTGGTAGTCTTCACACAGGCCTTAAACAGTATGTTTGATGCTATTCATATTCGTTATACATTTGAGAAGTAAAGTTCCCAATTGAGAAGGATACTGGAGATTCCCTTTGCAGATGACGTGTGTGTGGTTGAAGGTCTTTAGGAGAGCATCAGGAGGTTCAACAATGCATTTGTTAAGTTTAGCCTATATATTAATTGCATGAAAACCAAGGTTATATAGCAAGATACTAGTAGAACTTGCACAAATCCTGTTTAGACTATTTAGATCACATGTTAAGATCTTAACAAAACTTAAAAGTTTATAAAGCAGTAATTATATCTATACTTTTTATGCTTCACAAACCTGGTGCCTCTATAGATACCACATTAAATTAATAATCAGTTTCATCTGAAACGTCTTCGTAGCATAATGAAGATTAAATGGCAGGATTACATTAGAAACTGAAGGTCCTTAGACGAGCAAATTTGCCAGGCATGGAGGCAATGCTCATGTGTTCAGAGGCACTAGTGTGGGCACGTATACAAAATGCCGGATGATCGGTTCCCTAAACAAATTCTCTATTCCGAACTATTACATCGAAGCAGCAAACTTAGAGGGCAGATGTTGAAATATCAGGACAGTCAAGAGGACTGCGATAAATATAAAAGTTCCTGTTAATACCTGAAGAACATGCCACAAGTGGCGGAAATATATAGTATGATCAATAATTAATGTCATCTAGTATGGCTGTGGAAGTGCAAACCAATGCCTTTAAAATTGGATTACATACTTGTTCTAAAAAATTAAACATGGGTTAACAATATGTGTGTTCTACTTAAGGCAGCTGCCTCTCACCGATCGAAGGTGTCCTTAGTGAGTGAAGCAGCAAATGCGTGCTTAACTTCGGGCTACGCACATTTTATTAAAATGCATTTGCTGGTTCGTTCGCAGGCGCTGAAGTTTGAATCCCATCAAGGTACTGTTTTTTTATTTGAAAATTTATATAATTTGCATTACCAAGTGTTTACCTTTATTGTTTCAGTATTATTACGAATATGAATATATTTTACCCCTATTTTCCTTTGCTTTTTAAAATTGTTTAGTGTCCACGTCCACACTATTTACATCTTTTATTAATAAGTCATATACCTTACATGTAGAAAATGCTTTTGCAATTTTAAATTTTTAATTGCAGTAGTGCTTTGTTCTGCATATTTTGCAGCTGATTTTTTTCATTACATACTTTGCCATATAAATACTTAGTTGTAGGTGTTAAATAAGATGCACATGTAAGACCAATTGCTTGTAAAATGGGAGTTCGCTTAGGTTTAGCTGTAAATAAATGTAAACAACCACACTACATAAAAAAATTATAATTACAAAAATGTGTTATCAATTAAGACTAGAAAAATACTTGCTGATTTTCTACCAATATTCCCATCGACTGTTAAGGGATATGGCAGTTTGACTGGTTTATCACTGTCAATAGTTCTTTCAGCTACTTCTATAGAAGGTTCTGTAGATGGGCCTAGAATATCTATAAAAAGTACGATTTTAGAAAATAAAATTGATTTCATCATAAACATTGCATACCTAATGAAACAATGGTCTTCTTTATATTATTCATTTGTGCATTTGTTTTGTTGGTGGAACTTTGAATTTTAATTCTGGGCTCGAATCTTCATACGTTAATTTTCTTTTTGATGGACCTGCTTCTTCAGTTATTTTTGCGACTGTAATTGAAAATGAATTACTACAGCTATAATTTGTTGGAACAATTGCTGCATTGATCGATTTTGTACCTCAATAGTATTAAAAGTAAAATTTTTCATAAATTATATTTCAACCAAACTATATACTAATTTGAGTGACCATATGACCGATGGACTAAATCCGGACCGAAACTTCCCGGGGAAGGGAATAATTTTCATGGGGAATAAGGTGGATACTATTGATTTTTAAATTTATTCTGGAAATGAAAAGTAGTCATATTTCAAACACAAGAAAATTGTTTTTCTTGTGATCATTTCTTTAAATAAGCATCGTACATACACTGCAATTGATTCTTCTATAAATCGAGTTCATTTATCGGATTTTCTGTCTAGTTGTCGTTTTCAGTAAGTAATTCTCTAACTTCTAATGGGACAAAAAATTGTGCTTATTATATGAAAAGTTAAAGTACCTTCAGCAGCAGTGACTAACTCGTCCTCCTTGGAACCTTTTTCTTTATGAAAAACGAACTACATAATTTTATTTATACTTGTTAAATTCTCTTTTGTGTTTGTTACTACTAACATGTTTCTAAGTCTGCACCGCCTAATAATAACAAAAAAAAAAACAAGTGAAAGGGAACGTACCTAATAATTTTGATAAACACTTTTATGCGCTACAAAAACGTCACATATCGTACATATGGGTTCGTTTTAATCTTTCCGCAAATAAAACAAAAGAATTTATTTATAAGTTCATCTGTAAATTTGCATTTCTGTTTCGGCATAGTTAAAAATCTAATAATGTAGCTCTTTCCTGTACTAAAACAGCTCTTAGCGATTGAAGTTAGCTGACAACTGATTGAATCGTAAGTGATCTCGAGTCGCTGCATCTCATGATATTACCGGAGTAGGATGAGTGTCTTGATTTGGTATAAATAAAATATGGTAAAATGCATTACCATGATGCGGATTAATTTCAACTTGAATAAATTCTTTTATGCATACATTTTTATTTGGACACAAATTCCGAACATTTAAGTTAATATTGCGATTCCGCCTGGACAAGAAATTTAGCTATCAATTTCCGGACATCCGGGATTTTCTGAACAAATGGTTACTCTATATACTAATTGAAATTACTTTAAGGCATGCTAATAATTTCATGTTGTAGTAGGTACTACTTACTCATTTCTCTCATTTTTTCAGGGGTTTCGTATATAGCAGGTTCCTCTACAGCAATGCGATAAAACGAATTTTCGCTTGTAGCTTCTTCAGTTCACGCTATAATTCACAAAAAAAAATGTTATTATTAAATAATACTTATGCATATCATTTACTTATTTCAAATGATTCACTGTTGAAGTTAGTTTTAAGTAAAATTGTTTCTTAAATTATTATGAATTATTCGAATTGTTAGTGATACATTATATACATTAATTACTAAATACGGTTTTAATTTATGTAATATCATAGGTAATATCAAAGATAGGCAATATTAGCTACCTGGTAAATTCAGGGTTGGTAAGGAACATCTGATCAAACCCTTCCTTGGTCCACTTTTGCAAACGTCTAAAAAATGTTGAGTTATAAATTTCCGAATTGGATTTATTCGTAAATTTTGGATTTCCAATTCGGGCAACCCACACTTGAAGAACTTCTTCGTTGTTTAAAGGAAAATTGTGAAGTGTGGAGATTTTATCTTCACAGCCAGGTAGGTACACAACACTTGCGCTTTTCCATTTTAGTACCTTCAGGCCCTAAACAACTTTTCACACTACTCACCCCAAAGTGTAAACCTTCCTTTGTTTTAATATTGACTGTGCCCGCCTTTGTTATTTGATAAAGAAATGCCTTAGCCTTTGTCGAAGAACAAATAAATACGTCTTCGTGTTGTTCGGGGTTTCCTGGACATTAGGTGGTTATGGTTATGAATTAGTTTCAATTCCTGTTAAATGTACTATCCTTTTTTATTAGACAAAACTAATTGTACTGCGGCGTCATCTAGCGGTTAATGCAAAAAGTTTTCTACGCCGCCGGTTTTACAGTGCGCAGGTATTGTTTTGTGCGCATGGCGTGGTTTCCTTTCCTGTCTGTGGCGTGGTTATAACGTCTTTGTGCGTGTTAGGTTCAGCGGTTATATTATAAAGTTCATAAAAATAATTCAAAATGGTAAGATTTTAGCTTTAGTACACGGCATACAATTAATTATAACGTATTTTCAGGTTATAGGAAAGAATAATAAAATGATGCAGCACATAAACTACCGCGTTCGCATTACCCTCCAAGACTCGCGAACGTTCATTGGTACTTTTAAGGCGTTCGACAAGCACATGAACATGCTTTTAGACGATTGTGAGGAGTTTCGGTTCAAAAAATCCAAAAACTCCAAAGTGGAACGAGAAGAGAAGCGAGTGCTAGGATTTGTGCTGCTGCGTGGCGAGTCCGTTGTCTCGTTGACCGTTGAGGGGCCACCGCCACCCGGACAAGACTTGCCGAGAGTGCCCATTTCTGATGCTGGTCACAGGCCAGAAATAAGCCGAGCTGCAGGCCCGGGCATGCCTGCAGGTGTAGGTGGAGTCCCGGTTGGACTCCAAGGCCCTGTCCGAGACGTTGGAGGTCCGTCCCAGCAAGTGATGACTCCAAGAGGTCGCGGCCAGTTTGCAGCGCAGTTACAGATGCAGGGCATGCCATGGATGGGAGTCTTTCCCCCCAACATGATGGTACCACCCCCTGGAATGATGGGAGTATCGCCAGCAATGGGAATGGGCCGAGGCGGCCCACCCCCTCCTTTGGCTATGCTAGGACTTCCACCAGGGATGATGCGAGGAAGTCCCCCTGGTCCACCAGGACCTTGTTAATTATGTTAATAGAATACGTTAAGATAAATATAAGTTTTCTTCCACCAGGGATGATGCGTGGAAGTTATCCTGGTCCATAAGACCTTATTGAGTAAATTAGTTAAATACATTAACATAGATATAAGTTTTCTATAACATAGATATAAGTTTTCTATGCTTATATACTTGTACTATGTTTTGTTTAAATATAATCAGTTCTACTAATTTAGATTTTTGTAAAAACCTGTAGTTGTTGATCCCATGGCAAATATTGAAATTAACGTTTTAAACTTCAGAGGCTGAGGATATGATGAACATATTTAAATGTAGTGTTAGCTGATTGTCAAAAAATCAGAAAAGGTTATTTTGAATATATTAGTGAAAATTTGCCATACCATCAAGAATTAAATAGGTCACTAAAAGACAATGAGAAAAAAAAACTTACTGTTACAAGATGGGCATCTAGATCTGATTGTTCAATTTCCATAAAATACCTTCAGTAATACAGAAAGAACTCAAGTGGATGCATTGTGTTACATATAATACTGCTTTTTTCACAAAGAAATTTCTAGACAATATCTTAACCCTGCAGTGGGCGCGCCCAGTTTCATGACATGACTGGTCACGCCAAGTCTCTTAGACCCAAAAACTAAGAACCATTTATATGACAATAAATTTTAATATGAGATGTTTATTTACAATTACCAGGATTTTCAGTTAATTTCAGTTGCTGCTAACATTACAAAAATATTCTATTTATTGTTTTCTATTTTTTAAAGGTTTTTGTAAATCATGCTAATTTCATAATAGTAAACACAGCCTCTGATGAATTTCAAGATTTTAATTTTCTATATATATTTATGGACAGAACAATGTTTTTAATACTAAGAGGTAGAACAAAACAATTCATTTTCGTCATTTTGCTGCAAGGATGCACAAGCAGTGCACAAAAACCCTGCATGCGAAAAACAATGTTTTTTACGAAATTTTTTTCTTTTGCTCTTTTTTTGGCAGAAAGCAACGTTTTTTAATTGTGGGGTTATTAGGGTCATCTACTGGATGGTCTGTAGGGGTTCCAGATACTTCTTGTCTACTTAGGTGGATTTCGGGTGGATAACTTTTGAGTAGATATCGCCAATGTAATTGGTCATTTGTTAGAATCAAAGCTAATTTTTGTATATATTGACGTCTTGGTATACTAACGTCGATGTATATTGCAACATAAATTATTTGTGAGGTCATTGCAGCTACATTCAATGTAAAAATAATCAAGAAGACAAAAAAAATTCACAAACGTAAACGGTCGGGCCAAGTCTCACAGACTTTTTTCAAATAACTCACGAAAACTAACAACTGTGCTTATGCCGATTATCGGGAAGCAAGTAAGTTTAAAAATTTGAAGCTACCTAGACACACAACCCTATTACACCACCTTTAACAAATTCCCACTCAATAATGTATACATCGAGTCTGTGAGACTTGGCTCGACCACTGCAGGGTTAAAGTACTGCAACAAGCAACCAGTGAGTTAGGAAAAGCATGTAGATTAATTGGAAATGCAAACAATAATTTGTCATTTCTTAGGGACAGTTGTCCTACACTGGAAACTGAAGCATCAAGTTTAGTGAGATCTTGGCATTTCAAGCCCACCATGACCATTAAGCTACAAAAAAATATTTAATAAACTTGCTACTGATTTGTGAAAAAAGAATCGTAATATCTAATGAAAATATCCTGAATATGCTATTGGTGGTATTCAAATACCACATTCAAATTCAAAAGCGAGTTTAATAAAACAATGTGAATTAATTTCCTGTCGCATTTATCCATCAATCATATGTGAATTGTATGTGTCGTTTGTGTACAGCACATGAAACAGTCTGTACCATAGCCCAAATAGATATAATCAAATAATTATCAATCAGCTCAAATTATGATTCTCGAGTAGGAATGAAATTGTGGAAATATTTTTTCTTGACCCTGTACAGTTTACAGTATCAAAAATTAGAAGCAAGTATGAAATGGATTTTTCTGACAACCACTATGTAAAATGAATAAATTCGCACAGTTTACTATTATCGAAAATAACAAATTCCACATAGCAACGAAACTGTGATAAAATGACAGTGTGCAAGATTACACACACCAGACCATACAAAATAGTTAGCGACGCTGAAAGTTTTCATTTATTCATATAAATAATTAAAACGGTAGGTGTGCAAGTGTAGTGCGAGCCCATTAGTTACTTTTTATTAAAAAATTGGTAAAATGTAATAAATATAAGAGGTAAAGGAGATTAATTCATATGATTTTAGATTTTGTTGAGCTTCATAATTACGCAGTTTGGATCGGACAGTGAAGAAATAAATTTCACTCCTCCCAATTTGAAATAATTTGCACTGATTACTACCCAGAATTTACTTACTCCCTACAATATCTAGAGGAAGACATGATGTTGCATCTAAAAATTTCATTGATTGAAAACGTAAAAATAACTTTTTCAGAAAATTTCTTGCTAGCATATTTTGGAAAATTTCAAAAAATTACAAATTGAGTACTTTATGGTCTATATACTCCATGCTCAAAACGTCAATTATAGCAAAACATGATGTAAGCATTGCTACCTATTCAAAATTAAAACCTCTTTCGAAAAGACGATCAGATGAGTATGTGGCTAAAACGTTAAACACACTGTCGTGAAGAAATGGAACAGTTTATTGATACAGCTCCTCATGAATTATATTTGTTGACAAAGGTAATACCTACAGTATTTGTGTTGTTTTTTTACAGAATTATTTTCATTTTGAACAGGCTTTTGGAATAAGCGAAGCACTGAGAAATACTCAATTATGCTATATTAAACTTCATGATTTAAAGCTAAATTCAGCTTTATCAGTCATGGTTACTCTTACTAAAAACAAAAATCCTCGGAGTTTTACAATAACAGGAAAGTTTTATGAAATGAGGTACTCAAATCTTCGTCCAAAAAATTTGATCAATTTGGATGAGCGTTTCTTTGTAAAATATCAAAAAGGAAAGTGCACTTCCCAATTTGTAGGTATGAATAAATTTGGCAATGTGATAAAAGAAATTGCAAAATTCTTAAAAATATTTAATGTAGAAACATATGCTGGCCCTTCATTCAGACAGTCTTCCGCCACCATTCTTGTGGATTCTGGTGGAAACCTTTTAATTACAACGCCACGGTGGTTGGAGATCAAGCACCGTTGCTGAAAGATACGTCAATGACTCCCCTAAAAAGAAGTTGAAATTTCTAACACATTTGTACAATCTACTGAAGAAGCATCAGCATCATCATTAAGCTCCAGTCTCAAAACTGCAGCGGAAAGTTTTTAAGCAGAAAAACTGAAAATCTGGGCAAATAAAAAATCTAACAGATCAGAAGCCAAAATTCCAAATACACGATTGTTCAAATTTCACAATTAATTACATTTTTAAAAAGTAAATTTGTAAACATTTCTGCATATACATACGTTATAGTTATTAAAAGTTAATAATTGGAAATATAATAATTAATTGTTCTACTTACATGTCTAAAATAAAGCAATGATTGTAATCAGGTGGTCATCGGAAAAGTACAGTGTAAAAAACGTGCTGAAAAGATATTTCATACACTTGCGATTAAACCACTCGCCTACGGCTGGTAGGTCAAACTTTCAAATTTGTGTGAAATATCCACTTTTCAGCACCAGTTATACAATATACTATTTCTGATGAACAAAATTAAATTTGAAAAATTCATTTTAGCTCATTCCGTTAGATGAAGAAACTAAAACCTATACAGGTTTCAATGTAGAAGGGAAAATTTTTCATTTTAAAATGGTACCATTTGTGTTATCAACATCTTACGCTGCATGAGTAAGGGCAATTCAGAACATTTTAAATCAATATTAGGAGTTTTGTGTATGCTATATAGATGATATTTTATTGTTTTCAAAGAAAGAACAACATTTAAAACATTCAGAAATTATATGAGAAACACTTAATAAAAATGGATTATAATCGAATATTACAAAATGCGAATTGATGGAAGATTAGCAGAGCTGGACGGGAGGCACTGCAATCGAGCGCTAGCCTGATGGGCGAGTGGTCATCGGGGCTGGTGGCTTACTGGTTAACCACTATCATGTTTGACATGTACTATGCTCTCTGGTTGAACGCTGCGATCAAAAGATTGCCCACAAAAAAGGTCCGCAAGCTATTAGTATTGGCGGTACAAGACAATTATTACTGCAATGGCTTACCTTCTCTCAAAGTATCTGCAAACATTAGGTATGGATTTCGTATAAAGATGGTCAAGAACACACTCGGTAAAGACATTTTCCCGAGAACTTCATAAAATTGCTGAAGAGACTGACGAGTTTAAATGAATAAGGTAAATGAGAAATTTCTTTGATAATTAAATCTCGCTAGACGTTGTCGTTAAGGAAGAGGTGCGTATGTAGAAAATACGATAGAGAAAGAGATTTCATGATGAAAATTGAGAAGACAAAGCACCAGTGGCGGTCCGTAGAGAATGTTGATAGTAGGGCCAACCGAGTGTGAAATGCATCTTCCATCCCCTCGCAGGCAAAAACACACTCTAATATTCAGAGATTTAAATGCCTCGCAAATGGAATGCTCGACTCTCAAAAAATAACATTATTAAAAAAATTTGTTAGCAATGTAGCTTTGCTTTTCTCCTAAATTATACAACCAAATCAATCACTAACACATAAGCGTTTATTGCCAAGCTGCACAAATGATAAAATCCATTCTACATTTTTTTTTATTTTGAGATATTTAAAACAAGCGGGAGTCTACCTAACTGCTTTCTTTTAAGCTCTCCTTCGAGCAAATATAACAAAGAAAAACATTCATAATTTGATTCATGATTCCGGATGCTTACAGGTTTATACGCGTAATGTACTTCTATAACTGTGAGAAATTCCATAACCCAATTGCATTTTGGTGCTACAGGCTAGGGCGGTTTGACAATAAAATAAGCAAAAGCTACGTTTACGATAATAGATATAACCATTAAGAGCAGACCTTAGTTTTATCGCAACTGGCTCAAGTGCTCGGACCAAAGCTGAAGCGGCCCAAATTCACTGTTAAATAGCATATATTTGTACCTATCGCCTTCACCCCTCACAGTACCGCTGCAGTCCATACCATCGAAATACTGGGCCAATTCCATCTGGCCCAGTTTGTCCGCGGAAGCAAGTAAGCGCTTATCGTACAGCTTATATTCATAAAATAAAAATTACTCTCGCTTTGTTTAAGCTTTAAAATGAGAATAATAATAAAAAATATGTAGAAAAATATTTTGTTATAATAAAAAATATTCTTGGATGACTGGGCCTTGTCTCCTTATAGCAAGCTACCACTGCGAAGCACTACAACATTCAGCTGACAAATGTAAAATAAAGGTTTTTAATGCAACTAGGGACAATGTTGTCAGTGTCTTATTATCCAGATCTGCAAATTACAAGGAGTTGTACTAGGACTTCGAATGCTTTTACCTTCAGACTTTCCATTTCCTTCCAAACCTGTCGACAAACTCTCTACAAAAAGTCTATAAAAAACTGACCAGATTTTATTCTGAAGTCACATAAGATAATTTTCAAATGGAACTTTTAGGTTTTGGTTCCAAGTCATCAGCATTACCAAAGAAGTACACCAAAAAACAAATTGAACAGGATGATGATGCAGAAAACAGTTGACCACAAATTATGCCAAAAATGTATAATTTATTGCTACTACGTTACTAGTACTGCAAAAATATAATTTATATGCTGCAGCCTATCCGGATCTATAGAAAGCATATAAATATTTATTAACTCTTTAGTTCACAAGCTGCATGTGGAAGGTTCTTTTCTAAATCGCTATTTATTTTAAATAGAGTAAGAGGCTTGTTAATTTTTTACTTTATACTCAGTTACATGTAAGTGCAGTGACAGTTTACTAATCTGTTATGTTTTTTGTATTTTTTATATTACCTAAAATGTTTTAAAAATATTTTTTGTCTAATAACTGGCATTGTTTACCTTAGAAAAAAAGGCATTTTTGAAAGGGGCCGATTTAGGGTCACTTGCTCGGTCCGGTTCAAATACTCAGTCCGGCTCTGAAGATAAGGTTACATACCTGTGATATGAAATAAGTAATAATGGAGTAACAATAAATGGAAAGCAGAATGCAATTAATAAACGAGGACTGTATCTTGAATTTATAAGAATCAATGAAAGTGTTAAAAGAAGAATTTAGTAAAATGCAGATATAGAACAAACAAGAATTACAAGAAGAAACTAATAACATCTATCCGAAAATTGACAGCTTTAAAGAAGAAATAAAGAAAAAGGTAAAGTTGGAGATGCATGAAAAATTACAAGAGTTACAAAAAAATCTTTACCAGATGGTGGAACTGAAGGTAGTAAAAAGTAAGAAAATAGATGGTAAATTACATGTATTAGAAAATAATATACAGTACAAGATGTAGGTATGTATGTATGTATTGTATTATCGATAACCTCATTTTACCTTGCGGTGTAGAGGCTGGTGCTTTATGCATTTGCACCTGGAGGTACAATGCTCAACTTCCCCCGAGATACAAAGTTGGAGCGCGCCTTTTTTGAGCGTGCGCAGCAACCATTGTGTGAGGTGTGTGTCATGTTGATGTTTTGACCTTATTACTCTATATCTTAGGTCTGTAGTTTTGAGTAGAGCACAGTTAATTTGGTGCCCAGCTGTGAATGGTCTCACTGAGCCCGATTCCAATTGCCAAGGCTGCGGTAAAATTCCGGCCCCTGCGAGATTCAAACCGAGGACTTGCTTAATGCAAGCCTAGCGCCTACCCAACTGCGCTACATGGCTTCTCCAGGCCAAGATTATTTCAAATAATAGTGGGTTAGAAAAAAAGTTGGTGTTGATGGAATAAAAGACTGAAGAGAGAAGAATGGAAAATACTGTCTTTATTTCTTTAACATTATTGTAGAAACTTCTTATATGTTTTTGGGTAAATCTTTCTTCCATAGTAACTGGTTGTTTAAGAGTATACTAACTATTTTCTTGTTTTTTTGAACTACTTCTTATCCTTCTGTCTTCCCCTTGTAAGATTCTATCTTGACTTTCATAATCTTAAACAGATCAGTTCTCTTTATTACATGTGTTTTGAAATTTTTGGTAAGTTACCTACTACTTTGAGCTACCTAAAATTCCATGACATTGTACCTGTTTTTAATTTGCTTTATCTCTTTTATTATAATTTTTTCTGCTTTGCCTTCTTTTCTAATTTATTTTAGAGAATTTTGATTCTTGCTATTAGATAGATATATGTTTTTCCATTTTTCTTCTTTCATTCGTATTTTCTGTTTCTTTTTCATCGTTCTAATTTAGGCTGAGAGCCTGTTACTACGAACACAAAATGTAGTTCCATGACTCTGCTTCCTGTTTAATTTCTTTTGTTTCTTGCTTCAGCTACTTTATGTTTTCACATTTTTGCTCACTAAATATCTTATCATATCTTAATTCATTAATAAGTTTTTCTTGTTCAGAGTCACAGCCGTCTTCTTTAACATTAGCATAACGATGCTGCTTTTCTTCCCATGCATTGCTTTCTTTTGTGCTGGTGACAAATGTTTTCTTATTTCTCTTAAATATGTGATCTGTGTTACCCTATATCATATTTGCTCTAACACTCTCTTTCTACTTTCCATATTTTCTGTAGTGATTCATTAGGAATATTTAGTGCATAAATTTGATGCAGCATTAACTGCACAGTTTGCTATAACCCTGCTCAGTTCAGATTCCAACTGCTGCCTACATTCTACTTCTTGTCATCAGTTATCACTGCTAGTATTCAGAGCAAATGTGTTTATTTGAACTTTTCAATGTATAAGAATTTAGTTATAAAAAATTTACTTGAAAGTCTGATTTACTTAAAAACTTCGTAGCTTTTAGTTTTTTCTAAAAGCAATAGTTTTTTTGTCAAAAAATAAATGATACTATGGGTTGCTAAATTCAACCCCTTAAAACCATACTACCTTATTTTAACTACCCTCTAATATCTCCCTTATCTAAATGGTCTTACACCTTTTTGCTTTTCCAGTAAAAACTTATCGACTCTTTGTTCCAGATTAACACTGTTACTTAACCGAACTTTAATAATTGCGTTGTTTTTATGAATCTTGGTTTTGAAACATTTATTTGTACAAGTTAAGAAAAATTATTGTATTACTTACGATACGTGATATAAAAACGCACAGAGTACTGAAAAAGACACTTTTTGTACGTATTGCGCAGATATTTTTTTTAAATAAAAATGACAGCTAACGCACATCGAATAGAGACCTATATTAACTGAAACTTTACGATTCTCTGTTGAAGACGACTCATACTTTTTTCATTTTGGGTTCTCAAGTATCAGATAATAATAATTATTATTATAGCAAGCAACTCTTTAACAGTAGTACGCTTAAGACAAACCTGCTACTCGATAGGTCGATGTGTACTACCTGAGAACATCGTTTTGTCTCCCACCACACTTTCTTATCCCGCGTACACAGGGGTGTCTTTAGCTTACGTGCCGCTGGGGTGCAAAGTCTCATGTGCCGCCCCCTCTGGGCTGTGAGTTAGATGGTTAGGGGAAGTGAGTAACGTGCTTTGAGTGAAGCTAAATAGAGAACCATTTTTATATATAAACGCGTGTTGTGCCTGCTTCTGCATTTGTGTCTTTACCTGCGTCACTTTTTCATCAATACCTATCAGGCGCAGATCATCCGCAATCGGCTGTGTCACACCGCGTCTTTTACAACGCAGAGATAAGCAAGTATGGTAAGTGCTAGGATAGGTGTGCCAGATAGTCGCCTCTTACGACAGGCAGGAGGTTTCCTGCATCTATTCTTCATCCGGAACCCAGACGGTACTTCATATACAGGGTCCGGCAACGAAGCGAGGGTGGAAGATATTTCTAAAACTGTGAGAGTTACATGAATATTGGGTATATAAAAGTTATAGGTACGAAGGTGGTGCACATTACTAAAATAGTTTTGATTATACAGGGTGCCTCAAAAAGTGTGGCGAATCAAACTTACTTTTTATTAATGGAATGCTCTTTTTAGTAGCTTAAAAGTTTTGCATTGAAATATTGATCATTTTTATATAAAGTTGTATGGGTCTAACATCAACTGTTTTGCAGCCAAATAAACATCCTAATTAATTTCATGATATTGCTTCACTACTAAAATACTTTATTTTTTCAGTAATGGAAGTCCTTGGCTGGTTTATTATTCACCTATTCATTGGCATGGTGCTGATGGTAGGCATGAGACAGAACACAGAAGTACTCCTGCAAATTTCCTGGCTGCAAGAATTCGTACTGTATAGGTCAGTCTATCAATAAGCATTTTTATAAATTTTCGAAAAACCCCCATTACTATCAATTATGGAAAAATGTGTGCAAAATAGATGTTCAAGAAAACGCGACTTACTTCAGAATTTGTGAAGATCATTTTGAACGTAATGATTTTGTGAACGAAACAAAGACACATTTAAGTGTTAATGCTGTACCGCGTTCTTTAGCTTCTGAAGCATTAGAAGAAGTAATCGTTGCTCCTTCAAATGTGGTAGAAACTAATATAGAGTTATGTTCATGTTTTGATAATCCTTCGACTTCTTCTAGTGTATGTACGTGTTTCGATGTATCGGTTAATTTGTTTACTTCACGAAATAATGAAATAAAAAGCAATGCTGGTAATTTTCAAAATTTGCAAGAACATGCTTATTGCATGTCTCATAATCGTCTTCAAGATCACAATTACTGCAACCATGCTGGTAATGAAATCCTTAAAGGCAAACAAAAAAAAGTTTTTAATTTTTAGAAGGAATTTTACACAAAATTGGCCTTTCAAAGAAAAGTTTAACCCCAAAAAATCTTTGATTCCAAATTATAAGAAAGCAGTGGAAACAAGTAATTGCTTATTATTTCACAGCAAATACTATAAGAACAAACAATCTGATGCAACTTATCAAAGAAATAATATGTCAGCTTCAAGAGGTTGCTTTACATGTAATAGCTACCGTTTGTGATCAAAGTTCAATTAATCAATCAGCGTTGTCAAAATTATATTCAGAAAAAATCCTAGACAAAGCCCGTATTATTTCTTTGTTAAAGATCAACCGATTGTTACAAGTTTTGATGTACCACACCTTTTAAAAAATACGCGTACCTAATGCATTATTGAGATGCAAAATTCAATTTGAACCTCACAAATATGCGAAATTTGAATACATCCAGTCTGTTTTTGATATCGATCAGCAAAAAACTTTTAAATCTTTACCAAAATTAAAACAACATTTTAACTTCAAAGATTCCTATGTGAAAATGAAGGTGAAGGTTGCTGCTGCTCAACTTAGCAGTTCTGTGGCTGCTGCCATAGAAACGTTTACTACGTTTGCCAACATACTATCTTCAGAATCCATTTACACGGCAGAATTTGTAAAAAAAATTTATAACTTATTTGATTCTTTAAACAGTTGTCAAGTTAAATTCTCAGATGGCAAAATCTATAAATGTGCATTGAAGCAAAATTCTGTTCATTTGGAATTTTGGTCGAAATTACTGACAGAACTGGTTCAGTGGAAATTAATCGACCTGAAGACTGGAGTGAATGTCACCAACCAGTATTCGTTTGTTTAAGAGCCGTCCTCAGCCGAACATGTGGTCAACTTTTCAATTTTCGTCTTAACCTTTCTACAAGTCCTAAGCTATCGTAACAACGTGCGTATAGCTACGCGAGGGATAGAGCGTAGGTAACGACAGTTTTATTGCCCTGCTTGCCCGAACCTTTTCGGCGAGGCTTGTTACATCTGCACAAATTTAGAAAAATATATATCTATGGATATACACCACAGACGTAAATCATAGTGTCGGTAAAACGGAAATAAAGAGTTAGATTTAGATCAGTTATTACATTTTATTTATTTATAAATTACAAAAAATAGAACCCAAGCTAATTTCTTAATTCTTAACTTCTTACCGAACTTTTTTTAGTTTTACGAAACTTTATATTGGTCAATTATTACTTAATATGTACTGTTGTTACCAAAGAAGTTTTTTTAGCTGTGTGAATATGAATTTTTAATTGGACACTGAAATGTGTTTACAATTAAAATTATTTCAAAACTTCATTGTCAGTCATACCTAGGGTAAGTTTATTTGCAAAAGCTATAATAAATGAACTTTATTAGCTTAAGCTATTTGAGTACAGCATACAAAAAATACAAACTTAATTTTAATTAAATAGCAAATAAAATTATTTTTCTTCAAACGCCCGTACAATGTGACATTATACTGCTGAATTGATAATGCTTAAGTGTCACTTTATTGCCATGGCAGATAAAGTAAAATTAGCAGACAACAATCAGGTCTATTATTTTTCTCTGGAAAAACCTTCAAAATGTGGAAGGATTTGATTTTCTATATTTACTCGCACATAACCAAGATCCAGTCGAAAATCTATTTTGTACCATTCGTCAGCATGGCATAGCAAACGATAATCCTACATGTCATCAATTCACAGCAGCCTTAAAAACTGTTATTATTAACAAGTTTGTTACACCTGTTGACACAGGCAACTGTGAAGATGACCTCTGTAACCCTTTGGCTGATTTAGGAAATTTACTAAAATTTTCATCTGGCCAAGAAGAACAAGTATCGCAATCAGACATAAATAATTTTGACCTTATTAATTCTACAGAATTGAACTGTGAGGATAGTCATGGTTTGGGGTATGTTGCGGGATAAATTTTAAAAAATATTTGTATACCTGATTGCGATGCTTGTCGATCAAAGTTATTTTCTGCCGAAATTACCAGTCACCATATTTTAACATCATTTAAATAATTTGATGAAGATCAAAGGTTATGCTATGCCACTGAGCCACTGTTATGTCATTTATCAAAAGTATCCATGATAATTTATATGCATTTCTTTATGTTAACGTGTTTCAACCTACTTTGGAGAGCAACTTCAAGCAGTTCTACAAATCATCGATAGGTTTTGGAGAAAGGTACTGCCCTGACTATGACCACATCTGCAACGATTTGATATTAAGTAAGTGCATCACCTTCTTAATCTTCACATTTGTCAAGGATAAGAATAAGCCGAACACCTCCATTACCCAAGGACATCGGAAGAAAATGAAGAAATTGGCTGCGAAGTAGGTTGCTATTTAGAAATTTAATATGTTTGTAAATATATATGTTATTCATTTAGATGTAGTTTTATAAGCATTTATTTTTTGTTTTAGAATTTAATATTTGTTCATTTTTATGTAGTTATTGTTTGATTATTACGAATTTATCATTTTAATTTAATAAATATATTGCTACTATTTAACTAGGTGTTTATTATTGTATATTGTTTCAGCTGTATTTAATACATTAATAAAGTTTTTTTACTACTGCTTTCCTTATATAATTGTTTTATTTACATTAGAAGTTTTGTTGTAATTTGTGTTTAAGAAATAATTCGTAAATTTTAATTGCTAATGTCTAATTTAGCATTATCAATTAAAACTTTCGAATTATTTTTTAAATCAGATTTTATTCACAAAATATTATTTAAAATTAATGCGATTCGAGGGTTGCCTATACGCGCCATTTAAATTTCCCGCTCGCGCCGTTTAAATCTACCGCTCATTGCGTAATTTGCCACCCCATCACCAGGGTGACGCTTTGTAAAAAATGGTGGTGTGTTGCCAACGTTTAGCATGGGGGATTCGCTTCTATTAGCTATTGTTTTGTGGTTTGTTGTAAAGGGCCCAGCGCGCCTCGGGAGCCGTTCTGCGGCCCAGCTGGAAGCCCAACGAGGATATACACGTGCCGCGAGGTCCTTGACCCATTGACCTACAAAGGTGTACGCACAAAGTGCACCGGTAGTTCTTGGTTTTTATCGAAATTTTCATTTAAAGGTTGTTTTGTTACGCGCCTCGCCTGCATTGATTAATAAAAATTGCGAAGCGTAGTTTTTTAATCAACGTAGGCGATGCTCACACACGATACAATTCAGTAACATGACTATAATTTGCAAGAGCTCTTCGCAATTTAAATGTTTTTTTCTAGGAACTAGACGAATGTAATTCCTTGCAATATAGCAACTTCATGTAAAACACTTAAAATGCGCACGGGTTTCTGTTCCACAATAATGATTTAGTTTGACGTTTAGGTGTCATCTGTAAAACATTTTAGCAATCAAACACGTACATTTTTGACAAACAAAAAGAAGCGTGATGTGTTATTTATCTAGGGTGCTGTGCTCGCAATTGCGAAAAGGATAGATGGTATTCGTATGCTGTATTACAGAAGAAGATAGTACAAAAAATGGATGTTACACTTCTTGGCACATAACCGCATGTAATACGTTAATGCTGTATTTCTATCTATACCTTTCAAAATCACTGAACAGTACTCACCCTGTATATATTTTACCAAATTTCCTCGGTTTCATGCTAGGAAGGTATATAATCCCCGTACAAAACATCGTCTTTCTCCAACAAATTGTTTTTGATTTATACCGGTAGCAGACAGACAGACGGAATTGAAAAATTCTGTTTTTCGACATCTAGAGACCCCGAAACGTGTAAATCTCGCGATCACAATACTTCCTTCAATTTTCGACGAGGGAAATAAAAAGAAGTAACGAACCACACTGGCTGTTTTTAATCCTTAAAACAGGTCACACGGTCACTTTGCTGCATCAAATATGTTTGTCAAACATCAATGATGACGTATTTGTGACGTCACCAATCGTGTTTGTCAAACATCTCTAAAATGGGAAGTGCTCTAATTTCCGTGCAACAGTTGCATACAGCAACTTTGATGGTGTGACCACCCAGTTTGATTGAATAAACCAAACATGATTTATGACGTTACGGAACGTGTTTAACAAAAAAATTTGATGCAACAAAACGATGACGTGACCTGTGCTTAATAAACACGTATGGTTTTGGAACACAAATATTTTTCAATAGTAGTAATTTCCTAGTCATTTCCATTTTTTTGTTCCTTCCATTTTGCCCATTTTCTTCTTGGTTTTGTATTTGCTTTTCATTTTTTTTCTCTTTTTTCCTTTTGCATTGCCTGGTCGTCATCTGTTTTCGCTGTCTGTTTGAGTTTTCTCAATGTTTTGTTTTTTTCAGTTCTTCGCTAGCCTTATCCCACTTCCACTCTTCTCTCTCAATGATGAGTTTATTAAATCATATCTTTACAGTTTTCCCCTTCTTTCGTTCATCTTGTTCTATGTGGCTTATTGTTTTTTGCATTTATCTTTCTTGCTTACTTAGGTCGTGGTTTATATAAAGTCCTCTGCGTTGTTTAACTTTATCAGATATGTCTCTTCGCCTAATTTACAGGTTGCCTTTATTTGGACTCCGATATTCAGTTGCGTTTCCATAAAAGTGCTAATTGTCTTTGTTAAGTTGTTGGTACCGATCTTGTCTCATTTCAGGCCAGTAATCACCACATTGTGTTTCCTTTTTTCTTTTTCTAGCCATTCCTGGTTTCTTTAATATTATTTAATTTTTTTCTGAGGTCCTCATACTTTTTCACCATATTTTCGCACATCTTATTTAAATCTCTATTTTCACGTTTGAGTACTTGGACTTCTTCTCTAAATTCTCTTTCTTCTCTCCTCATTTCTTTCGTTTCATTTTTCATATCACTCATTTCGGTTTTCATTTCCTGCATTAATTCTAACATTCTATACATCTTATACTCTTTACTGTGTTTTGTTGGTGTTCTCACTATTTTTTACTTTTCTCAAAGTGATCCGATTCCTCCTCGTCATTCTGCCTTCTCCTTTTATATCTCTCGTCTGTGGAGTCGCTCTTCATTGTTCTTTGAGTATAGAGCGATGTTTTATTAGGAGATGCTGTCGTTATACTTAAGCCGACCCTTTCCAACGAAGTGTGCTTTCTTTCTTTCTTTATTTCTCCGCTCTTACCATAGCGCAAAAGGTCGATGTCCGGTCGACCTTTCGTAACCTCCTTTATCAGTGAAATTTGAGCGAGTATTTCCGTTATTAATTATTGCTTGTGTTCATTCTGGTCTTATCTGGTGTAGTTATGTGGTATTTGTATCTATTTTTCGCTGTATTCTCTCGCTGCACACTCTATGTGTTATTTCTAGTCGAATACGGGGATATTCAGGCGGGCATTGCACAGATTCGCGGCAAGCCAAACACATAATTAAGCGCCTACTTACGCGGGTTATACTACCATTTACTCGTTCTTGCATAATGTATTGCCTATTCTTTTGTGCTCGTGGTGGAGAGCACTACACCTTGCATTCTTCACTTATCTATGCTTATATTCTCTACTGCATGCAATTTTTAGCCTTATCTATTTTATTGTAACCTCCAAATGTTTTATTATTTTAATTAATGCACTCACAGTTTTGCTTCTCTTCTTTCGTGTTACTACTGTCCTCCTTTCTTCCAATCTCCTTTTTCCCCTAGTCTGCCTTCTTCTATTCTAAACTACTCGGTACGGTGCAGGAACGCGTCCAAATACCGGAGCAGCAAGCACACATACTCTCAAAAAATACCTATGCGTTTAAAATATGCCAAAGCTCTCCCAGCAGCTAAAAAATTTCCTATAGGCGAGAAACATTCAAGAGGAAGGCCAAAATTAACAACCCGTGCTCTTATAGTTGATTAATTAAACATTTTCTGCTTTAATATACTAAACCATTTTTTTCTTATTCATTACTAATTTCTCTCATTTTACAGTATGAAAGGTTGCTGATCATACAATAAAAATGCCAACCAAAAAAAAAAAATTCTGACTATAAAATATTATATCAATCTTAGTATTCATACTGATCAAAAATTTAAATTTTATTTATTTATTATACTCACTAAATAAACAAAATTCTACTGTCAAAATGCGATTTTATACTGACGCTTAATTACTTATACTGACTAAAATTTTCATATATAAAAATACTGACCAAATAAATAGAAGTTAAATAGTTTATCAAGTTAGAAAAATCTCGAAATTTAACTAATTTATTGTGCTTATTCTGAATACAAACGTTAACATGGTAATACCTATACGAGGGGACTAACAAAAATTAGCTACGTTGGGTTGAAAAAATGAAAGATTTGCTTTATTTCTTACACTTCGCATTATTTCGTGATTTCTCTACATAATTTCCATTTATTTCGATACATACACAAGACGGTACAGCCATTTTTCAAAATCAGGATTTTGGAGGTTCTGAATTTCAGTAGTGACCGCATTAATAAGGTCTCTCCTTTTAATTATTTCTTAATTTTTGGAAACAACTAAAAGTCACAAAGCGCAAGATCGGGAGAATATGGCGCTGGACGAATTTCATTAATGCCTGAGAGCGCAAGAAAGTTACTGGCGATTTCGGCAGTGTGAGCGCTTACGTTGTTATGATGCAAAACGTAGCGACGAAGTTCTTCTTTTTTCTGTTTTTGTGATAATTTTTTGAAAACTTGCGGTAAACAAATTTCTGTATACCACCTAGAAATTACTGTTTGACCACGTTCCAGTGGAATAAGCGGTATTACTTGGATCTAGTGAAGTCAGCAGACATCGTTACCTTTGTTGCTGATTTTTGTTGCATTGCTTTAACTGGTGAATTTGAACTTTTTTGGCTACATACCATGAGCTGCTGTTTAGTTTCTGGATCGTACATATAGAACCAAGATTCGTCACCTGTTACAATTTTACTGAACGTGCTGGATCCTCCATTGTCAAATTTTTCCAAGAAATATCGAACAAAACGCATACTTGCTTTTTTTGCTCGTCCGTCAAAATTCTTGGAACCCATGGAGCACATTTCTTCGTGTATCCCAGGTGATTTAATATTCTTGGCACAGCCATGGCAGCCAAGCCCAATTCATTAGCTATCATTTCCTGGGTCATTCTGGAATTTTCGTCAATTTTTGCCTTCACGAGGGCAATAATTCTTTCGTCGGTCGAAGAATTTGTACCATCTTCAGGAAGTTCATTCTCAACAGACAAATGTCCAGTTTTAAATCTTTGAAACCACTTTGGAAACAGTCACGAGGGATGTCGCATTTACCCCATATGAAATTTGGCATTCTTGGAAAATTTCCACTGGTTTAAGATGACATCAAAATCCAAAGAGAATTGCATAACGAATTTATTTTTACGTAGGCTGCGGAATCTCAAGCGACTTTTCATCGCCAATTTTTCGTTTTCTCGTCTCCATTCTTCCCGATTTTCTTGAAATTTATTATGAACGATTGGTAAACTATAACGAATTGTTCAAAAAATAGTTAGTCAGCGCCAACTTAGAGAACTTTTGTTAGTCTCCTCGTTTAAAACAATGATCAGTAACAGTAATTTAAATTACAAGACCGTTACTTGGAACTTACGGGCGAGCACGATAGTTAACGGACGAGCGAAGCGAGCATGTTATACTTGCGACGGCGAAAATATTAACATGTGAACGTTCCAGAACATCTTTCTCGTTATCAACGCTACAATGAAATTAGAACAAAGCAGTTACCTATATATGGTACAAGTATATAAAATTTCTTTACTCACGTGTGGTATATATCTTTTTTTCAATTATATAAATAAGTGAGTGTACTGAGTTTACAATGTATTGAAAATCTCTTCAAAAACATAGAAGGTAGGACATAAAAATAGCAAGACTTAATGTGGAAAATGGCGGTACAATTTCTACAATGAAATCGTTGGAAGCAACATTTCCAAAAGAGTTGGGAGATGGCTGGGCGAGGGATGGTGCAACATATTTTTAATGAAGATGAAGCGAAAACGATGCTATAAAGAAGCCGATTGTATTTCATGACTGACTTGATGTCAAGGTGATGTGTAAAGTTTCGTAACGTTTATTATTTTTTCTTTGCTACGAATGAAGGAAAATATAATATTATTTCATCATTGTATTTAGGAATATCTTAAAAAAAAAATTTTTTTTATTTACGGTAACCTGTTTAGCAATACATACTTGCTATTCACGGTTTTGTTAATTAATCATAAGGTGTACAGAACAATGATACTTAACTAAAATATTTACACTGGTAAAATTCATGCTTGATTGTTACATTTATAATTTACATTTGAGTTGTCTAAGTCAAATTATCTTGCGGTAACCGACGTTTGAGTCTTTTATGTATACCTTTTTTCCCCAGCTGATGCACTTCAGTACTTGGACATCGTTGCAGCATTAGTCACCATTCTTAACACTTTGTTTTGAAATACTTGCATTTTCCGAGTATGCGTTTGTGACGCAGCACTCCACACTGGACACGCGTACGTTAGGATTGGTCTTAAGATCGAGTTATGTATTAACAAACCGCAGTTTATTTTTAAGGAACTTTTTCTATTTATTAAAGGGTATAACATACCAAGTCGAGTGTAAGCTTCGTTTAGTTTTCGGTTTATATGGTATCCCCAGGAAAGTCGCTGATCGAGGTATACACCTAGATATTTAACTGCGCTGTCTGGTGGGTCCCATTTAATAACTTGACCACTGATTGTTAAGTCCGCTGGCTTGATGTATCGTTTCAATGTAAAAATCTTCGCCTCCGTTTTAGTTGGGTTGATAGTTATACACCATTTTTCATACCATTTTAGTAGACGATTAATGCCGTTTTGTAGGGTTGTAATTGCATCCTGCAAATTGTCGCTCTGTGTTACTAGGGCTGTATCGTCCGCAAACATGGCTAGCTGGATGTCGATTAGTTCTGGAACGTCATACATGTAAACGTTAAACAGAGTAGGCCCCAAAACAGAACCCTGAGGTACTCCAGCTCCTATATTTTTCCACGATGAAAGAGTTGAATTAATTCTTACGGCAAATTTACGGTCCGTGAGAAATGATGACAGTATTTTAAACAGGTGCGTCGGTAATTTAATTTGGGCTAGTTTTAGCATGAGACCATTTAGCCATACTGTGTCGAAGGCCTGTGCTATATCCAAAAATAATATTGTTGCGTACTTTTTATTTTCATAACCTTCCTCGATTTTCTGAGTGAGTCGGAGTAATTGATGAGTGGATGAATGTTGGCTTCTGAAGCCGTACTGGAATACTGGAATTGTGGTGCTCGCTGTTAAAAACTCAGTTAAGCGTGTTTGTATTGCTCTTTCTAATATCTTCGACAACATTGGTAATAGGCTGATTGGTCTATAACTATCTGTGCGTTGAGGGTTTTTCTTAGGTTTGTTGAACAGCAGTATGTGGGCCTTTTTCCATTCATCAGGATAGTATCCTAGACAGAAACAGGAGTTGAAAACTATTGTCATATATACAAGGCATTTCTTTGAGAGGTTTCTTAGTATGTTGTTGGTTATCATATCATGACCTGGGGCTTTCTTTGGTGGCAGGTTACTTATGTAACATTCCAATTCTGACGGGGAAACTGGGTTGTCAAAGTCGATTTGTTTGTGTCTAATATGTTTGACAGCTTCATTTGTTTGATTGAAGAATTCCTGATTAGCAATAATTGGTTTAGTAGTGAAGATACATTCTAGTTTTTGAGCAAACACTTGACATTTCTGTTGGTCTGTTTCATATTTTTCTCCGTTTGTTGTTATAACGGGTACCTATTGTTTGGGGTTTTTTCAAAAGTTTTTTGGTAGCTCGCCACATGGTACTATCATTCGGCTGTAGTTCTTGAAGGTAGGTTTGATATCTATCTATTCTGCACTTGTCCATTTCTTTTCTTAACTGATGTGTTAGTCTGTTTAGTTGCACTTTAATTTGTGGATTACGTGTTTTTTGCCATTGTCTTCGTGTTTTGTTTTTCTCTTTAATAAGGTTTAGTAGATAGTGTGGCACCTGCTCGTAAGTAGTTGTGCGCTGCTTGATAGTATGCGTTGTTGTTTTATCAATTGAGTTTACGATTGCCTGGGTGAATTCTTCTATAGATTTATCTATACTTAGGCTTGTGTTTAAATTAGTAGGACATTTGATTTGGTTATCTATAACATTGCGAAAGTCTTCCCAGTTCACAGGTCCCTTAATTAGTCTGGGAAGTTTGTTAATTGTTTTTATGTTTTGGTCGAAGGAGATAAGCACTGGCAGGTGGTCAGAGTTAAGCTCTGTTGCCACAACTTGACTAATACGCCTTGTAAAGTTTTTGCATAATAGAATGTCTAATACATCTGGTTGATGGTCAATTCGAAATGGCACGTAAGTTGGTTCAGGAGGTGCTAGTATGAGGATCCCATCTTCTGTTGCATATTTTTGAAGCATTATACCACTTGGATTATTTGTACGACAACCCCATAGTGTACTTTTGCTGTTTAGATCGCCAACCAGTAATACTGGTTCATTTGTTGAGAACATTTCCCTTAGGTCCTGCTGGTTTAATTTCTTGTTAGGCTGTTTGTACACGCATATAATATTGATGTCGCTTCCATCCATGAGTTTTATTTTAATTCCTATGGCCTCTAAGCTTTGTAACTTTGGTAGCAGCAATGGTGCTACGTTGGTGTCCTTTTTTATAAATATGGCTACCCCACCTGATGCTTTACAGGCTTCTCTATCGTTGCGGTATACATCATACCCTGGTATCATAAATGGTACGTTTTTTATTAGATGCGTTTCACTTATGCATGCGATATCGACTTGGTAACGAGCCAGGAATTCAATAAACATTGATCTTTCTTGCTTTATGCCGTTTGAATTAAAATTTACAATTGTTAAATTAGCAATTATCCTCTGTTTATTTGACAGCATCGCTGATGAGGCTTGGAATTAGTGATACAATGAATGTTTTGATATATGGAAAAATTACTTTGATTATTTCTTGTATTAGTTTGTTAAGTGGATTGCCGATGTCAGTATTTAATGTTGAGTTATCTGTATTAGGCGTTAAATTGTTTGCTTCCGTGCTCTGAGTGGATGTTGTGGGTAGTTTTGGCCATGCTTTTGTTGATCGGAATTTCATGTCCGGATGTGGTATTGGTTGGGCTTCAATGTTGTGAATGGACTGGCGTTGCTTTTGTTTTTCTAGTATTTTTGCTAAATACGGGCAGCCTCTGTAGTTTGCTGAGTGATTCAAACCACAGTTGACGCACTGCGGATCATCTTTGGGATTCTTTGGACATTCGCTATATAGATGGTCCCCTGTACATTTAACGCATCTTGGATCCAAGGCACAGTAGTTTTTTGTGTGTCCATAGCGTTGACATCGGTAGCACTGAGGGATTGTTTTAGATTTATGCCTTGGCTCTATTTCCACTATGCAATGGCATAGTTTTGTTATTTTGAATATATCCAATGCGTTGCCGCCTTTGGGCAATTGAACTATTACTAATGGTATTGGCTTTTTGTTTTTGAGCATACGCGTCGCCTTTGTTATGTTTATTTTGTTCTCTTTTAAGGCTGTTTCTATTTCTTCGGTACTTATCGCCGGTGGTAAATTACGTATGATAACTTCGAGGATGGCTGTTTGTGAGTCTTTATAAGTGTGGTATTTAACACCGTGGTCTACATAGAATTTAGTTAGCTGTCTATAGTCATCAATACTAGCGACGTTAACACGTAAGAATGCTCCCTTATAGGTAGTTGAGAAATCTTGATTTTTTATGTTTTCTATAATTTCTTTTATGACTTGTTGATAGTTATCCGCGTTGTGCAGAAAGATAGGCGGAATTTTTTGTTTAACTTGTGCGCTTTCCGCTGTCTGATTTCACTGCTCGTTAAGTGCTGGTGCTGCAATGTTTTTTGGTAGGTAATATCGGTTTTGTTGTACTAGGTTCGCATTGTCTAAAAGCCGGTCCTAGACTACTCGCGAACGTTCGCGAATGGGGGCAATCGCGAACATTCGCGAGTAGTCTGGGACGGGCCACTCGTGTTATGTGTATGCTCGTACACGCACTCGTGCAGTTCCCATCGGTTGTCGGTAAAATAACACGAGTCAAAAGAAAATTATATCGATTTTGCTTGTAGTCGCACTCACGAATGTTGCTAGCACAAATATATGCGAGTAGTCTGGGAGGTTAAGCAAGCATTCGCGAATATTCGCGATTGCCTGCATTGGCGAATGTTCGCGAGTAGTCTGGGACCGGCTTAATAAAAGATATCTTTTATTGTTATGATTCCCATCAGGCGAGTTTAATGGTCTCTTTCCACTTAAGGGTTGTTCTTTTTGGATTTGCGAGAGTTGTCCATGATTGATAACGATTGCTTCAGCATCGATGGGAATGTGTTTGTCAACATCCATATTTGTACAAGTTTGTACACTTTGTGTGTCTATAACATTATTATTTTCCGTTGTTATATCAACATGATTATTTTTTTGATTGTCGGTAGACTTTTTGTTTGCATGCAGTTCGGCCGATAATGTACGTAAGTAAGAAATATTGTTTACTTACTAGAGAGCGCCTATCGCTGCGCGCGGGCTGCGCGATATGATAGGATTTGTCGCCGTATCACTACGACACTGTTATTTTAAATGCTACAGTATTGAAATAGTTCGAACTAGATCAATGAATTGCACACTAATTGCAAGTAACTTCGCACTCTAAATAATAAACGACCGCACTTGACGGTGTCTAAACAGAAACTCTAAAAAAAAATAATAAAAACATTATAGTTGCCTTTTGAAAACAAAGTTACTCAGGGGTAGTAGTAGTATTTGCGAGGAGACTGTCAAGCAAGTAGCCCTCCATAGACCCATAACCCCGTGGATAAGGTCTAGGCAAGCAGAGTACCAGGTACCTTAGTCCTACTTCGACTCTCGACCCTTAGATCGGTAGCCAGAATGCTTAACCACTGAGCTATAGAGCCCAGCTACTTAGGGGTATTTTTATTTATTACTGTCGTGTCGTAGCGGGTTTTGAATAATTTAATTTCGTGTTTGCATTTTGAAAATCATATGAAAAACTCTGCATGCAGTCCTGCTGGGTGGATTGAGTAGCCTAGCAGTACTGTTGCCGGTCCCAAGCCCGGTGAAAGGAGGAGGGTTGGAGGACCATGTTAGCAGCCTACCCTCTGTAAAAAACCTATAAAAGGCTATACCGCTCAAAGTATCGGAAATAAGCCTCGGAATAGGACTGACCCAAGAAAGACAACCCACGCGAGAAAAAGGACGACGAGATGGAAAAACAAAAATATACTTAGAATATGTATCTGGAATGTAACATCATTGAATGCTAAACACCAAGAGATTGTCGAAGAACTCAGTGAAAAGAAAATTGAAATCTGTGCACTTCAGGAAACAAAAAAGAAAGGAAAGGGCCAGATACAATACGGTAACTACATGTTAATATACAGTGGTGTAAGCAAATACCAACGAGCTAGAGCAGGAGTTGGCATACTCATTCATAAGAAGTATAAAGATAACATAGATTTATGCGAATATGTTTCAGAAAGAATATTACATATAAATATCCTAATGAACCATCAAAAGCTTCCTGTTATTTCCATTTATATAATGTGGATAATATAAACGAGTGGGTACTCGAATGGAAAAAACAATGGAACAAACACATAAATCGAATGACGAATAACAGATTGGTACGAATTACCAGAGATAAATCTCCTAGTGGAAAGCGAAGTATAGGACGCCCCAGGAAAAGATGGAGTGATAACTTATACCCAGGATGAGGCAAACCGAAGATGAAACAGGCCATTGGCCTACTATAGAAGAAGAAGAAGGATGAAAAATAAGAATTCTACAGCTCAGACCTTTTGCATGCTTTTATATATAAAAAAGGCTTTCACAAAAGAAATTAAGAAAAACACGGGTTGTAGTTTAACTATTGTTTTTTTTTTAATCATAAATGGTTGAAGAGTTTTTTTTTTTTATGTTCTTCCTTAATTTATACTTTATATCCTAAGAAAAATTATGTATTATGCTTAGTTTTATCTGTTCTTCTTCTTCTTCTATGGCGCAGCAATCCTGTTGGATTATGACCCATCCAGGTAGGGATGTGTAAAGATTCCATTAACAAGGTGAATCACTCCTTATTGTTAAAGTTTCCGCACTGCACTTTGGCCACGTTTGTTCTTGTAAGTCTTAATATTATCAGTTTGTTTATAACTGCGGGTGTGTTTTAGCACTAATCACAATTTTTTTCCAGTCTGTTCGATTATGCACTGTTTTAAACCAACTATTAACACTAATTATTTTAAGGTCTCTTAGCACATTTTCGATCCATTTCTTACGTGGCCACCCTTTCTTTCTGGGGAGGCCCGGAGTCCATTGCGTCAGTTTCTTCAGCAGTCTGTCTTCATTTAGCCTCATAATGTGCCCTTTATAAAGTTTACTGTCTTCTCCCGCTAACTCTTTCTTGATTTCATGATTCATTCTAGTTCTATGTTGGTCTCCATTGAGTTTAACGGGCCCTAGTATTTGCCTTATGATATTCCGTTCAAATTTTCTCAATGCTTCTTCATCTCCGTCGGTAAGGGCAAGAGTTTCCGTGGCGTAGGTCACCATTGGTCTGATAAGGGTTTTGTAAATCTTCATCTTTGTTCTACGGCTTAGCTTCTTGTTCAACAACATATTTTTATTGCTATAATATGATTTGTTCCCTTTCTGTATTCTATACTTGGTCTTTCGATTAGGTTCATCTTGGTTCCCTATTAAGCAACCTAAATAGTTAAAACTTTCTACACATTCAAATTCAAATTGTCCTACTCTTAGTGTTCCATTGCTATTAACGCCTTTACTTGTTTGCATGTATTTTCTTTTCTCTTGATTGATGTGTAAACCATAGTTTTTTGCAATTTGGGCTAGGGTCACTACTGATTTTATGAGTCCGTCTTTTGATCGGCTGATTATAGCTATATCCTCGGCGTAAGCTGTTAGTTGTGTCATATTGGTAGTAATATTGCCAAATAGTTCCGTTCTTCGCATTATAGATTCTAGTGTAATATTGAACAGGGTTGCAGAGAGCACGTCACCTTGCCTTACTCCTTTGTTTATTGCAAAATTGCTGGTTGCTATGTCTCGTAGTTGAACTGCTATATTGTTGTTTTCTAAGGTCATTCTCACAAGTCGTATTAGCTTCGGCGGTATAACTAGACTGCTTAGTTCTTGTAGCATTTTGTTCCTGTCAATGGAGTCAAAGGCCTGCTTAAAATCAATGAAGATGAAGTGTAGATTTATATTATATTCGTATGCTTTTTCTGAGATCATTTGTAGAATATGTATTGCGTCAACTGTGCTCCTCCCAGCTCTAAATCCGTTCTGGTAGTCACCTATCAGTTGTTCTGAGCATTGCATTAATTTGTTCTTGATTAGTGTTGTTAAAATTTTGTAAGCAGTGCACAGTAATATAATCCCACGGTAATTTTTACAGCTTTCTTTATTGCCTTTTTTATGTAACAATATCACATTTGCTTGTGCCCAGTCACTAGGTATTATTTCTTTCTCCCAAATTTCACCTATTAGTGTATGCATTTTCTCGTATAATTCTTTACCACCGTGAATCAGTAATTCAGCGGTTATATTATCTGGCCCCGCCGCTTTGTTTTTTCTTAGTTTCAATATATAATTGGGTCGTATTCTGCTGAACACTCTGTGACTTGCTGCAGCTTATTATTTTCTTCATACAGTAGTTCCTGAAAATATTCCTTCCAGACGCTTTTTATCTTCTCTTCTTCACATTCAATAATTCCATCCTTGTTTCTGAACCCTCTTGCTTTACATGTATGTTTACAGTGCATGTCCTTAATCTTCTTTTAAAAAAGTTTGTTGTTATTGCTTAGGCATTCGTTCTCTAGTTCGTCAAGGTTTTGATTGATCCATTCGTTTCTTTTTTCTTAACTATATTGTTCGCGCTGTTTCTCGCCTGGGTGTAGATTTTTTTGTCCTCCTCTGAATTGGAATTCATCCATTTCAATCTGTATTTGTTTTTGGTTTCCTTTGCACGCTTGCATTCTGTATAGTCCTCATGTGCTTTTTAAGTTCTTCGTCTTCTGTGTTTCCTGGCGATCTCATACTTAATGTTCTTGCCTTCGATGCCTTATCACTGCTTTCTACGGCCTTTTCTTCTATGGATGTCTGTATTTCATCCAGCGTATACCCTTTTCCATCTAATATAAGTTTGTTATATCTTAATTGCACTCTATGTCCTTTTTCGCGGGCTTGCTATGCAAAGGAGATTAGCTTTCTGCGTTGCTCGCGAACTTCATTTGGGTAGTCTTCTGATATCCATATATCCGTGCCTTTCAGGTTCTTAGCATTTTTTAAGATCGCTATTTTCTTATTCCAGTCTGACAGCTTTACTAGTATCGGTCTATCCTTTTGGCCTCTCTGATATTTCTCCTTATTTCTCCTCCCTTTATCTTTTCTTTTTCATTAAGCCTCATTTCACTTCAGCTACTTTATCCTTCGTTATATGCTCCTCTTCGTCTTCAGAATCCTTGACTCCTTGAATTACTATGTTTTTTCTTCTTATTTCTCTTTCTAAACTATCTATTCTCTTATCTTGAATTTCCACTTATGATTTTAATTGGATATTCTCTTTTTTTAATGCCCATAACTCCCCTGCATTTTTTTCCATTTTCTCATTCATGCTCTTTAATTGCCTTTTCACCTCGCTTAATTGCGTTGTTATGCCTTCCAGCTTGGATAATATTGCGTCTGTATCACTCATTTTTTAAATAATTCCGCTTACACCATTCTATTATTATTTAGGTCTTCGTAGATTTTAGCCCTAATACGGCCCTGCGCGCTGTTGATACTTATTTTGGCTCTGCCAGCTGCTTGCTTATCGGTCGCGCGCGGCGCGCACTTGGGTTGAACGTTCTGCGTTGGTTTTCTTATCAGTGCTTAAGTTCCGCGTTCGTTCTTTCTCTGCTTAAATCTAATCCTACCTTACTTTTAACTGCTTCTATTCATTCTGCCACTTATCCATTATTCACTTCACCCTTTTTTTAGAGTTTACTACGCTTTAAAACGCCTATTTTAAACAAATGTTTTGCACACTCGCACTACGCGTCTAAGTATCTGGTACTCAGCCAGGTCCGGACTTTATCTGTTCTTATGTACCTTAAAACGGGCCTTTGATATTACTTGGCTGTAGTGTTTATTTTCATGTTTAAAGCCACAGCCAGTTTCTAGTTATATATGTTTTTCTTGTTAACTCAATTTAATCGGAGTATCTGGCATAAACCAAAAGTGCGCGTAGCCGACTACTTTCATCGGTTTAATTTGTGTGTGTGCTGCCATAAACGCAACGTCCAAGCCTGCTCGCAGGATGATGAGATTTTTGACTCAAGTAGAATTCACGGAGGATAGGACAGTCGCAGGCTTGTCTCAGTTGGGGCCGCCTGTATCTACGGCTCCAGAGTGAATCGTGAGAAAAACGCAGGGAAGAGAATAGAAGCGGCTTAAACAGCTTTATATTTGAAGTTTGTTGCATCCAGCCAGCGTTTAAGAGTTCAGCACACAACATTTACATAGTGCATGTAGTACACCATTTTGCAAAGCAGCAAAGTAATTTAGAGACGTCCGTTCCAAAAAAGTTAAATCAGCCGTTGTTGAGATGCCAACTCTGCAGATAAGGAAAGACGGTGATAATTTTCACGTTTTACATCATCTAGGGTCGAGGACGCATTCTAAGCCGTGTTTTGTTCAAGCGTATACAGCATTTCGCAGGCACTAAATTTCAGGTAACGCAAATGCAATAAGTGTTCGCGAACGCGGATGAATTTGCTTCTTAAACGTATAATACAAATCCGAATATGCTGGTTTGATAGATGCTTATATGGACAGGGCTGTCTTCTGGCAACACCGTCTTCAGACATTTTCAACGTTTGCGTTTTTAGAGACGATCATATCAACGTTATTTTTGATATTCTTTCATGTATGTGTTTAAACCTACATCCTCCTTTTTTATTATGTTTTAAAGTCAATATCTTTGTGTAAATAAATTGGCTTTTCTTGTGAATGTTGTTTAAAGTTAGTTTCAGCCCGAGAACACTGCAGGGGCAGACCAGCTTTCTGTTTTAGCAGATATTGACTCTTCGCAACCACTGGGTCATTTGAGAGTTTTATGTTCACTGAGCTAGCAAATCGGCTAAAGAGAGCAAGTAGTTATACAAATATCAAGGCGTACGAGACGTCTTATTTGGTTTTAAAGGCACAACGTGAGGGACTAACCTCACGGCGGTTTACAACCTTTTTACAGTGTTGAAATCATTTAGATGCAGTCAAGAATTGTTTCGTATAATTTTTCGCTTTAATACATACCTACAGATGCAGTTTAGAGGTTTTGAGTGACCTGCAGTTTCTGCTGTAGATTTGGTTGCATACTCATTTTTAGTACAATTTCCGGCGGCCATTTTATGGTGTGATTGTTTGTGAGTGAGGTAGTTTTCCCTGAAATTTTGCTTCAAGCAGATTAGAGATTCCAGAATTATATTGTAAATCGCCATCCACCTGCAAGAAATCCTTTGTGGTATTGCTAGAATGAAGCCAGTTATACTGGGATAATTATATATGTCTGCAAATTATTCACTCGAGGCCATCCAACAGCTCTGGTATGTTATTTATGGTTCCGTTTGATCATCGAGTTCGATATCGTGTGATTTCAGGTCTCTTAGTCTCCGATTAGTACTGCTATTTCGTTTTCCGTCTTTTCGGGTTAAATTATGCCTGTGGCATTGATGTCGCTTGCCAAAGCACCTGGAGAACCAACCTCCACGCCGTTCTGAGCAACCCTCAACTCATGTGGTAGTCTTCGAATGAACGACTTCTCACCACTGTGATAACCACAAGGTTTTTCACCCGTATGAAAGTTAGAGAAAAGCGCGTCACTCTTGAGGTTATTTCAACTAGTGGACAGCATCTCCGTGTAGCTGGTCTGCATGGCTGCTCTGTCGACGCCGCTGTGCCGTACTGTACCCAGGTATCTTCTAGCGATCTAGTCAACTGAAATACCGTTCTTGCTGTTGTTATAAGATTATATACGGGGGGGGGGGGGGGGTGCCTTCCCTTTTTTTAAAATTAATAACCAGCTCGGTACACTGAGTACCATACACGGTTGTCTTAACAAATTAAAAAATGAATTACAGTGGCAGATTACATATTTAGAATAAAAGCAGCACAACAGCCCCCTTTGTAATTATTTTATTTACATAGAGCATACTAAGTTACTAGCGGATAAAATGTAAGTGACATAATAAATTAAGTACATTTAGTTAGGTTAAGTGATTAGGTAAGCGTTAGTCGTTTTCACTGTACATGTATATATTTTTTACCTAGTGAATAGTGTTCGGAGCTGGCGCACATGTTAATATTAGTGAAGAACTTTTTATTAATAATTTTGAGATGTTCATTTATAGTAGGTATGCGTAGATCTTGATAAATCGTGTTGTTTCTTACGAACCAGGGAGCACTGACGATGATTCTTAGAATGTTGTTCTGCAGCAGCTGTAGTTTTTTAAGGTGTGTTTTAGAGGCTGCAGCCCATACTGGAGAGCCATACGTTATTATAGGTCTTAAAATGGATTTATAAATTAGCACTGCACATGATATTTTTAGTGTAGCACTCACAAAGTTTTTTATTGATATGAAAACCGTAAGTTAATCGGCGATCAAGATACACTCCGAGATATTTAATCGCACTGTCCGGCGGATTCCAGTCTACATCAATATTATTGATTTTTACTTTCTGGGGGATGTGCGGTCGACGTAAGGTAAATATTTTAGTTTCACTTTTACTTTCATTTATTTTGATGTACCACCTATTAAACCAATCCAGCAGTGTATTGACTGAGGTTTGTAATTGTGATACTGCTTCATTGATGTTATCCTGTTGTGTTAGTAAGCACGTATCATCTGCGTACATAGCTACCACGGTGTTATCTGGTTCTGGGATATCGTGCACGAAGATGTTAAATAGAATCGGCCCCAATATGGATCCTTGAGGTACTCCTGTTCTTATTCTTTTGACGTCTGAGAGGTGATTATTTATACGCACTGAGAATGTTCGATCAATTAAGAATGATGTGATAATTCTTATCAGGTAATCCGGTGTTCTTAATTGAAGTAGTTTATAGGTCAGGCCATTTGTCCATACTTTATCAAATGCCATAGACACATCAAGGAATGCCGCTACTGTATGCTTTTTAGCTTCGAAACCTTGCTCAATAGTTTGCGTTAATCTTATGAGTTGATGGTTAGTAGAGTATCCAGATCTGAATCCAAATTGCAGCTTTGGAATTACGTTATTAGTCTCTAAGAAAGTGCCGAGGCGTGAATATATAATTTTTTCCAATAATTTGGAGATAGTTGGTAGAAGGGATATTGGTCGGTAGCTAGTGGTTTCGTGAGGATTTTTCCCTGGTTTAGGGAATAATAAAATATGGGCATGTTTCCAGGTAATGGGGAAATAACCTAGTCTTAGACAGCCATTAAAGAGAGATGCCAGGAAAGCTAAGGCTTTCTTTGTAAGGTGCTTCAAGACAATATTTGGTACTAGGTCATGCCCGGGGGATTTCTTCGCGGGTAATTTATAAATGAGTCTAGCTATTTCTTAAGGTGAGCATGGTTTTATTTTCCCAACGTTTCTTGGTAAATGTTCGTTAACGTGGTTATCAATTTCTTTGCGAAATTCTCTATTGGTGTTGCATGTTAGAGTGAATATCTGTTCCAGGTATTTCGAGAATACATTATATTTTTCCTTGTCCGAGTTGTATGTTATATTATTTTCGATGATGGAGTAATGTTTAGGTGATTGCTTTAGAATTCTTTTCGTGGTTCTCCACATTGTTGGATCGCCAGGTTGTAATTCTGTTATGTATTCTTTATAGCAGTTTATTCTATATTTGTCAAGCTCAAATTTAACTTGACGTATAAGCTTGTTTAGATTAGTTCTGATGTTTGGGTCTCTGGTTCTTTGCCACTGTCTTCGTAGTGTATGTTTTTCTTTTATAAGGTTTGTAATGAATACTGGTATTGTTTGAAGTTGCTTGTGTCTATTGTTATTTTGTCTGGTATTCGTTGTATTGCCAATTGTGTATTTTATGGTTTCGAGAAAGTGGTCTATTAAATTATCTATATCTTCGGTACAAGTTATGTGTGTAGAACATTTGAGTTTGATGTCCAAAGTTTCTTGAAAGCTCTCCCAGTCGACTCGGCCATTAATAAGTCTTGGAAGTTTGTTAATTGTTCGTGGTTTTATGCTGAATGTAATAATCACTGGTAAGTGATCGGAGTCAAGTTCAGTAACTAGATACAATTTGTTGTATTGGTCGGGAGAAGTTTTTCAGTAAAACTATGTCCAGAATATCCGGAAGATGATCCATTCGGTATGGATGGTAAGTAAAGTCCTGTGGGGCGTTAACTACCACTGAGTTATTACTTGTGAAATTAAGGAGACGCACGCCGTCAGGGTTGTTTACTCTGCAACCCCATATTGTATTTTTACAATTGAAGTCTCCTATCAGCAGTGTCGGTTCATTGTCATCGAATATTGTGGTGAAGTCTTCTTCTAACAAGCGTTTGTTTGGTTGTTTATACCCACTGATAATCTTTACTTGATTGTTATCATTAAGACATAGTCTGACTGATACTATTTCCATATTGATGACTTTGTCTTTTGGTAGAGCAGTTACAGGTAGCTGTTTCTTGGCGACGATTGCCACCCCTCCTGAGGCAACAGGGTCTGGACGATCAAAACGAAAGATTGTATATCCTGGGATTTTGAAAATTTCCGATTGTTTTAGATGTGTTTCAGTGATACAGCATATGTCTATATTGTGTCTGTTTAGGAAAGCTGTAAAAGTTGATTTTTGTTTCTTTATGCCATTGGCATTCCAATTAGCAATTGATAAATTATTGATTGTTCTTAAATTATTTACTGCCATTGAGTAATGATAACATTAGCGAAGAAATGAATGATTTTATTTGATCAAAATAGGGCGTTATGTAGTCTATGATTGTCTGTATAAATGATTTTAAGTTATTATTTTCTAAATTTGATGATTGTTGGGAGTTTGTGGTCTGATTTCGATTTGTAGATGTAACTGCATGTGCGTAAGATCTTGGATTTTTGTTAAGAGTAAAAGTATTACTAGCCTGTATATTTTCGTTGATGTTTTTTCTTGAGTTACCAGTATGTGTTTGTTTTTGTTTGTTAATTATATTACGATAATATTGGCATCCTTTATAATTAGCAGGATAAAATTCCCCACAGTTAACGCACTGGGACTTGGTGTCGATATTTTTGGCATTGAGTGTAGAGATGGTTGCCTGTGCATTTAACGCACCTTGGATCCAATCGGCAATAGTTTTTTGTATGCCCGTATCTTTGGCAACGTGTGCATTGCGGGATATCTCTTGTTTTGTGTCGCGGTTCTACTTCTATTACACAGTGAAACAATCTGTCGAGATTGAAAATTTCAGTTTCTGTGCCATCTTTTTCAGTTGAATGACGCAGAGGGGCATAATTTTTTTCTCTTTATTTTTCATACGCATAACGTTGTTTACCGATACTTTTTTGTGATTAGTTCTTCTTTTATTTCTTTTTCGGTGATTGCGATGGGCACGTTTCTCATTACTACTTCCAGGTTGGATTCTTCTTGGTTTTGATAGGTATGATATTTAATATTATTATCATCATAGTATTTGGTTAAGAGGCGATAGTTTGCTATCGATGTAAGGTTTATTCTGAGAATTTACATTTATAATTTGTAGTAAATTCGTTTTGTATTACCGATTGGATGTCTTTTATCACTTCGTTGTAGTTATCAGCATAATGCAAATAAATCGGTGGAATTTTTGGTTTTACTGTGGTAGATTCGTTTTCTGCTATATTCTGGCTACTGCTAGGTAAATAATATTTGTTTAATTTTAGAAGTGCCTCGCTGTCAAAGGCATATTTTTTATTTGTATTTTCGGCGGGCGGACTACTAAAGGGTCTTTTGTTATTTTCACCGCTAGGAAGTGAAAGGTCAATATCCATATTTGTTGGGATGGTTTTATTTACATTATTTGAACTGATTTCTTGTTGGAAGTGTTGCGATGTTTTGCTATTGTTAGGATTTGATGAGGTTATCTGGTTGCCTTGATAAATTAGTGTAGGTTGTTTGATGTGGCTGTCCGTGACATTGGGGTTACAGATAGTTGATATCAATAAGGCCGACGGCCTCTCGGCCGCAGGTGGTTTGTTGAATAAAGGTGACCACAAGTAATGACTTATGTTTAATAAATACCTTATCAGTAAGTTATGGTTTAGTTCAGTGTTGTAATTATACACCTACGCACTGGCTTCACAAAATACGTCTGTCCACAATGAATACTCGCTTGGAACTCGCCTTCCCTTTTATGCTGGCAATATTCCTACCGTTGATTATGCTATGGAATTCTGTGTAACTGCGATGTTTACCTCGTGCAATTACTTATGTGAAATAGGTTATTCATAATTTATGAGTAAACTTTATATTTTCTTCGATAGATTAACCTGATGTTAGAAGTTTTGGTGACGTTCAGTAACTCAACATTTTGAAATTTACTATACCTTTTTTGCGAGGGTTTATCGGGAGCTTGAATATTGCAATTTAACACCTTATGAGCGCTGAATATACATAATTTTAGGTGTAAAACCTATAGACGAAATGGTACCAATTCGAATAAATCGCGATTAGGTAAAAGCTATTTAATGAGAACTTGAGAACTCCCGTATACCGTTATCGCATTCTAATTTTTAATCACTACCGTACAGTTGAGATGCGTGTACTCGAGCGAATTGCGAGTTAAGATAGTAGAGTTCTGTTTTTGACTTCAAGTTTAAATATTAACAGAAAATCCTTGTACATTTTATAAGTAAAGCTAAAATTACATGTACTATTCCATTTACAAACAATTTATTCTATCACAGATTTGTGTTGCCTTTTTCGAGTATAGGAACTAGCTGGCGAAAATTTGCTAGACTACTAGACAATTCCTGAACCGCCGTGTTGTGAAGTATATATTATTTTCTTTTTCTTTTGTGTAGAAATTAATTTCCCGTGTAGCAAATAACAACCTATACTAGTATTCGTTTCTTTTAATGGTCTATGTTAGCATTGTTAGCTACTTACAATATATGAAGTATGTTCGTTGACTGTTTTTGGAGAAATTTATTATTAGTAGTAAGTAAAATCACTTTCGTTTTCCCTCTGTAATCGATTGGATATTAATACGTACATTTTGTATTTTGTGATGGTCAAATGCTGTTAATAAGTCAAACATACTGTAGAAACTTAACTGTTATGAGAAGTAGAAATGAAAAGCGGGGCAAATAAGAATTTTGAATATTATTTTCTAGTTTCTGTTGTCTTGCTCCTTGGGGAAAGGTAATGTTTCTATGACAATTTCGCCTTTATTGGGTGGGAAAATTTTATTATTGGTTGGGCATTTTCCCACACTCACTCTCTCTTCTCCACTTTGGCTTCGGCCTCCGTCACTACATTCCTTCACTGCTCCCTGTTTTCAGCTACATTCTGCCATCTCTGTCTTCTTATTTTCTTAAGGTCTGCGGATACATTATCTAACCAAAGTCCATGCGGTCTTCCTACTGATAACCGTTCACCGGCCGTCCGTGTTAGCGCTTTTTTCGTAAGCCTGCCTTCGGGCATCCGCCACACATGTCGCAACCATCTAATATGTCTTTTCACTCATCCTACTATATCTTGGCTTCCATATACTGTCTCACCTCGAAATTCATTCTCGATCTCTATTCTTCTAGGTCTTCATCATACACACAACCAAACTTATATGGAATCACCTAGTATTTCTTACTAATATTGCGAAATGTATGAAAATTTTTCATGCAGATAAGAGATAAAGATAACGAAAGTGTTTTGTTGAAAATAACAAAGGTTTTTGAAGTTGTCCATCACGTATGTCGTGATAACAATTGATCTGCCCCAAAATACAAAGGAGGAACGGTAATGTTCTGGGGCAGTATCATGATAGGAGATAAAACTCCTTTGGTTCCACTACGCCAGACTTTAGCAGGTCCTAGGTACGTTGATTTAGTGCTAGAACCAATAGTTAGGCTGTGGAGAGGTGCAGTGGGAGACAATTTCGTCTTTATGCATGATAATGCCCCTGTACATACCAGCCGAGTTGCTACAGAATTTCTAGAAAGAGAAGCTGTGACGGTTCTAGAATGGCCTGCCTCTTCACCAGACCTGAATCCCATTGAGCATGTGTGGGACTGTGTCAAAAACAGGGATTAGGGCTAGAAGAAATGCTCCAGGAAATGAGGAACAGCTCATTCCAGCCGCCCAAGAGGAATGGGCAAACGTACGTCAGGAACAAGTTGACACGAAGCATTCCTCGTCGAATTGCAGCTTGTATTAGGGCTAGAGGTGGTAACACTGACTATTAAAGTGAAAAACATGTCCGAAAAAAGGTATCTAACTTTTGTTTAACCAACTACCTACATCTTTAGTTTTCGCATTTTTATTGTTTTTGTTCATCTTAAATCTTTGTTGTAATTTTTTCTCCTTGTAATTTAATAAACTACGTTATAATAAAGTCCTTCTCAATTTCTATACGGAATTTGTCAGAAATACTGAATAACATCGGAAATATTGGGCGATTCCATATAAGTTTGGTTGTGTTATATTGATCCATATATTTTCGGCAATACTTTTAGTTCGAATCTAATTAACAGGTTTTCACTATTCTTGTTTAGAGTCAATGATTCACATCCATATCGTGAATATTTGATCATTTGTCGATCTTCCTCTTCTAAAGCCAACTTGATAGTCGCCTATTTCTTCTGCGAATGAGTTGAGTCGTTTCTGTATTATGTGTGTTAGTACTTTGTATGTTGAATTTAGTTTAAAATTTTAAAGAAAATGTTTCTCTTGAACTAACGCTTTCTTTTGTACGGTTTCTGTAGAATTTGTAATTTTTAAATTTTTTTAACAAATGCTTAAAAATTCAAAATCAAATTTTTTACTAATTATACGATCACTGTAAAATGAGGGTGTGTGCGTGTATCACACCAGATTTTTTAGGGATGGGAGAGATAATGCCCTCCTTCCATTCATCTGACATTTTGTCGTTTTCCCATATTGTTTGTATTAGTTTTAAGATTGCTGAGTGCAATTTTTCGGCCGCCTTCCTGATCAGTTCTGCTGGAACATCGTCTATTCCTGGGGTCTTACTACATTTCAGCTTGTTAATAGCCTCTTCAACTTCTTCATATAAGGGTATCTGAACTTCCTGACTGTCCGGTTCTAGTCTATATCCTACGAGGGCTTTCCTGTTAATTTTTCCCGTCTATCTGGTCTTCTTCTTCATTTCCTCTGCTCCTTTTAGTAGGGATTCAAAATGCTGCTTTCATACCTTTATTATTTCGTCTTTGTCACAGGTCAGTTCCCCTTCTCTGTTTCCTTTTACTGTTCCAGTATTATTAGGAACGTTAAAATATTTTGAGCACTAGTTTTATTTGCTTTTTAAAATTGTTTAGTGCCAGAACGTTCACTTGCGAGAGAAGTTGTGAGTAATGCCCTTTACAGATTTTTACGTTCATCTTCGTTGTATTTTCTATTGCTGAGCTTTGTGCTGAAGAGGGGCAGTATTTTGGAAGTTACTAAGTAATGGTCCGATTCACCTTTATCATTTTTGCTACATTGAATGCAAATAGCAAAGATGTATTCAGTAACATATGATTCAAAAAATATATTTATCAGAGCAGGCTAGGAAAAAGGTGACTTATGTGTTTGACTAAAGCAGATTAAAGTCGAAACAGTACAACTACTAGCATAACATTTTGTAACTTTTGCAAAATTTCTGGGAAATTAAATTTACACTTTCAGTTAAGCAGATGTTAAAAAATACAGTTCTGATATAAACCGTTTCTTGATCATCAGTAGAAATACGACTGATTCTAATTCTAAAGTATGATCAAATATTATTTTCATCTAATATGGCTATGGAAATTTTCCTAATTCATGAATGCAACTACGTTTACACTTAAATGTCAAACTGGACATTTGATTTTTAAGTGAGTTATAGTATACAATTTGTTTGATTTTACCTGTCACAGTAGATATCTCGACTATTGTTAGAGATATGACAAAATTTTATAGAAAAAAAGTTGTTCTACATTTAATTGTCTATTATCTGCCATAGACAAAAAAACAATAGAGCATCAAATGTGTTAGATGTAGGAAATACATTCAAAATTTTAAATGGAACGTACCCAATTTTATTACATATTCTAAAACTGTAAAAACTCTCTTTACAACGGTATAGCACATGTCACAGTTATCTAAGCAATTAAAAACACAAATCGATAATTAAGTAACAAATTCACGCTTAGGCGAATTGAACACATCGCTTTTGGAAGGTAGACGTTGAAAACAATTGCTATAGCTTTAGTGTCAAACTAACTGAGTAAATTCATACGTATTGTTCTTTGTGTGATGTATCAAGCTATGTATCCAGAAAGGAGACAACCACATCCTCGTACTTTTACAAGGCTCGAAAGTAATTTACAAAGAAATGGCTGTTTTAATAATCAGGTACGAAGGGCAAATGATGAAGATATTTTCGTATTTGCGTATTTTAGAGCAGATCCACGAATTTCAATACGTCAAGCAGTGGCTGATTTAGGAATGTCAGTATAAAACATCTTCTATAGGTACTAGAAAACATAAAATGACTCCGTATAAAATCAAATTAGTACACGGTTTAAAAGCTGACGATTTTGACAGGAGGACGAAATTTTGTAATTGGCTTAACAATAATCAATATTTATGAAATTTAATTCTTTGGAGCGATGAATCTAATTTCCATAATAACGGGATTTCTAATAGAAAAACTAGCATTTCTGCGATACGAAGAATCCACCTCAATTTCGGGAACGCAGATTCCAGTACAAACTTTCTATTAATATGTGGCTTGGCTTATTAGGCGACACTATAGTAGGTCCCTATTTTTATCAAGGATTGCTTAATGCAGAACGGTATGCCTATTTTCTTCTGACATAACTCGAAGATTATCTGGATGATATACCTCTTGCAATACGTCGCAATATGTGGTTTCAACAGGATGGAGTACCCTCCCACAATACACGAAATGTCAGGAATATTTTAACTTTGATGCAAAATGAATAGGAAATGATGGCCCCATTAATTGGCCACCAAGATCGCCATATCTCTCTATTTTAAATTTTTGTGTGAGGTTTTCTCAATACAACAAGTTTATGTTACTTATCCATAAGATATAGACTTATTTAAAAATCGTATTCATAGGGCCTGTGGCCAAATAACACAATACATGTTGCAAAAAGCATTAAGAAACTTAATAAGCATATCTCGAGAATGTACTGCAAACAACGGAGGTCACTTTGGGCAAACACTCCAGGTATTATGAACTAAAATTTTAAACTTAGGTTACTTATTAATTTATTGTTACTTTATTCATGTTGTATTTATGTTGAATAGCACATGTTGTCAAGATAGTATTAAGGAACATTGTTCAACTGGAAGCTGACAAATAATTTCATTTGTTTCACCGCCTACTTTTTTGGATAAAGCTCTAATCTACGTAAGCATTCAAATGTTACTTAATTATCGATTTACGTTTTTAATTGAGTCGATAACTATGACATGTGGTATATCGTTGTAAAGAGAATTTTTTACAGTTTTAGAATATGTAATAAAATTGGGTACGTTCCATTTTAAAATTTTGAATGTATTTGTGACATCTAACACATTTGATGCTCAATTATTTTTTTGTCTATGGCAGATAATAGAAAATTAAATGTAGAACAACTTTGTTTCTATAACATTTTGTCATGTCTCTAACAATAGCCGAGATATCTGCTGCGACAGCTAAAATAAAACAGACTGTATACAGCACAGAAGACGAATCTACTGAATTTGATTTTCTTATATTTAGAAAAATAAAATTTTTTTACTTCCTTTTACAATAAAGGAAGTATTGGATTAACTCCAAAAATTCGAAATTGAGTTTTCAACAGATCTTCACGTTTTAGAGTCTCCTGATCCCAAAAAACATATTTTTTCATTGGTCTGTCTGTGTGTGTGTCTGTGTGTCTGTAAACAGAATATCTCAAAAACGAAAAGAGGTATGGGGTTGAAACTTCATATATAAGTTTTGTGTGCTATGTAGATGCGACAACAAGCTTTTGAAGAAAATCGCATAACCGGAAGTAGGTGTTTACTCTTGTGATTTTTCAGTTTTTTTCGATTTTTTCAAAAACGGCTCTAACGACTTTTTTCAAACTTCTCATTTTTATTAAATTTTTAATGTGTATTGATGTGAGGTAAGTGATTTTCCAGTTGCATACTTCTAAAATGAATTTCTTTTGTTTTTTTTCTATTTTTTTAGTAACTCCTATTTCAAATAGAACACCAGGTATATTATTACATTTTTTAATTCAGCTTGAAATTCTAGAGAAAATTTGTCTCTTCACATGACACTCTATTTTGTACCGTTTTTGTAGAATTTGTAATTTTTGAAAATTTTTGACAATTACTTAAAAATTTTAAATCAAATTTTTGGCCAATTATAAGATGACTGTAAAAGGAAGTTGTGTGCGTGTATCACACCAGATTTTTATAAGTTAAGTTAATTTTGCTAGAAATTTTTAACTAAAAACTCCAAAAGTGTTTGTTCTACTACGTAGGCCTGAAAATGGATGCACCATAATAGAAATTATTGTTTGCCCACTCAAATTGTTAGCAAGACTTGAGTTGAAAAGTTTCAGTTCTCGATTAGGGTTACATTATTCATTCTTAGTAGCTTCATGACGTCTTAAGTAGAATGATAGGTTTTGAGAGTATGTGGTTTTAATATTGAACTTGTTTATTAACTGACGATGTTGGTTTTGCATCTATTTACTGGTGCTACTTCAATATTTTCGAATTAAAAGTATATAATGTGCTTTTCTTATTATATTTTTCCCCTTAAACCCTTAAATTGGTTAATATAAAATCATTTCTGATTTTACTAAAGACAACCATTGTTATATAGTATTTTTTATTTGTATAATTTCATTGGCATCGATATTTTAGTAAGTAATGACGTACAAACACTTTTTCAGCAAGTAATACAAAATATTTTTAACGTATTCATATATTGATATGCCATATTTAAGGTATTAGAGAATAGCATTTACATTCGAACTGCGTGGAAATAATTTGTTATACCTGTCATCCATTTTAAGTACCGCATCCACATTTTCTCCACAATTCGATTTACAGCAAGTGTTGCCACTTCGATTTTGTCTTTGAGTGTGCGTGCAGTAATTCAGTCACCTCTTCAACTGAAAACTGATATTTTAGACTTTTAGTCTATAAGCATAGATCAACCATTTACCAAAAACTGGATTAAAAAGAGTCAAGCTAGAAATATCTGGATCAAAAGATGGAATATCCAGTTTCACGCTAACTTCCAGTGGGTTGTAATATTCTTCCCCCTTGTGTTTGCGCAGTTCCCCTTTAATGACAAACGTAAGATCGGTTGCACCTGTAAAAATTAAAGAATTAAATTGACAGAAATGTAAATGCAAGAAATTAAATAAGTATTGTGATCCGAGTAGAAGGCTTGGAGGGCTTAGTACATAGTAATTTTGTCATTTACAAGTGATGATTTTATTCGTTTCGAAGTCGCTATACATCTTATATCATTGGTAAATATATCCTTGGCAAAATTTTCTATTTTCCACGACACAGTTACTTTATAAACAATATGTTGAATGTAAAACCGCCTGGCTAAATTGAAGAAGTGCGCAGTTTCGCACTTACGCGATCGTCATAAAACCGACTTGGCGCTTTATTATTAACGTTAGCGGAGAGTGCGGATGGGGCAGAGAACAACTATAATGTGGCATTGCCCATTCAAATGTTACAATAAATAGAAATTTGTGACAGAATCTTTCAATAACTTAAAAACATAAAAAAACATAACGCGAACCGAGTTTCGTACTCGTGATCTTAATCGAAGCTACCGAGTACTCAACCATTACACCATACTCATAAAGTAGTTATACGACCCCTTAAAAACTAAAACCCGAATACAAATCGACAAATACATACAAGGATAAACGACCAATCTCGCCAAAAACCTTTTCAGTTCGTTGCATTAATATTCCCTACAAACTGGCGCAGAAAATCATACTGATAGTTTATGTCGTTCTGGAGATACAATGTTTACATCCACCCGGAAGAACACATTTGCTAAACTTAACTTTCCAACTTTTTTAAACGCCAACACGGTTGTTGTCTAAACAGTTGTGCAGTTTTATGAGACCTTTCATATAATTTTGCGTTGATCGCGATTGATTGAGCGGTTGCAGCAAAAATTGTAAATTAATAAAAGTAATACTTCAACAGGTGATGCTGAAATAGTAATTGCTATTCAATTGTTCATTAATGAAATGTAATTTTAAATTTTTTGTTTAACACGGATTATTTTTAGCTATTCCTAAATCCTCTCGGTGGAGGGGGTGATCCAACACTCACAGCATTCCTATAAGTACGCGACTGCCCGCAAGCGATTGTATCTCTCTAATGATACATTTCAGACTTCCTCTTTATACAAACTTTTTTTTATTTTAGCGAGTAGAATCAACCACCGAGATATGAGGGTATAATTGTGAATCAGAGAAGATAGTGTAAGATGTTCATACATGATATTAACGTCGGTAATTGTTGATACAATACTGAATGCAATTTTGAGCCCTTCTCACTATTCGACTATTTACTGTTTACTTTTTCCATTTTTACGTTTACTTACCAAAAGTTCATCTTCCAATTCCTTGTGTATCGGCGTAAATAAGATTATCTCGAAAACCTCCTTTAAATCTGATATCGGTAGTCACAGGGCCAATGGCATAAATTTTATTTTACCTCGAAGTAGGGGAGATTCAGGATTGTATCTATAAACAGATAAATATATAGTTTAACTAAAAAGTAATGTAAAAGTAAAGTAAGTAAAGTTCGGGCACTTCATTCCATGTAGGAACATGGCCTGAGACAAGGCGAGGCAGAGTCGTCGAAATTTCTCTTTCCGAAACCCAGTCATCTGGCACACCGTTAACGGTGTACTGGGTGATGTGGTTGGCATCACGCCTTCGACGACTGCCTTACTTTCCCAACTTCCACGACTGTGGTTTCGGTGCCCAATTTTTAAAGCGACTGGGTGAGCCGCCCGCCAATTGCCAAGTGTGACGATTGAACCCCGTACCGTAGCTGCGCCCTAACCTCTCGGCCACGCTGGGGCAAAAAGTGACGTACTTATACGTATATAATAAGAGAGGTTAATAATATACATATATGTATTCTACACATTTAGTTAATACTTGGAAGCATACATGTATTCTGCCTAAGATATTTTAATTTCAATAAAAATGTCAAATATCATACAGTGTCTATGATATACCACGCGTTCTTTTTAAAAGTATACATAGGGGATACTAATTTGTATACTAAAAAGAAAAATTCCCTTATTTTTTATTGTTTTACCCTATATGTAGGCAACCAATTATACAACAAACTTCAATCTTAAGAGTTTTAATTTAAAACAAATAGCATGCTGTGGTAGAAATAAGGGATTTTTTCTTTTTAGTATACATACGAGTATCCCCTATGTATCTTTTAAAACGAACGCATGGTATATTGTCCGTGTGCCTTAAGTTTAAAATTGCTTTTATAGCTATTTTTAATTGCAGTGTGAGTAATTGTACCGCATATTTCTCTCTTCTCACAAACCAGCAAACTTTTTTTCCGTCGAATCTAAATGATCATCGAGTACGTAAAACTTCTAATCAAAATAATAGCAAAATAATAATTGATATCACGATTATTGTTAACAGTAGTGCATTCATGTTATTCTGTATTCAATCGCCGTATCTTATTCTTGGTTCTTGAAAAAGATTGTTTCAGACAACTCAATGTAGAACAGGCGGGCATTCCTATATGTCGAGAAATGTCGTGGGAAGCCTTTCAGCAGAAAACTTATTTTTTAGATCTAGATCTAGATTATCCTTTACCTTCGTGTGTTTGTACTGCGTACTTATGATAGATAAAATCGACCAAAAAATAGTATGTATGTATGTATGTATGTATTATCTGTAACCTCATTTACCTTGCGGTGTCGAGGCTGGTGCTTTATGCGCTGGCATCTGGCGGTACAATGATCAACTTGCCCCGGATTCGGGATACAGAGTTGGATCGCGCCTTTGGTGCTTGCGCAGCAACCATTGTATGAAGTGTGTGTATTGGTGATGTGTTGACCTTGTTACTCTATCTCTTAGGTCTGTGGTTCTGAGTAGAGCACAGTTAATTTGGTGCCCAACTGTGAATGGTCTCACCGAGCCCGATTCCAATCACCAAGGCGGAAAAATTCCGACCCCCGCGGGATTCGAACCGAGGACTTGCTTAATGCAAGTCTGGCGCTTACCCAACAGCGCCACGCGGCTTCTATCCAAAAAATAGTAAATATAAAAAGGGGGGGTTTAAGAGCAAAAACTTTCGAAGAAATGGAACAGCGATACGTTTTCAAACCAAAGTCATCTACATCTAAGCGAGGATGGAAACATCGATACCTAATGAAACGTAGAAGAAGAATGGCAGAACATAAAAAACGCAATCACATCAGCAGAAGAAAATGTAATGCATCTTAAAAAGTACAGAAAAATCAGATGTGGCTCTACAAAAAGTGTCGTCTATTGCTCAATAGTAGAAACGGCATTACCTGTAGCCTAACGATAACAAAAACTGGTTAAACCATAAAGAGCAAAAAAGCCGGCCAATAAAAATTTGAGGGCAAAGAAGAGAGAAGTCCTAAATAATAAAATCCAAGAAATATGAGAATAGAAGTTCTACAAAAGCATGGGCAAAATTAAAACAGAATTCAAGCCAATATTAAATATTTACGACGACCAAACCGGAAAGGCGCTAATCATCTCCCAAGAAATCCTAGAGAGGTGGAAAAACTATTTCAAAGATTCTGCCAATTCCAATAGAATGTATTGAACCCCCTTTAATGGAAACAGCATAATTAGAGATCCTACCACCAAAGCAAAAGGATGTCGTGACAGCTCTACATAATATGAAGAACCACAAAGAGCCGATTTAGGACACAATAACAGCAAGCTGAGCTATTGAAGTAAAGAAGCCTTAAACTAGAGAAGAAACTCTACAAGCTACCCCAAAACATGTGATTTAAAAAAATGCCAGAAGATTAGAAAGTAGCAGTTATGATGCCTATTCTCAAAGAAGCGGACAGATTCAACCGTAAAAACTACAGAATGTAACATATAAAGTGGTGGTGTTCTACTACTGAATTCTTAAACCCCTCGAAGAGGTGGTTGGTATTATAATTTATTTTTTGGACTTCATGGTTTCCTCCCATTAAGCGTTCTATCCTAGGCTGAGTGAATGGCTTCATGTAATGTTTGACCTGTCAGTGTCTTCAGCTGGTCCATTCATCGCATCGGCGATCGACCGTGTGATGTTTAATTAAGGGGTTAATATTTGAACGCACCATTATAAGTAATAATCAATGTTTGGCCTCCAGCGAGTAAGAAGTTGGTGATAAGGACGAAAGCCCAACGACTAGCTAGTTGGCGAGCAAGTAACCAAAGCGCATTTCCATCTAAATTACCCTAGGAGAAGACGATGCCTGACCAGTTCAAGTCATTTCTGAGTCCAGCTTCATCCGGCGGAGTAACCAGCCTGAGGCCTAAGAGATTTTGGAGCCTTGTAACTTGCAGTCAGAGCAAACTTCTGAGTCCAGTTTTACCAAAAGGAGTATCTACAAAGCTTCAAGGTCTTCCTGAACCCTTAGACCTGAATCATCCCTTTGTGCCCCCGATTCCCGGCAACGACAGCTTTACCAAAACCCGCCCTCTTGAATCATTCCTCAGTGTAGGCGACTCTAGATAACGGTAACTCTCCTCCCTATCCTTACCTATTACTAAGCTCATCCAAAACTTATTATGGAAACAAAAAACGTAAACACATGTCAAAGGTCAAAGGATCCTCCATGATGATTTCTTCTGTCAACATTCAACTATTCATCTCGTAAAGGAACAACCAGTATGCGAAACGGAATTAAAACTCAGAAAACAAGCAAACATGGAAATAAGGCATTTTCTCTCTTCTACTCAATGGATTTATGTACTAAGCAAACCAGTCATAGCTACGATTAATTGTGATATTTCTACAACACCTATCACCGATGTTGAATTACAAGGAATAGGAATCTTTCAAATGAAAAATAAGTGCGAGTGCTACACCTATACAACTTTGTTAGTAGCATTTTTAAATTTAACCTCAAATGATACCAATCACGTCTCGAATATCGATCTTAGAAACGACGACTGCTGTGTTCAAGAACAAGAATACCTCCAAAGTACCCAAATAGAAAAAATCAAATTAACTAATCTTAATCTACAAAACCTCTATCATGCCTAACACCAACTCCAACAACTTGATGAGATTCTACAAAACAACTTTAACAAACCTTTTATTGTCCAACATGCCAGATGATACAATGTTCTATTAAGAGTTATCACACTCATCATTGTTATCCTTATATGTTATAAATGTTGTTGGAAATGTTGCAAATTTTCTTTAATATCAAATTTTTTAAAATGGTTTTCTGAAAGAAAACGTTGCCGGGCTTCTATTTGTATTAATCGTCATAACAATATTAGTCAAAGTTCTCTTGACTCAAGAACACATGAACTTCCACTACGATATAGTGATTTACTAGGAAATGATATAGAATATCTTAAAAGAACGGCTGATTGTCTATTTCATCTACAAGATGAGTATCCCAATTAGAAGAAGATTCCCACATCAATCGAATGGCAAAATCAAGAGACCGTTTCAAAATTTAAAAAGGGTCTAATGCTGAACATGTTATAAATCATATACATAATGCTTGTAATCATTTAGTTGATAGCTATTTTGTTTATTGACTATTAATGTTGCGCATATTATAAATCATATACGTGTGCTTGTAATCTCTCAGTTTGTAGTTATTATGTTTGTCAATTATTATTTACTAACTTTCTCTATTTTCCAGTTTGGTCATTCGTTTAAATCAGTGATTCCCCAAGTGGGCAATATCGCCCCCTGGTGTTCGCTGGAATAGTCCAGGGGATCGGCAGTAGTCTCAGGTGCAATTGGGGGGCGATGAATAGAAATAGGGGGCGGTAAAAAAATAAAGAAAGAGAAGAAAATAAGGGAATTTTGAAAAACTATTCGTACAGGTTTCATCTGTCAGTAAACTTGCGTACATATAAAGTCGTAGTCATTAGGTAGTGCGGTCACAAATCTATTAATTAAAAAGGAAACCGACTACAAATAACTAATCGTGGTAATTTAAGAATGCTGCTGACAAAAATAGAGCCGAACGTTAACAAATTGATAGTAGTGCAGGAGCTTCATCTTTTTCATTAAAATAATTTTTAATGTTATCTATTAATTGTTACATAATTTTTATTATAATATTATCTTTCGTTATATTAATTTTCTGTGTGTAATGCGAATGCTACTGTGGCCAATTTCAGTAAATCATTTTATAACTTTAAGCTTCAACGTGTCCTCTTTGGAATAATATATGTTCTTACTATGTTGTAAAATGGTTACTGCATATTCTGTTTGTTCATGTACAGAAGGTAGATTTTAGGGGGGAGAAGGGGGGGGGGCGCTGAGTAGTTTTTATCTGAAAAATGGGCGGTGGGCCAAATAAGTTTGGGAATCTATGGTTTAAATGATACTACGTACTTTTAGTGTTTTGATCATTTATTCAATATGTATACAAAACACTAAAAGGGCGGAAGTGTTAGGGATCTTATTAAAGCTGTTTGCCTAAACGCCTCATTTAGAATAATAATAGCACATTATCTATAAGTGAGTTTGTAAATCGCTGCAATCTCTCTCATCAGTATCCTTAATTATTCTTACCGGCTTATAATGGGTATTACTTTCAATAATTCCTTGAAAACATGGTCTAATTCTTCCAAAATAATAAACTCCCACGTGTTAACATGATGAGGGATAGTATAAAAGCCAAACTCAAGTAAATCCCAACACAGTCGACTGTACAGTACAGTAACAGTAACAGATAGAAAGTAGCAGTAGACAGTTAGAAGCTGAAGCCTGAATAATTATCATGATTTGTGTTTGTGTTAATCAAGACAATTAATAAGTCAATCCTAAAACCGCTTTCACCTTTCATTGGACTTGTGGTAAAGATCAACTTAAAGAAGAACTCAACAGCAAATGATTTGCATGAGACTATAAAACAGCAATAAATAATGAATGAGGTTAAAGAACAAAGAAATACGCAACATAACAATATCAATGAGGAAAGCAGAAACCATTGAACTGAAACAGAAAGTAACAAATATGCTCACTTACGCAAGGAAATGCAGCAGCAATGTAGAAGGAACAGAAACGATTGCATCAACAATATATGTTTAGAGATAGAATGACACGCAGATAGATAAGAAACAGGCGACCTATTAAAAAAATTAATTAACCACCAGAGATTTCAAGCCAAAATCGTGGAATATAGAAACCGAAAATGGAACTCTCATATATGCGATCGTAAAAAATGATTAGAAATTTGAAGAGAATATTGTTCTAATTCGAATCAATTACATGGACACAAGAAAAGAGCCTACCATCCTAATAAATAAATAAATAGCTGAAACTGTCGATAAACTAAACAACCATACAGCCCTTTTGAAAGATGTGATTCCAACTGAGTGACTAAAAATGTCAGAGGAAAAACGTATCCAACTGCTGTATCATATATGCAAAAATTATAGTCTTGTTGAGAACAGCTTATGACTGCATGGAGTTACTTTTTATTTCACTACATGTTTACATACGGACCAATTGCAATATCAGAGAATTACTGGACTGTACCGCTCATCAGCCATGTTAGTAAAATAATGTTACATGTAATACATCATCGACTACACAATTTCTTAACGCCAAGTACCAATTGAAGAAGCTAAACTTCTTGCAAGCAGAAGCGCAAGATAGCATCGACCCAATGTCAGACAAATTACTGAAAATGCCATAGTATTATATACCGATTGTAATACGTTTTATTGACTACACTGTGCGCAGTTGGAAAATTTATAAGAGTTAATAGAAAAGCTATAATGGAAACAAAAAAAACTGTCATAAAGTTCAGAGTCCCAAAAAACTTCCAAATACAGCAGGCGCTAATAAAGGTTTTTGATGATTGGAATCAACGTTAGGAGGTAAGAAGATTTCAAACTTAAGGTATGCCGATAGTACCACACTGCTGGCTACTCATGTAGAAGAGCTGAATGTTATTCAACCGCTTAGAAGGAAGGCGTGAGTAGTACCCGATATAAATCATATTTTTTTTTATTAAGATCCAACGTCCTGTGAAAGACAAAGAGAAATTGATTAATACAAGTAGTATACCAATATATACATCTTGGGGTTCTCATACTGCTCATACATAATAAAGGAAATTGTATCAACGAAATCAGCTGGAGAATCCAACTACCTAAAACAAAAATGACTACACTTAACAACAATTTAGTGAAACAAAAATATAGTTACACATATTTACCCTTATAACCAAATAGGAACAGATACAACATTAGTACACTCAATATTCTTATACGGAGGAATACTAGAGTATAGGAATGAAATTAAGGAAAAATAGCCATTTTTGAACTTTGGTGCTGGCGTCGCATGCTATGGATATCTTGGATAAAGCAACGCCAGGCACGGATGGGACCATCGGGAGCTCGGGACATTTCCGGAAAGGCCGGTCCAATCGGTCCAATTTGGGCCGCGGTCTTTATAAATGTGACTGAAAGGTTTTGTTTCATTTGTATAATTTCCATTTACTTTGGACACTTAGGTATATGTGACAATTTTTGAAAATCTGGATTTATCGAAAATTAAATATAATTGTACTTCTACTGCCGGTCAACAACCTTTTGGATTGACTAAATCAGAGAGGTGAGAGGTGTACCTTGTACAAGCAATTCAGAACGTTTTGCTGTATCACGGGGCTTCCCCTTTTGGTTACGGAGTTTAGTGGGCGTCGCTTATGAAAATCTCAATAGAAATTATTTTCCTTTGGGAGAAAATTAGTGAGTAACCGTCGCGCAAGTTAGACCAAGCTTATTTTCTAATAACGGAGTGATTGTAGTTTTTCTAGAAGTTGGAAGTTTAGTTTGTTTTAAAATTAAAATGAATAAAGACAATAGTAAAAAAGTCAAAGGAGGCGCGGAAAAAATATGCGAGACAAAAAGACGCAAAATGAACGAAGAAGCAAGGAAGTGCATATCTCTGGACACAATTTTTTTGAAACCTATCTCGAAAACTGCGGATAGTGTTTCTGTAGTGCATTCACTTCAAAGTATACAAGAAGCACCGACTCATATTGACACTCAGGAAAAATAAAGAAACTGTGAACGAATTCTGTGAAGTTGAGGTTATAGCTGCTGTAAGTAATAATGCTACACCCAAATTATATGAACATGAGCAAGAATCTTCAGGGATTGAGTTTTTTGAGTTTAACCACTTTGAACGACCCAATGTAAATAAGTTACATTTTTTTGAATGCCACCCTCAGATTCCTAAAACACAAGAAAATATTCCATTTAATGTTAAAAAAGCTTTTGTTTGATCGAATAAAAATTCCAGACAGTGGTTTAGCTACAGTTTTAACAAAAAAGCCTTGTTCTGTACAGCTTGTTTGGCTTTTGGAGATACCGGTGAAACAACCAGTTTTACACAAGGTATGTCCGATTGGAAGCACGTATATCAAAGAATTGATGAAAAAGTTTTGAATCGTACTTTTTATTTTTGAAATGTAAAACTGTGAATACACTTTTTTTCAGCGAACACCTGCAGCAGCACAATAATCAAGTAACAAGTAATCGTAAAATATTGGAGATTGTTATTAATGTAATTAAGTTAATTGGCAAATAAGGTCTTTCGTATCGTGGAAATTTAAATGAATCAGCCTATTCGTTAGAAGATGAATATTTGGATATAAAAATGTTGAAATTCAATCCAAATGCTACTCCCAATCAGATAAAACAGGAATTAATTAGTTTTGAAAATAATTGGGGCAAATTAAAGTTATCCCTGAAAGAATCGTATCAAATTAATTACGATTTTGTTAACTGTAATGAAGAAGATGATGACATATCCACTCAAGAAGATTGCATATCCGCTCTAGAAGCTACTACGACTTGTAAAAGCTGCCAAAATTGTTCCATTTGCTGTTAGCTCATCCAAAATGTAACATGTTCTAAGGCGCTTACTCTGTGCTTTCTTTAGTTTATCAATATCTTTTAACACTCCCCATATCTCAAATGTCCTGTTGAACGTCGTTTTCCATTCTAAAATGTATTAAGACTCGACTGAGAAACCGGTTATCTAACGAGAAGGTAGAGTCGTTTATGATTATGAACCTCAAAAAATCCATTTTAACAAGCATTGACAATGAATATGTGATTAACTCCTTAGTAAATACAAGCACAAAGGCCGTTATTTATTAATTTCATATTTTACCAAATGCGCGAAGTCACTTTTATGCAATTTTTGAGTGCTTAATTCATAATTATTCATTCCTAATAATTACTTTAATAATGTTAACAAAAACCATGTTACTGTTGATACTATACTAGGCGAATTATAAATAAACAATTATAAAGTTTCATCACGTCAACCTCATTATAAAAGCCATAAAAGGGAAAAAGTATGTTTTGTGTTTGTTTAAGATATTTAATAATATTATGTAATTGAGTATTTTGTTTTAATAAATATTAATATTGTTAAGATTTACAATGCTTTTAGCATACAACGTATAGCATATTACTTCCTTTTACAATAAAGGAAGTATTGGATTCACCCCAAAAATTCGAAATTGAGTTTTCAACAGATCTTCACGTTTTAGAGTCCCCTGAACTCAAAAAACATGTTTTTGTTCATTGGTCTGTCTGTCTGTCTGTGTGTCTGTGAACAGAAAAACGAACACGAAAAGAGGTATGGCGTTGAAACTTCATATATAAGTTTTGTGTACTATCTAAATGCGTCAGCAAGCTTTTGAAGAAAATCGAATAACCAAAAGTATGGTGTTTACTCTTGTGATTTTTCAGTTTTTTTCCGATTTTTTCAAAAACGGCTCTAACGATTTTTTTTCAAACTACATTTTTATTACATTTTTAATGTGTATTGATGGGAGATAGGTGATTTTCCAGTTGAATACCTCTAAAATGAGTTTCTTTTTTCTATTTTTTTATTAACTCTGGTTTTAAATAGAACACCCGGTATATTATTAAATTTTTGAATTCAACTTAAAATTTTAGAAAAAATTTGTCTCTTGAACTAACGCTCTATTTTGTACCGTTTTTGTAGAATATGTAATTTTTTAAAATTTTTGGATATGCTTAAAAATTAAAAATCAAATTTTTGGCTAATTATAAGATCACTGTAAAAGGAAATTGTCTGCGTGCATCGCACTAGATTTTTTTACTCGTTACCCATTTCATCTATGTCCAATTACTTACAAATAAACATAAGTTTTTAAAATGTTCTGTGTATTACTCTAATTATTTCACAACTATTAAGCTTTTCTGGCTGATATAAAAATATATTTTGCCCATATATACCTTGGGCCGGTCTGGGGCCACTTCCCGGGCCGGTGAACCCCAGCCCATCCGTCCCTGAGCAACGCACAAATGTTTCAATTCTCCAGAAAATTTGCCTGAATGAAGGACTGACAACAAACTGTTACAAGAAAATGTTGTAGAGGGAAAAATTGATAGAAAGAGAAGACGACGTCGCTCCCCGAAAAAATGGATCCACCAAACACCATAACTGACAAACACCTCTTTAAGCAGGTTTATTCTATTCCAGAAGTCGAAGACAGGACGAGATATAAAACTATTGTAAGAGACATCCATGAAGATCACGATTGTCAGAATTCAGATAAGCGACTGTACCTACAGAAAGAATTTTTTTAGTTATTTTACATTGACAAAACGTATTCATTGCATTTGAATTAACTGAAGCGTCAGTGCCTTCCAACAACCCAGCTATCGGTATTGTGTTTAAGGTCATACGTTCGCTCACGTATACTGCTATTGCTATTTTCTGTTTCATTCGAACCCATAGGATAAACAAGAAAATGCAGAAACGTAGCTAACACACTCGAGCTACAAAACGCTGTTCAGTTGAAATATGACTAACTGGGAATTATATTACTAAGATATCATGTTCAAAGACGAATGGACAAGCTTGCTTTATTAATTACATTACAATACGATATGCGAACATCCAGATCGTAAAATACAACGTAAACGTTTGTGGTATAATAAATATTTCGTATTAGGAAGTATGAATATCATTGATATCATGTCCTAATCCATACACACCATAAACTGCCAAAACATTTAAGTTTTAGTTACGTAGTTTTTACGTTGTAACAAAGTTAAAAACATACTAATCATATTCTAATTATTATTTAATAGCGCAAATAAACAAATATTGAAATATATTGAAAGGTACGTTCGTGGCGTGAAAGAAGGTGTTTGAACGGTAGCGATCGAGCATTAACTCTTTAACTTCTTTGAAATAAATATGTAAACATATCAAAGATATGGGAACGACGTACCTAGAATTTAGACATTTGGTAGACTCAGGAAAATATGAAAAATATAAAGAAGCGAGAACCAGCCTAAACTCAAAAATAGGAAAAATAAAACAAAACTATTGGGAACTACTCGCAAAATCTAGAAAGAGAATTCTACGGAGTACATAAACATATTTGGAGAATATTACGATACACTAATAAAACAAAACAATATACAGATTAGTGGAGGCTAGCGCGCACATAGAGATGTGCAAAACAATTGTTCTTTTACACTACAGTGCATCTTAATTTTCATGTACAACAGAAAGTATTGTACTGGTAGAAGTGATAGAGACATTTTCAGCTGCTACACAAGATAGATTCCATATTGAACGTACTGAAGTTCAGTTGTAAAACCATTTAATAATTTTTGTACTTTCTCGTTCACCTCGTAGACATCCATTGTCACACAGTCTAGTTACTCTAGTTTAACAAAAACACAAATACTGTAATAATGTGACTGCTACTTGACAGAACAGTACAGTACAAAAAGGTGCCTGCCTTGAAAACTCAATTGTCATGCATGTCCTTATGTTAGCATAAGTCGCCATTAATCTGTATACAGATATGTAGAATCGGGGTGTCAGATTGGACACACTTCGCAATACTGGTAAAATTAAAAAATGGAATTGAACAGACTATAGAGATCAGACAGATGCAAGGAAGTGACACCAGTGTAACAGAGAAAGAAATAGAAGAACTAATCAAGAAACTCAAGAACAGGAAACGAGCAGGTGAAGACCAAATATCGAATAAACTACTGAAGTAGAGGGGGGGGGGAGGAAGCATCATATTACAGAAGTGACTAAAATGTACACCAAAATACTAAATACGCAAAGAATACCCCAAAAATGGAAAATGAGTGTGGTTGCTCAATGTTTTAAAAATCTGTAATGAGGTTTACACAGAACTTCTCTCGCAAGTGCGGTTACAAAACAGGTACAAATATCTTAACGTTGCTAATAATACTGAAACAGTAAACGGAAACATTTAGTAATGCCCATTATATCAATTTGAAAATAAAAAGAAACACTTGGTAATACGAAATGGGATTTGAAATCACGTTTGCGGACGCTATCTGATTACTAGTACGACGCTGTAATAACCTCTCGGGCGCCATAGTCCACGTATTACAGCTTGTCAAACAAGAACTTTCACTTGAGTGCTGGTTGTGCAGCGACAAATTTCTGTTTATCAGCAGCAGAGCGCATTTACTTCCTAAATGTTGAGAACTGCAGATCGAGTACACTCCGAGAAAAAGTCCGAACTAAAATAAGCTTTGTGCTAGCCTGTATCGTAAATAGGTCAATAACTTGGTTTACCGAGTGTACTTCGAAGTGGCGAACCGGGAGTAAGTACATCTTATTTATGCTGTCTTTCTTCCTGTTCTGAACATCTGAAGTAAAACTTCTCGTTTCACCAGCTGAATAGTCTTTTTTTAATTCGTTGTAAAAACACATTGTCATCAGGATCGATGCGAGGTGTTCGCCCTGTATCTGTTGCGTCCAATATATGCTTTTTGAGCTATATGTAAAATATTACTTTTATTTAACTAATAGTTCTTGAGTTGAAGCAAAAATAGAGAGAATTTTATTTTTTTAAGGTATTTGCCCTGCATATATTTGACCGAAAGTATATTCGGTTTCGAGCGAGATAGACATAATGTCTCTAACAAATAGTTTTTGAGGTATACCGCCAACAGGCAGGGCGACAGACGAAATTAAGAAAACGTGCTTTTCGTCATAGGGACACTGAAATGTGAAGATCGGAAGAAATCTCGAAAGGTGATTTTTTCATGATTACAATTCATCCGTCGCCTTCGGCCGTAAAAAGGAGGCAAAACTACAAAGGCATTAGCATACTAAGCACAACTAAAAGTCTTGACAAAATAATTACAAATAAACTGATACAAGAAATATACCTAGAAGATCACCAACAGGGATTTCGAATAGAGAGGTCATGCGTAGATGCAGTAGGCATTTGTTAATGGACAGATAAAGAAGAAGGTTTTGGAATACGTCACATCGACTTATATATGTTTCATAAATTTTCAGAAGGCTTTCGATATAGTAGAGCTAATAAACATTATAAATTCATTATGTGAAATAAATGTATCGACGAAGCTGATTAAAGTAATTCGAGAGTTATACAGGGTGTCCCGCAACTCTCACTGACGCTCAGGTAACCTTCTTCTATTATGAAAGATGAACACAAAAATGCAAAAAAAATTATCCTGTGCAGCTTAGTTGTCTTGTACGATATGGTTAATGTTGTTATCTCCAACAGCAAATTATAAGACGCTATAAATAAAACTTAAATAAAATGCATATTGTATCAATAGGAAATACATTTAAAATAAAAATGATTGCCCAATTTGCTTTAACTATTCGTATTTCGTTTTTGAAATGGTGTTAGAAGATAAGAAATTTTGTTAACATTAAACATATGCATATTTATGGTGACCTGATATGAAAAACAAATTAAAACGGAAACAAACATTCAAAATTCTTAATGTCAGTTGTGACATCAGCTTTATTCGAGACTGCAATTTCATTTGAGTTTGATTTGCTTCAACCATAATTTGTCTTTGTACCATGGAGTATGCGGCATATTAATATACAAACATGATATAGGTTTTAGGAAACTGTCAAGGATATTTTGATAAAGCTGCAAGGGTGTACGCCATACGTTTTCCCAACAGAAGGTATCGCTCTCATCTGTCATAAAATGTACAGCGACGTCTATAATTGGCCTAACGGCTGTTGGCTGAGTACTAAATAAATAAATAAATAAAGAGCTGCAGATCAAAGACTAAGAGATACTGAAACCATTATTCCAGTTCATGATATGAACGGAGGTCGACTAAGAATATGGGAATCCAACTTAGAGGAACACGTTTTACAAATAGTAGCTGAAAATCCAAAAACTGGTATACGAAGTATTTCTAGAAATGTAGGTGTTTTTAAAACTCGTGTACATAGGATTTTAAAAGATGATGGACTGTATTCTTATTACAAAACAATAATTCAGAAGTTATTGCTGGAAGACCACCCACATCGATTTACCTTTTGCGAGTGGTTAGTAGAAGTCCATAGAAAAAATCATTTGTTTATAAGCAATGTGTTATGGACGGAAGAATCTACATTTACAAGAAACCGCATCTTTAACTGTCATAACGAAAACGTTACACACATTACAATCGTCATTCACTTCAACAAAAAAAACTACCAGGTACGTTTTTCAGTAAATGGACAAGAATACTTGGAGACAAGCTGTGATTGGTCATTTTATACTTCCTGAAAGGCCAAATGCAAAAAATTATTTAGAATTTTTAAATAATAACTTTCTGGAAATTCTAGAGAATATTCCTCTCGCACTCCGGGGCGATATGTGGGTGTAGCTCCATGGTGCACCATCACATTATGCAAGTGTGGTTTTTCAATGGTTTAACCACCATTACCCTGACAAATGGGTCGATCGCGAGGTTTAGCAGCTTGGCCAGCAAGAAGTCCGAATTTAACACCATTGGATCTTTTCCTGTAGGAGCACCTGAAGAATTTGGTTTATGTTACTCCTGTCCAAACTCGAGAAGACCTTACCGATCGAATTCATGAAGCAGCCACCATCATTAACCCCAGAATATTGCAGAGTGTTCAAGATGCAATTATTGTGCGTGCACGTAAGGACTGCCAAGCTAATGAAAACGTTTTACAATAATGTATTGATTTTTTGAGCCAAATAATTGATTGAGAATTATTTTTGCTTATTACTTAATAAATAAATAAAAATTATTTTTCTGTCTAGATCTAATAATACTTATTACGACATTTAAATTTGTCATTTCCAAACAGCCTTCTTGTTAAGAACATTCATTAAGCAACCCTAACCCAACAGTGTTGTCAAATTTAATTTTCTTTGTATGCTTCCTTTGAGGAAACTAAACACTGTGAAGAGTTTTTAGAGTTCTTATGCGTTACGGAAGCCTGCTACCTGAAGCTTATACATATATAGGCAAGAGCATAAAAATGTAATGCAAAGATGGAATTATGAACCGAATCCCAATGCAAAGTGGAATCAGGCAAGGGGACTTATTGGACGACATCGTTAGACCGATAATAAAGATAGATGTTTACACAGTAGGAGACAAGAAGATAAATACTATAAGCTAAGTTGATGATAAATGCTAATAGCACGCAGTGAAGACACTCTCCAAAGATCGATACATACTTCTACTTAAAAATTTAAGAAGTATAACAAAACAATATCCAAAGAAAAATCAAACCCGATGGTATTCTACAAACAGCCGGTAAGATACAAAATAAAAGCATAGAACCAGTTATGAAAGTCAAATATTAAGGCATAGAACTGACATACTATGGAGGCAGTGAAGCAGAAATAAACAACAAACAAACAAATCAGAAAAAAATAGGTCGTCGCAACAGCACAATCTGAAACAATAACCACTTAGACATAAACACTAAGGCGAGAATATACAAGGGAATCTTAAGACCCATAATCACCTACACCGTAGAGACAATACTTAATACAGCTCATATAAGACAAACGATGGATGCGGTGGAACTGAAAGTCTTAAGAAAAATGGCTGTAAAAACCTGAAGAGATGGGAACAGAAATGAACAAATCAGAGAAACATGTAAAATAACGTCACTGAGCGAGTGCAGTAATCAAAGATCAGAATAAAACGAATACGTAGTTCTGTTTACACCATGGGTGTTGCGACATGTTAGGTTAATTGTTAGATGTGGAGGGGGGCGGAGGGCACATGACAACGGCAGTTAGTGCTCTCGTAGTGCATGTGTAATTAACAAAAGTTTGAAAGATAGTGATTACAAAAATGGTCATCAATTTTGTCTGGTTCGGAAATGCTGTGATAAGAAATAGTTTTTGTGTAATGTAATTTCAAGAATGTTTACTAATTTCCGGGCAGAAAATGAGGTGTTTAAAAATAATCAACGTTTGTTTTATTTTTAATGATTTTTTGGAGTGCCCAAATTTGGGTTGTTTCAGAAATTTTCAGAAATCTGGGACTGAAGAAAACCTGCTGCACGTGGATACACTGCATGCTAAGGGGTAGGGGTAGTATCATATCGCTACTGAACGACCCTGGCAGTGCGGGTTGCAAAGATTAGTGCATAGGGAAGTATTCTCTTCTCCTATTATGGAACCTTGTCATGGACGGACTGCTGAGGACCCTCAGTAACGAAGGATTTACTTCCTTTGAATACGCGGATAAAGTGGTCCTTCTAGTGAGAGATTCACCAACATAGTTAGGGAATGTAAAGAACAGACCCTTGACCCGTTTCCGCCTTGGCGGTAGAAAAATCAATCTGTCGGACCAGGTAAAGTATTTGGGGGTTATCGTGAACATGGGTTCTAAGACCAAGAGCGGTACATTAACATAACATACGCTGCCTTAATATAGTGGCCTAAGATCAAGTAGGAAACCACCAAATTAACACTAAGAAAGATTCAAAGGCTTTTGGCAGTGGTCCATTATGATATGCTTTATCGGACTTCCACTGCCTCGGGTATGGAAGATTTACCTAAGCAAAAAATAAATAGCAGAACCCAGCAATCAAACGGGCATTTAATAAAGTGAAACACTTGCTAACATCAAATAATATAACAATAAAAAGAAGTATCAACCTACTGAAAACGTATGTCTAGAGTACGACTTTATGTAGGTGCAAATCATGAACAATATGAAAAACCGAAAACTAGAAGAACTGCAAATATAGTGTTACAGAAGAATAAGAAATATAAAATGGACAGACATGATAACAAACGTAGAAGTGCTACGACGGGTACATGAAGAAAGAAACGGATGGACGCAAATACACAAAAAAAGACAGATTAATTGGATAATTCATGAGACAAGAAGGATTTTTGAAAAATGGAAGAAAATAACACTGCAAGAAGACCGAGGATGAAATACAACAAATTATTATTAAAGACGCCGGATGTAAAAATTACACTGGTCGACAAGATTTTTTTCACAAGAAATCTGAATAGTGAATCTAGTGCATTTTTTCATCCTAAATTCAGATATATAGTCAGAATTTTCCCATCAGGCATAGTTTTTCTGTGAAAGCTACTTTTCAAAATCTGATTTTAGCGTTTGCTTTGACCTGTCATAGGAACCTTTACCTCATATGTAGCGATTTTACCCAAGCTGTATTTAAGGAAATTATTTGTAATATCATGCTGAAGCACCATAAAACAAGACTGTGCAGGTTCATTCATGTTTGGACATGCTCAGGCCTATTAATCTGGCATTGTGATGTGTCAGTATTGAGCTGACTGTGAGTTTGTTCACTAGTGAAATATTTCCTTCCTTTCTGTTTGGAATTTTTATAGGACCACAAATTCGGTCATTAATGGCTGACGAATATTTTGAAGGACTGTTAAATCCACTGGAGAAAGCAGCCTGGCAGTCATTCAAAAGTTTATGTTGCAATTTTCTAGAAAACCATAAAGCAGAAAACTATCGTGACATAGTGGCTGAGCTTCTGCATTCTTATAAAGCTATGGGATGCAACATGTCTTTAAAAATGCACTTCTTGGACTCTCACTTAAACTTCTTCCCCGAAAATCTTGGAGCTGTCAGCGATGAACACGGTGAACGTTTTCATCAGCAAAATTTCTACAATGGAGAAGAGGTACCAAGGCAAGTGGAGTTCCAATATGCTGGCTGACTACTGTTGGACCAAGAAGAGAGACGTTCTAGATTGAAAATATGCCCGAAACTCACTATCTACCACTGTCTAGGTAACTCAGAATGAGTAGTTATAATTTTGAGTTAGATAGCTAGTTTAGGATTTTTTAGAATATTATAAAATATTCAAATGAATATCACACAAAACTCCTGCCCGATGGGGAAAAACTGAACTGATATTTGAATTCAGCACCAAAAATACTTTTAGAATCTGTTATTTTAATTCTTGTGAAAGAAAAAAAGTTTATTTTTGTCGACCAGTGTTACCAAGAACTAAAGCGGTTAACTGAGAAGCGGTGACAATGGAAGTCTGCAACAAACTAATCTAGAGATCGATGACAAAAAGAAAAGACTAAAGCATTGTCTATATGCTATACTTGTACAAAAGTTTGCGCCACTAATTCTAGTGGGGGTATTGAAAGCTATATTATAATATACCCCATTTATCGAATAAGCACCCGGTTGTTTCAGCTATAAAGGGACAAAGATCTTTTTTGACGAAAATAGGTATTTTCTGAAGTGTTATTTAAAGAAATTGTAAAGAGGACGTATTTGTAAATGTACGTTTCTGACGAAATGAGTAAAACATATTTTTAAAATGTATGAGCGATTACCTATTCGTTGAATTAATTCAGTAGAATTTAATCTTAACTACTACATTGTATAAAACACTGCTGGAGCCTGTGTTTCGAAAATATCACAAATTCGTTAAAACCCCTCACCACAAATATATTTAACAACTGCTAAATATGTATTTCGACAGCCACGCTGTCATCATCGGTAGCTAAGAAAACTTACACAGCGAAAAGGCGACGTGTTCGCGACCAAATCGCAAATGGAAGTGGACGAGCGCGCGCATGTTACATCTATTTATACTGTCTGACCCAGAGGCGTGGCCGAAGGCCAATGAACTTGGCCAACGTCAATTTAATTTCAACAAATGATATAAGACTGAAGACGGGATTGGTCCAGCATCTTTGTTCAAAAGTTTATTATCTCGGTTCTTAAAAATGGCTAAGCTTTCAAAAGAATTTAGTTAGGCTACAAAGGGCCTAGCAAACATTTTTAAAGAATCGGGCCATAAAGTTGTGTATGGTTCAAACAACAATATTAGAAATTTGTTGGGCAAACACGTCGTAGTTTTGGTACCAGGTTTAAAGAGCATTTAGCTCATTTTAGATTCAACAGATTCGAAAAATCGAGTATAGCCCAACATATTTACGAAACAGGTCATAGTATTAAAGAGGACGACCTAAAAATTGTAAAGGCTTTAACTTCAACAAAACAACTAAATTCTTTTGAAAGCTTAGCCATTTTTAAGAACCGAGATAATAAACTTTTGAACAAAGATGCTGGACCAATCCCGTCTTCAGTCTTATATCATTTGTTGAAATTAAATTGACGTTAGCCAAGTTCATTGGCCTTCGGCCACGCCTCTGGGTCAGACAGTATAAATAGATGTAACATGCGCGCGCTTGTCCACTTCCATTTGCGATTTGGTCGCGAACACGTCGCCTTTTCGCTGTGTAAGTTTTCTTAGCTACCGATGATGACAGCGTGGCTGTCGAAATACGTATTTAGCAGTTGTTAAATATATTTGTGGTGAGGGGTTTTAACGAATTTGTGATACTACATTGTGATTGAATATCATAAAGTATTACACGTACAGCCAGTCTTATAAAGACCACTATTCTTTTCGATATCGCTGATTACGAAACCGAAGTCAAAATTATAAAAATTAAATTTTAGAGTTCCAGAAAAAAACTATAAAACCGGATCGTATTTGGTTCATAAAAAACAGTTTTGTTTTCAAATCAAAAGCCGAAATCTTTTTCTTTAAACCGACAGCACATTCAAAATACATGTTTTCACTGTACTCAGTTTCTTGAGTTACATTTTTCTAATTCAAAAAAAGAAATGATTGCGACTAGAATATGTGTAGTGTCCATCCTACAGTGGAGGGCAATATGGCTGGAAACACCTATATATCTCTTATAATCTTGAACATATTCTTATAAAATTTAGTATACATATATAGTATTCGTTATATACGTATACTAAGTGGCAGTACCCTTATTGTAACATGACTTCCGGTTTAACCGAAAGTTGCACACCACTTAAAGTTTTTTTAAGTCGAATACCTTGTATACTTTGCAATATTGGGATAGAGAACTTAATTGCAAATTCAAAAACATATGATTTTATACATTTATTCGCTTTTCTATAAAGATATTAAAAAAAGCAGTTATTAACTACTCCGCATTAATAAAGTAAACCTTTAGAATAACAACGAAATTAATGAGTTGAGCTATTCTAAACGTAAAATAATTGCACAAACTTTAAATTGCATTAGTTTTCAGCTATCATTTAGTTATCATAATTTTGTTTTTGTTTTACAAAGCTGTCGCGACGGCAACAATTATCGATATTGATCCATGTACTGATGGAAAAGTTCAATAAATGTACAAAATTAAATACTTTTGAATTCGTAATCAAATTCTCCATCCGAATACTGAAAAATATACAGGGTGTTGTATTTAAAAATGTTAAGTTATGTGCAACTTCCGGTTAAACCAAGAGTCTTATCACAATAGGGTACTTCCATTTTACTTAGAATAACGAATACTATAGTATACTAAATATGATATGGATATATGCAACAATATAGGAGATATACAGTTGTTTCCATAATTTTGGCCGCTACTGTATATACGATACATAGAAGTTGCTAATAATAATTAATAATTACCGCTAGTGGTAATGTCTATATATAATTACATTACTGCAGCATATTATAATTAAGTAATGTAAAAACAGATGAAAAATTACAATAATCAAACGTTATTCTTACCTTTAAACAAACAACGATGTTATGTTTCAAGAAATCACCTGATATCCTATTTACACTAACACTTTAATTTTCCTGAAAACTATCAATCATAATAGCAGCACGGATGAAGAGATATTTATATTACGTGTTACACTAAATCCCATACGATGTTTCAAGTCCATATTAAATCAGTCCAAAACTGTAACTTTTCGTAGGAGTAAGTAAAAAACGCAGGTGTGAATTTTCAATTTTAATGAAAGTATCTCTCGATTTTCAGTTCTTGAATTGGTCGTCTAAAGAAACACAATAATAACCATAATCCAATATAGAAAATTAATAGGGAAACGCTCTCATCTAGAAGCGCCATTTTAAAGCACTATTGAGTCGAGTTACTCATACAACTAATCGCGTACCTAGCACCTATGTTGTACCTTGCACCACGTCGCCATATAAACGAATCACTCGCTGCTGTTATGTGTTTTCAAATTGCAATATTGAGAAATGTAATAACAACTTTAAATAATATTAATGACTTATTGATTGTACAGAATCGGAAGCAAATATTGGGGCAATTGCTGCAACATTCTTTTAAGTAAACGTATAGTGACATTTACGTCAGAGAATACTTGTATTATTTTGGTAGGTAATGTAAACGAAAATTCGGTAAATTATATTTTGTATTCGAAAAAATAAATTAAAATCACTGAAACGTATAATTACTTCAAAGATCAATTAACTATCAATGCAGCTATGTATAAAGCAAATATATTTTTAGAAAGGGAGAATGAACCTAATTACACGTATGACCTCTTTATTTATTATTTTTCAAGAAAAACTTTAAAATAATATGTCTGACAATAAACAACGAAAACTACTAGTAAATCTAGTGCACACGATACAGAATTTTTGCTAATATTTACCATATGTAACAAATAAAACTTGTAATATAGAAAGCCTCTCACGATTTGTATTATTTATTCATTTTATTCCACACAATCAATGAATCTTTTTATTAAAATTTTAAATCGATAATTATTAGCATTTAATTATTTAAGGGCAGGGTATACCCTCAATTTTGAAGAGAGAAAACAATTTTTTATTCATTATCTAAATATCCTAACTAGTGTAACACCACTTAAAAAACATCATTTTCACTTGCAAATTATTAAAATAAAATATTAATGCTGCAATTTAATTGGATTAGGAAATAGCTTTTCATACATTAACACGGTTAGTTTTGATTCGAATTAGTTTTTGTTTTAACTTGTATATTAAGTACAAATTACTCTAGGGTATGACAAAATTGTGAAACTTAATATGTATTACAAAGCCATCTTTAATCGAATTTTATATTTTAATTAAACAAAATTGCTCATACTATCATTCTAACACATCCCTGGTTTCTTTTATTTTTAGTTATACCCTAGATTAAATGCTACTGCATGCGCTCGTATTTTTAAAAATGCTCTGCTTTAGTTAATAAAGTCAAAAATAAGAGAAATCGATTATGAAGTAGCACCCAAAATATTAATAGAAAAAGAGGTACATTGAGAAAAGAGACAGACTAAGACGGGTTTACCTCATGCATTGCCATTAGGAATGGGTCGACATAATCTTCTCAGGTAGAAAGTTGATAAGCAGTTTCTTGGTCAAAATAAAATCCTAAAATTTTAGTGGACAACATTTTTGCGGGTAGCTGGCCCATCAGATCTGAGAAATGAGCAACCTACATTTTGGGGTCGCCATGGATACCCAAATACAAAAAAAAATTATCGGAACTTTCACTTCAAACTTATAATTTTGTAGGACGCCAGATTTAATTACTTCCGGACAAAATTTGATGATTGTTACTCAAATTTGTTGCTTGGAGATTTGGACTGGGTCATTAGTATAATCTTCTTTGATAGAGTTAATGAGTAATGTCTTTAGCAAAATAAGTAAACAGTTTCAACAGAAATGGAGGAATAACTAATAATTAGTCAATAATAACAAGAATTTCAACAAATAAGTGTTTCAGTTCACTGTTGGCTTTGGTAATGCCTAATAGAACTATATGTCATACCGTGGACATTTTTCAGTGCGTTTTAATTTGTTTCGTGCTTGAGGACATTTTTTTATATAAGTTGTTGGTTGATTATTGTTGGTGTGATTCTTTTAACTGCTGCTTTTACTTCTTATTTTGGACAAAATGCGAAGTACGTACATAGTGAGAAAGCGGGGGAGGGCTTCAAAAGCACAACGACAACGAAGAACGCGTTTAAGCTTTGTTTAGGTAATTTTTTAAATTAATTGCAATTTTTCGGATTATAGCCTTCCAGACGAAGATTTGCCGGATTTAGAGATAGAAGCAGATACAACATCTAATACCAGCGTAAACAGTCTCACCGGAAATCGTATCATTGACATAAACTTTTTTTTGTTGGAAATGAAAAAAATTGTTTATCATGACAACAAATGCACTATGGGAAAAATGCATTTCATCAAAGAAACTAGAAAAGGAATTTCGTCGACGTTATTCTACCATTGTAATACTTGCGAAAAAACCGTGTGTATAGCATTGCAACCTCCAACAAGTACCGTAAATAATTTATTGGTTTGGGGAGCAACATCCGTTGGAATTGGATATTCACAATCTCAAGAATTATTTTCAGTAATGAACCTGCCAATGATGTCTGGAAAGTATTACAGAAAATTAGAAACGGAGGTTGGAAAAGTGTGGGAGTCGCAACTTCAATTGCAAATGTGCAAAGCAGCAGAAGAAGAACGGCAGCTTGCAATAGAAAGGGGTGATGTCGAAAATGGAGTACCTTTTATAAGTGTAGTGGTCGATGGAGGGTGGGCGAAGCGTTCGTATGGACACAGTTATTCGTCGCTTTCAGGAGTTGCATGTATTATAGGACTGCAAACAAAAAAATTATTATTTATAGGTGTAAGAAATAAATTTTGCTGTATCTGCACTGCTGCAGAAAACAAGAAAACGATACCTCGACCTCATCAATGCTTTAAAAATTATAGCGGCTCCTCGAGCAGTATGGAGCAAGATATATTTATTTGTTCAGGGTTTTAATGAAAGCGAAAATCAGTACAATCTTCGATATAAATATGTAATTGGTGATGGCGATTCCAGCGTGTATACGCGGATTTTAGAAAACGTTAGCTATGGTAGATACGTTTTGAAACTTGAGTGTGCGAATCATGTAACCCGAGCGTTTACCTCTCATTTATACAAACTTGCAGCAAATACAAAATATGCAATATCAGTGCGACGTATTATAAAATCTAACTTACCAAGGCTTAGTATAGCAGTACGATCGGCTATATCTAAATCTCAACAATCTTCTACGAAGGAACTCTGCCAAGAATTAAAAAATATACCACATCACGTTTTTGGGGACCATTCGAACTGCAATGAGCAATGCCGAAGAAAACCCAACGAGGAGGAAAACTTCATTCCGCTTTTAGGTACCAGTCCGGTATTAGAAGAAATATACAAAATTATAGATTTTGTTGTAAGAAAAGCAAACCGATTAACCCGAAATGTCACAACAAATTACGCAGAGAGGTTCATGTCTATGGTTGCAAAATTTTCAGGTGGAAAACGAATTAATTATATTCAACGAGGATCTTTCCAACGACGGTGTTATGGAGCTGCTTTATCTTTTAATTCGGGGCCATCTTGGCATAGGCAATGCCTATTATTATCAGCTTGATAATTTCTGCAGTTTAAGAGAGAAAAAATGTATATACGCACGCTCTACACAAAAGAAGAAGAATAGAAGAAAAGTAATGACTGATAATGAGGCAAAAGACTACGGCCCTGATTCAGCTAAGCCAGATATCACGGAAGACGAATTGGAATCTGAAAAATTAAAAATTTTAGACCATCTGAAAACTGAAGACGCCACTGCAATCGAAAAACTTACAATAGGACAACATGATAACGTAAAATGGCACGAGGCTCGTCGAAATCGACTTACAGCATCTAGCTTTGGCCGAATTTGTTTACGAAGAGCTACTACATCTTGTCATGCATTGGTGAAAACGCTGTTATATAGTTCACGAAATTTAACAACTCGCGCAATAGTCTATGGCCGTATTAATGAAAAAAATGCTCTTCATTTATATGAACAAAAAACGAATTCAGAAGTTGTATCGTGTGGATTGTTTATTTCGAACGATTTTCCTTATTTAGGTGCATCCCCCGATGGACTTATTGATAAAGATGGACTGATAGAAGTAAAATGCTTATATTCGATTCGAGATAAAAAAATTCATGAATCAGTTCAAGAAAATGGTAAAATGTGTGTTAAACTAGAAAATGGGAAATTATGCCTAAAGGAAAATCATATGTATTACTTTCAAATACAGGGACAACTTAATATTTTAGAAAGGGCATACTGTGATTTAGCTTTGTACACCGACGTTGATCTCCAGATAATCCGAATTGTAAGGAATGAAGATTTTTGGGAAAACAAAATGATACCAAAGTTAACAGACTTCTTTATGAACTGTATTTTGCCGGAATTAGCCGATCCTCGCATTCCTAGAGGTATGAAAGTGCGTGATTCAATTTCTATTATTTATGCACAAAATAAAAAAACCAACAAATAAATGGAAATTTTTATTTGTATGTAATTATATCTTTTATGTTACTCTTTAATGAATAAAAGTATATTTTTAAACTAATTTTTTTCTTTGTGTTAAATACAATTTTATTCATAACAATTAATTATAAAAAGTATGTTTTAAAGCAAGTGTTAATAGTGATTAGCTACTTATTAGCTAAATCCACAAAATACCTGGGGACGAGGCTATTAAGAGGTTACACAATAGCGGTGAGTAATGATGCTGAGTAATAATGCTGCTAAGGTGCTGCTGCGTTGGTTTTTGTGCTACGTGTTTATTAACGTAAAAATTATTGCAAATAGAAAATGTTGTGTGTGTTGCCTATATCCAAAGTTCTCAATGTTAGAGATTTCAGACGGGTATCACATCCCCTTAATATTTACCAGTTTTATTATCTCATGTGGATTTGTCAGTCTCCAAGTGGCGAATAGAGGAATGCTTACCAGATATGGTGGGTACCCATGAAATACAATACCAGGGCCGGAACAAAACTGGCTGACAAACGGCAAGGTGTGTTGTCAGTACTGAAATAAGGCTACTGAAACTTTATTTCTTTAAAGGATAATTACCGGACACCAATCAGCAAAGCACAATACTCCACCGGCCATAGCAAAGCGACTCAGAAAGCAACTAGAAACTATTGTACGTTTTTATTACGATATAACTACTATGGGAAGACCAGATACAAATGTAGTATCTAGTTTGTGACAGGCTTTAGCTAACCAAGGAATGCAAAGAAACTCCGCAAGAAAGAGCAATGATAGAAAAATAGAACCCATATGCAACGGGCCAGAGCTTCTTAATATTTAAACCCCTAGCGTAAAGCTGAACTGTACTTTTTGTATCGTGGTATCTAGATTAGGAACGCAGTATGTATTTGAACACGCGCTCATGCAGCAGTGGAAGAACTGTCATATTATAGTGTACGAAGAAATTTAATCCAACTGGAAAAGCGGTGCCATCTGTTGGGTGAGAGGTGAACGTCAGCTAGCCACAGGCTGGGGGCCGAACCAAGTAAAACTGCAAACAGTAAACAATAATCTGGACAAAAGCAATCTCGTACAGACACAGAAAAGGGGGCAAAAATCGCTGTAAACAAAATTGTAGAATTCAAGATACTATGGGTAACTAACAATCCAGAAGCCATGGAAGCCAAGAAAGTTATAGAATGGCTAAAAGACTCCAAAGAGACCATAAATAATGTAAAAGAAGATAACAAAACATATAGAGATATTATAGAAGACTTAAAACAGATGGTCATAGATCTGACAGAAAAAAAAATGTATTCAAAAGGAAATAAAGAAAGTGGAGAGCAGGTTAAACTATGTTGAAAAAACACTGGGAGGAAAAGAAAACGAAAAAATATAAATAAATATTATCAGAGGAATGAATGCAAATGGAGAAAATGCTGAGAAAAAAAAATTGAAAGTTGATGAAAGCCAGTCTAAAACTGAAACTATTAACAAATAGGAATAATAAAAAACGGTATTAGTAAGAATAAAACAACGGAGTGATAAATAACAAGTCATGAGAGAAAAGAACAAACTAAGGGATTCTAAAATATATATAGATGTAGATCTAACGGAAGGCGAAGAAGAATAATTGGAGAGAGAGCTAGAAATGAAAACAAAATGGCAATAATGTAAAAATTGGTTACATGATACTATGGATTAATGAGAAACTGTTGGTTTGAAACAGGCAGACTGAAATTCTGAAACCAGAAACAGATCCAAAAAACTAACACAATATTTAGCTAACCAAGGAATGCAAAGAAACTCCGCAAGAAAAAGCAGTGATAGAAAAATAGAACCCATATGCAACGGGCCAGAGCTTCCTAATATTTAAACTCCCTAGCGTAAAGCTGAACTGTACTTTTTGTATCGTGGTATTTAGATTAGGAACGCAGTATGTATTTGAATACGCGCTCATGGGATTCGCACGCTTAACAAGGAGCCACGCCAGATGTATCTAAAAATAGAACGGAAGGACGCGGTATGCTTGTGAGGAACTGGCATTGGTGTTGCAATAGTGCAAAGAAGCTGCTGCCTACTAGGACAACAACCAACGCTTATTTTTCTGGGGTTTATATACAAACCCTCAGAACTGCAGTGTAATCTTGGGAAGCATTCCCGAGGTCCATACAATCATTAGCTGTAAGTTGCTACAACGACCTTAAGGTGCAGTTATCCGATCTCTGTACCAAGCGTCCTAAGTACAGGTTTGAACAGCGACACCATTAAAGAAGCCACACTCAGATTTTTGCCTGCACCAACAGAGAAAATCAGGTTAGTTCGTTTACAAGCAATGTATTTCATCGAATGCACAACCCACTGCTAAACTGCTACGTATATTAGGCATAGCACAATATTGCATCATCTTTTAGCGGGTAATTATGACACCGCGCCGGCTTCGATGCGTATCTGCATTAGTCAGCGAATATTTCGCGCGTAAACAGGCCCGTATTAAAGTGAATTTGGCGGAGTGAGTAATATATTTTCGCGAACTTTCCTGTCAGCGTTAATGTTTGACATTTTATTATTTATATTTTGTGCAAACTGTATGTAAATGCGGGTACAACTTAGCTTTTAGTCCTTAGCATTGCAAACTACAACTTAAGCTTGTGTTTATTTAGGCATATGCTAATTCCAAAGTGTCAAAGCCAATAAAAGTTAACCTTTAACCCGTAGCTATTCAACTAGGCTTTAACTTTTACTGTTTACGGCGTATATTATTTGTGTATTATTGTTTTGTATCTGTATTAACTGCATGTATTTATACCATCATATAGAGTATATGACGTTTATGTAACAAGCCTTGGCTTTTATTTCTAGCGGGGTTGGAGTATTTATTTTTAGTATTAGCTGTGTTGACTTCCCCATAGCCACAACTGAGGTAAGAAAAGAGTCATATGCATTGACGTCTGAGCTAGCTAGCAAATTAAGGACAATTAAAATTTAAATTAACGGGGAGGGGCAAACGTCGCGTTACAGTTTTGTCGCATCAACGTGTGGGGATTCGAATGAAAGTCAATATTATCATAGTTCTGAGTATTGAAATAACTTTAAAATATGTTGTATTAATTTACATGAGCAACGTCTGAGCATACAGTAAAAGTCCAAATTTAGTAATGATAAACGCGGGGTATACCCAGTTAAATGTTTTGAGGAACTCAAATTTTACTTACAAATTGTAAAAGTGACACAAGCACAAAGGTAGTATTTAGCCATAGAATGTTTAGAAGGCAATGCAAACATATGGGCCATATGCAATTCAAACCAGTGGCGCGACTTCAGCGATTTTAGAAGAGATTTTATCGAAAAATGTTGGTTGGATACGATCCAAGCACAAGTAATATTAACAACATACAAGCCAAGAACGTACAATTCGCGAGCGAATAGTTTGGAATCACATGTATGGCATTGGATAAAAAAGAATTCAACATTTAAATCCGCCCATTGCGGAAGAAGCATTTGTGCGAACAATAATTAAACATTATCCCTATGATATCAAGATTGCGTCAAGAACGAACACAATACACGAGTTAATTGCAATATTGCAAAATCTTGATGATTGCAAGGGCACAAGCAACGGTAGTCATTATAATAACAATGTTAATAATTTGCGACAATGGAAATCCGATAATTTACAAAGAGGAAACTACGATAATTTGCGAAGCGGAAATTTTAATAATTCGCAACAACGGTATGAAGAACAGGATCACGAAGCGGATGATTTCAATTAAGAATATGATTCGAAAAACTAAGACGATGTGGTCAAAAAGCTCCATATGTTTTTTATGCTCAAGATCAAGTTTTATTATTTTACGTTATTAATTACTTCCCGCGGGTAGCCCTGGTCCAAGGTTATTAACAGTTGAAGTAAGAGAGTTTATTTTGTTTAACTATCGGTACAAACGAAAAGAAATTCTCGTTTTTTTCAAATATTTACAACAAATAAAAATAAATTCCTCTTTGTAGGCCTGGCATGGCGGACGGTTAATAGGGTGGAGAACGGCGTTCTCGGGTGACGGATATGGAGGGTCCCCCTTGCCTGCAGCTCGAATGGCTATAAACAGACCAAAATTAAATAATCTAGTGTCAGTTCTTCGGTCTCGGGTTTCTCCAGATTTTAGGATTGATAAGACAAAAGCCGAAATGATTTTAGGGCAGTTAACAGCCACCCTACGCCTGGCAAACATGACCACCAGAAAAACTTTGACTATGGGCCAAATGCCGTAGAATATGAATTAAGCCCTCAACACATGGAAGGAAAAATGTGATCGATTCATACAACAAAAGATGTGCTATTACAAAATTGCAAAAGACCCTATAAGGCAGTTTGATAACACATGGTATATGTCTGAACGAGCAAACAGATTAACTGCTTTAAATTTTGGATTTGTGATAAATCAGAGTTTTATCAGTGGCAAAATTGACGAAAGTGTGGGAGTATCTTTAGTTAAGGACGTATTATGTATAAAGATGGAACAAAGTGGTTTCTTTATAGATTTAGAGCGCCCAAATGTCAAATAAGCGTAAGTCAGCTTTCCACTTCTCGAAGTAGTACTGCAAAATATACAGGATCTTCTATTTAAAAAAATCAGTTATGTGCAACTTCCGGTTAAACCGGTAGTCAGAGTCAGGTCTTGTAATCCAGTTTCCGTGGCGGATGAGACCACATTTCCATGATTTTATCCATTGGCCTTAATGTGTTATTGAGATGTTAACTTTTATTCTCCATTTCTTTCCAATTGTTTATTTTCATTCTTTTTATGTCGTCTTCTACCTGTTTCTTCCACCTTGCTTTCGGTCTCCCTCTTGGTCTTCCCTCAATTGGCTTCCAGTCTGTTATGATTTTTACGTGTGATTTGTTGTTTTTCCTATAAATGTGGCCATACTATCCGATTCTCTGGGCTTTGAACATTCTGACTATATTTTCTCCTTATAAGACTGCATCAATTTCAAAATTCATTAATAGTCTTGTTTCATTTCCAGTCAGTTCCATTGGTCCCATTATCATCCTCATTATTTTTCTCTTGAATACATTAAGTTGTTCTTCTTTTCTTTGTGTTAAATTTGCTGTCTCTGCCGCATATGTTACATTAGGGGCCGGTTGCAGAAAGCAATGTTAAGTCTGTTGTTAGCTAACGCGACGTCAAAGTGAACAAAATCGCATCAAATTTTGTTTACTAATGTATTAGTTACCATAAGCATTTGAGATTTGATTCGTTTTTGTTCACTTTGACGTCGCGTTAGCTAACACCAGACTTAACATTGCTTTCTGCAACCGGCCCTAGGTGTCATAGTCGTTTTATAAATTTTCAGTTTTCTAGATTTACTCAGTGTTTTATCTTTCAAAACTCTTTTGTTGGTGAAGAAAGTTTTATAACCTAACTGTATTCTCTCTTTAATGTATGTTCTTTAACAGTTTGTGTGTATTAAATTTCCTAGATATTTAAATGTCTCACTTATTCAAAGTTATACTCTTTGATTTTTAATTATGTGAGATTTGTTTTTCTCAGTCTGTTACAGTGCATGTACTTTGTTTTGTTTTCATTAATTATCAGTCATTTTCCTTTAGATTTCTCTTCTATCTTTACAAATGCTTCCTCCAAATTATTTCGGTTTCTCGCTATAATTGCTACGTCATCTGCATATGCCAGCACGTGCACATATTTGATGTGAATAGTTCCATTGTGATTTAACTGTTTGATTACTCTATCCAGGGACGTTATGAACAGCAGCGCCGACAGTGCATCTCCTTGCCTCACCCCTCTGCTAACTTTAAAGCTGCCAGTATTGATTTGGTCGGTGTGAACTGTTGCTCTTGAGTTTTCCATTGTCATTCCGACTAATTTAATCAGTTTCTTTGGAGTTTTTGTCTTCCAGGTCTTTTATGATGTTCGGTCCTCTAAGTTGGTTAAAAGCTTTTTTAAAGTCAATAAACAGTATATGGATTCCTATTCCATGTTCGTAGCTTTTCTCATTGATTTGTCTCATTATGTGTGACGCTTCTGTTGTCGATTTACCTTTTCTGAATCCAAACCGTTATCCTCTAATAACTGTTTCTATGTGTTTACGAAGTCTTTCTTTTATTAATGTTGTTAGTACTTTGTATGTGACATTGAGCAAAGTTATCCCTCTGGAATTTACACATTTTGTTAATCTCCTTTTTTGGGTATCGGTACTATCATCCCATTTCTCCATTCATCTGGCATTTTCTCCTCATTACAATTATAAACATTAAATCGTATATTCTCCTGTATAATTCCGTCCCTCCCATTTTTACAAGTTTGCTGCATATGCGGTCGGTGCCAGTCGCTCTCTTATTTTTTAAATTGGTAATGCTTTCAGCTTCTTCTTCATAGGTTGGTTCCATTATTACGGTATTAAATTGTCTTTACGACACCTGCTGATCGGCGAGTATCGGATGCTAAACAAATCCGGGAAATGGGGCACGCTCACCCTGAGAGATGTTCATATTAAAAGAGAAATTAAGAACAAAATTAAAAACAAAAGTTAATTATTTTGAATATTTTTTTAATTTGAGGAAAAATATGTTATGGTACATTAAGAGCAGTTTTGGCTGAAGATTAAATGTAAAAATAAAATTTGAGAGATCAATACAATCAATTTAGAAAATATTAAAAGGAATTGGCTGTTTGAATGAAGTTCATTAAAAGAATTCGAATTTGAGGCAATTTAAGATGAAAGGGATAACATTTGAGTATTCTGTAGGGGTTTTGAAAATTTATAAAGTAAATACATGCTCATATCACACATGACAAATGTAATTTCTATTAAAATAATATAGTGAAGTACGGAAGACTCAAATAAATTTAATTTATAGATGGCAGGAATAATTAGAACTTAGTAGTTAAGCAGATTTTGTTACGATTATTAGAATAACAACTCATAGAAAAATAGAATGTACCTTTTGATATAATTTTTCGGTCTGAATAAAAACATAGAAATTACCCAATTTTTTAATACGTTAGTGTGTGAAGACATTTAAAAAGGGTTTAACAAAATCTAAAAGGTGAAAATTAAGAAAAATATAAAGAAGATTATTATTAATGAAGTAACAGTTATTGAAGAAAATTGAAAGATCGTAAAACTAAATAGAAGCAAGCAGAAGAAGCAAGAAGAAAATAGGATTTGGATGGAATTAGTTTATTTTGAATAATAAAATTGATAAGAAGTTACATTGGTTTGAGAATTGTCAAGTGCTGGGTTTGTTGAGGGTGTACTGAGGACACGTGGATCTGTTCACCGAGGATAGCATAGGGACTGCTGGATTCGAGCTATTCTGTTGGTTACTGACGACAGAGGTTGCTGAAGTTTGGAGCCAAGGAAGAAGGATATTAATTGGAGATCATCTGTGATAACAAACTTGCCGTGAAGCTGTCGGAAGGAGGGAGTCTTTGGAAGGTAGCGGTGACGCTGGTGAAGTAGAATGGGGTCTTTCCTGCTAGCAGCCAAGGGTTTGACAAGTTGACACCTGTTGTCAGTAAGCAGTGCATCACAGCAGGACTAAATAGGGATCCGGGCTGTTGATATCAGGAGTGCTGTCTTGGAGGTGATATTTAATCAGAAAGAGTGAAAGCAGTTCAAGGTGGGTTGTAGTTTTGTCCTATCGACGCTATAGTAAATAAAAGACAATTTAAAAAGTGCAATTAACTATAATCAAGTACTTACCGTATAATATTGAGTCAATAAGATATAAATAGAATGAATATTTGTCATATTTGATTGAGATTATTAATAGCACATTGTTTAACGTGAAAGGTGACAGTTAATGTCATTACACAATTCAAAGTCATTGTTAAAATAAAATTTAATTAACAAGCAACTGCATAATCGAACCACCCTGAAAGAGGCTCAAGGCGCTATCAATTTTAATAATTATAATTTGGATATTCAAAGATATAATTCAATTTATAAACAAGAGCAGCCAGCATAATATATATATATATATATATAGATGTAGATCTAACGGAAGGCGAACGGCGAATAAGAAGAATAACTGGAGAGAGGGCTAGAAATGAAAAAAATGGCAATAATGTAAAAAGTGGTTAGATGAAACTATGGATTGATGAGAAACTGTTGGTTTGAAACGGGCAGACTGAAATTCTGGAACCAGAAACAGATCCAAAAACTAATACAGGTGGAGGAGGTGGAATCAAAAACGGAATTGACCAAAGCAACGAATAAGGAAATGAGAAAAGAATGTACAGAGAAAGTAAATAGGAATAAAATCAGAAGACAACGAATAAAAAACAAATAATCAATGTCGGATCATGGAATGTCCAAACTCTGCTGGCACCTAGAAAATGCAGGAGGTAGCGAATAAACTAAAAAGATACCAAATAGACATAGCTGGTCTACAGGAGACAAGATGGAGTGGAGAAGGAAAAATTGATAGAAAAGAATATGCTATTTGGTACTCAGGAGTAGTGATGGACATAACCGGACAATTTTCATAACCGAATTATTTGCATTTGAATGATATTAATAACCGAATGATTATTTGAATAATCATTCGAATAAATTTTGGCTCTCGATTCGTTTCGATTAAGTCAGCCGGTTTGCCTGTTGGCGGTTCACCGTCATCTGCATCGACATCGGTTCACCGTCATCTGCATCAACATCGGTTCACCGTCATCTGCATCGACATCGTAACTTGCAGATAGCAGAGGAACCAAAACATAATATGTACGGTCGGCGCCTTAGAAATCGGGACACGTAATATGTTATTCTAGTCTTTGGAGTATTCGGTTACTTCATTAATGTGAGATGGCATTTCATAATTGACAAACAATAAACAATCTGACGCAGCAATTAAAACCATAATAACTGTAAAACCTCAGTTTATACACTTAAAAAATACATGCAAAATATATCATAATAGTGTGTAGTGCCCGATTTCTAAGGCGCCGACCGTACATTGTGTGTTATGTATTGGAAATTAAGAGGTATTTATTAAGAAGTGTAGAAGAAAAGAAATATGCAGGACTGCTTGCTAATCGCAATAAAAAGTGGTAAAACGTTTATCTTTATCGATCGGGCCGGTTAAAGGCGCCGCCTCTTGTTTTAAACCTTTGGAGATGTAAGCAAATAAAAAAATGTTTTATAGCTTGATGCGTTTGCAGTTTTTAGGCGTTCAGGTTTCAGGTCCCCAGAATTTGATATTTTTTATGATAGGAGTTAGTTACGCGATAACCAAATGGTGTTTTCAGGACAACCTGCTTTGTTTATGAGTTATGACGTATTTATATTTACAGAATTTTGAGCACTGCGTAGGTCGCTGAGATATGGCACGTAGTACCTTTGAATAGAGGTTTTATATTCAAAGCGTAGTACGTATCAGCATGAGGTTATTTTTCATTCAAATACTTGGAACGAACACCGAGTTACATAGGTTATTTCAATAACCGGATAACCGGTTATTTTTCATTCGAATAAGCCCATCACTACTCAGGAAAAAAGAAACAGGGGGTATGGAGGAACGGCATTCTTAGTACAAGGCAGATTAAAAGAAAATGTTATTCAGTTTAATGCAGTAAACAGGAGACTCTCATACATGAGAATCAACTGCAAGCCGAAAAAACTGTCATTGATAAACGTGTATACACCGACAGACAATGAGGAAGAAGAAAACAAGAACAAATTTTATAATAGATTAATTATTGGACAATGTCCCAAAGCACGACATGATAATAATACTTGGTGATTTCAATGCATAAGTAGGTCAAGAATCATGCTACTCTCTGTGGCAGATATTCATACAGTTCATAAACAAACGAATTCGAATGGTGAGTTATTATGTAATTCTGCAGCAGCCTCAGATATGTCCATAATGAGCACGAAGTTCAAACATAAAAGAAACCATAAAATCACATGGATGATCCCGGGAACAACTGATGGTAATCAAATTGATCAGGAACTGGTAACAAAGGAGAACTACAAGGCAGTCAATGATGTAAGATCTTACAGAGAGGCAAACATAGATTCATATTACCATCTTGTTGTCACAAAATGTAAAATCAAGAGAACAGAAATAAAGAAAAAGAAAAATTTATTCAAAATGGAATACTAATACATTAGACAACGAAGATACCAAATATATCTACTTACCAAAATTAAGTAGAAATAAGACTAAAAGAAAACCAAGTAGAAGAAAGCATAGAAGAAAAATGGAGACTGATAAAAGAAAGTGTGGTGAAGGCAGTCGAGACACAACAGGATATGAGAATGGCAAGCGTAAGAAACATGTTATTTTTGGCAGTGGTCTATTCTGATATGTTTTATGCGACTTTTTCCATTGTCTCGGGTGTTTATCACATGACATTTAGGAGTGATTTATCTACTCCCGTCTTCAGGTGTTCCTGGTTAGTCCTGAGAAGGACTAATTTTTGTACATCTTTTCACGTACACTCTTGCCTAGCCTGGGTGTTTCAACCCGGTACCACAAACATTTTCTAATACTTATATAATTCAGTTGCATGTACAACTTCCTGTTAAACCGGTAGTGAGGTTACAATAGAAATACTTTCATTTTACGTAGAACGCCGAATACTATATGTATACTAAATTTAATAGAAATCTCTTCAAGAGTAGTATAGGAGATATGTAGGTGTTTCCATACTTTTGCCCACCACTGTTTATAATTATAGCTTCATCGCTATAGCAGCAAGGGGATAGCATGAACAAAATAACAGAATGCTTGAGTTAGAAAAAGATAGATATACAAAAAAATTATTTTAATAGGCTTGACCTTGATTTTAATTATGACGTAAGTAGTGTTATGTGAAATTTGACAAAAAAATTAAACCTTTCACATGTTAAAAATGACTAGACGATTGACTTCGTTTGATTGAAATGGAAAATTGGAACTTTAGTATTTGTATAGAAGTTGTGAAATTTATAACTAGCGTTCTTTCTTTTTCAGGTAGTTTATGTTTTTGTGCACTCCATCTCACTTCTGTTATATTTAATTATTGGCCCAAAGGTATATTGGTAATACAATGCAAGTAGATCCGAAATAAAATTTCTTTGCATGAGTAAGTACTTAAAACATGCGTTTGTAACATCAGAAAGATCTAAGTATTTTTTGCAGACTGTCGTAAGTTGAGAACTTTAAACTATTTGCGCTAGATGGAAAACGTATTTTATGCAAATTAATATAATATCACCAACAGATGGCGTGACGTGGTAATTAACACTTACTATTATTAATTGTGCAGGGTATAAATACCTTGTTGCAAGCGTGTTTCCCCAATTAATTAATCATCTTCAAATTGTATATGGCAACCACTTATTACAAATTTTTGGATACCCGGATCTCTGGGTAATAAACGAAATCATAAGATGCTTAGCTTTATAGGATATCACGTGCGCTGTATAAACGATCGGTGGTACAGTTACTAGTTCGTAGCGATGTGCGATTATATTACAAATCATGGTACAAGATCGATTTTTTTGAAATAGCCGTAAGCAAATGGTGCACATTCCGGAAAAATTGATTTGGAAAATTAAAACACCATGTATTTAACTATCTCTTATTTGTTATAATACTGCGTAAGTGCATAGATCTTTAATACTATTTTTTTTGTGAGGCACTAACACCCCATGAAGGAGCTTGGCCTGCAAGGCGGAAGGTCAGAGCTTCCGTATCGCTCTCACACCCGGCTGTCGCCTGTCAAAATCATCACATGTGGTGGTGTAGTGAGCATCACGCATTAAGCAGCGTCCACATTAATAAATATTTACGTTGTGCGTTGTATTTGACGCAAATTTGTGCGTGTGCGTTGAAATTAATGTAGATGTGGACGGTTCGCCGAACACAAAAGCACACAAATATTTTCGTGACGAACGACGCACGCTATCCATCGCCCCGTCGGTTTTTACTTGAACTTCAAAGAGATTTGCGGCGCAACGTTGTGCTGATGTAGACGTATATTGGTACCTAATGCATATATGTGTTCGCATTGTTTTAACTTTAATTTATTTTTAGGAATGAACTTTCTAACTTGTAGAAGGAAATTATTAATTAACCATGCCTTATTACCCCATTATTAGTAAAAAAGAAATATGCGGCCGTTATTATAATGCACCATTAAATTATAAAAAATTAAAATAAACTCAATAATAAGAAAGACGTTACTAGATGACACAACTTTATCAATATAAAATGGCGGTAGCGGCTTGTTAACGGCATTAGCAAATGATGAAAGCACAGTACAATTTCGCAACGTTCTTCTATGTCATCAGTGGATTTTAAAATCCTCATTAATATGATTGGACCAAAAATCAAGAGAATAGATGCAAAATGCCATTGATGTTTAGGATTCCACAACAATGTATGCTTCTGGTACTCTTGAATAAATGCCAATGCATCTTCGTTGTTCCATTCGATCTTCTGTTATTACTCTTTATTTCCATAAATGTTGCTAATATAATTAAACTTACTAATACCACAGAAGAGAGATTATACAGAACGGACACTTACCGTCGGTACTTTTCTTCTTCAGCTGCATGTTTCGATGACCTTGCAGTCGACGCGCCTTCTTAAGCTCCGCCCATTAGCAAGTATTCCACTGCACTTTCTTGCAGTGCTAGCATGCGTTCTTAAAATATTCGCTATCGAATTAATATAAATGTGAAACAGAAATATACTAAATCAATAAGAAAAAACTTGACTTGCGCTAAGGTACATTTAAACTTTATTTTAACAGAAATAAAAGATCGGAACGTAAAGGTATATGTGAACATAATACATGCTTAAAATATTACAGATATTACTGATGCGAAAGGGTGATTATTTTTAAATTCTTAGGTGTGGAATTACATAAATACAATTTTTATTGCATTGTTCCTTTGTTACTAACTAATTTATTTTAGGAAACGATAACCTGCAAAGCCAATAAACTATTTTAATTACAGTAAACTCAAAATTGCAAATAAAAGTACGTAAGAATCGCGTGTTCCAAAGGTGGTTGGTAACCTACAACTGTTTAACCTGAGTTATTGAAATTGATATTAAGTTCAAAAATTTAAAAAAATGTAGGTACACTTCCAAAACTTTACATAAAATGTACCTATAGGTGCACTTGTATTTATAAAAAAACGTACATCTACTATTTCATGTGGTAAATGAAACGATATTAACACATTTGCTATTAAAAAATTGTATTATTAATTCAAATAGAGTTGAACAGAAACGTGGTTGTTACATTTTTATAGTTCAATGTTGCTAATTACATTTACAAAAGCTGTGTTTACAAGTAATGAAATATTGCGAAAATCTCGCTCAACACTTGTACGTTTTTTTATGAATAAAAGTGTACATTGTGTATAGAGTTTTATATTTGCTTTTATACTAATGGCTTTTGCCAGCGTAAAACCAAAATAAAAATGATACTGCTTACATGAATAAGAGTTTAAAATTCTTCACTGATAAGTCTTGGTGTTTGACGTTTAAATAATGCAGATTTGTCATATTTAAAGCAGAGAGATCATAGAATATTCCAAAAAAGTTAGAAATTCTAAAAACTATAAATAATTGTGAATGTTATTTACCTGGTAGCATCTCGAGGAAAGCGAAAAAAACTTAGTTCATTATTAAGACTACGGTTGCTGTTGCAATTTAAAGCGGAGCACCAATCACCACCTTTCTTTTTCGAATTCATTTTTGCTGTTCTATAAAACCGATAAGAAGAGCACACAGTACACACTTGCTTTTTAAAGTGGAATAACTACATAACTTCAATACTACAAAATGCATTTCGTGGTGCAGTTTACATGCTAATGGGCGGAGCCTGCTGATCGGATTCGATGGTAGCCGAGTATCAGCCGAACCGTGAGTGTCTGTTCTGTATAATCTCTCTTCTGTGCTAATACTAATAATAAGAGAATGCACAATGCGCCGCGCTGCAAATCGACGAACAGGCGGATCACCGAGACACAACGCACAACACAAATTTGTGCGTCGAAAAATGATGCCCCTCCATTAAATTTGCGTCGAAAATAAGTGGGCTACATTTTGACATACAATACACAACGTAAATATTTATTAATGTGTACGCGACTTTAGACAATCACATTTATCACCCCTTGTTCTTTCGAACGCAGGTACCCAATTATTTAAAGCGACTGGGTAGGCCGCCTGCCAGGCATCGATCTGGCTTTGAACTCCAGACTTCCGCACCGCAGTCCGATGCTCTAACCACTTTAATACTATAAAATACAAAAAAAAATTACAAGAAACGATATTTTTATGAAACATATATAGGTTTGTCACACTAGTAAATAAAATAAGAAAAGTTATGTATGAATGCCGACACAGTTATTAGAAAAAAAATCTGGTGTGATATACACGCACACAACTTCCGTTCACAGTGAACTTAAAATTAGCCAAAAATTTGATTTTTAAGCATTTACCAAAAATTGCAAATCCTACAGAAACCGTACAAAATATAGCGTTAGTTCAAGAGGCCAATTTTCTCGAAAATTCTAATCTGAATTCAAAAATGTATTATTACGGGTGTTATATATAAAATAGAAGTTAATAATTAAAAAAAAAACATCAATATACACATTAAACATGAAATAAAAATGTAAAGTTTGAAAAAAATCGTTAGAGCCGTTTTTGACAAAATCTAAAAAAACCTGAAAAATTAGAAGAATAAACACCATACTTCCTGTTATTCGATTTTCTTCAAAAGCTTGCTGTCGCATTAGATAGTACACAACACTTATATATGAAGTTTCAACGCCATACCTCGTTTCGTTTTGAGATATTCCACCACGACAAGGTCTACACCTATGGAATGGAGTACACACAATACATATTCTATAAAAAATCTTTAAAATCTCTAAGACAGAGATATTGATGTTAAAACACTCGTAAGTATATACATATTCATTACTTCTACTGGCGAATTAGTATACTTAATTTCGTCAAATTGTAATAATCCAGTGGCAGAGAATCAGAGGTTTAAAAACGTTTGGCAGCAGCCCGGCCGCAACCCGCCCCGTACTCTCGCTCGACTATGAAGGACCACCTTGCACTTGCCCTCGCGGTTGGATTATATACGACGCGCCTATCGTTACCCATTTTTGTCTCTTTTATAATATTTACCCTGTATATGTTGGGTCCCATTTTCGTCAAGGGTAAAGCCTGAGCTATGTGCACGATAAATTACTTCTTTCTATTCCACCTTGTGAATTCACGCAATGATCCATGCGAAGGCTCAGAGCGACTTTCACTCTAACGATACAAGCTGCAATGTCTTGCAAAACCTTAGTTGATATGGGTGGACAAATAGTGAAAAGGCCAAGTTCGTCTAAGTATCCTTGTTCACAAGGCAGTCAAACAACATGAGCCATGGATTCTTGCTTGAGTTCACAAGGTGCCAGGGCCGGCGGTCGAAAATATCCGTGTGGATAATTACCTACTCCAAACTTTCGAACAAAACCTAAAATTGGTGTGATTTATTTGTATCTTTAAATGAAAGCAAATAAATTGAACTTTGTGACATCTCAAAGTATATTTTTATCAGTTTTTGATCGTAACCCTGTATCTCTCATCCTTTCATATGAGTGTATTGTGAAAAATCACTTGAAACTCCCCCCTCCCCTCCACCTTACTACCCACTCGGGCGCAAAGTGTAACGGCGGCCTTGCAAGGTGCAAAGCCCATTAACACCTTCCTTGTCCAATGACCCATATATGGTTCATGCTTTAGGTTCATCATAAGTCCTACGAGCCGTATACTGTTCATACTATAACCAAAGAGCATATAATTAGAAGAGACTCAGCGCTGGGCAGTATTAGCGTATTGAAACAATAAAGAAGCCGACCTGCGATTGACTAATTAAAATAATTGATGGTAGTAAAAAAAAATCGCAGATCAACCCCCCTACCGTTTATACACCACGGCAGCTCTAAAAAACTCTTTACTCACCGCAATGGCCCTAGCTAACTCAAATATCGGCGGCCTTAGATCGTAGGTTCAAATCATCAGCTATGTACCCTGGAATGTCTTCAAAAAAGGAAAGGAAATGGAAATGGGGGCCAGAAATCAAAAGATTTCGAATAATAAGAGAAAATAAACTGCAAGTGACTAGCGTTTAATTAATAATCAATAATAGAAAAGTCTTAAAATGTCAGTAGTAAATTATCAGAATAATTAAAATGCAAATAATGTTAGAACAAAATGGTGTACGTAAACTGAAGGTTGCGACACGCATAAAATTAAGAACCCCTTTCGGGTTATTTTAATAACTTTAACAAAAAACATTCGTCAGATATGCATACCTCATTCATTTAATAATACCTTCTGTTTAGGCTATTGAAATAAAAAAGCGTGACTGTACCTTTTACAGAGGGTCGAAATACACATCAAAATAGCAACTTTAAATATAGCATAATTAGATATAAGCATAAAAATTTAAATATTAAAATAAGAGTATGTATGAAATTGAATGTTACATTACATGTTAATAATTGCGGAACGTATGCATTTAAATTTTAAATATTTACGGTTTTAAAATGTAAAATACAGGTATTGAAGATACGATATATCTCGGAATAGCACAAACTAACCTCGCTTCACCAATGTGCAAAAACGGCTAACAGGCGAACGCCGGCTGGGGGTTGCTACACCCTGTTGTTTAAAATAAGTTGGTCGTGATCTGCTACCATAATGGAATACAGCAAAAGCACCCTCGAACGGCAGAAACTAAGCAGAGCGCCAGCAGGTGTTGAAAGTGCGATAAGGCTTGGCCTCCGAGAAAAACTCGTGTATGAAACTGGTAATTAAGAGCTAAGAAAAATATAATTACTATGGGGATAATAAGACAGAAAAGCTCAATCGTACCTGATCATAATCAGCTCTTAGGAAACACACTGCTCATTAAAATTGGTTGACCGCACGTAATTTGACATAATTAAAATCAAACCTCAGCCGCGCCGGTATCGGCGGGCTCAAGCGAAGACAGCAAGTGCCAGGTACGAAAATTTCGAGCCCACAGGAAGACTCGGACTCTGATAAGAGATAGCGGAGGTCGAGAGGGCATCGTGCAAACGATAGGAACTTGATCCAGGTATAAAATACGCTGCTTTGGAAAATAGAAGAATTTGAAATGCAAAAGGATTTATAATTCAACTAAAAATATACAGGTTAAGCCTGAAATAATTGGATAAATGGCGAAACAATTAGGCTAAGCCAAAAAATTGTTTCAGTATAGCTTAAAAACTCCCGCCCGCTAGGCTCCCAGGTCTTATCCCTCTGACGGGAGGGATCCCAGTTAAACAGCTCAGAGCAAAACCATGATTCTAGAATTCGTTGGTTTAAACTGAAGCGCGATATTGCCAAGGTTAACACGGCCTTCGAACGATAATAACAACTTGGGTTACAAAACCCAGGTAGACAAAAATTCCCATTATCTCTTAGCCAAAACATAGAAAATACGCCGATTTTATAATCAAGTACATAATTCCTAATACGTTTACATCAAGTAACCATTGCTTGGATATATAGCAATTATTTGTTTTTATCGTGGTTTTTGTTTGTATACCTATTTCTTTGTAATTGCAATCGCAACACAAAATAAATAGCACACTATAATGCGAAATACGCGCAAATATGCGTTTCCCACGTTTGTGATTTGTGAGTTTATATTAAAAGGTTAAGGGTGTTCTTCCGTTTAAAGTACGGTTTGATTTGGAATGGGCGTAGCACTTTTTCTTGTGCTTATTTAGTAGAAAAATACGTTTTGCTAGCTGAATGCATTTTTATATGCAAGGAAAGAGGATAGAGGCACGAACTCATCGCCCAAACGTTTCCCTTCCTAATTTATGGCCTTTTAAGCTCCAAAGGTTGGTTCGAATATCAGACTGACAGGCGTTCGTCAAGTGCACGTGGCTACATGAAAGCAAGAGCCATAAACAACTTGACCGTAAATTTAGGAAGCATATCCGCGCAGTTGTGCACTAACTATTTCTACTAATCTCGATATTATTTTTAAGAAATGCTACAGAAAAGCATACCGGGAATACGCCGTATAAATTTTTAGTAAAAGAATTATCTGACAGATTTATTGGGTAAAAAATACTATTTATTTTCCGCTGGATGTTTTGATTTATACGTGTGTCGAATTAATTTGGGAAAATTGCATGTGCGAATATTTGGCTATAATTTTTATATACCATAGGAGCGATGCACTGTGCTGGTAACTAAGATATTCGACCAGATTTAATGATCTTGCGATATTTTTGTGTGTGCATAATATGGACGTATTATTCAGAAAAATTACGTAGTTTGAATAATTTTTGTTTTAAAAATACATACCTATGTATACTTAATGTACCTAATTATTTTATTTTATTGTATGGCTATTCCGTTCCTGGTGGCAGTTGCTTTATAAGTAAGGAAAAAACACGGTTACATATTCCCTGGACCAGGTAGGGCGTGATGGGCCATTGTACATGAAAATAACAGAAACACTTACTGCTCTGAAAAATAACGGAATATAGTAACTCACCCGGGGTTACCCCCCCCCCCTTTCTGTCGTGAATGGATAATCAAAAACGAGAATAAAAATGATATCTATTTTTCAAAATTTCTTTAAAATCAAGGGTGTCATATGATCATTGTAAAATTAATCAACTTGGTAGCATTTTATCGGTCCACAAATCAGCATCTCTAAAAATCTAAAATTGACAGGTTAATAAATTTATTATAGGTGTAGCTTTAGAGCTTTAATTCCCAGTATGAAAAATGCATTACTGATTCTGTGAAATACTTTAGTTGTTAATTATTCTTAAGAATATTTTTGTAAAAGCTTTTATTGCTGACGAATCAACCAACTTACAGTTAAAATATAACCAAGTCGGGCACACAGTTTAATAAAATTTATATATAAGTAATTTAAGGTATATTGTTGTTAGACTATAAAATAGGCAGGTCGCTTTCATTATCCCACTTATTATTATCGTGCAACAGAAAAAAAAACCAGAAAAACTTTTTTTGCAGATTTATTTTAATCACATTGCACGGAAATTACAAAGTAACAGAAACATCAAAAGGCATCGTTCCGCAGCAACAGCTGCAAGATCGCACTTCAAAAAATCGTTGCCGCTACCTGTGATGTGTGATTTATATTGTTATATTTTAGTGTTGATTGTTATTATTCTTGTTGAAAAGATAGAAGTTTTTTGCAGCTAGGGATAACTATTTACTAAATTTATAGTTCTCCATAGGTTTTTCTTCTCTAAAACAACCCCACGTAACTAAATCAAATATTTTGGGGGGTTTACGTACATGTAATCTGATTACACATTGCTAGGTTGCAAACAACAAAATAAATAAAGATTGTTATTTGATATTTGAAACATAAAACCTGTGTTTTATTTCTTCGAATACAATTCATATACAGTGTGTCCCCGGGTAGGTGAAACGACTCTTGTAAAATGTAAAAATTCTTTATTCAAATTTTCATTTCTTGAGGTTCAGCCCTGCTTGGTTAAAGCAGTTTTGACAAATCAAGTATGCCTTGGAAATTTTAAAAAAATCTATTTTTCTGTAGATTAGCTTGGCTTTTATGTAGCAAATACGACAAAAAGTTATTAAGAAAAGATGTTTAGAATCAACATCCAGGCCCCTATATACCAAATTTCAAAATTCTCGGCCAACTTTGATCTCTCTCACATTTTCATTTGTTTATTTACAAATCAAAGAATTTTATATTTAACAAAGTTTTTTTTTATTATGAAATAAAAAACTTTTTTAAACATATTTGTTTTTCCATTGCAGTTTTTTAGAACATGTAATTGGATAAAGAAAAATTTCCTCATTTAGACAACTGTAAAAGAACATTTACAGGATTTTTGTAACAGTAATTCATTAACAGTGGTAGATTAGAGTTTCTTGAAATCATTTAAATAGATATTAATTAGAACTGAAAAATTCTCCTAAAAAGCGTCTTGCATAAAAAACGTAAAAATTATACACAAACATACTATTTTTCGGAAAATAACAAAAACTAAAGAAGTATTTAACATTTTATATTATTTTTTCCAATTATAAGTCTTTAGTCTTAACACAAAAAATTTTAATTTTAATATTACGTCTTGGTATGTGAAATTTCGAAAAATGTTTAAAAAATTGAAAAATTAATTTTTAGCTAAAGTTTAAAAAAATTAGGGGTTTTCTGTCCTTGAGATTGTTCAGTTAGCTAAAAATAACACACTCTAAAAAATCTCATTGAAATCTTACTTGATTTCCTAAAATAGCACTTTTCGGATTTTGACAAATTCGAATATCTGGATTGTAAAATTTCTTGGATTTTGCCGATCTGTGCTCCCTTGTCAGAACGTGGCAACAATAATGTGGCAACATGGCTAATTTATCTTCGCCGCTGGAGTGACTTGAAGGTTGTACCAGCTGGGTTCAGGTAGAAAACTCGAAAGGACGTTGCTTGCTGTAAATTATTTCGAGAAACGCGGGTATGCAACCCATTTAACACCCAATACGTTCAAACCTATATGGCTGAGTCTCTTCTAATTATATGCTCTTTGCTATAACCTTTTTCAAGTTAAAGTTTTAGATGGACATCTGGGCTTTGTATTGATCAATTACTTAGGACTCTGTAAAGCAATCTGTTTATATTATAGCAATGCAGTTATGAACCGTGGTTGTGGAGAGCTTTCTGCCGGACGGTCGTGCTAAATACTATGTGAGTAAATTTTCGTAGAATTCGGCGTAAAGGCTGCAAAATAAAATTACAACGGTGCGCATTGGTGTAAGTGACACGTAATAACAAGGGTGCTAGGATCAGCTACCGGGCAAGAAATTGCCTGGTAGCAAGTTTTTACGATAAAAAGGTAGCGACCCCTTTGTAAGCGGTTATAAGACCGCAATTTGCAGTGATAGAAAGGTCCTATGGTACAGGTAAATAGATACGTGTTTATAGTTTGATATCACGATATTTACAAATTAATAAACGAAACCGCAACGTCGATAAGAGTTGACTGGGACCTTGAACTTACGCGAGCTCGGCAAACGACTTGAAAAACGGGAAGGAACAGGACCGTATCTAGGAAAAATGACGAGTGAAGGAGAATCAACGGATGATAAAAACAAGAGAAGAAGACAGTACGAGGACGACGAGGAAGAAGCGCAAACATTTGGAAAAAGTAAAAAGATGATAAGATCGCCAGTCAAGGCACAAAAGAGTAACGATGAACTAATATTAAAAGAAATTCGAAAAATGAGGCAAGAAATGAATGAAAAATTTCAAGAGAATAAAAAGGAACTAGAAAAGTTAAAAAAGGAAATAAAAGAGCTTAAAGAAAAAGAGAAAATATGGCAACAAAAAAAAACAACAATTGACTGAAAGAATGAAAAAAATGAAAGAAATTTTAGAAAATCAAGAACAGAAAAGGCGAAAAAACAACATAGTAATAAAAGGACTGAAAACAAGCGAAGAAAGAGCAGAAGAGATTGAGCTTTTTTGAAAAATGAACTAAATGTATAAGCAAAAATAACAGAAGCTTAGACGATAGGGAAAACACCAGAAAAAAGAATCATAGTTGCAACAGTAGAAACATTCAAACAAAAAATGAATGTAATGATAAATAAAAAGAAGCTTAAAGGACGAAGTATCTATATAGAAAATGATCTAACAAAAAAGGAAAGGAAAATACCAGCTAGAATAATAGAAACTGCGAAAGAAGAAAAACAAACCTGGAACAAAGTGATAATTGGATATCAGAAACTAATGATAAATAACCAGCGATACGAATGGAACAAAAAGGAGAAGAAACTTCAACATTTTAACCCGGAAAAAACGAAAAAAAGTGATATGGCAGAAGCAGGAAAGGATTAACAGAAGACGACTAATGCAACAGATATGGACATGAATAGGAAGCAAATAAAAATGAAGAGCAAAAAGAGGAATAGCAAAAAAAATGAAAGTAATAACATGGAACATAAGAACAATGCTAACACCTTAGAAGATGATAGAAGTAGCCAAAGAATTGAAGAGATATGGAGTGGATGTAGCAGCTGTACAAGAGATAAGGTGGAAAGGACAAGGAAAAATAAATAAAAGAGACTTTACAATGCTATACTCAGGGTAATCAAAACAGGGTAGCAATGGCACAGGATTCATAGTGGATAACAAAATAAAGATTATAAGTTTTAAACCTATTAATGGTAGACTGTATTATTTAAGAATAGAAACCAAACCGTTAAATACACCTTCCATTTGCACATACGCACCTACAGAGGTAGACAAGCAGGAAGAAAAGGACAAATTCTACAACGAGTTGGAGAAGGCGACCGAAAAGGTACCAAAACACGATGTACTGATTATACTGGGAGATTTGAACGCACAAATTAGTAAGGAGAACTTTGTAAGGGAAGTAGCAGGAGAACATACACTACATAAAAAGACAAATAACAATGGAAATAGGATATGCAACTTTGCAATAGCAACAAATATGATAATCAGCAGTACTAAATATAAACACAGAGGAATACATAAAGAAACATGGGTAATGCCAGGAACAACAAAAGTAAACCAGATAGACCATATATTAATAAATAAACATCAGAGTAGGACAGTTACAGACGTAAGAACATACAGAGGTGCAAATGCTGACACAGATCATTATATGGTAGTTGCGAAAATGAGATAAGAATACAGAAGCAAAAAAGGAAGACAAGAACACAAAAAATGGAACGTTGAAAAACTATATACAGAAAAGGAAAGAACACAGTACATAAAAGAAATTGTTAGCGAGATAGAAAAAAAGGAGAGTGAAAAAGACATAGAGAGGGAATGGAGGAATATCAAACGAATAATCGTAAAAAGTACCGAAGGAGCAATTGGGTACAAAGAGAACAAAATTAAGAAACAGTGGTATGATGATGAATGTCAAGAATTAGTTAACATAAAGAACAAAGCGAGAAAGGAATGGTTAAAAACCGGAAAAGAAGAAGACCTAGAGAATTATAAGGAAATGAAGAGAGAAGCACAGAGGAAATGTAGACAAAAAATAATGATTTGGTTAGAGAAAATGATGAATTAACTAGAACAGAATAATAATAATAATAATACAAAAAGGTTTTACCAGCAAATGAAAACACAAAAGAGAAAAGACCCGGTAAAAATAAGAGGTATAAAAGACAAATATGGCAATGTAGAACACGATGAAAATAAGAAGAAAGATATTTGGAAACAACATTTTAGTAACTTACTATATTGTAACGACCTTGGGATCAGGCCATTGCAAACATATGACTCAGCGTCCCGATCATTCGAGAACGATCTAAGGCGGGGGCAGTGTCACGACCTTGAGCGGGTTCACGGGCGGACTGATGAGTCACACCCTTCGAGAAACGACCTTGGTGACTCATGCGAGCAAACACGCCAGCGTTGCGAGAAGGATCGCGCAAGGTCTCTACGTTTCCGGAATGACTCACCCGGCGCAAAGGAAATAAGAGGGCAGTCGAGGTCGAAGTCCGAGTGCCGACTCCAGCTTTGAAATACGCGAAAGCTGCCACATAAATAAACCCGTGTGTACATAAAATCTAGCCATATAAATAACGCGTTGTAAATACATCTAGCCAGATAAATCATTAATGTTTAAGTTGCGTGAAAATAAATGAAGTGTATTTGTTGTTAGAAATAGTTCCTGATTAGTTTATAAATAATTGTGTTCCTCCTCAACAGTCTTGTGTTTTGTAAATAGTAAAGATAAATTGCTGTAAATAAATGCTTAAAACAAGAAGCGGCGTATAATTTTTAATAGCCGCAGGACGTAAGCCGTAACAGTGGTGTCAGGTGTGGGGTGTGGTACCAAGGGCTATAAAAAAATTATTGGACATACATTAAAAAATTGACAAACAAGTACCGATAAACGACAGTCAGATAATACATTCAAGTATGTGCCTGTGACGAGATTCCAAATCAGCAAGATGGAGGCAGAAAAAGCGCAAAAAAAGCGCTAGAGAATTTTAAGAAAGAATTGAAAGCCAGCCAAAAGAAGGCAGAAGCCGGACAGGAAGTACTTAAGGAAGAACTGAAAACCTAACAGGAAGTACTTAAGGAAAAGCTGAAAGCCGCGCAAGAGGATCTTAAAGATGAACTTAAGGGAGAGCTGAAGGCCTGGCGAAGAAACGGCCGGCGAGGACTACGCGGGGAACCTGAAGAAGAGGATGGAAGTGTTCGGTCTTTGCTGTTGGATACTGGAGCGACGAAGTCCATTGCCAGGTCTGACGTAGTACGGGACGAGGGTCAGCTGCTACACAACAAGACACGCATTTGCACTGCCACGGGAGGTGCAGTGACCACACATGGGGAAATTGATTTGACATCGAAGATTGGGAATCAAACCCTCAAGCATCAGGCCTTGATTGCTAACGTTGCGGACGAGTTCATCCTGGGAATGGATGTTAGGAATGAGTGTGGGTTCACAGTACGAGTGGTATTGGCGGAAGATGTTACTCTGCCGGGACGAACCGAGAGGGTCGTGGATGCATACCTGGATGGCGATATCCGGGGCAACGTAGTGCGCAGGATTGAACCCGATTATGACAAGGGGGTCACTCATGGTATCCTGGTTGGGAAGACGTTGGTAAAGACTGGGCTTAAGGTCCCAGTAAGGATGATGATCGTCAACAGGGAACCGGCAACCGTCAGGAGAAACACAATCCTGGGAATGGATGTTAGGAATAAGTGTGGGTTCACTTTAGACCTGGGACGCGGCGTGTTGCACGTGGGTGGGAGGAGCTTTCCCTACACCCAAGAGAAGAGATCGCAGTACGAGTGGTATTGGCGGAAGATGTTACTCTGCCGGGACGAACCGAGAGGGTCGTAGATGCATACCTGGATGGCGATCTCCGGGGCAATGTAGTGCGCAGGATTAAACCCGATTATGACAAGGAGGTCACTCATGGTATCCTGGTTGGGAAGACGTTGGTAAAGACTGGGCTTAAGGTCCCAGTAAGGATGATGAACGTCAACAGGAAACCGGCAACCGTCAGGAGAAACACAATCCTGGAAAGAGGCATGAGCCAACAAGAACGGAAGAAGATCGAAGATCTGGTGGCCCGGTATCAATACATCTTCGAGTGCGGAGATGATCCCAGCGGCCGTACCAACGTAGTAAAACATACATTATTCGAGTTTTTGCAGAAGAGTCTTGGTGAGGACCGACCATGCTGCTCTAAGATGGCTACTGCAGTTCAAGAACCCTGAAGGACGGGTGGCTAGGTGGATCGCGCGCCTACAAGAGTAGGACTGGCACAGCCCACCGCAACGCCGATGCGATGCTGGAGAGTCGTGCGGTACCCATCAATCGTACCACTGTAGTCGACGACTCGTGGGAGCTAGACGAGTTGCAGAACAGCCAGGAGAACGACCCCGACTTAGGTACAGTTATAGCCTGGAAGCGAGATGGCCGTCGACCTACCTGGCAGGAGGTTTCCGCCACCAACCCAACGGTGAAAACCTATTGGGCGCAATGGGACTCCTTGCAGTTGGACAACAACGTCCTGACCAGAATCTTGGAAGATGAGGACGGTACGGCAACGAGATCACAATCGATGGTTCCAAGGAGTAGAGTGGCCGAGGTTCTGCGCCACCTGCGTGATGGCTCCTCTGGGGGACACTTTGGATTGAAGAAGACGTTGCAGAAGGTCCGAAAAAGATTCTACTGGGCGAGCTGCAAAGATGACGTCCGAGAGTGGTGCCGGAGGTGCGAAGCCTGCGCTACAGGAAACGGACCGGTTGGAAGACGTAGGGCTCCGATGGGGCAGTACAACGTCGGTGGTCCGTTCGAGGGGATAGCCATTGACATCGCGGGACCATGCCCCGAAACCGAATCGGGAAATAAATACATCCTGGCGTGCATGGGCTACTTCACCAAGTGGCCCGAAGCGTACACCCTTCCGAATCAAGGGGCCGGTACTGTCGCTGATGCTCTGGTGAAGGAGTGCTTCAGCCGTTTTGGAGTCACCCTGGAGCTACATTCCGATCAGGGCCGGAATTTCGAGTCCGGACTGTTCCAGAACGTCTGCAGGCTACTGGGGATACCCAAGACCCGGACCACTGCCCTCCATCCTCAATCGGACGGCATGGTGAAAAGGATGAACCGTACCATGGGGAAGCATCTGTCCAAGGTGGTTTCCCAGCATCAGCGTGACTGGGACCAGTGCATTCACCTATCCCTGATGACCTACCGATCGGCAGTAGAAGAGACAACCGGGGTCCAGATCGAGGTCTGCTGTTACCACCGTTGCGAAGCATTGAGCCCACGGTGGACTGCTGCTTCTTCAGCCAGTCCATGTGCAAGAAGGGCGCCGCCTGCAAATACCGCCATCGAACCCCCACAAGAGCGAGAGGACAGGCACCCGACGCAACTCGTTCTGGGACAGAACGACCTAAGGCGGGGGCAGTGTAACGACCTTGGGATCATGCCATTGCAAACATATGACTCAGCGTCCCAATCATTCGAGAACGATCTAAGGAAGAAGGCAGTGTCACGACCTTGAAGCGGCTCAAGTGCGGACGAATGAGTCACACCCTTCGAGAAATGACCTTGGTGACTCATGCGCGCGAACACATCAGCATTGCGGGAAGGATCGCGCAAGGTCTCTACGTTTCCGGAATGACTCACCCGGCGCAAAGGAAATAAGAGGGCAGTCGAGGTCGAAGTCCGAGTGCCGACTCCAGCTTTGAAATACGCGGAAGCTGCCACATAAATAAACCCGTGTGTACATAAAATCTAGCCATATAAATAACGCGTTGTAAATACATCTAGCCAGATAAATCATTAATGTTTAAGTTGCGTGAAAATTAATGAAGTGTATTTGTTGTTAGAAATAGTTCTGGATTAGTTTATAAATAATTATTGTGTTCTTCCTTAATAGCCGTGTGTTTTGTAAATAGTAAAGATACATTGCTGTAAATAAATGCTTAAAACAAGATGCGGCGTATAATTTTTAATAGCCGCAGAAGGTAAAACGTAACAATATGAAATAGAAGAAGATAGAAGACAAGAGCAACAAGAAATCAATGAAGAAGATGAAGAAGAGAGAGTAATGGAAGGACCAAAGTACTAGGAAACAAACGAGATCATAACAAAAGTAAAAATTGGGAAGGCGCCGGGAAGCGACCAAATAAATGGAGAGATGCTCAAATATGGAGGGGGGGGGGCACTATACAAAAGAATACACAAACTGATTGAGGAAATATGGAAACAAGAAACGATGCCTGCAGAATGGGTAATGGGAACAATTGGCAATACCAAAAAAGGGCAATTTAGAACAATGTAAGCACTACAGAGGGATCACATTACTAAACACGACATATAAAATATTCACAGCAATGCTCCAAAGGAAACTCACAAAATACACTGAGAAGGCAATTGGTGATTATCAAATGGGATTCAGGCCAGGCAGATCAACAACAGATGCCTTACATATCATGCTGCAAATATTAGAAAAGTGTTATGAGCACGACATACAGCTGCATTTACTTTTTATTGACTTCAAGCAGGCGTTCGATAGTATCAAGCGAAGAAAAATCACGCAAATATTGGAAAAATAGCAATACCAAGAAAACTAATACGCTGTATTCAAATGACAATGAGGAATTCAAAGGCAGCAGTAAAAACAAGGGAAGGACCAACAAAAACATTTTAAATCAACAGGGGAGTACGCCAGGGAGATATACTGTCAACCACACTTTTTAATCTGGCATTAGAAGAGGCAATAAGAGGAGTAAATGTACAAGGAAGTATAATAAATAAAGAGGCACAAATCACAGCCTATATAGATGATACAGTAATTATATCAAGAAGCTGGAATAAATTAAAGCAAGTTTTTATAAGTTTAGAAAGGGAAGCAAAGGAAGTAGGGCTTGAAATAAATAAAGATAAAACCAAATATATGAAATGTCAGAGAGGAGTAATAGATGACACTAAGGAAGTGAAGATAGAAAAATACACTTTTGAAAAAGTACGATCGTATAATTACACTGGTATACAAAATTTTGTCCCAGAGCAAGTAGAAGTGGTTTCTATATGTACTTTTCCCCCTGAATTCAAAAATGTCATCAGAATTCTTCTATCACCCGTAGTTTTCAAGTTACACCCTGTTTAGTGTTATATACGTTATGGAAACTATACAACTATGATATGGTATTACGCATTTATAATACGTAAATAAATAAAAAAGTTGTATTGATTAAGCATTTAAAAATGAAATTAGTCATAACTGTTGCATGGTGCAATTCAAAAACGAGTCAGGCGATGGTTTTCTTACAGACTTAGTCATCATCGCTTGTCAAAGAGATGTCACAAGCAACATCTGATTTGATTATAATGTCCGAATTACTGGTTCAAGCCATAGTTACTCTGTGGTCAGTGTTCACTCTGTTGACATTTGTACATCTTTCGTGTGTATGTACTGATATAACAAGTTCAGTGTAAACGTTTCTCAGTGACGATGTATTCTAAATTTTCATTTCATCGTTTGAATTCAAGACATGTAGTGAATATTTGTTGTAGTGTTTTGGAATTGTGTGATTTAGCAAAATGCCTAGAAATTGTATAAATCCACCGAATAGCTTTTGCTACATTTGTGGTAAAGTTACATTTAAATTTCAAAAACGTAGTTTTACTCCTCTCATAAAAAAATGTTATGAGCTTTATTTTGGCTGCAAAGCTGGTGACCAAGACAAATATTGGGCCCCTCACATTTGTTGTGCTACTTGTATCAGACTGCTTACAAGCCGGTTAAAGGGTTCTCAGCAAGTACATTTTGCTGTTCCAATGGTTTGGCGGAAACCAAAACATCATGCCACCGATTGTTACTTTTGTCTGACTATTATTTCGCGCATTAGTTCAAAATCAAAGCACACTATTTCATACCCTAATTTACCATCTGCCATGATACCTGTGGCTCACAGTGAAGAACTGCTTGCGCCTAAACCACTAGAAAATATCATACTTGGCGATGATAAACAATACAAAGATTTGGCAGAGAATAATGATGATGTAAAGATTGATCCAAACTATGAGGCTTTGTGTTCGTTTGGTAAATTGCATTTACTAACACAAGGGAACCTCAATGACCGTGTACAAGATCTGAATTTATCTAAAAAGAAGGCAGAACTTTTAGGCTCACGATTAAAAGGTTGAAATCTCCTCCACCACGAAACAAAGATATGGAAAAGCGGTACCAGGACAAGTGGGGTTGGAGCATGCTAGCTGACTATTGTAAGACCCTAAAGAGAGATGTTCATGAAGCAAAATATCGTAGAAAATCAAACACTACTACTTTTTTGGGTACGATTATATTACACTTAGGGTGCATTTTAAATACGTTATGTTGTAAAATTAAAATAGTTGTCTCTAAAAATCCTTACGTGATAGAATAATTCTGAAACCATATTTGAATTCAGCGGGAAAAATGCTATTAGGTTCTCCCATTTTCACTTCTGGGGCAAAAAATTAATGAAATTTTGTATACCAGTGTTATTTAGAAATACAACTAACACACAATAATGATCGCAGCGAGGAGATAAAAGAGAGAATCCAGATGGGGTATATAGCATATTATGCAAATCGAGACACGCTGAAGAGTAGAAAAATCAACACAAAGACTAAAATACGAATTTACAGAAGCTTAATAAAACCAGTGGTATTATACGCGGCAGAAGTAATGTGTTCAACACAAAAAGAACAACAATTGCAAATATTTGAAAGGAAGGTAATAAGAACGATAATGGGAACAAAAAGAATGGAGGACGGGGAGCACAGACAATACATGAATCACGAAATTTTAGAAATAATGCAAGGAGAGGATATCGTGAAGATAATGAAAGCTCACAGGATTGGATGGCTTGGTCATATATGGAGAGCGGAAGATACAAGAATAATCAAAGGAATTACAACATGGAAACCTGATCTGAACAGGCCAAGGGGGAGACCAAGAAATAGATGGTACGAAGCAGTGAAACTGATTTAAGAAGTATGAACATAAAGAAATGGAAGGAGAAAGCAAAAAACAGAGTAACATGGAGAAAGATAGTAACAGAAACAAAAACTCATCAGAAACTCTAAATGGAAAAAGGAAGACTGACAATTAGGGGTCTAATCCACCCCAGAAAGTGGATTATTATATACTAGCTGAAACCCGCGGCATATGCCGCATTTAAAATGTACGACAAATGTAATAACTTTTGTTGCACTAAAGAAAGTTTTAAAAGCACGCTAGAGATTACGCCGTTACTGTTATTGTTAAATAACTTGATTAATTATTATTTCTTTGTCATTTTAAACTGGCATTATTATTATTATCTCTATAATAGCAACCATAAGTAACTGTTTATAATGTTTATATGCTAGCGAGTTGTTCTTAAATCGCTAGTGAATTAATAGTAACAAGAGATCAATTAAAAAACCAATTAGGGTAGGCTGTGATATATGTTATACGTTTGGCAGTACTGAAGTGTATTGTCAGTCTATGTCAAATTCGAGATTTGCAGGTTATATTTTATGTCAGTCTGTGTCAAACAACAAACAAAACCTAACCTACTAATCTCGAATTTGACATAGACTGACAATACACTTCAGTACTGCCAAACGTATAACACATATCACAGCCTACCCTAATTGGCTTTTTTATTGACCTTTTGTTAGATTGTTCTACAAGTTAAGAAAAGTGAAAGTTTTCCAGCGAATGTAAAAGTTTTACGTGAGCATGGAAGAATCACTTTTCCAATGTGTTGAACATGCAATTTTTCCGTGTAGTTGACAAAAATATCTTTTTAAATAATTTTCGTCAAAGTATGGAAGCGCAATGTTTACTGTACTGTATAAATACAGAGTCCGGCAACGAAGCAGGGGTGGAAGATATTTCTAAAACTATGAGAGTTACATGAATATTGTGTATATAAAAGTTGGAGGTACGAAAGTGGTGCACATTCTTAAAATATTTTTGATTATACAGGGTGTCGCAAAAAAGTATGGCGAATCAAACTTACTTTTTTTTAAATAGAATGCCCTATATTTGGGTAGCTTAAAAGTTTTGTATTCAAATACTCATCACTTTCATATAAGTTGTACGGGTCTAAAGTCAACTGTTTTGGAGATATTAACGAATTTATGCAAAAACTGCTGAACTTCAGGCGACTGCTGTAAGCGACAGAAAACAATTGAATGAAGGAGAACGTTACCAAAAAATTATGATTTTTGTAAACTATCTTTCAAGTGTAAAATGGTGGATCTGGGTATTAATGTTATATAGGGTGCTCAATATTTGCAAATTTAATAATTTCGATTTTTTTTCAAATGGAACGCCCTGTATATTTTTGTATTTTTGAAGAGACCTTTTAATGAGCTTTCTTTTGATATGTTACTTCATACTTCTAAGTTCAACTGTTTTTCAGATATGTGTGTTTGAACATAAAAACAATTTAAACCCCTTAAGATGCTTTATTTCAAGGGATAAAATTAACGCCCTTAAAATAGTGATTTAAACGCATGATCTCTCTAAAAATAAAAGCACAAAACCAGGTTTAGAAAATATAAATTAAGTCAGTGTTGATACAGGAAATTATAAACACGAAAAAAACGATAAATGCAGGAATAAATTAATTCCACGGTCAAATTAAATCAGATAAAAAAAAACAAAAGCCAATACACCAAAAGCTTTTACGTAATTACACTAAATGTTCAAATAGTTCTCCTTTCCTGCTCTGAGTATTAAAGCTGTACAGAGAATTCATAATCTGCAAATATAATTAGTTTGATGTATTTAAATGGAACACCCTGTATTTTTAAAAAGTACTTTTAATGAGCTTTCTTCTTCCACTTCATTTCCTATCTCAAAATTCGGTCGATTTTCAGATTTAATTTTCTCCTGCTTTTTTTCGCTTTTTTCGTATTGGTTATTTCTAGTTTTGAGTTCTGGTTCAATTTTTGTATTTTAAGCTTGGTTTTATCTTTTGTTTGAAGAATTCAAGTGTTTAAATCATTATTTTAAAGGCGTTTGTTTTTTATCCCTTGAAGTAAAGCATCTTAAAGGGTTTAAATTGTTTTTTATGTTTAAACTCGCATATCTGAAAAACAGTTGGAACTTAAGAGGTATGAAGTAGCATATCAAAAGAAAGATCATTAAAAGAGCTCTTCAGAAATACAAAAATATATAGGGCGTTCCATTTGAAAAAAAATCAAAATTAAATTTGCAAATATTGAGCACTCTGTATAACATTAATACCCAGATCCACCATTTTACACTTGAAAGATAGTTTACAAAAATCATAATTTTTTGGTAACGTTTTCCTTCATTCAATTGTTTTCTGTCGCTTACAGCAGCCGCCTGAAGTTTAGGAATTTTTTGCATAAAATTGTTAATATCTCCAAAACAGTTGACGTTAGATCCATACAACTTGATATGAAAATGAAGAGTATTTCAATACAAAACTTTTAAGCTACCTAAATATACGGCATTCTATTTAAAAAAAAAGTAAGTTTGACCCGCCACACTTTTTTGAGACACCCTGTATAATCAAAACTATTTTAGAAATGTGCACCACCTTAGTACCTACAACTTTTATATACGCAATATTTATGCAACTCTCATAGTTTTAGAAATATCTTCCACCCCCGCTTTGTTGCCGGACCCTGTATAAATTAACCATTATACATTATAGAATAGAGCTCACTTGAAAATGGATGAATCTGTTATTAATTCATTTAGTTCATTTTTAGGTGAAATCAATATGATTTTGAGCAGTTATGAACAGTATCAAAAAGTCACTTTTTTAATGTCACCAATGGCAATGTGAAAAAATAATACATTATAAGAAAAAGAAAAGCATAATTTTTCCCAAGATGTGAGTTTGCAGCTCAAGGGCGATGCCGAGCACAAATACACAGAGGGAAAAATGGTGTTCTGCCCTGCCATGTATATACAATTTTTTCAACCGCCAGGATCAGAACCATAAGAAACATATGCTGTGGGTGATTGGGTGAAAAGAATGGTCCAATAATGTAGGTACCTAATATGCCTGCCCAAATATTTAGCGCAAACCGTTGCTGGAAACCTCTTATGCGAAATACATTGGGGTTTTCAACTGCCCAGTAATGATTGTTGTGCTTGTTAAATAAGTACCCCTCAAGTAAAAGCTGCTTCCTCCGTCCATAATACTTTTTTTGTAAAATCTTCATCTGCTTCAATTTGCTGTAGCAGCCACTGGCTAAAATTCGTTCTTTGCAGAAAGTGGTTTTCTTGTAGAGCATGAACTTTTGAATAATGAAAAGTGTGATAATTGTCCCCTTTTAAAATTCTATGCACTAAACTGCAATTTATACCAAGCTCTTGGGCGATTCTATGTTTGCTAATACCTGGTTGATTTTCCACGACTGCAACAACTTGATCTTCTAATTGAGCAGTCCTGGTTGTTCGTGGTCGCCCATGGTGGTTGTAATTTAATTCAACACGACCAGTTTCCCGCACACGTTGCTCAAGCCGCTGAAAAACATTTTTATCGGGATGACGACGATTGGGATAACGCAACGAATATTCTAGAGCAGCATTTCTTAAGTTTCCATTGCATTCACCAAGAATGAGGTACATGTCACAATATTCGTTATTACTAAACATTACAAATGAGCTTTAAATTTTGACATTAAAGTGACATTAAATCATTGGCACAAAACACATTTGGTCAATACTTTTTGCAAATTATCAATCTGATATGTTGCCAGCTTCATTTTATTTCATATTTTAATAATTTTTGAAACATTTAAAACATTGTATTTAAAAACTCTAGCAACTTTTGGCAAAATAAATTTATTTTTACAAGATTATACTGGGTTTGCATGTTTGCAATATTTTGAATATAGAAATTTATAAAATATAGTTCAGCTTGTCATTTTCAATCTGCCCACTTTGAACCCCCATATCTTATCAACGGGGTCCCTGAGATATTTTTTGTATTTAACGTACGAATATAACCAGGTAGGTACCTAAATAGCAAATCTAAAACTTAAAATTGTTCTTTGTACAGGATTTCATATGAAACTTGATGGAAAGCACTCGTGAAAGGTATCGGTAGTTCAACAGCTGTATCCACATGATTTTGGACAACGGATTCAATATTGTTTATTACCGACATCGGGGTACAACGCCAACTCTTTTTACTGCAACGTTTCATGCTCTCAAAGAAAGTAGATGTCTTCCAAGCGTTAGCATTCAGGATGTTGCTGAGCAGCAGTTGTTGAATTATGTTTTCTGTATTTCTTAGGTAATCTTCAAAATGTCGCTATAATAAAGGAAACAAATTGTTATACCTCGTTAATTCTTCGTTGATCGGCATACCTGAAAATCAGCCCGTATGCAGGGTACAACGCCAACTCTGTGGTATATTTGCAGCGCAATCAAAGCAATGAACAACAATTTGCAAAAGTTTCGTAGTCAAAATAATTTATAGGTTATGTGTAAACATCAAAGTCAGAGACACATTTAATATGCTTAAAACGTAGAGCTTCAATATTTGTTTGCTTCGGCCGTTGGTTGCATTCAGTAACTCTCATTATTATTAACCAAAATTAACTTGCCTTTAAAGCTGTGTCAACAGTTTTAAAAAACACAAGTAATATGCATAATAAATAATTGTTTTTTGTGATAATATCGCTATTAAAAGTTAAGGGAAGTTTGTTTACAAAAACCCAAAAATAGAAATGGTGGAACGCAACCATAGTACTTTTAGTTGTGTAAACACGGCTTTTAGTCTTCTGCATTATTATAAGTGATGATGATATGTTGCCAGCTTCATTTTATTTCATATTTTAATAATTTTTGAAACATTTAAAACATTGTATTTAAAAACTCTAGCAACTTTTGGCAAAATAAATTTATTTTTACAAGATTATACTGGGTTTGCATGTTTGCAATATTTTGAATATAGAAATTTATAAAATATAGTTCAGCTTGTCATTTTCAATCTGCCCACTTTGAACCCCCATATCTTATCAACGGGGTCCCTGAGATATTTTTTGTATTTAACGTACGAATATAACCAGGTAGGTACCTAAATAGCAAATCTAAAACTTAAAATTGTTCTTTGTACAGGATTTCATATGAAACTTGATGGAAAGCACTCGTGAAAGGTATCGGTAGTTCAACAGCTGTATCCACATGATTTTGGACAACGGATTCAATATTGTTTATTACCGACATCGGGGTACAACGCCAACTCTTTTTACTGCAACGTTTCATGCTCTCAAAGAAAGTAGATGTCTTCCAAGCGTTAGCATTCAGGATGTTGCTGAGCAGCAGTTGTTGAATTATGTTTTCTGTATTTCTTAGGTAATCTTCAAAATGTCGCTATAATAAAGGAAACAAATTGTTATACCTCGTTAATTCTTCGTTGATCGGCATACCTGAAAATCAGCCCGTATGCAGGGTACAACGCCAACTCTGTGGTATATTTGCAGCGCAATCAAAGCAATGAACAACAATTTGCAAAAGTTTCGTAGTCAAAATAATTTATAGGTTATGTGTAAACATCAAAGTCAGAGACACATTTAATATGCTTAAAACGTAGAGCTTCAATATTTGTTTGCTTCGGCCGTTGGTTGCATTCAGTAACTCTCATTATTATTAACCAAAATTCACTTGCCTTTAAAGCTGTGTCAACAGTTTTAAAAAACACAAGTAATATGCATAATAAATAATTGTTTTTTGTGATAATATCGCTATTAAAAGTTAAGGGAAGTTTGTTTACAAAAACCCAAAAATAGAAATGGTGGAACGCAACCATAGTACTTTTAGTTGTGTAAACACGGCTTTTAGTCTTCTGCATTATTATAAGTGATGATGATACGTGTAGCGTAATAGCATATGGACAGGGAACGTGTTAAGCCAAATAATGCTGGCTGTATATTTACAAAGACTATGCAGTTTAAGCCAAAATTCAATTTTAATAATGATAATTCGAGTAATCGTGAAAGCCTCAAACAATATATAAACTGATATAGACAGTTGATAGATTTTCTAATAGGTATACAGTGTGTCCCAGGATTGATGTTACAAGAGGTGAAATGGACTAACAATTTTTGAATTTTATTTTAAGATTATGGGATTAGGTCCTGCTTGATCTAAAGGGAATTGTAAGAATATTTTCAGTTTTTGAAAAAACAAGTCAGCCTTGACAGTGAAGTGAAAACTATTTTCTTTTTAGGTAAATTACCCTTTCTGTTCATGATATGACACAATGTTACCAAGAAAAGTTGTTCAGAATGAAACTCTGGCAAAGTACCGTGTACAGTTCAGTACAGTTATTAAACCGCTCTTGAAATAAGTGAAAATACAAAGTGTTATTAATGCAAAATTAGTTTTAATTTGGGTGTAGTGTTGCAGCTAAGTACTAGCAGCGTTTTAAGGTCAGTCCCATTGATATACGTAATAGCAGTGGCCCAAGATATACTAAACTTACCTACTCGGAATTTGCAACAATTTTATTGAAAGTCTGAAATTGATAAGAGCAACGATACCTTGCGACAAGGTTAAATTGCTCCGAGCTGCTCGCCTCAGTACCGATACACATTCAAAAACTGAGGTTATTCCACTCCTTCAAAAATTTAACAGCTGGTCATGTCTAATACTTGCAAAATATGCTCCATGAACCATTTCCAATGCGGACTCTTCATCAAACTGCGATGGTTGCAACGGTTCTGTTTATCTGGACTGCTTGGAGATTCCTATTACGCGCGATGAAGCTATGCGACTAACTAGATCAAAAACTAGAAGTGTTAAGATTTACTGCCCTGCATGTTCAGTTACTATAAATAATTTTGCTGAACTAAAGCAGCTGATCATCGAGATGAAAACTGAACTTGATGGTCGCCTTACAGCGTTAGAAGACAAGCTGACAATTTCCAAAAACACACCAACTGCAAATAACCCAGAGGCGTTTGAAACGATTGTGCGCGAAGTCCGTAACCGAATGGAACGAGAATGTAATGTAATATTCTACGGAATACCCGAAACTGCCGAAGAAAATGACTGCGTGAATAAAGTATTCACTCTACTCACAAATCAAAACCACATCTCTAGTGTACAAAATTTAACGCTAACTCGCTTTGGGACAATTAATAAAAATTGCAACAACCGCGTCCCATGCGTGTCAAATTAAATAATAAAAAAATTGTACTAAATGTACTCCGTAACCAGAGCTGGGCAAATTACTTTTAAAAAGTAATTAATTACTAATTACCAATTACCTCCCAATGCAGTAGTTTAATTACCAGAGATTCAATTACTCACAGGAAATAGTAATTCAATTACCAATTGCTTAGTAAATGTAATTGTACAACATCAATTACTTTTTCAATTACTTTCAATAAAAATTATTGTTATATACGTAGTTTTATTTAGTAGAACCTTCTTGCAAGTTGCAACTATCATTAGTGGTGTGTCGATTCATAATCTTAATCTAAGAATGCTTAATTTTTATGTTTTGTTAGTTATAGTAACCTACATACTCTTTTACTTTTGAAGGTTTTTTGATAATTAAATCTTATAGCTACCTGCACCGTTCACCAAAACCAAAAGTTTTTAGTTTGTTTTGAAGTAAGATTTAAGTAAATAAATAAATTCAAAGATAACGATTATACAGGGTCTCCCAAAAAAAAAATGCGACACCGATTTGGCATAGATTCCTTAGATTATAATAAACCGATTAAACCTAATATACCTTAGTACAAAGTCCCTTCAGTAAGAAGATGTAGGGACTTGAAAGTTCAAATGTATATATTTTTTTTATATTAGTTTCCACATAGGTTATCGCACTGAAGTTGAGATTTTTATCACGATTGAGGATTTAGTTGCCGAGGCCCGTAGGCCCCACATGAGAGATAAAAAGGAACTTCCAGTGCCGTGGGGTACATTGTTTTTTAAATCGCGAAATTACAACATTTTAACCAACTTTTGTAAGTTATGTTGACGTCGGTTGACGTTTACCTATCGTCCAGCCGCCTACAAAAAGTCGTAAAACAACGGATTACTTCACTGCCCATTTCTCGTATTTTATTTGAGGATTTCGACGTTCATCACTGCCGATTTCGACGTTCTTCACTGCCGATTTCGAGGTTCTTCACTGATTTTTTTTAAATATGAAGAAATCTCGAATTTCATTTTGGCTACGTTTTGTAATTATATTAGAAAAAATAGCACACTGAATATGTTATAAAAGTAATTTTTCCATGTTCGTAATAAATTAATCCACTCGTTTTGCATCGCTCGCCCGTAAATTAAACGTTGAAAAACTCACTTTTCTTAACTTGTAGAACAATGTACTATTAAATACGCCTAACATGAAGCTGAATGACGAAAATATGTAACTTACCTAAGTATACAGGGTGGAGCATTGGAATTTTTAATTGTTTGACATCAAATTCCTATTTAGATTTTGTAGAACACTACGTGGTGATTCAACTGGCGCAACTTGAGTATTTTTTGTTGGCTCAGTTAGAAAATATTTTTTACCCTTCTATACGAAAGTAACATTTTTTGTCGCCTGTTAGGGGTTTCCCGAAAATATACGTTTGGTTCTCTGGTCGGTTTCCAATGGCAGTGGGAGGGAATATAATACATTGACTACAGTTGCCATTAGAAATCAACTAACCTCCTGGTTTTCATATTTAAATATTTTTGAATGCAGCTGAATACAAGAGATTGTCACATCATAAAATGTAAAAGTGTTGAATGTATAACTCTGGACTAAAACGTAAATTCCTCCCTTGCATGATTACAATTGATTAGGTACTGTTCTCGCTAACGCTGAAGAATTAAACTACATCCGCGGGAGGGAATGATACATTTTACTCCCTAGTAATACAAATAGCTATAAAAAATGTATTAGGTAACTTGAAATTTTAAAACAAAATATCAATTTGGTGTTGATCAGGGACTGTTGAAAGTTGACAGGTGACTGATAAACCTAGTTCAAAACCGCTGATTGAAATAAGAATTTTTACAGCAGATACAAAAACAGCTACAAACTATGACAACTAAGACTGTTTTATCTAACGAGATCGTATCAACAATAAAAGATGTTACCATTCCAACTACTTAAACTTTTTGAAAACAAAAGACAGGTAAATTGACATAATTGAGGATACTTATTCTTTCACAAGTCCAAACACTAACATGTACCTATATTTTACAGATTGTTATAGTAATTGTCCATTTGTCCTACATTTTAAACCAACGTTTCTGATGAAGCTAAAATGACTTAGCGAAACGTAAAAGATATTTTTAAATAACGATAAATTTAATAGTGTAATGACAAAAACGACAAAATTTTTTACTTACGTTGTTAAAAAAATGTAAATTAGGTGATTTTATCTCTACATCTGTAAAATAGATCTTTTTGTGAGGAAAGTAGGATCCTTTTGGGTAGTCTTATTTCCGATCCAGTGAACGTCTGTTTTATAATTTCACTTAAAAAAATAACCAAACAAGAACAAAATTTTCAAACGAGCCGGTACTTCACACCATAAAAAAGTAAATTAAGAGTCCAAAAGCCAAACCTAATCGGCGGTCAACAGGACTTTATTTGTCGACTTTGCTAAGTATTGCAAAGACTGAGATTTGGATTCGCAGCGATTAGTAATGTCAAATACGTGACATAAACATTATTCCTTCTGAAGCGATGATAAGGGAATTTTCAGGCGCAAATCTGACGTATAGTATCCGAGATCAGATTACCGAGTTAAAAACAAACAATAAACCACTATTAAAGTTCGATACCTTCAACAGAATTAAATTGATTCAATAATATTAACCCTAATATTCTCTCCAAATTGTACGTAAAAACCCTAGAAAAGTAGCTAATCACATTTTACTAAAGTTTGTTGTTAACAGCCTCTTTAGATCCCCTAGAATTAAGAACTTGTCCCCAAATCTGCAACACTGCTCGTGACGCGTCGTACAAAATACGATAGTTGCTATTTTCGACTCGCCAGAAAAATTAGGCTTCTATTGGTCGGGGTAAACCCTATTGCGGTTTGCTTAATATGTAACTTATTTCATTTTTTGCGTTCTAGAGATTTGGCACCCAATCAGTAATTCAGTAATTGAAATACCACAAAGCAATTCAATTACCTTGAGTAATTTCAATTACCACAGGTAATTCAAATACTTGTAAAGTAATTTAAATACTTAGAGTAATTTAATTACACAAAAGTAATTGAGTGATTGAATGTAGTAAGTAATTAATTACTTTCCAAAAGTAATTTTCAAGTACTTTTTAACAAAAATGGCAATTCCCAATTACAATTACCGCATTTTGAAAAGTAATTCAATTTCAAGGCAAATACACAAAAAGGAATTTAATTAGTAATTTAATTAAAAAGTAATTAATTACTACCCAGCTCTGTCCGTAACAAACTCAAAGTTTCTCCGCTATTCAAAAACATATCAGTTGAGGATGATTGGACTCCCTTCCAAATAAAACTTTTGAAGGATGCACGTGAAGAACTGAAACAACGGCTAGACGCTGGCGAATCTAACTGTACTATAAAATATATAAAAGGAGTACCTCAAGTTGTCGATCTTTCAAAAAACTAAATACGAACATAGCTCAGAAGCCTCCCATAGTTCACACATATAGCATCAAGTACATTAACATAGCTTGCCTAAACACTAAATTTCATAAACCTAATTTTATCATTTTAACAGAAACTTGGCTATCTGATGAAATACCCAGCTCCATAATGCATATAAATAACTACACTTTATACCGATCTGACAGAGAAAATAGCAAACAGGGAGGAAGAGTTTGTATATATATCTGTAACAGATTTCTAATTGACCACAAAGTTATCAGTATTAACAAAAGATTGTCTGACATTGAAAGTTTGTGGCTAGATATTACTGGCCCATCTTTAAGTTTTTGTTGCGCTTGTATCTATCGGCCTCCTAGTGCATCAGCGAAAGAAGATGCTGAACTAATTTGAGCATTGTGACAAGCCACATCTGTTCACAACAGTCTGTACATAACTGGAGATTTCAACTTTCCAAAGATAAAATGGCCTATTGTGGCACCTACCTCTTTAACTGAGGCATCAGCTGAAGAAGTAGGTGATGCCTCTACACTGTTTACTGATATGATCCTGGAGAGTGATTTTACTCAACTAGTTACAGAAAATACCAGATTCAGGGTTAATCAAAACCCTTCCCTCCTTGATCTAATACTGACCAACGACGATAATCTTGTGTCTGACATTTCATATCACCCCTCAATTGGCTGTTGAAACCGTATCACTATTATATCAACCTTACAAATAAGAATTATCATTGCCCTAAATTCACTTCTAATGTAATAATCAAGTATGACTATCAAGCAGTTAATCAGGAGCTAGCAATGCATGATTAGAATGATATATACTCAGTCAGTAATATTTCCGAGAAATGGGAATTGTTTTCTTCTGTTATACAGACTACTTTAGCAAACAATTGTAACACGTTTACGATTAAACACAATGTTTTAAAGCCATGGATTAACCACAATTTAATACGTCGAGCAAAATTTAAACACTTATTGTGAAAAGGATTCAAACGAACCAACCATAGAGACGATTTCTTAATTCATAGAGAGTATTCCAACCAATTATCACTTGACATTGCCCAAGCCAGAGAGGACTATGAAAACGGCCACATCGCAAAGGGCCCTAAAGCTGTTTATAAACATGTACGCAGAACAATTGGTTCAAAAGTTTCGGCACCCCTACTATGCAAACCTGATGGTTCGCTGTGTACTAGTAACTTGGAATTGACTAACGTGCTTGCTTCACAGTTTGTAGGAACCTACACTATTGAACGGGATGTCCCAATTCCTACTATAAAATCTATCCCCAATAATTCTTTCTTACGTTCTGTTGAGTTCACAGAAGAATTAGTGAGACAACAATTATCTAAATTGTCTCTGCAATCTGCTCGGGGTCCAGATAAGATTACTTCTGCTACTTAAAAACTGCGCTAAAGTTCTGGCTTCTCCACTAACTTACATAATGAAATACTCACTAAATGACAGCAAATTACCTAAAGCCTGGCTTACAGCAGTTGTAACACCCATTTTTAAAAAAGGCGACAAGTTGGACGCAGCTGATTATCGACCTATCAGCTTAATGTCTGTATGTTCAAAAGTCATGGAGCGTATCGTAGCCAACAAACTTATACAGTTTCTAATAGATAATAACTGTTTGCCTTCTACTCAGCACGGATTTATACCTGGTCGATCAACTGTTATCAATTTGCTTATGTGTCTAAACCAATGGACCCAATCAGTGGACAATAACTGCCCAGTAGACGTAGTATTCCTAGACTTTTCTAAAGCCTTTGACAAAGTTTCAAAGCGCATCTCCTAGCAAAACTACAACATGTTGGTGTCCGTGATCAGCTTCTACACTGGATTCAGGCTTTCCTGAGTTCACGTTTGTTCCACATTAAAGTTGGAGATTTCCTGTCGTCTCAGTTTGAAGTTACCTCTGGTGTACCCCAAGAGTCGGTCCTTGGACCGATTGCTTTTCTAATTTATGTATCAGACTTGCCTTACCTAATTAAAACTAACACTACAATGTTCGCTGATGATACAACAGTTTTTGCCAATCCTCTTAGCCAATATGATCAGCTACAGGAAGATTTATGCCAACTAGAAAAATGGTGCAATATCTAGTGCATTCCTCTCAATCCTGACAAATGCACTGTTATGCATATTGGCTACAACAATCCCACATTGAACTATACCATTTCAAATTTCATTGTAAGATCTGTAACTTGCCAAGTGGATTTGGGCATTACAATAACTAATAATTTAAATTGGTTAAGTGAAACTGTTAAAGTGGTTAGAACAGCAAATTCAGCACTATTTATGCTATCCAAAACATTCCAAAGGCCCGATGCTTCACTTGGTCTACTACTTTATTAAAGCTACATATGACCTATAATCGAGTATGCTAACTCAGTATGGTCCCCGAATTACGTTAAGAATCAAAAACTACTAGAAGAAGTTCAACGAAGGGCTACTTGGATATTCTCATATAGATCGTTGACTACCATACTAGACTGAGAAAACTACGTTTAACCACATTAAATGAAAGGCGATTACGAAGAGATTTGATATTGATTTATCACATTCTTCACCAAGATTTTTCGTGCTATTTATCTGATCTGTATGAACGTAACCGTGACGAACGTTTGAGGGGACACTGGTTCAAGCTATCGAAGGAGAAATTCTGAACAGCAGTTCGTCAACAATTTTTATCAAATAGAGTTTTTCAAGCGTGGAACAGATTGCCCGACAAGATAGTTCATGCTGCTTCCATTACATTCTTCAAGGCCGGTTACGATCAAGCTTTAACTAGTGGTAGCGCAGTAAGTGCGGGACTCTAGCAGCTAGTATACGTCTAATTTGTATACAACATGTGTTGTGCAAAGCAAGGGATTATGGCCTGTTTTTATGAATTACGTTTTTGTGTGATCGCTTATTTTTAATTACTCAACTTATATACAGAATTTGAGAAAACATGAAATGATAACTAATGAACAAAGTAGCAGTTATTCTTATTTTTATTTCTACATTTTTGTATTATATCAATTCAATTAATTAACCATTCATGTTAGAAAAACTTTTTTTTGTTTATATTTTAATTAAGCAAATTAAGAAACTTTAAGTTGTTCCTAGAAGGAATATTTTTGTTTGTGTTAATAATAATTTACTCAATTTCACTAGCTTAGTTTCCTAAATGTTCTGAATTGTGTTCTGTACTGTACTCAAAATTATATACGAATAGCATTGTGAGCAATATAGGCTTAAGCCTCTGTTCTTTACACCGTTCTAAATAAAATAAAAATTTCAGTAAGTTCTACCTCCTTAGATGAAACCGTTACTTTTAGATTAAATAAAATAGACTGTATTTTCTTTTTAAGTAAACTACCCTTTTCATTTATAATACAGCAACATTTTACTAAGAAAAGTTATTCAGAATGAAAAATTATGTCCCTATACAAAATTTCAAGAAATTCCACCTACTTAGATCAAACCGTCATTATTAATAAATACAATTTTAACGATTTAATTTAAGTACGTAGATCTTCCTGAAATTTTATATAGGGCCATAATTTATCATTATGGACAACTTTCCTTGGTAAAAATTTGCCATATAATGAACGGAAAGGGTAGTTTACCCGAAAAGAAAATAGTTTTCGCTTCATTATCAAGGCTGTTTTTTCAAAAACTGCAAATATTATTAAAATTATCTTCAAACCAAGCAAGACCTAATCCCACAATCTTAAAATAAAATTCAAAATTTTTTAGTAAATCTCACCTCTTGTAACATCAATCCTGGGACACACTGTATAAGCACCTCTATCGTAAATTAAAAAGTTTATTGTATTGCAGAATTATTCAAGTCATTTTCGTAAACTTAAGAATCAGCAAATTTAAATAATTTTACACAATATGCTTCAACTAAATGGCCCTAAAATAAAACCAACAGAAATAATGATATCGATCCAATATCTTCGCTTCTAAAATTCTTTACAAAGAAAACTTCTGCACCTTTGTGACAGCTGTAGCTACATAAACATTTACCAAAATCTACTTTCAAATCATAAATTCAACAATCAATTCTTAAAGAGGTACGCCAGAACATCAAAAATAAATAAGACACCAGGAACTTCAAACTTATATTTTAAAAAACTACTGATGTGTAAGTGGAAAAGTTTGCCGCCATTGGTTGGACAGTCACTGTACAATAACGTTAATTAATATTAATTAAATATATTAAAAACACCCAAGTTAACAACTACCAGTCTCATTTTCGAATAGTACAAACATGAATAAGACAGCTCTCAAACTTTTCACTACAATAAGAAATAACATCTTAGAAACGTAGAGTATATGACGCTACTTCTATACAAAACAAAGACTACATTATAAGGAGGCATTGTCAATGATGAAAAACTTTTTCCTATATTTCAAATGTTTTCCACTGCAAGACGTAACACCTTCGAAACATACAGTATCCGATACTAATTTTATACAAAACAAAGACTACATTATAAGAACACGTCAAAATTGAAAAACTTTTTTGCATATTACAAATGCTTACCACTACAACAAGAAATAACACCTTAGGAATGTACAGTATATAATACTAATTATATACAAAACAAAGACTACATTATAAGGAGGCATTGTCAAAGATGAAAAACTTTTTCCTATATTGCAAATGTTTTCCACTACAAGACAACACCTTAGAGACATATAGTATCTGCTCCTAATTTTATACAAAACAAAGACTACATTATAATAACACGTCAAAATTGAAAAACTTTTTGCATATTACAAATGCTTACCACTACAACAAGAAATAACACCTTAGGAATGTACAGTATATAATACTAATTATATACAAATCAAAGACTACATTATAAGGAGGCATTGTCAATGATGAAAAACTTTTTCCTATACTTCAAATGTTTTCCACTGCAAGACGTAACACCTTAGAAACATACAGTATCTGATACTAATTTTATACAAAACAAAGACTACATTATAAGAACACGTTAAAATTGAAAAACTTTTTTGCATATTACAAATGCTTACCACTACAACAAGAAATAACACCTTAGGAATGTACAGTATATAATACTAATTATATACAAAACAAAGACTACATTATAAGGAGGCATTGTCAAAGATGAAAAACTTTTTCCTATATTGCAAATGTTTTCCACTACAAGATAACACCTTAGAGACATATAGTATCTGCTACTAATTTTATACAAAACAAAGACTACATTATAATAACACGTCAAAATTGAAAAACTTTTTGCATATTACAAATGCTTACCACTACAACAAGAAATAACACCTTAGGAATGTACAGTATATAATACTAATTATATACAAAACAAAGACTACATTATAAGGAGGCATTGTCAAAGATGAAAAACTTTTTCCTATATTGCAAATGTTTTCCACTACAAGACAACACCTTAGAGACATATAGTATCTGCTACTAATTTTATACAAAACAAAGACTACATTATAAGAACACGTCAAAATTGAAAAACTTTTTTGCCTATTACAAATGCTTACCACTACAACAAGAAATAACAGCTTAGGAATGTACAGTATATAATACTAATTTTATACAAAACAAAGACTACATTATAAGGAGGCATTGTCAAAGATGAAAAACTTTTTCCTATATTTCAAATGTTTTCCACTACAAGACATAACACCTTAGAAACATACAGTATCTGATACTAATTTTATACAAAACAAAGACTACATTATAAGGACACGTCAGTTGAAAAACTTTTTCGCATATTGCAAATGCTTACCACTACAACAAGAAATAACACCTTAGGAATGTACAGTATATAATACTAATTATATACAAAACAAAGACTACATTATAAGAAGGCATTATCAAAGTCGAAAGATTTTTTCCCATAGTGCAGATGCTTTCCATTACAGTAAGAAATAACATCTTAGAAATATACAGTATACAGAGTGTCCCAAAAAGTTGGGACCCCGATTTGGCGTTGATTCCTTAGGTCATAATAAATCGATTAAAACTAATATACCTTAGTACAAAGTCCCTCCAGTATGAAGTTATAGGGCTTTGAAGTTCATTTGTTATTTTTTTCTTTTTATGTTAATTTAAACAAATGTAAAGACATCGATTTCAATTTTGGCATACATGCTTACTATTATGTACTGCACTAGTAAAAAATTTTTGATACAGTAGACTTCACTGGAAGAGGCACTTTACCTATATTTTAAAACTCTTTTTAGCTCTAACTTTGTTACCTATAACATTTATTTAAATTTTAGGTTATTATCCGAAAAGGGATTAAAAAGTATAAAAATTAAGTGCTCTTAGTTCATAAGCGTAAAGGCAACCATTTACCTTAAAATGCCCATCAAAGGTTTTTGGTTGTCATCAAGACATGCAATTAGTAAGTAATAATGATCACGAAAACAATGGGTAATGATTGTGATCTAGTAAACAACAATGATAAATGAATTAATAACGTCGGTGACATAATTTTTTTCTCTTTTGTGCTTACGGAAATGCTGCGACATAACGATATCGTTGCGTCGCAGCATTTTTGTAAGCACAAAAGAGAAAAAAGTATGTCACCGACGTCATTCATTGATTTATTATTGTTGTTTACTAGATCACAATTATTATCCATTGTTTTTGTGATCATGGCTACTTGATAATTGCACGTCTTATTGACAACCAAAAACCTGTGATTGGCATTTTAAGGTTAACGGTTGCTTTTATGCTTATGAACTAAGAGCACTTTATTTTTACGCTTTTTAATTCTCTTGTAGATAATAACCTAAAATTTTAAAATATGCTATAGATAAAAAAGTTACAGGTAAAAAGTTACAGTTCCTCTTACAGTTAAATCTAGTTTATGAAAATGTTATCATTAGTGCAGTACACCATGTGTACCAAAATTAAAATCGGTATCTTTAAATTTGTGAAAATTAACATACAAAGAAAAAATAACAAATTGAACTTTAAGGCCCTATAACTTCTTACAGGAGGAACTTTGTACTAAGGTATATTAGTTTTAATCAATTTATTATTACCTAAGGAATCTATGACTAATTGGTGTCACATTCTTTTTGGGACACCCTGTATAATACAAATTCTATACATATAAAACAAAGGCTACATTATAAGGAGACATTATCAAAGTCGAAAGGCTTTTTCTCCCATTGCAAATACTTTTCGCTACAACAAAAAATATCACCTTAGGAACATACAGTATCTAATGCCAATTTTATATGAAACAAAGGCTATATTATAAGGAGACATTATCAAAGTCAAGAGACTCTTTCTCACATTCATACTCTTGGAAGTATTCCAGTGGAGGAATTTCATACTCTTCCGTGCTAAAGAAAGCTGGGATGAATTCCACCAAGTAATTTAAAAAAGCATGTAGGTGATCTTGCAATAACTCAAGAACCCTTTTGCTAAAATTCCTGCCTTTGAAAACTTGACCCATTCTAAGCAAAAAACGCAGTAAATGTATGGGTCCATAAATGGCTGACATTGGCCTGTCAGGATACTGCTGTCGAAGTTGTTTTAGTTGCAACTTCTCGAATTGGTACAAAACTTGTGATTCAAACAATCCATTAAAGTACTTTTTTATGCAGTTGGTAATTTCAATTGCACACGATACCACATCGGGATTAGCATCCTTCTCACATTTTTTGTAGTCTATATAATTATTGAAAATCTCATTAACTGTTATTCCTGCTGGCAAATTTACAAGCATTTGATGTGTTATAATATACTGTCGATCTTCTACAAGCCAAGCTCTTAATTCAGCTGGCATTTTTATGTCACATTTGGGGGAACCTTGTTCAGTCGTTTCACTTTGACTGTTATTTGAACTGGAACTTGAAGCGCTCGCGTGTTTGCGTTTTGTACCTTGAGGTAACGTGTCACTATGTTGACTAGAAGTACTTGGTTCTGCATCTGCATTAGGTGTCAAAACTGATTTGACGAGTTTAGATCTTTTTGTCGGCGTTGTCTTTGCACGATGAGCCATATATAGCTGTTTTTGCTTAGCAACGTTTTCGTCACTATACTTTATCAGACGGCTTTCGAGGACCCATTCGTCCCACCTGAAACAAGTTTTTAGTCAAAACAAATTACGACACCAGTCCCAGCTAATACCTTTCATGCCATCCGATATAATGAATCAAGTACTTCACTCGACCGTGCTCTGTAACCTTTACTTGCAAACACTCTGCGTCTTGTAGTAAAGCGTTTTCATAGCATAATACCTTCTCACCTGTTATTGACAAATTAAAAAGATGTAGAACTATTAGTAGGTACCTACTTTAAATTACCTTGTGAAAATGTTGGCGTTGGCGGCATTTTTATTAGCTTTGCAGCTATGTAAATCAGCAAATAACCTACAATCAACTAATCCACAGAATAAAACAATTGTTTTATGTGAATAAAACAATTGTTTTATTCTGTGACTAAACTTAAACTAACCTTCAACGGTTTAAGCGTGGCGTGCCGTGCCGCCAATCGCGAGAATTCAGATGGCCCAAGGCGACGCACGCGTGCGCAGTACCTATTGTTTTATGGCGGTAAATTCAAATTTTAATTGTGTCCCAACATTATTTGAATTTATTTAAAACAATGCTTTTCTAAGAACAAATATTTCTTTCCTAGATATATAAAACCAAGTAATTGAAGTTTATGCTGTAGAAAGCTTTTTAACAGCTACAAAACTACTAAATTGCAGATAACTACACAACAAATTATATAGGAAATCTAACAAAAAATTATATAATTTGTAAATCAAATCAAAACATTCAAATTAGAAATTAGAGTACCTATACTCTACTAATATTTAATGAATAACATAATTACAACAAATAAACCAAACAACACTTTTTAACACTTAAATAATTATTAAATTGCACATAAATTAACACAAAAATATGCAATCTAGTAAAAAGTAATATAATGGTATTGTTGGAAAGGGTATAATATTAGCAATAAAGGCGCTATTAGCCGAGACTTTTTTGGTAATCGGATGCTGTATAGGTACAGGGTGATTTATAACGTACGGGGGAGATCTTTAGGGTAGATAGATTGGACTAAAGTAAACATTTTTTATTATTATTATTATTATTAATTACAATTGCAGAAATAAATCTATTACGCCCAATATACAAAAAACAGGTCTGTATGAAGAAAAAAATTAAGTAAAACTAAACTTAAATATTATGCACAAGAGTCGTATCTACTTTTGAAAGCGCTGACACTTGGAGCGGTCACAACAGTCGGGAAGAGCGTACGAATTGGTGAATATCTGGTTTGCTAAGAAATGTCTGTGAGAAGTTCTGAAAAACTCCTTTGTTAGCTTCAATGAATGTCCTCTTAAGCGATCGTTTATGTTACACGTAAAAATAGTTTTGAGATTTGTGGAAAGTTTGTTGTGGAGTATTTGGTAAGTTAATATGGCATCTCCGCGACGTCGCCGGTCCTGTAAGAAGGGAAGTTCCAAACGAGATAGACGTTCTTCCTAAGACATCCTTCAAGACCCAGAGACCATGCGGCTGGCAGCTCGTTGTGTTCTTTCCATGAGTTGTATATCCCTGACCAGAGAGCGGCCGGTGAGGTCAGATGTAAGATTTATACCGACTCAAGAACAAACTTGGGTCTAATTGCTGGAAGCTTTAAGAAAGTAAATATTTTTATTAGCTTTTTTATCTTTGCTTGAACTTGTTCAGACCATTAATAAACATTTGATGAAAACCCAATAATAAAAAAGTTACAGTGGTTTAAAGATCTTAAAAAAAGTTTCCCACTGATTGAGTACTGCTGAAATTAAGTTGTTTTCCAGAGATTTTTTCCAAAGAAACAAGATTTCTTTGTTTCTTTGGAAACAATGTAATTTCAAACAGAGAAAAAAGACACAGTGGTCACTCCAATGCTAAATCCTAAAACTAATTTATATTTCAATGTCATTATTAATTTTTTATAATTACTTATTGTCTTATAATTAAAAAAGAACGAATTTGAATTTTTTATCGTTTAACAAAAAAATTTTTTACAACTTATTTGAAAACTTGGTGTACATAATCTTAATTTTTGATTATGTATTAACTTATTTTTAATTTTTGGTAATGTAAAAATGTCTTTTTATTACATTAAGCACGGTTTTTAAAATAAGATAAATTTAACAAAGACTAAAATTATGAAAAAGAAATAGAACAATAGCTACATAAGTATAAAAATTCACCAAAATGACAAAAATTGTTCAAAATGCTTCCTCTGCTTTTCAACACACAGTAGAGCACGACAAATTCAATTTCTCAACACTTGGGAAATTGTTCTCGTAGCAATGTTGATGCGATGGCGCAACTCTTCAATGGTATCAACTTCAGTTGCATGTACCTGGTCTTTCAGGTATCCCTGTAAGAAGAAGTCCAGTGGGTTAAGATCAGGACTGCATGGGGACATTGAATAAATCCACCCACGCCGACTCACCGTTACGGAAAGGTATGATCGAGATAATCTCTTACAGGACGACTAAAATGTGATAGACAGCCATCATGCATAAACCACATGTTATATCGCACAACCAATGGAACATCTTACCTATCATGGAACCTTACAAGCACCAAATCAGGAGGAGGTGGCATAGTCATAGCCATAAGAAGTAATTTAGAAGGTAGTCTTATTAAAATAAATGAAGTCAGCATAGAACAGCTGTTCGTACTTTGCAAATATGGGAATGAAGCGTTTATTATAGGTGGAGTATATATACCACCACAATCAAATGCTGCAACTTTCTCGCTCCACTGTGATTCAATCGAAGGAATATTTCAAAATTACCCTTCTCATAAACTACTAATCATTGGTGACTACAACCTCCCAGAAGCCACCTGGTCAAACGACGAATATGGCATCAATGTAACATGTCTTCAAGGTTCATCCGCCATGGTTCTAGGTCAGTGCTTTGGATTCTTTCAAATGTGTCAAGTTAATGCCATTCCTAATAATAGAAATGTCTTCTTAGACCTAGCTTTTAGTAACTTTAAGGTTATTGATATTTCGAACTCAGATGATCCTATTTTTCCAAATAGCCAGCACCACTTGGCTTTATGATGTTGTTTTTGTCGTGGATAACAGTGATCATAACAACAATAATAACTTGAGGTTAGATGAATATTATTATGATTTTAGAAACACTAATTATGAGGCGCTTAATAATTATCTAAATACTGTTCAATGGAATACTGTCCTTAATGGTACCGATCTTGATCAAGTAATTCGTGAATTTTATGAAATTTTAAACATAGGTATAGCCCTATTTACTCCACTCAAGCACTTCAAATCATCCACTTTTCCGAAATATTTTAATACAGAATTAAAAAAGTTAGTATTAGAAAAAAAGGTAGACCACAAACTTTATGTAACTACGAAAAATGATGCTGATTATTTGCTATTTGCAAATCTAAGATCAAGGTGTAAAGTATTGTCAAAGTTGTGCTACAACAACTATATTAACAAAGTAGACGATTCTCTAAAAGCCGATCCTAGAATGTTTTGGAAATTTGTAAATAGCAAGAAATCTCTACCAAGTAGTTTACCTAAGAGTATGTTTCTTGATGACGTCACTAGTTCAAACGGAGAAGATATTGTTAATATTTTTGCAGACCATTTTGCTACAGTTTATTCGAATCATCATGCATCCAGTCATCCTATGGCACATAATGTGGCTAACAACATTCATATCTCATGTCCTAAGCTGTCAATTACTGATGTTTATAATAAAATTGCACATCTACCGAATAGACTCACTATGGCACCTGATGGAATTCCCAATATATTACTTATAAAATGTATACATTCATTAACGGTGCCTTTAACGATTCTATTTAATAATTCATTGAAGTTTGGTGTATTTCCTACCATGTGGAAAGATACTTATATTATGCCAATTTTTAAGTCAGGTGAAAGAGAGAATGTAAGGAACTATCGCAGTGTATGTATCCAGTCCTCCATCCCCAAACTATTTGACAGTCTAGTGTACGACCAGCTAAGCTGGTCTTGCAAAGGTTTAATAATTAATGAACAGCATGGTTTTAGTCATGGTAGATCTACAGTAACCAACTTACTACTTTATCAGAACTCTATATCGGACGCCTTGGAGAATCTGTGTCAAATGGATTCTGTTTACACAGACTTTTCCAAGGCGTTCGATAGGGTTAATCATGAAATCCTAACTGAAAAACTGAGTCTGATAGGCTTTGATGAGGGACTAATACACTGGATTCAAAGTTTCCTCAGCTGTCGCAAACAAAAAGTGAAGTTTAGCAATTATTGCTCTAAAGAAATTGCAGTATTATCAGGCGTCCCACAAGGATCCCACTGTGCACCCCTCTTATTTAATCTATTCGTCAATGATATCAGTCATTTTATAAATCACTGTAGTTTTCTGCTATTTGCAGATGACCTTAAGTTGTATAAAAAAATAACATCCTATGCTGATTCAGCCTTAGTTCAGGATGATCTCAATAATTTGATGGATTGGTGTAACGAGAACCTCCTCTACTTAAATACTGACAAGTGTTACACAATAAGCTTTTATAAAATTAGTAAAAAATTTGATACCTCTTATTTTATTGGTAACAGTGCACTTAAGTCTGTTAATTCTATTAAAGATTTGGGAGTGATCTTTAATAATCAGTTGAACTTCACCGAACATTTAAACACTCTTTCCATTAAGTCGTCAAAGCTACTTGGCTTCGTATTAAGGAACTGTAAAGAATTGTCTGTACCATCTATTAAAGGCGTTTTTTGTGCCTTGGTCCGTTCACAGCTTGAATATGCTTCAATGATATGGTCTCCACAGTATCCGATTCATATTAATACTCTTGAAAATGTTCAGAAAAGATTTTTAAGATTTTGTGCCTTTAAAGTAGGTAATCCTGTAATTGACCATAACTATGAAGTAATTCAAGCCGAAGTTTGTTTAACATCATTAGAACATCGTAGAATGATATCAGATTTATGTTTCATGTATAAATTAATTTACTCTTATATTGATTGTCCTGATCTACTTGCCTTAATTAGTTTTAAAGTTCCAAACCGTGTCTTAAGGGAAAACAACTTATTTTATGTTAAATTTCATCACACTAATTATGGCAGACATTCAGCCATTGACCGGTCTCTGGAAGTGATTAATAGAAATAATTTAGATTTGTTTAAGGGCTCTTTAAACCAATTCAAATGTAACTTAAAATTACTTTAAGGTCATTGGATTGTACTGTTATATTTGTGGTCTAGATGGTTGTGATTTTATTATATATCTGTGATACACTATGTATATACGTAATAATGTAAGCTTCATTCAGCTGTACTTATATAATATGTTGTCTGTTTATAAGTTTGTTTATACTGTGTTGCCAATCATTTAACATTTATCATTGTTATTTTTCAGTTTAGGTGTTTACTACTGTTATTACTTTTTGTTTCTATTATATTGTGTAATGGGGTTTTCCCGTGGAATAAATAAATAAATAAACATCTTCTAGCAGTCCAGGTAAAACTTCTTGTAAAAAATGCAAGTAAGATTCGCCATTGAGATGTGCCGGCAATTCGAAAGGCCCTATTAAGGTGTCGTTCACAATTCCAGCCCATAAATTAAAACTGAAACATTTCTGAAAGTTACTTTGGCAGATTGCATGAGAACTTTCAACAGCCCATGTGTGAGCATTGTGGAAGTTGAGCTTACCATTCCTGATGAAACAGCATTCGTCAGTTACCAGTATGTTTGTTGGAAAACTGGTTTCTGCTTTCGTATGATTGAACAGCCACTCACAAAACTGCTGCCGCAACGGATAATCGTCGAGAGTAAGTCCTTGTACCCTTTGGAAATGAAAAGTGTACAAACCGTTCATCTTCAATGTGCGCCAAACAAAGTTCTGAGAAACATTAGCTTCCTGGGCAATTTGGCATGTACTAGTTGTCGATTCAGCATCTACCCTTTCCAATACTTTTTCTTCACCATCAACTGCGTGTCAACTTGGTCTTCCACCATCATGACCCTTATGTGGTTGTAAATCCCCAGTCTCCCTTCCCCGATGAAATACTCGGAGAAATGTATTTTCAGGAGTCGGTTTATTTGAAAATTTTTCTAAATATCTACACCTTGCTCGTGCAGCACTTTCATTGGCAGCTCCATAAACTATTATCACGTGCATGTATTCATCGTTAGCTTAATTCATCATATTATCCGAACTAATAACTTAACAACCACTAATAACAAATCTTAAATTTGATGTGTTCAAATTTATTGAAATGTCAATTTGACATTTTCCTAAATTTCAACGGCAAATTGCCTTATTTTTTTATTATTCAACGGCTCTCAATAGTTGCTACAAAAAATAAAATAATGCTTATGCTGTTACCATTAACATAGTTATATTTTTCAGGATTAACGACAGTATATGCCCAATCTGTGCTTACAATTTTGCCCAGTGTTTCCAGCAAAACAAGAACATCTGTGTTTACAATATAAAACAGATCTTTAGTATTTTCACTAAGAACAAACACAATGCTGTTACTCATCACTTGTATTTTTTCCATCAGTTCTACAGATGGAACTTTAATTAACTTATTAAATACATTCTTTTGAAGTCTGTTATGAGCAGGATCTAAGAGCCTTCTTTCATAGTAGTCCATAAACTTAGTTAGAATAAAGTCAACCATTTGCGTTATGTTAAAAGCTTTCACTCTATTAAATATTTTTTCTTTTACTAATTTCATTGCAGCTTCTGTATAGTTATTGGTATGGTTTTCATTCAGATACGAGGGGAGAATCAAAAGTGATCTACCTAGCTATAAAAGAAAAGACTCACAGGAAATTTTATTTATTGTTTTTCAATGTAATCACCTCCTAATTCAAAAAAAATGTAGAATCTTGCTCCGTGAAAAATGCCGAAACGGCGCACTTGACATCTTCATCATCCGAAAATTTTCGTCTCCGTAGGTGTTTCTTCAAGTGTCAAAATAGGCAGAAGTCGCTGGGGGCCAGGTCAGGGCTGTAGGGGGGGTGGTTCAATTCCTGGAACCCCAATTCAAGCACAGCAGCTGAAGCAACGGCAGACTTATGAACAGAAGCGTTGTCATGCAAGAGCAGCACCCCACAACTGAACTTCCCACGCCGCTTCTCCAGTATCGCTGTCTTTAAGTTTTTTAAAACCCCAGCGTAATACTTCCCTGTGATTGTGTCCTTATGGAGAAGATAATCAATTAATAGCACACCTTCCATATCCCAGAAAATTGTGGCCATAATCTTCCCGGCGGACGGTTGAGAGCGAAATTTCTTTGGCGGCGGGGAACCCTTGTGTTTCCATTGAATTGATTCTTGTTTTGTCTTCAGGTCCCAATGGTGAATCCACGTTTCATCACCCGTTACTATCTTAGACAGAAATACTTCACTCCCTTCCTGGAATAGGTTCAAATTTTCTTATGAAGTCAGAACACGGTTTTCCTTCTGGAGGGACGTCAGCATTCTCGGGACCCATCTTGCACTGACCTTGCTCATGAACAAACGTTTGTGTAAGATTCTCAAAACCGATGATTCTGAAATGCCGCATTCAGTAGCTAATTGAGAAGCTTTTGAACGACGGTCTTGAAGCACAAGCTTTTCCACCTTGGCGACGATTCCGGGCGTAGTTACTTCCACAGGCCTTCCACTACGCGGGTCACCTTCAATGGACTCACGTCCCCACTTAAACTGTTTAGCCCAATATTTTATTATGAAATAGGAAGGTGAAGAGTCCCCGTATACTGCGATCATACGGTCATTGATGGTCTTTGGCCCATTTCCTTCTTTCACTAAAATCTCAATGACGGGACAGTGCTTTAAACTCAATTTTTCCATATTTTCCGCAACTAGTCACAATTAACGACCCCTCCCTAGGACAGCTGATGCGCGAATGAACCCATCTTGTCCACATTTCTTTTCTGCTCCAGTATTCAGTTTCAATATAATTAGAATAATTGGCCGATTTCATTTTCACAGTTTCATACTTTTCATAACATTCCTCTACAGTTTTTGAATACATTACCACCCTGAAGTCTTGGAAGAAATCATACTGTTGCGATTGGAGTATGCCATTTTTTAATTTTCTAAACCAACTCCAAATGCTCTGTAATAAATGGAATTAACATAGCAGGCAAATTGAGTTTTTCCAAGAATTATGTATAGCTTTCAGTTCTGCAGCAGAATCGTCTGTAAGAAATACTTGGGGACCATGAATATTTTCTCCGAATATATCACCACCCGCTATTTCTTTTAACAAAGTGAAGCCTATAATTAGTACATCTGCACTTTCAGATGAAGTTACATTTACACGCAGAGGAAACCCTCCACAGTCCCTATGGGTTAAGAGAATGAATATTCTGCCTTCCATCATGATCTATTGTGACAGAAGAATCCATAAATACCATTTTTGAGGCTGCAGCTACATCTTTATGAATTCGTTATAAAAGAGGGAGACAAATTCTAAAAAATTATATCTCTTCTTCATCACGACGTCTTGACAGACGTTTTGTGACCCAAATGGGGAAACAAGAAACAAGATATAGGTAATACAAATGTTATTTGGCATTATATTTACCCGATAACATAATCATAAAGACTATTTTTGCACTGTCTTCTCCATTTGCTTCATTATATCGTTAAACATATCTTCAAAAATTCCTGGTCAACTGAAATAAATTCTGTCAGACCATGTTTTTTTTTAATTCGTTTGTGTACAAATGATAACAAAACATATAGTCAGGACAGTACTTTCTGTTACCCAGCATTGATTCATAATTTTCAAAATTTAATTAATATTTATTTTTTTTTGTTTCGGGTGGAAATTCATGAAGTGAAAAAAAAATCATTAAAGTAGAATACCTAGACTGTGCTGCTGGTAATAAACTATAGAAATAAACTAGAACTTAATTTATACTGAATCTTTTTTTTAGGTGGGTGTAAGCATTCGGTAGCATTTTTGATATGGATTCACAGACAAAGTGAAGAACCATCACCTACTGATGTAGAGTACTACTAAAAAAAATCAAAGCTGTCAAAAGTGGGCACTACAGTAAAATTTTTAACAGTAGCAGCATTCAGTGGTGTGCCTATCAAAAGACAGCAGAACATTTTTGGAGAACGCAGTTGCTGTTGGTATTCAGGCAAAAGCGGTGTCTGAATTATTTAAATTTTATAGCGAACCAAAGTTTAAACCTCTAAACCTGTTTTGCGGTTTGGAAGAGTCACCGCTTCTAAATTATATAGCGCTGCTCACTGCAAACCAAATAATGACACTTTTGTGCAGCAAGTAATCATGGTTTTGAAAGTACGAGGCACCAGAGTAATGGAAAGAGGAAGACATTTGGAAAAGGAGGTGTTAAATGTATTAGCAACAAATTTCAACAATAAATTTAGTTATGTGGGTATTGTGCTTTCGTAAAAAAACCCTATATTTGGTGCATCTCCTGATGCCGTTTATGATGATCATGTTGTCGAGGTGAAATGTCCGATTAGTCATAAAACGACAAGCAACTATATAACTCGTGACAATAAAATCACTGCAAAATATAGGGCTCAAGTGCAACTACAAATGAACATTTTAAAGGAAAGGAGTTGCATTTTTGCTGTAGCAGATCCCAATTTAGAAAAGAATCAGAAACCTTCCAGCATATCTATACCATACGATAAAGATTATGTTCAAAAAATTATGTGTGATGCAAAAGTTTTTTGAGAGAAAAACATATTTTCCAGTTTATTACAATATGCAAAAAATAAAAGAAAGCGTTTAGACTTCAATAAATATTATTTTTACTTTATGTGTGTATATATGTAACTTTAATATTTGTATATAATGTTATAATAGAATTTAATGTTAGATATTATAACTATAATATGTACTGTGTAATTTTAGCTCTAAATAGTGAGATCTGTTTAAATATTAAAATATAAAATTGCACAACCCTTTCATTTATTTAAGTGTTTTGATTACTTGGTGAAATTACGTTAACATAGTTTACTTTCTACTATATTATCAGAATGTATGTTTTTTTAATTACTATCACTACTACCGTTGTTTCGGCTATTTTTTACTATAGACAAATTTGTCGTAGCACCTTGCTTTCTCTGTATATTACACATTTAGAAACTAATAATCGTACATGCATTGTCCTCAGTATTACAAGATTTTTAAAATGTTTTATGTTGTATTGTTTAGGTCCTGTATCGGAGGATGTTAAGGAGAAGTTGCTCGATCTATTTCACCATGGCTATACACCCTTATTATTACATTTTTGAATTCAGTTTAAAATTTTAGAGAAAATTTGTGTCTTGAACTAACACTCTGTTTTGTACGGTTTCTGTAGGATTTGTAATTTTTGAAAATTTTTAACAAATGCCTAAAAATAAAAAATTAATTTTTGGCTAATTATAAGATCACTGTAAAAGGAAGTTGTGTGCGTGTATCACACCAGATTTTTACAAGTTAGTATTTTGATAGTTTTTCCTACCTGAGATAAGAGAGATTGTTCTATAGCCGCCTTCCCACAGCGCGAGGCTTGACAGGCTTCTATCTGCTTTTAGCGAGCCTCGTGCCGTGGGAAGGAGGTAGCTCATGGTGCGTTGGCGCGGCTCGTTAATCAATTGCACAATATGGGCATTCAAGCCGTGTTTCTGGAATTTTCTTGATATTATCCTTCCATTTGGTTTTAGGTCTTCCCCTTTTTCTTCTCGCTAGTACTGGAGAATACAAAAGAAAAAGAAAATAATATATGCTTCACAGCACGGTGGTTCAGAAATAGTCTAGTATTGTAGCAAATTTTCGCCAGCTAGTTCCTGAGCAGGAATGGAAGGGTTGTCCGGAAGCGCCACTGGTTTGAGACGGTCCAAACCAGAAAACCTACAGGTGGCCGTGTAAGTTTCTAAACCACTTAGCTGTTTCATAAAAATAATAAAAAACATAAAACACCATAACTTGAAATAACCTAATTATTTATTTACAGTATGTACACATACAAAACTCTGCACCATACTTGAAAAAGGTAACACAAAACTGTGATAGAATAATATGTTTGTAAATGGAATAGTAGATGTAATTTTAGTTTGTACCTATAGAATGTACAAGATTTTATGTTAATGAATTTGGAGTCAAAAACAGAACTCTACAATCTTAGCTCGCAGTTTGCTCGAGTACACGTATCTCAACTGTACGGTAGTGACTTAAACATTAACTGCGAAAACGGAATACGGAAGATCTCAAGTTCTTATAAAATCGCGATCTATCCGAATTGGTACCATTTTGTCTAGGTGTTTTACACTTAAAATTGTGTATATTCAACGCTCACAAGGTGTTAATTGCAATAATCAAGCTTTTAAAAACCCTCGCAAAAGGTTTTGTTAAATTTCAAAATGTTGAGTTACTGAACGCTACTAAACTGCTAAAAGAAAGGCAGTATTGCCAATCGAAGGTAATATTAAATACACAAAATGAAAATAACTTATTCCGTATACATATTGCAAGAGGTACACAGCGCAGTTACACAGAATTCCATAGCATAACTAACGATAAAAATGTTGCCAGCATAAAAGGTAAGGCACCACGTATAAAATCTTATAACAACAGCACGAACAGTATTTCAGTTTACTAAATCACTAGGAGGTACCTTATGATGCACAATAGGGCACAGCGGCGTCGACAGAACAGCCATGCAGGCTAGCCACACGGAGATGGTGTCCACTAGTTGAAACAACCTTGAGGGCAACAGGTTCTGCACTGGGGAAAAACCTCGTGGCTGTCGCACTGGTGAGAAGCCGTGCATTTGAACACTACCACCTGAATTGGAGTTGCTGAGAGCGGCGTGGGGGCTAACCCTCAAGGTGCTTTGGCAAGCAACATCAATGCCACAGGCATAATTGAACCCGAAAAGTCGGAAAACGAAACAGCAGTGCTAATCGGAGACTAAGAAAGAGACCTGAAAACACACAATATCGGACTCGAAGTTCAAACGAACCACAAATAACATACCAGAGACATTGGATGGCCTCGAGTGAGTAAATTGCAGAAATATATAATTATCCCAGTATAACTGGCTCTATTCTAACAGTACCACACAGGATTTCTTGCGGATGATTCACGATTTACCTTATAATTCTGGAACCTTTGATCTGCTTGAAGCAAAATTCCAGGGAAAATTCAACTACATCACCCACAAACAATCACACCAGAAATCAGAGGCATAAAATGGCCGCCGGAAATGGCACGATCAAAGTATTTTGAAAACTTTACTATAGTCCCCTAAATATCAAGGTTTTTCAAAATCATCCAAAAATGCAAAAATGAGTGAAAATATAAAACATAAAAATAATGCAGTGTTTTCTTCATAAAATAGCTATAACCACAAGAAAACTTGAGAAGAAACTACCCGTTCACACAAAATTGTATTGATCATTTTTGTGCTAACGCTACATACTTCAAAAATAATATACTTTTTATTGCAAGCTAAATGTTATGGTTTATATTTTCATAATAATAATTGTTAAGTTGTATTTTCCATATAGGCCTTATCTAATATGTTACAAAATATTATTTCAAAATATTCAATAGAAAAAACAACATATGAGATGAAGCACTTGGAAATTCTCCTAATAAACAAGGTTTTATAAAACTAACTCCATGTTTCTGTACTTTTGCATGGGGCGATAATTCTAGATTCTGAATAACTACACTTAATGATGTTTTGCCATGTTCAAAACAGAAAATGTACTTTAACTGAACAAAAGATGTTTTTAAAGTACTGCCACGGCATCCTTGATATGATGCCGGTGGAGATTTTTAAAGGGTTACTGCTAGGGTACTAAGGAATATTTGTGCCAAAACTCAGGACTACATTATTCTTTTTGAGGTAGATATCTATCATGGGCTAATTCAAAACATGCAGCAGAAAACCACGGAACGATGTACAAAAATAAATCGCATTTTTTACAACAATAAAGTAATAGAGATAATTCTTTCACTAAAAATTTCTCCATCCTTTTCTATACATTTCATACGCTAGAAGTATGCCTTTATGTCCACTTACTTACTTACTTACTTAATCCGTCCTCTTGTACCCGGAGGTGTCGAGGTTGCAGAATTTTTTCCATTCTGCTCTGTTCCTTGCTTGCTTCTTCGCTTCTTCCCAGGTGGTTCCTCTATCTTCTAGTCTCTTTGTTATTTGTTCATTCCATGTTGTAGCTGCCTCTCTTCCGTTTCTTGTCTGTACCCATTTCCCATATTCTTTTCACTATGTTGTTATCTTCCATTCTACATAGGTGGCCAAACCAGTGTAGCTGTCTTCTTTGTATGGTGTTTATAAGGGGTTGTACTTTTAGGCTGTCTCTTATTTCATTATTTCTTATCTTGTTCTTTCTTGTTATTTCACATATTCTTCTTCAATAGCGCATTTCGCCCGCTTGTATTCTGCTTTTTTGCCTTTTAGTGAGGGTCCATGCCTGGCTTCCGTAGATAATAGTTGGGATATATACTGATTTATATATTCTCACCTTTGTCTCTTTAGATACCTCCCTTTTTCCTATAAACGCTTTCTCCAAAGTTCTGTATATCCCCGCTGCTACTCCTAGTCTGTTATTCAGCTCTGGATCTAGTTTGCCTTTAGAATCGAGTGCGACTCCGAGGTATTTCAGTTTTATAGTTTGTTTAATGTTTTCATTTTCTATCTTCAGCTCGATTTTTTCTTGTTCTCTTGCTATCAGCATCGTTTCAGTTTTTTTAATGTTGATTTGCATGCCGGCTGCTTTCAGCTCTTCATTCCATGCATCGATACTATTTTGGAGATCTTCTTTTGTGTTTGCCATTAGTATTAGATCATCTGCAAACATAAACTCTCTTACTCCGACAAGTTCTAGGTTTCTAATTCCTAATGTTGCTCTTTTTGGTCTTTTACTCGCTCTGTTATTTACTGATTTGGATATTTCATCCATCGCCGCTATAAAGAGTAAAGGGCTTAGGGTTCCTCCTTGTCTCACACCTTTGTGGCTTATGAATTCTTGTGTCGCTGCCTGTCCAATTCTTATGCTGTTCTTAGTTTCTTTATATAAGCTTTGGATTACTTCCAGCAGGTGTCTGTTTAACTTTCTTGCTCTTAGAGTTCTCCAAATTAGTTCCCTCGGTAGGCTGTCGAAGGCTTTTTCCAGGTCGATAGCACATGTTTATGTCCAATCGTTTTCAAAATATCTCGATGCCGAAATGTATACCGCCCATTCCCGTTACGCTTTACTTAAACAATTTGTGTCGCATTTGCTAAAAATAATTTCGTGATTAATTTGACATCATCTGAATCCAGAAAGAATAATCTTTCCAATGGTTTAAAAATCATTGAGAAATATTCAAAACTAAGCTTGCAAATGCGATGTACGCAAAAAATTCATAAATTTTTAGTAATAAAAAAATGTCGGAAAATATTTTTTCTGCTTTTTTGCAATTGCAAAAAGAATGAAGCCTTTCTGATTTAGATCCGCAAGGTCATTCCAGATAGTGTACATATTTTTTAAACTGTATCTTCGAGTGCACCCATCATTTTAGAAACGTTTTTTGAGGAGCCCGCCCGACTACAGCTTGTGATAGCATTCCAACGAGTACAAACTTGTGTCCATTTTTAACTGCGTACAGAAGTGGCAAGCTCGGGTTACTTGTCCGAGCCTCTATACTATTAACGTGCTCGCGATGCAGCACATCGTGGGAATGGTCCAGGCGCCCCCAAGCTTGGCTCGGCGTGGCTTGGCAATACATGCGCCGCTCGCCGAGCCACACGCCGTGGGAAGGCGGTTTATTACCTGAGCTATTAAAAGAAATAATTTGATTAAATCAATTTGAATTATGGCAAATATTTTATTTAAAGTGTTTTGAATTCAATAAATAGGAATAGTTTACCAGTCTGTTAACTATTATGTAAATATTGGCTTGCAAAGTAGAGTCAATACTATATCAATATTTAGTAAACGCTACAAGTATTTAGAATAAAAGAACTGCCTCTTGAAACTTGCTTATAAACTATTTTATTAAAGCAGTTTGCAAGGGCACATGCCACAACAATAACATGGTCTGTATATTGCAAAGATTTCTATTGAGGCATTGTGACGTTTACTAATTTATGCAGCTTGTTTTTCCATTCATGATCAATTTCTGATTATTTTACGTTATGGTTTAATACTTGTGGATAGCTCTGGCCGAGCGTTCGTTTAACAGCTGAAGTAAGAGATAAGCTTGAATCAAGAAGAAAACATATTTATTTTCTTAAACTATTGTACAAATAAACAAATTAAAATGTTTCCTAAAATTATTTACACAAGAAATAAAGCAAATAATGATAACTCAAATTCGTTATTGTTCTGGTATCTGATGATCTGGGGCTGTCCGGCTGGAGTGGCACTGGCTGATGGAGGATCTTGGCGGTCCATCCCTGGTCCTGTGATTCAGGTAACTGTAATCAGAATGACATTAAATAATGATTCTAAGTTAATTGACAGCGACTCCAGACTGAATCAACGTGAGTGCCCCAACGCGTTAGCGAAATGAATTTAATTTCAGACCTGCGAGAATGGTCTTCGGGGACTAGCGCTCGTTCATCGCTGCCCGGCGAATCTGGAGCGTTCAGGGTCCGCTCGCTTTACAATTGAAATACTATGCCAGCTCGCGCCTTGCTAATTATTAAACTAAAATTTAAGTCGCTTTGCACCTCGGGCTACCAGATCTTCTACGGCAGACTGTCAGAGAAAATTTATTAACAGCATGGTTTTACGGGCTATTAGACAGAGATCAAGATCAGGTTGTTGAGCGTCAAGATTTTCCGTTGCGCTGGGGGATTAATAGGACAGGGTAGGTTAGTTATCAGCGGCCAGATCTTCCATAGCACTGGAGAATTACTAGGACAGGTTAGCTACCGGCGGCAAGATCTTCCGTTGCATTGGAAGGTTATTAGAACAGGGTTAGGATTCAGTGGCAAGATCTTCCATTGCGCTAGAGGGTTAATAAAACCAGGGTGAGTTAGGATTCAGTGGCAAAATCTTCCAATGCGCTGGAGGATTAATAAGACAGGATTTGCTTCTGCAGTTTTACTAACATAGGCAAAGGGTGGATTCTGCTCAGGTAAGGGTAGCTCAAGCAGTTCGAATTCTCCGTTAGGAGCTGGGAGACAAACTTGTTTTAGGACGCTGAGGATTCTTTTATACTCCTTCCAGGCAGCGAACCTGGCGAGTCTAGAGTGGGGTTTAAAACATACTAGTTAAATGCAAGCCGGAGAGTAAGGATGCGTGGATCCGGCGACACAGCACGAATTTTTGTGGCCAGATTGCTTTTAACAAATTGATAACAGTTTTAAAACGTATTGATGCAATTTGTACAGGAGTTATCGTCACAGCATGAGTGAGGTTTGAGCATTTTGAACTCACGTACCTATTCTTCTTATTACCCTCTCTATATGTATTCTAAGGCTTGCAATACGTTTGGTTTCCAAAACATCAGCCTTTGTACTCTTCTGTTGCTTGTCAACACTAGGAAGTCGCACCAACAAACTGTGATTTTGTCATAACAGGTAGTCAACATGTTTGAAGCCTCTATCAGCCATTACAGCAGAACCTGCTGGAAGTTTCTCAAGAAACTCCACTTTTCTCCACTATTAGCGAGTCAGACGTTTTACCTCCAAACCCTGTAGATAAAATAATTATCCCATTTGGCATTGCACTTATTAAGTACTTTAATATATTAGGGCGCTTATAGTCTGATAAATTGGGTTTTGTGGCTTTTCTTTTTCAATTTCTAGACGGTCTATTATAGTCTCAACATTACTATAATTTGCAATAAATGATAATGGCAGTATCTCTTTAATCTTCTGTCTAGATGACCATACAATGAGTTTACACATATTCCCACTTATTAATGTTATAGCTTTTCCGAAGATTCTACTCGCGTTATTTTCAGATGTGCCAAAATCATCAGCCAGTTTGTAAATGCATGATTTGTTCTAATTTTTTTTTAAGTTAAATATATATTCATTACTGGCAGTGGTGTATTTACTAACAAATTAATTAAATAACAAGAATCTTTTGGAAGGCCCAAATACAGTCGTGACTGCAGAGGAATTAACATATGAATTCATTTTAAAGAAATGGCTTTTATTTCCTCCACAATTCATCAAATTGCTCATCTGAATTGCTTTGCAATGAATGCTCTGCATCTAGTATAGAGGCTGTCAGATTCGTGTTTGCTACTATTTTCATCACAATCACTGCTTTCTGCTTTAAATAAGTTTATACAACATGGCTCTTTTTTTTAAGAAGTTGGTCTATCACCTAATGTCGATGGAGATATAGAAGCATCTACACTTATTTTAAAGGGTGAACATGCTATGCACTTACCGGAGAGTATTTTGCACTGTACAAATTTGCTCCGATAAGAAGTATGAGGTGGAGAAATAATTTGGGCACTTTCTGATGCGGTTGTAGATATATCTGTTTCAGATGATATTTGTGTTTCCAATGTAGTTGGTGGTACCCTGTCGAGAACTTTTCGGTGCAGCTCGTTTCTGGTCTGCCTGGCATGCAAAAATATGAGGAACTATGTGACCTTTCATTTTTTTTTGAGCCACCTACTAATTAGAACTTTATATAGTTCTCCATATCCTCTTCCACCTACAACACAAAGTGAAATTTTATTTTGTATTTAATATTAAAATAAGGCTGTTAATGTTACTGGCAATTATATTAATTTTAAAACTACGGCCATGTTCCTACATGGAATGAAGTGCTCGAACTTTACTTACATATACCCGACTGTACTATTAAGGTTATTATTGTACTAAGTATACATATAATTTGTATATTTTGAATATTTTTTGTACATACTAGCCAAGTACTAAATAAAATATTATTATTAATAAGAATTTATGATTTCTTTTCATTTGGGTGTTTTAATGGTGTATCGTTTTAAAAACACACTATGCCAGAAAATAGTTTGTTTTAATTAGGTATTTTTGATATTCATCTTGCTACATGTTTTGTTTTATAGATGACACAAATAAGAAAAAAATAACAAATTTTGTCTCTGCAATAAAAAAATCTATTTGTAAAAATCAATGATTGTGGAAATACGAAAACAATATGAAATGTTGTGAAGGGTAATATTCAGAGGGTCGTAGAGCCTAGTAAGCATACAAAATTTTCTTTGCACTACTAAAAATTTAAATAGATGGAAATAGTTTAAGAATTTGATAAAATTACAGATCTCAGTGATCTTGTGATATTTGCGAGAATCGTGTGAACTTTTGGGAGATATGAGAAAAGTCTCAGAGGTTCTAGAGAAATCTGGGGAGATCTCGGGAGATCTGGGGGATATCTCGGGAAATCTGGGAATATATCGGGATATCCCTCGGAAATCTTAGTAGTCTAGGGAGGTCTGAGGATATCTGAGAAAGATCCAGGAAAATCTTTTACGCAAGGATATCTCCTGTAAACTTAAATCCTTGGTGATTGACCCCTTGAGAATTCATGAACATAATACAACAACTAAAGTTAAATAAAGCATCGGGCCCCACTGAAATTAGTAATAAATTGATAATAAATTGAGGCGAAGTATTACTAACACATATACATAACCTAATAGTAAAAATCTGGAAGGAAGAGTCAATGCCAACAGAATGGAAAAGTGGATTACTAACACCTATATTCAAAAAGAAAAACGCAGCCTGTTGTGGAAATTATAGAGGCATTATGCTACTAAATACGACATACAAGATTTTGACATCGATTCTAAGAAATAGATTAAATATTTATGTAGAAGGAAAACTAGGACATTACCAACAAGGATTCCAAAAAGGAAAATCAACAATAGATTCTATACACGTTCTAACACAAATGATGGAAAAATGCTAGGAATTTAATATAGAACTACCCATATTGTTCATCGACTTTCAACAAGCCTTCAACAGCATCCTTAATGAAAAATTAATAGAAGTGAAAAAATTGAAATACCGACAAAACTCATCAAATTGACACAAATGACGATGAGAAATTCCCAAGCAAAAATAATAACTCATGAAGGAACAACACGACCAATCAATATAGAAAAATAGTTAGACAAGAGGACGCCCTGCCCACAACATTATTTAATATTGCATCAGAAGGAGTCATAAAAGCAGAAGAGATAAACAAAAGCATAGCACAAAGTTTAGTACAAATTATAGCAAATGCAGACGATCTTGCATTAATGACCAGGGATAGGAAAAAATTGGAAAAAGTTCTAACCACACTAGAAAAAGAGGCAAACAAAGGAGTTTTGATAAATGAAAAAATAACAGAATGTATGATATGCACAAGAAGAGAGACAACAAACGTAAAACAAATAAATATAGGAAACCAATGCTTCAAGAAAATAGAACACTTTAAATATCTAGGATTCATCGTCAATGACAAAAGCAACAAAAGCGCAGAAATTACAGAGCGCATTCGAACTGGGAATTGGGCATACTGAAAATATAAAAAAATTACTTAAAAATAAGACACTTAATAAAAAAACAAGACTTAAAATATATAAGACAGCAATAAGACCTGTGAAAACATATGCAGCGCAGACGATGTGCCTGTCAAATAGAGAACAAGAGAAGCTAAGGATATTAGAAAGAAAAATACTAAGAACAATCCTAGGACCAAAAAAATAACAAGGAGAATTTAGACCATTGATGAACCGTGAGATAAGGGAGATGATGGAGGAGAAGGACATTGTGCAATCTATAAAAACGCAAAGATTAAAATAGTTTGGACACATCCAAAGAAAAGGGGCAGGTGAAATAATGAAAAAGATAACGGGTTGAAGATCACCAGGGGGAAGACCAAGAGGAGACCGAAACTTAGATGGGAAGACCAACTACACGAGGATATTAGAAAACTGGGAATTAAGGACTGGAAGGAAACAACCCAGAACAGGAAGAAATGAAACGATACCATAAATAAGGCTAAACAACACATATAACCGAGGAAAAGAACAAATAGAATAAGTGTAGCAATTCACCACAACTAAATAAATTAATAGAGCTTAGGTGAAAGGAGTGACCTTTATTACAACCCGGAATGTATGGTCAATATATAATATATACGACAGCCTTATTCAACATTTTGCTACAAACTTGTGCATACCGAGATAATTGGAAAATTTCCAAAGTATGTCCAATTTTCTTCTTCTTCTTCTTCTCCAATTTTGAAAAGCGGAAATAAGACCAATATAGTAAATTACAAACCTATATCTATATTACTATCGATATCCAAAGTGTTTGAAACCATTTTACATAACCAAATGTTATCCATTGTAATACCACAAATATCAGTTACACAGCATGATCTTATTCCCAATGGGTCAACTGTCACTAATTTATATTCTTTCGCTCACAAAATATCTAAAACTTTGGACGATAATTTTCAAATTGATGTTGTTTACACCAATTTCGCCACAGCTTCTGATAAAGTGGACCACAAAATCTTAATAAAAAAGTTATATTCTTCTGGATTATCAAAAAATTTTACTTTATTTTTTAACTAAATAAAACACTGCTGGAGCCTGTGGTTTGAAAATATCACAAATTCGTTAAAACCCCTCACCACACAACGCCCAATTTTGATTCTGGTCACCACGCCCATCTTTGATTCTGGTCACAACGCCCAACTTGGTCACAAACCCCAACTCAGAATTTGGTCATAACGCCCAACTTTGATTCTGGTCACAACGTCCAACTTGGTCACAACTTCCAACTTGGTCACAACGCCCACCGAAGCTTGTTATAGGAGAGAGCTACCGACGCCACATAAACCACCGTTTTGGTCAAAACGCCCAATTTTGATTTTGGTGCGACTGCCCAACTTGGTCACAACGCCCAATTTCGATATTGGTCACAACGCCCAACTTTGATTCTGGTCACAACGCCTAGTTTTGATTCTGGTCACAACGCTCAACTTCGACTTTGGTCATAACGCCCATTTTTTTAAGCAAATTTTCATAAATATTTCGGGCTAGATTGCAGTTCATAGCTGAAGACGTGCAGATACCCAAGTAAGTGTGCAGACCTTAGACTTCCATATATCGAAGCCGGACAACTCGGCGCCGCCACTTCGGCGCCGCCATCTCGGCGCGGGGCCAGCTCGGCGCCGGGACAACTCGGCGCGGAGCCATCTCGGCGCCAGCCAACTCGGCGCGAGGCCATCTCGGCGCCGAATTCAAATTTGCAAACTACATTGTGCACTACGTAAGAAAATTATTATAAAAAAATAATAAATAAAGTGATCGCCAAAAAGCTGTCATCAAATGAAAAAAAACTATTGAGAATTTCTTGAAAAATCAAACACTGACGACCAGAGGTAGTTGCAAAGTGATTACAAATGAGCCAAACAAAAGTTGTCACATGACTTCCGTTATCAGTAAAATTTTACGTTTTTTAAAAATAATTACGAAGTAACAAACGACTTCCGGGATTGGACCGTGTCATGATTGAGATCGAAGAACTCAACGTTTTGCCCACTTTCGTAAGAGGCTTCATCAGGAGGAAAAAGGCAAAAGAGCACGGTAACTCAACGTGTTAACCACGCCAGAGGCGAAACTCTTTGCAAAAAGAAGGGACAGAAGAGCACGGTAACTCAACGTGTGAACCACGTCAGAGGCGAAACTCGACTGACTATCGGAAGAAGAAAAGCGAGAATTTATAGGCAAGTGGCGTCGCGAATCAGCAAATGCCGTCGCGGTTCAGTGGCGGAGGGCGGGGCTTAGGAATTAGCACTTTCCACATAGAAGGAAGGGGAAATCCTTCGTCCCGATTGATATTATTAGGGTGTTTGCAAATCTCAATGGCTTCGCGAATCTTTCTGCTAAAGAAGAATGGGGATTTGCAGATGATGGAAGTTTCATCAAAAAGGATCTTATGACCAGTATCGCGTTGGTGTTCGGCGATGGCTGATGATGAAACGAGACCTGACTTGAGACAGCGCTGGTGCTCAGAGATGCGAGTTTTTACTGAACGACCTGTTTCACCAATGTATACAGCATTACAAGAGCAAGGGACTCTATAAACACCTTTAGATGACATAGTGTTTAATTTATCCTTAGATGAAGGAAGAACCTGTGAGATTTTGCTCGGGGGTTTGAATACTGTTTTAATGTTTTGTTTTCGAAGAAACTTTCCTATGCGGTCCGTGACTTGGTGGATATATCCACATATAGTGCAAATTCGGGAAAATTCTTCCCGAAGGAGTTAGGTACAATATTTTTTGTAACGAATAACTGAAAATATTTAAAAAAAATAAAAATATTATTATTTAGTGTTCTACTAATTTACTGAGTTAACAGCACAAATCACTAAACTTTTATACCTATCCTACGCACCTGTCAGTTTTTGTCGACGTTTACAGCGCCTCTGGTGTTTGCAGGCGCAATTAAACCAACGAGGGACAATCCTCTATATAATAAAGGAGAACGATTCAGACGTGTGTGTCCCGAGGGCCCCCTTGGAGAGGGGCAGAACGCCGATGGCCCCTTTAGAGATGGGCGGAGCTCCGAGGGCCGCCTATACAGTGAAATCTCCCTTACCGGACACCTCTAATAAGCGGACACCTCTCTTACACGGACATTTTGTTGGGAACCAACTTGCTTGCATTAACTTTACTAATAAAATTTTCTCTAATAAACGGACACTCTCTTAAACGGACACGGACACCATTTTTCGATGATTTTTGGACAGTGAATCTCTCTTGTACGGACACTTCAAAATGCAGGCCCAGCTAATGTCCTGAGGCGTCAAAACAATCCATAAATCCAACATTTAATGATCATGTTAAAATATAGAATTTTTTTGCAATACGGGCGGTATTAAGTCAACTCAAATCAGCGTTACGACTGCAGGAAATTCGACACTTTCATTACTCTATGCGCGATATTATTACAAAAAAATCCATGTCGCTTAATTTTAGAGGCCTGCAATTCAAAATTACTTTGCCTTTTGCGTGGGCAGCCTATTATGATAAAAATAAAAATAGCAAGAATTTTTCCTGCTTGCTTTTATTGAATGAAAGAATAAGAAAACTAGGCTCAAGACCCCCGCGACCACGGAGTCTGCAAGTATCAAGTTACGTCAGTGTAATCAATTCGAACCAGAGGACGATTTACCCTTATCAGTAATGGCTAAACTGTAAAGGATCCCAGAAATCGAAGACGTCGACCCTGACGAATATATAAACATTGACAAGGAAATAAGCGAGGAAGATGATGTAACCGAAATTTCAGGTGAATCAGCTGCCGTTGATGTGCAGTTGGCAGAATTAGAAAACGATGACGACTTAGAAATTTGTGAGAATGTAATCAAGACCCACATGGAAGCATTAACAGTGAAAATTTTTAAATGTTTTGCTAAAGAAAGTAATGACTTTAAAGTATTGAAACTGTCAAAATATTTATAAATACATGCGGAAAGTATAATAAACAGTACGAAAAACCCTTACGTCAAATGAGTATTTTCGATTTTGTAACAACTATTACATAACTTTGTTTCAATTATTTTATATTCTTGTCTGTATTGTTAGCGCGTATACCTTTGCATAATACAACTTTTTTAAACATAAAAATGGATTTTTCTCTTAAGCGGACGCCTCTAATAACCGGACAAAAACCTTGGCACCGTGCGTGTCCGCTTATGGGAGATTTCACTGTAATTGATAAAAAAATTTACAATTTTATTTTAATGTTTTGGGATTCCGCCCTGCTTGGTCTGAAGAGAATTTTAAGAATATTTACAGTTTTTGAAAACACAAGTTGGCCTTGACAGTGAAGCAAAAACTATTTTCTTTTCAGGTAAACTACCCTTTCTGTTCATGATACGGTAAAATTTTACCAAGAAAAGTTGTTCAGAATGATAAATTATGGTCATATACAAAATTTCAGGAAGATCTACCTACTTAAATTAAACCGTTAAAATTGTACCTATTTATTAAAAATTACGGTTTGATTTAAGTAGGTAGAACTTCCTGAAATTTTGTATGGGGCCATAATTTCCCATTCTGAACAACTCTTCTTAGTAAAATGTTTCCGTATTATAAACAAAAAGGGTAGTTTACCTGAAAAGAAAATACAATAGCGTGTCCCAGGATTGATGTTACAAGAGGTGAGATGGACTAAAAATTTTTGAATGTTATTTTAAGGTTCTGGGATTCGGTCCTGCTTGGTTTGAAAAGAATTTTAAGAAAATTTTAGTTTTGAAAAACAAGTAGGCCTTGGCAGGGAAGCGAAAACTATTTTATTTTCAGGTAAACTACCCTTTTTGTTCATGATACGGCAAAATTTTATTAAGAAAAGTTGTTTAGAATGATAAATTACGGCCCTATGCAAAATTTCAGAAAGATCTGTTGACTTAGAAAACACCCTTATTTTTTAGATAATTGTATTTTATTTTCAGGTAAACTACTTTTTTTGTTCATGATACGGAAAAATTGTATAAAGAAAAATTGTTCAGAATGAAAAGTTGTGGCTCTATACAAAATTTCAGAAAGATCTGTCGACTTAGATGAAACCGTCATTTTTAATAAATGTTTAGTCTAAAAAATAACGGTTTAATCTAAGTCGACAGATCTTTTTGAAATTTGGTACAGGGCCATAATTTTTCATTCTGAACAACTTTTCTTAATAAAATTTTGCCGTATCATGAACAAAAAGGGTAGTTTACCTGAAAATTAAATACAATTATCTAAAATATAACGGTTTTTTCAAAGTCGACAGATCTTTCTGAAATTTTGTATAGGGCCATAAACTATCATTATAAACAACTTTTCTCAACAAAATTTTGCCGTATCATGAACAAAAAGAGTAGTTTACCTAAATAGAAAATAGTTTTATCACGTTTTTCATGGCAGACTTAATTTCTAAAAATTAAAACTCTGCTTAAAATTGTTTTTAGACCAAGCAGGGCGGGATCCCAAAACATTAAAATAAAATTGTAAAATTTTTTATATACAGTGTGTCCCCGGATTGAGTTCACTATAGGTATAATCGACAAAAAATTTTACAATTTTATTTTAATGTTTTGGGATCTCGCCCTGCTTGGTCTTAAAACAATTTTAAGCAGAGTTTTAATTTTTAGAAATTAAGTCGGCCATGAAAAATGTGAAAAAACTATTTTCTATTTAGGTAAACTACCCTTAGTGTTCATGATGCGGCAAAATTTTGTTAAGAAAAGTTGTTTAGAATGAAAAATTATGGCCCTATACCAAATTTCAAAAAGATCTGTCGACTTAGATTAAACAGTTATTTTTTAGATTAAAAATGACGGTTTCATCTAAGTCGACAGATCTTTCTGAAATTTTGTATAGGGCCAAAACTTCTCATTCTGAACAACTTTTCTTAATACAATTTTTCCGTATCATGAACAAAAAAAGTAGTTTACCTGAAAATAAAATACATTTATCTAAAAAATAACGGTGTTTTCTAAGTCCACAGATCTTTCTGAAATTTTGCATAGGGCCGTAATTTATCATTATAAACAACTTTTTTTAATAAAATTTTGCCGTATCATGAACAAAAAGGGTAGTTTACCTGAAAATAAAATAGTTTTCGCTTCCCTGCCACGGCCTACTTGTTTTTCAAAAACTGAAAATATTCTTAAAATTCTTTTCAAACCAAGTACGACCGAATCCTAGAACCTTAAAATAAAATTCAAAATTGTTTAGTCCATCTTACATCTTGTAACATCAATCCTGGGACACACTATTGTATTTTCTTTTCAGGTAAACTACCGTTTCTGTTTATAATACGGCAAAATTTTACTAACAAGAGTTGTTCAGAATGGGAAATTATGGCCCCATACAAAATTTCAGGAAGTTCTACCTACTTAAATCAAACCGTAATTTTTAATAAATACAATTTTAACGGTTTAATTTAAGTAGGTAGATCTTGCTGAAATTTTGTATAGGGCCATAATTTATCATTATGAACAACTTTTCTTGGTAAAATTTTGCCGTATCATGAACAGAAAGGGTAGTTTACCTGAAAAGAAAATAGTTTTTGCTTCACTGTCAAGGCCAACTTGTGTTTTCAAAAACTGTAAGTATTCTTAAAATTCTCTTCAGACCAAGCAAGGCGGAATCCCAAAACATTAAAATAAAATTGTAAAATTTTTTGTCAATTATACCTATAGTGAACTCAATCCGGGGACACACTGTATATACCGTCTGTTCTATTAAAAGGGCCCCGACTTCTAGCTACTTCATTATTTATTTTAGACCCAATATACCTTATATCAAATCAAATGGCACATAAAGACCTACATTTTAACACTATCAAAAAAAAATTATCTTCAATTGTTTCAGAGTGGTGACGTCACATGCGATTTTTTTAAATGACACTGTATATATTTTTTTACATTTTCTGGTAGAGGTTTTTTTTCTCTTTTCAACAATATAAATATTTTATGCCCTTACATAAGAAAATTTTCGAGAAAAATTAAAAAACTTTTTTATCGGTGGGAGGCCACCATACAAAACTATAAACAAAAGTGTAACTCAGAAAAACAAAACAATAAACACTTTAGATTATTCTGAAATCTGACAGTTAAAGCGTTTGGCTACTATTTGTTTTGTTTTTCTAAGTTACACTTTTGTTTACAGTTTTGTATCATGGCCTCCCACTGTGAAAAAGTTTTTGTAATTTTTCACGAAAATTTTTTTATGCAAGTGCATGAAATATTTATATTGTTGAAAAGAGAAAAAAAACCTCTACCAGAAAATGTCAAAAAATATATACAGTGTCATTTAAAAAAATTGCACGTGACGTCACCACTCTGAAACAATTGAAGATAAAAATTTGTTGATTGTGTTAAAATGTAGGTTTTTATGTGTCATTTGATTTGATAAAAGGTTTATTGGGTCTAAAATAAATAATAAAGTAGCTAGAAGGCGGGGCCTTTTTTATAGAACAGACTGTATATATATATGCACAATTAATTGTAGGTATTGGAAAAAGTTTTAAATGCTACACGTGAATCAAGAGATTTTATCCATTCGGGGAAATTATCTCACTCGGCTGTCTCGCGAGCTAAAGCTTTCCCTTTATGGATAAAATACCTCTTTATTCAATTGAACCATACATAACTACTTTCCAACACCTACTTATAAAGTATATCCACTAATAGTGGATAAAATTTACTTTATCTAGGACAACTGTTTAATAACATGTTTTCATTAGTTTACGTCGTCAGCAGCAATGTGTTTAAAAGATTTCATTCGGCACGTCGTCAGCAGCAACGTTTTTAAAATTTTTAACCACGCAAAATTACGACCATTTGCAATTTACATTTAAATATTTTTCTTATATTTACCGTGTTTTGTAATTCTACCGTAGATAAAATATTGCACGATACACATGCATAAAACATTTTTTTCTCCAACCACACGAATAAGACGCCATATTGTCGAATAATTTTGTATAAAAAGTACGTCATTTCGGGATGTTCACCAATTACCTTGGCAACTGTACACTTTTTGATTCACATTTGCACTAGTACAAAAATGGACGCAAGATAGGGTTTTACCTGGCAGATTTTAAATAAAAAACAAACGCTTTGTCAATATTCGGTAATCGCCATCGTTGTTGTTTAATTTCCCCATATAGTGATTGTTTACTTGTGCCATGACAGTTTTACAATATAACCTACAATGTTTGATTCTAAACAATAAGTCATATTACCGACTTTATGAGTAGTTGGAGAAAAAATAGTATGTTTCATTCGCACAAAAAATGCGTTTTCGGGACGCATAAGACTCGCCGGACGACGCTGCGTTGGAATGACTTTTTTGACTCGGCTCTCGACTCGTCAAAAGAAGTAACATTCTCACGTTCTAAAATCATTAATTTCACGCACTTAATACAAAAATAACATTTATTATACAAGACGATAAAGTTAAATTTTATCCACGAGTGATTCAAGAATGGATAGTAATAACTAATAACTTTATCGTCTTGTATAATACAACTTTTTTTCTTTATCAAGAACTGTAACAATTTCAACAGAAAATAAGAAAAGTCAATCACATTTTAAAATCTCAGTACCTAGATTGGGTTGCTCGGATAATACGAAGCTGTAATATTTAATTTAAATAAAAGTTAGAAAATTAAATTACTTTACCTAGCCTTGATGTTAAAAGTGCTACTTTATCTACCCTTGCTGTTAAAGTAATACTTGACCTTTTGTTTTGAGTTGATTAAAGCACACTTTTAACATTTGCTATAGAAAAAAATATTTTTGTGTGACATGCAAAACTTACACAATTTAAACTTACACATTTACACAAATATTGACTGACATTTAAATTAATTGCTTTACTTAGTTACTTATCCACTCTTGTCAATAAAGTGTTACTTTAGCAACGAGATTTTAGTAGATAATAGTAGTTTGTATACCCAGACACTGAAGTTTAGCTTTTTATCACAAATTTGGATTTAGTTGCCGAGGCCCGTAGCGCCAAGGCAAATAAACCACAAGAGGGATAAAAAAAACTTGAATGCAGAGGGGTGCATTATGTTTTTTTTAATCAAAAAATCCGAATTGCAACATTTTAACCAACGTTTGTAGGTTATTTTGACGTTTACCTATCGCCCCGCTGGCGCCGCCTACAAAAAGTCGTAAAACAATGGATTACTTCACTACCGATTTCTCGGATTTTGATCACGATTTTGACGTTCTTCACTGCCGATAAAAAAGTACAGTTTTATAGACAGGTGTTGGAAAAACAAGCTTGATTTAGGCAATTTGGTATGTCGATAGGGTTGAAAATTGTGAATAATTGTAACATAAAAACAATTGAATGTCGTTTCCGGTTTCACCAGAAATGACCTTGACTTTGTTATTTAAATGGGACACCTTATATATTTTCTCTTTTTATGACTCCCTGAACAATTCTAAATAACTTTTGTCTAACATACCCCATGTCTAAAATTAATAGTTTTTGAAATAGAGCCGCTTAAAAATATGCCGTAATTCCTAGTTGTTTGTATTTTACGGAAAAACAGAGTAGGCCAGAACAGAGGTTGCTATGGTTTTTAAAAACAATTGAATTTTGACAAGTATTTTCAACCCTATCGACATACCGAATTGCATATTTCTATCTCAAGCCGTTTCGAAATGCCGCCGTGGGTAGTAGTTTCATTGTCACCCGGTATATAACTGGAATGGGAAAAAATCTCTTACTCATGATACCTCATACAACTATGGGTTTCATATATAAAAATACTATTTTATGGTATAACTCGAATTTCAAACTCTTTTGAATAACTGACTACCCACTGAATTTGTATCAAAAAAGTGCCAGAAGAACGTCAAATACTTTTTATCTATTTTTATAAATAAGCGAGATATGGTCACAAAACAAAAAATCTAAAAATGAAATTGTTTTATCTCGAAAACAAAAGACGGTAGCCCATTTTGGTTTCCACCATTAAGCTTTTCTCAAAAAAAGATCAAGGATGGGGGTCCATTTTTCCATATCTCCTATAGTTATCGATATTCACTACGAAAACATCGAAATTGCCCCAACCTGTACACTCTACATATATAATTTAAACTTTAGTATCCTAGGATTCAGTGTTGTTACGATTTGCGTTCTTGAGGGAAAAGAACTATACACGATTGTACGAATAGACTGTACTTTAGTTAGCCATAAGCAATTTGTATCATAAATATTTTAAGATAGAATTTTGTAGGCACAATGGTCATATTAAAATTACAACAGGGGAATATGTAGCCAATGTTTAGAATCGTGCTTTCTCTGGGAAGATGAAAATGTTCAAATCTCACGGAATAGTTAAGAGTAAATTTATGCAGGGTTTACCTCGTAAACCGAAAAATTGGGCAAAGGCATTAGTATGTGGTCAGAAGTGCAACTGTTGCAACTCGGTCATAAAAATTACGTGCCGGCTGGAGCAACTTCCTTTGGGAGAACTGTAAAAGTTTATTAGCGATAATTTGCGCAGTTTCGCTGCTTGACAAATTTTTTGCGTGTGAAACCGAAAAATTTGTACAATTCATGGAACAATAAGTAACTAAGTAAAGCAATTAATTTAAATGTCAGTCAATATTTGTGTAAATGTGTAAGTTTAAATTGTGTAAGTTTTGCATGTCACACAAAAATATTTTTTTCTATAGCAAATGTTAAAGTGTGCTTTAATCGACTCAAAACAAAAGGTCAAGTGTTACTTTAACAGCAAGGGTAGATAAAGTAGCACTTTAACATCAAGGCTAGATAAAGTAATTTAATTTTCTAACTTTTATTTAAATTAAATATTACAGCTTCGTATTATCTGAGCAACCCAATCTAGCTACTGAGATTTTAAAATGTGTTTGACTTTTCTTATTTCCTTTTGAAATTGTTAAAGTTCTTGCTAAAGAAAAAAGTTGTATTATACAAGACGATAAAGTTATTAGTTATAACTATCCATTCTTAAATCACTCGTGGATAAAATTTAACTTTATCGTCTTATATAATAAATGTTATTTTTGTATTAAGTGCGTAAAATTAATGATTTTAGAACGTGAGAATGTTACTTCTTTTGACGAGGCGAGAGCAGAGTCAAAAAAGTCATTCCAACGCAGCATCGTCCGGCGAGTCTTATGCGTAGCGAAAACGCATTTTTTGTGCGAATGAAACATACTTACTATTTTTTCTCCAACTACTCATAAAGTCGGTAATATGACTTATTATTATAATCAAACATTGTAGGTTATATTGTAAAACTGTCATGGCACAAATAAACAATCACTATATGAGGAAATTAAACAACAACGATGGCGATTACCGAATATTGACAAAGCGATTGTTTTTTATTTAAAATGTGCCAGGTAAAACCCTATCTTGCGTCCATTTTTGTACTAGTGCAAATGTGAATCGAAAAGTGTACAGTTGCCAAGGTAATTGGTGAACGTCCAGATATGACTTACTTTTTATACAAAATATATTTGACAATATGGCGTCTTATTCGTGTGGTTGGAGAAAAAAAATGTTTTATGCATGTGTATCGTGCAATATTTTATCTACGGTAGAATTACAAAACATGGTAAATATAAGAAAAATATTTAAATGTAAATTGCAAATGGTCGTAATTTTGCGTGGTTAAAAATTTTAAAAACGTTGCTGCTGACGACGTGCCGAATGAAATCTTTTAAACGCATTGCTGCTGACGACGTAAACTAGTAGTAGTAGTAGTAGTTGTGGGAAGACCAAAGTCTAGCAAGTAGGCCACCATAGGCCCTTTTTGCCAACCCCATGCCATCCCCTCAACCGCCTTCATTATCGTCCTCTTCGATGGGCTCTTCTCCCTGCTTAAACCTTCCTGATTTTCTAATGAAGATCAGAATTTCGGCCCAGGATAGGGAGTTCAACTCTTCCATTCGAAGCGTAGGTGCTCCAAAGGTTCTATACCTCAGTCGCTGGTACGCTTCGCATTCTCCCAAGTAGTGCAAGGACGTTTCCTCGTCCCTCCCACATCTTGGGCAGATGGGATCTTCCTCTACTCCTATCAGTGTTAGGTGTCTCTTTAGTTTACAGTGGCCTGTCAAGATCCCTATCAAAAGATTTGTGGTTCTTCGGCTCCTTCCCATTAGCCAGACCGATTTCTTTGAATCAAATCCCGCTATGTGGTACTTTGCCTGACGACAGCCCCTGCATCCTTTCCACTTTTCCTCGCTGGTCTTGTAGGCCCACCCGGTTAGGGCTGCTGAGACCTGCTGCCTTGTTATACCCAAAAAAGGTTCCGGTCCAAAACAAGTTTCCCCGGCTCCAAGTTTGGCTAGTTCGTCCGCCTTCTCGTTGCCTTGGACCCCCGTGTGTCCCGGGACCCAGATGAGCTCGACGTCCTTTTCCCTTGCCAATTCGGCTAAAGCATCTCCACATTCCTGGACAAGAGCTGATCTTGTCCTGGCTGAGAAGATTGCTTTTAGTGCGGCTTAGCTGTCGGAGCAAATATAAATTTTTTGCTCTGGGGATATCCTAACCTCGTTCCTTGTTGCCACCGATAGGATGGCATAAACTTCTGCTTGGAATACCGTGGTGAATCTTCCTAAAGCATAGCTTTCTTGCACCCCCCGGCCTTCCATATAAATTCCTGCTCCAGAGGATTGCCTTTCCGCCACTCGAGAACCATCCGTGTAGCATATCAAGGCATTCGACTGGAACTTAACCCTTTTTTGCTCCCACTGTTCCCTTGTTGGGATAGTGAGAGAGAATCCTTTTTCTAACCTTAGCCGGTCCTCTGCTTCGGTTACCCTGTAGGCTGATAGAGGTATTTCTCTAGCAGCCATGTCGGCGATCCTAGCATGGCCCGTGCGAACTCCCTGGTCATTCCATAGCCCCGTATCCCGCATTCTGAGGTGGGTAGCCATGGCCTCTCTCTTTATCCAAGTGTCGAGGCCCGGGAGTCCCAATATTACCTCCAGTGCGGCTGTTGGGGTTGTCCTCATTGCCCCTGTAATTCCGAGACAGGCTAGTCGTTGGACCTTTGCCAATCTTACGGAAAAAACTGGGGCGCTCTACACTAGGCCACCAGACCACTGAGCCGTACTGAACTCTTGGCCTTACTACCAATGTGTAGAGCCAGTGCAGAATCTTGGGGTTTATCCCTCAGTTCTTGCCTATAACTCTGCGCAGCTGCCATAAGGTCGTTGTCGACTTCTTCACCGTCCTGTCGACATGCGACCTCCAACTTAATTTGCTGTCGAGGATTACCCCCAGGTACTTGACCTCTTGCACTAATGCAAGTGGTCTTCCGTACATAATGGGTGTCCTCAGACCCTGAAGTTTTCGTCTTTTTGTGAAGAGAATGATCTCAGTCTTTAGTGGGTTTACCGACAGACCTTTCTCTTCACACCATCTTTCAATAATCCTGCAAGCTACCTGCATTCTATCGCAAACGATGTTTAGGAACCTGCCAGTAACAAGTACCAGTCCATCGTCTGCGTATGCTTGTGCATAGAAGCCCTCTTCCGTTAGGCATCCCAGCAGACAGTCCATTATAAGACACCACAGGTGAGGTGAGAGGCAACTGCCTTGCAGGCAACCTCCCGTCACCCTGGCCCTCACTGAACAGTCCCCTAGGTTTGCTGTCACGGTTCTTTGCTCCAGTGCTGTTCTCACCCAACTGACCAGAACGGGAGGGGTTTCCTGGCCTGTAAGGCTTGACATATTGTAGCCGTTCTTGCCTTGTCAAATGCGCCTTCAATGTCAAAAAGTACTGCAAGGGCACTTCCTTATAGTGTAGTGCCCTTTCAACCTTGTGCACGACAGCGTGTAGTGCAGTTTCGGTCGATCTTCCACGTCTGTATGCGTGCTGATTCCGTTAGATGCCTATCAATGATCCTTTCCAAGGTCTTTAAAAGAAAGGATGTAAGACTAATGGGCCTAAAAGATTTGGCAGTTGTGTAGTCCTCCCTTCCCGTCTTGGGAATAAAGACCACTCTGGCTGCCTTCCATTGTTCTGGGACCCATCCCATTGCTACGCTGGCCCTATATACCCTTACTATATGTGGAAGAAGGATATCCAGGCCTTTCTGAAGCAATGCTGGGAAGATCCCATCTGGCCCCGGCGACTTAAAGGGATCAAACTCCTGTACTGCCCATGTGACTGCACCTTCCGTTATAATTCCCTCAGCGAACTGCCAGTTCTCTATAGGAACTGGTTCCTGTTCCGCTATGGGTGCTAACTGGATGGCGCCGTCTCCTGGAAAGTGGACTTCCAGGAGGTGTTGTAACGACTCCTCACTGGATGTTGTCCACATCCCATCGGCCTTTTTTAGCGCTCCTACTGTTTGACTAGTTTCGCGGCTTAAGATTTTCATCAGTCTAGCAGAGTCTGATACTGAGTTTAACTCTGCACAGTATTTCTGCCAGCTAGATCTTTTGCTGCGCCTTAACTCATTTTTAAACCTATTCCTGGCCATTTTGAAATTGTCCCATGAGGCCTGTGTCCCTTCTCTGATAGCTCGATTAAAGATTCGCCTGGATTCCTTGCGCAGATCGGCTAGAGTGCCGGTCCACCATGGTACCCTACGAACTCGAGCCTCCCTGAGAGGACAAGCCTCCTCATAAGCTGAGACAATTTTACTTGCCAGTTGCTCTACGTCTTTACTTAATTGTTCTTTTGTGCATATACCTTCCTCTGGTTGGCCTCCTTGGCGAACGAGATTGGAACGATAACTTTCCCAGTCTGTTGCCCTGGGGTTCCGGTAGGGAATTTCCAGAGGCTTGTCGGAATTCATTTCCATTCTGATCATACGATGATCAGATGTCACGATATCCGACGTCACTTTCCAGTTTTCAATATTGATTGAAAAACACCTAGAGGCCACTGTAATGTCAATTACCTCCTTTCGGATGCTATTGACAAAAGTGGGCTCTGTACCTTTGTTCATTATCTCAAGATCCGTGGACGCCAAATATTCTAGTAGGGGTTCGCCCCGAGGGTTAATGTCTGAGCTCCCCCACACCGAATGATGTGCATTGGCGTCACATCCGACAATTACCGGAAGACCTTTATCTCTCGCAAACGATATTAAGCGTTCGAATTCCTCCGTAGGTATACGCGCGTCATCCGAGGGAAAATAGGCGCTTCCTACTACTACCTTATGGTTTCTACCACCTACCTGATACTCCAGAACCGCTGCAGTGAGGTCCTTGGTTCCCAGCTGCGGTAGTGGTACCATGCTGAGATCCCTGGACACCATGATACAGGTCCTGGGTCGATCGTTTACTTCCTCGCCAACTACTACATTGTAGTTGGCCATCCTCAATCCCCTGACCTTGTTCCTGTAAACATACGGTTCTCGAATGAGGACTATTTCTCTCCTGCCAGTTAGGGCGCTCATCAGCTCTGCCGTAGCGCCCCTACTGTGCTGAAGATTGATCTGACTTACCCGCAGTAAATCCATTATGGGGAGTTAATGGTGCGAGGGCTGTGGTCCTCTCAGTTGTCCTTCTTGGACTGCTTTGACACGCCGGCCTCAGAAGAGTCCTGGCGGACTGCTCCACTCCACGTCGGCACCCTTCGCACTGCGAGAGTAACCAACTGGTAGTAGAGCTGCCACCCAGACTCCTCCAGAGTTCAGACAGTATCTCCGCTGACCATGAAGGTCAAGAACCACCCTCCTGGTCCTCCTGTCGTCTGAACATGCCTCCATTGCTCCACTCTTAGTGAGCGGTTCTGCATGGAAAGCATCTGCCTCAGCTTTTCCAGGTCAACCTCCTCTTGGCTTCTGAGCCAGAAACCCACCTTCTCTGGCCATGGTGCCTCCGATGGCCTTGTTGGGGCAAAGGTGACTCCCTCGGCACTGAGAGGTGTCCAGCCCTCCAGCCATCTTGCTGAGGTGTCGTCCTGGGCAGTGACTAAGAACCAGCCTGGTTCCACTAGTCCTGAGTTCCTAAACCGGAGTTCTGGCCCCTGGGGACCCCCTTCGGGGCCTGCCATGGCACTGAACATCTCGGCAACTATGTTCGCTCTAATTGCCTCAGCTTCCTTTGGGAGAACCTGGGCATCTGGTCGGTCAGACCTGATTACAACCTGGTTCTCCCTATTAGGCGGCTTCGGCTCCGTTGCTCGCTGGGACTTAGCCGTGGTTTTTCTCAAAGGATGAGAAGCCTTGGCTTTCCCTGCTTGCTTCGGTAAGCTTTTTGGCCTTTTTTTCACTGCCTCTGGGGGAGTGTCATCACTCCTCGGTCTCTTAATGGTCGGTCGGGTACCTGAAGGACCTGGTTGGCCTTCTGTTACCCTGACTCGTCCCATGGAGTGCGTGATGAGCTCTATGGGTTTGCGTGCAGCAGCCCCCTTTGCTCTCCTCGCCTCCGGACCTCTTATTTTTCCCGAGGGCTGTCTCTGCAGCTTACATGGGCCCCTAGGTTGCTGGCCCTGGCTACTCTTTGGAGAGTCGCCTGGACTTGCTTCCCTAGGACCCTTGTCAGCCGCTTCCTGTGAAGAGTGTTCTGCCTGGCTTGCCTGGGCCGATGGACCCTGGCCTTCCCGCAGTTCCCTCCGTTTGCCCTCTCTTCTCGCCTCTTAAGCGTCCTGGTCTTACGCTTATTTTCTTTCGCTTTTTTTTGCGACGGGCCTCCTAGCTGCTTTATCCATAGGGGAAACGCTAGTCTCCCCCTCGGATTCGCTGCCTGATGACCCGAGAAGCAGTTCCTCTTTCTCCGAATTTATTTCGGAGCCTTCCTCTGTTACTTTTTTGGAGCTAGGGTGCTCCAGGTTTTGTGGCACGTTTGAACCATAATCTATGTTCTGTTCTTCCATATTTAACACGTTGACCGCCATGTGAAGCACGAGTGCATCGCATGGCTCCTTAATATATGGGCCACGCCACTCACATGTGTTTCGCATGTTACTTTCACTCTAGGCCACGCAGCTCACATTTGCGCTGCACTATAGTCGTATTCTTATGAGAGATTAAGGAGTATGGCCTGGGAAACAAAACCTATGTGTTGGCCCGGCTCTAGACTACATTTAAGACATTTTATACCTTATTTATAACATTTTTGACATGTATAAGCAAAAACGTTGTGGCCCCAGATATTCGAAAATTTTTTACTTATACGGCGGTCAACGTGTTAAGTTTTGGGGATGGTGTGTATTTTGTTTCTGTTTGTACTTGTTCTGTGTTAGTGTGCGTGAAGTAGTATGAGTGATTGATTTGGGGTTGGGGTCCTCCGTGTACCAGTTTCCGCGAAATATCATGCAGAGCTGGTCCCGATTAGGAGGTCTGGGCCGCCGCTGACGAAGCCCCCCGAGATACGCAGCAGGGCCCTATTCCAGGCACCACCTGGCACTACTACATACCACGGGATTTTTCGACGGTTGAAAGGGCAGCCCCCTACGCTGGTTAGGAAAGGGTGGGCCCCTATACTACCCGTCGGCCCAGGTGTGCCATACCTGGTTTCTAAGCCAGCTACCACTGCCAGATCAACCCAACCAGGGCCCCACCTCGATACTTCTTGAAAAACGGAGATACCGGTCTTCCCTGCCCCCGTGTACATGTTGTGTAGATGTGTTTATTGGGTGTATGTGTAAATGTGTGTGCTGTCCTTTTAGGTCGCCTCTTACGCCGTAGGACATACCGTGGGACTATTCTACGGGTCTAAGCCCGGCGGCGGACCCCACACGGCGTAAACTAATAAAAACATGTTATTAAACAGTTGTTTTACAAACTTAAAACTTAAAAAAGTCAATTTTACACTGTCGTAGATAAAGTAAATTTTATCCACTATTAGTGGATAAAGCACTTACAACTTTATAGGTAGGTGTTGGAAAGTAGTTATGTATGGTTCAAGTGAATAAAGGGGCATTTTATCCATAAAGGCAAAGCTTTAGCTCGCGAGACAGCCGAGTGAGATAATTTCCCCGAATGGATAAAATCTCTTTATTCACGTGTAGCATATAAAACTTTTTCCAATACCTACAATTAATTGTATAAATAAGTTTTAAAATAGAATCATCATCATCATCATCAATCCTTTCAGTCCCGCAGAACTATAGGTCGCCATCGGCGTTTCGAGACAGTTTGAAAATAGAATAAATAGTTTTAAATATGTAATCATATTACTTGGTTGTGTACTAGTTTCCACGGTAACATGTTTATATTTTGTAAGTTGCTATGATTATTTACTACTTTATCCACTAGTGAATAAAGTAACTCTTTGTCCATCCTCATCATTAAAATGTTGCTTTACCATGAAGATTTGCACAGATACAATACAGCTTTATAAATAGGCATTGGAAAAAGATAATTACTTCACTACTATAGCCAAATTCTCCTGAGAAAATATGTGGAAACAGAAAACAAAACATAAGTGCATCTAAAAAAATGTAGACACCACTCCACTGCCGACCATGCGTTAGGCATAAACAGACCTATATGCGATTAACATCTAGTATCTGCAGAATCACAAGGTTTTGTTTTAGAAAACACTGAATTCTAGGATACTAGATTTTAAATCATATTTGTCTACTTCTGTCTAACGTATACAAAGCCCATAAACTGTATTCTAGCTCAATGGACTGCCTGTGTTCACATTATCCACCACCAATCTGTATAATATAACATACACTGCCCGTCATAAATTTGTTACACATGGATTTTTTTTATCATCATTTATCAGAATGTTCTATTCCTGATACAAGTTTCTACATCTTGTCAAACTAAAAATGTACTTGCCAAACTGTAAATACATTTATTCTTTCGTATACGAGGGAGGTTCAAAAATATGAAAATGGTTCAAGAATAAAGTACCCTTATTTTTCAAAATAGACAAAAATGTTATTTGAAGAAGTTACTTAGAATTAAAGTAGGTGTCAAATATAGTCACAGTTACGTGCTCCGAAAGCATTTTTTTCTGGTTTCTCCTGTTTTTGTCTTATCACCCTGTATATGAAATACTTCAAAGTTAACTTATCAACGGATACGATAAACGTGTACTGTCAGACCTGAGTTTCCCCTCACTTAGCAACCAGGATATTACGTGATTCAAAATGAGTGCAAACAAATTTCATTTCTGTGTAAAATTTTTAAATAATTTAATAACAAACGGACCAAATAACAATTTAAAATCTATTATAATTTTTAATAGGTATGTTATAACAAATACTTCCAATTAACATTTTTGTGTATTTTGAAAATAATGGTACGTTATTCTTCAATCATTTTCATATTTTCGAACCTCCCTCGTATATGAAGTAGGATACTTAAATTTTGCAAATGCATTTTTAATTTGAGAAGCTGCAGAGGTTTGAATGGACAATAAAATCTTCTGATAAATGGATGTATAAAGGACACTATATTATTATAAGCAACAATCAAACGAGATTAATTCCGTCAATCAAACGGTGGTATTGTAACAACGCAAAAACTTTGTTTAATCACATATTCTAAATGGCACAAGCCTTCAACTAGAAAACGACGAAATATTAAAAATTGTGAATTGTTGCTATAAAGTAGTGAAAATGAATAAATCAATCCCATACGACATGTCACTGAAATGGGAAAAAAATACTCTTTCTCATAATGCCACAGCTAACTATGAGTTCTATATAAAAAAATACATCTTTATGTTATCATCCGAATTTAGAAACTTTTTTGGACAACGCACTACGCACTGAATTATCACAAATAAATAATATTAATACTACTTACGAGAACTTGAAAATTTTCCTACCTATTACCTCACCTTAAAAATTTAATTTATTATTATTCATTTTAGATACACATTTTTCTCACTTTCTGTGCCGCCTGAGCGATATGACCGAAATCAAAGTTGGGCGTTACTAAAATCGAAATTGGGTGTTGTAACCAAGTTAGGCGTTCTGACCAAAATAAAAATTGGGCGTTGTGACCAAGTTGGGCGTTCTGACCAAAATCGAAGTTGGGCGTTATGACCAAAAAAGGTAGTTTAAGTGGTGTCAATAGCTCTCTCCTATAACAGGCGTTGTGACCAATATCGTTTTTGGGCGTCATGACCAAGTTGGGCGTTGTGACCAGAATCGAAGTTGGGCGTTATGACCAAATTCTGAGTTGGGGTTTGTGACCAGTGGGCGTTGTGTCCAGGCCCCTTTAAAAAAAGCCCATCACACCAATGTTTTAGAACTCTGGACAACTGACGGTACTGGTATGCCGGTTGTGAGGGCAGCCATGAGTTACAAACGGTTTTTATTTTTATTACGCTGTTTTCGTTATGACCAATCTCGAAATGAAAAAAAGAAGACAGACAAATTAGCTGCTATTCATTCAGTTTTGGATCCATTTATTGCAAATTGTAAAATCTGTTACAATATGAGCAAATGTGTAACAATAGACGAAATGTTACATCCCTTTCGTGCCGTTGTTCGTTTTAGTGATGGGCTTATTCGAGTAAAAAATAACCTGTGTAACTCGGTTTTCGTTCCAAGTATTCGAATGAAAGATAACCTCATCCTGATACGTACTACCTGCGTATCTCAGCAACTTGCAAGTGATCGAAATTCTGTAAATAATATGTCATTCATAACTCATAACCATAAGCAAGGCAGATTGTACTGAAAACACCATTTGGGCGTCTCGCTCTACAGTTTTCTCCCTTGCTTTCTTGCCGGCTGAGGCTCGCAGTCAATCCGTCATCATATGATATGAACATAAATCAATTGTTTGCCGCCTTTAACCCGGCCGATCGATAAACATACGTTTTACCACTGTTTTTTACTGCGATTAGCAAGCAGTCCCGCATATTTCTTTCTTTCCACACTTCTTAATAAATACCTCTTAATTTCCAATACATAACACATAATGTACATATTATGTTTTGGTTATAGATCGGAAGAATGTAGGAGTAATTAGTGATGTAAATTACCCAGGTATTTATTTTTAGGGTAAATACCTGGGGTATTTACCCGGGTAAATACCCAAAATGGGTATTTAAACAGGTATTTATAGCCTCATTTACAAATATTATAAAGCTAATCTAACCAGTATAATTGATTGGTAAGTGAAGGTGCTCTATTCGAATTTTATAAAAATCTAGAATAAAAAAAATAACTGGACTGAGAACAGTTACTGGTCAAAATACCGATGGGGCCATAATTATACAGGTTGCCTAAAATTGTATGGAACATGGCAATTCCACGAGTTTGAAAAGGTTCAAATTTGCCATAAGAGTAGCCGAAATAAAAAATGCAATAATTACTTTAGTAGCTCATTGCTGTTACATAATTACGGTCCCATCGGTATAAAAAATAATGTTTATATAAATTTGTTACTTTCTTTGCCTTATTAATATGTATGTATATACGTATGTATTATATTTAATGTTCTCCAAGTTAATGTTAAGTTCATTTTTCAAAAATAGAAACAAGTTGGATAATAATATACAAACAATATAAATCGTCCCAATCTCCCGAGTCAGAGCCATCAGAATTTTTTTTTTTTGTAAATTTGACAGGTGCAATTTATTTCTTATTGTTTATTTCCATAAGATTCAGCAGCCAACGTTTCTTCCCGTTGAACTATTAATTTCTGGGCGACTGCTTATTCAGTATTACATTTAAATTGTTATTTTACATAAAACATTCCAGTGCATTTATACAGCGTTGAGTACTAAAAGGTGGGGAAAGAGCGAGAAATTTTTAATTAAATCTTCGTAATTTTTTGCTTTTATGTTTCTCGCAGGTGTATCACCCCAACTTTCTGGTGACTTGTCATTGGTGGCACTGTATGTCCATGTCAAATTCGAGGTTAGCAGTTTAGGTTTTGTGACAGTCTGTGTCAAAACTGATGCAAAACCTAACCTGATAACCTCATATTTGACATAGACTTACAGTGCCACCAATGACAAGTCACCAGAAAGTTGGGGTGATACACCTGCGAGAAACATAAAAGCAAAAAATTACTAGGATTCAATTCAAAATTTCCCGCTCTTTCCCCACTTTTGAGTACTCACGCTGTACGTAGTTTATTTATTAATAGTTATTTATTGTATAAGTGTTTTAGATGGTGTTCTATCCATGCAAGAACGCAGTTCGAGCGTTTAATTTGGATAAAACGCAACTAAAACACGAATGCAATACAGCGTTTTATCCAACAACTCAATAAATACTTAAAAAAACATACGTTTTGTATCGAGAGCTATGAAAAGTCATAGTGACAATTTGGAAAGTACAGAAAGATCAAATGTTATACGTTTGGCAGTACTGAAGTGTATTGTCAGTCTATGTCAAATTCGAGAGGTTAATTATTATTTGACACAGATTGACGCAAAACTTAACCCACAAATTTCGAATTTGGCATAGCTTGACAGTGCTACCAACAATGCAGTAGTAAGTGACATGGTTTTATCCCACTAATGGAATAAAGTAATTTCATTATTCCAGTAGTGGATAAAGCGGTACTTTAGAAGGTTCATAAATGTGGATAAAACTTCAATTATAAGGTGATTGTGGATAAAATAACATTATTATGTGAGTAAAAGTTAGTTTAGCTTTCTAAATATTACAAATTTGATAAATACCCAGTTTTTAGGTATTTACCCGAGGTAGAGGTAAATACCCAGGTAAATACCCATTTATAAATACCCTACCCACTGGGTATTTACCCGACCCCCATCACTAGGAGTAATCGAGCTAATGCAGAATAGCAAGTCGTAAAACTCATACAAATACAACAATACATTATTAATTATTATTATATTATTATAAATCGCCAGCAATCGAAAACAATAAAGATGTATCCAGATATATTTCATTCATATCCACATTTACTTATTGCACAAACTCCTTAGAAATCAAATAAAAATCATTTATACAATTATTATAATTAACAATTAACTGAGTTCCTCTGCTATCTGCAAGTTACGATGCCGATGCAGACGACGCTGAACCGCGTAACCGACGAAATCGAAAAGAATCGAGAGCCAAAATTTATTCGAATGATTATTCAAATAATCATTCAGTTATTAGATTAGATTAGATTAGGTTACACGACTGCCTTTTGCTGGCATGCGCACGTCAGCCCTTAGGGCTTTTTGTACTGTCGGGAGTTTTCAAGTTAGCAAGCCGACATCCGTGTCTTTTACTAGACTTGCAATGTCCCCTACTAGCTTGTGGTTGTCAATAGAGTTAAGGCTCCAATCGAGTTGGTGTCTTTTACGCTCTAATGCTGGGCATTCAAAGAGGATATGATAGGCTGTTTCATCATCCTCTTGGCATAGTCTGCAAACAGGTTCATCTCTATAGATATTGATCCTGTGCATAAATTCTCTGAATGCTCCAGTGCCTGTTAGTAGACTGACTACTTGCTTGATTCGAGTTCTGTTCAGTCTCAACAGGGTTTTGGTGGTATGTGGATTCGGAGTTTTTAGCAATCTTTTGCAGTGTGTTGCTTGATTGTAGTTTCTCCACCTTAGTTGGTGTGCGGTATTGACCCATTCATTAATGGCTGAGCGGGCTTGGTTTTTCTGAATGCTTAGACCAGGTTCTGGACCGGTCATTGCATTACGGGCTGCTTCTTTTGCGAGCTTGTCCGCCTTTTCGTTTCCTTCAATACCTTGGTGACCTGGGATCCAGCATAATTTTACTGTATTTCCCTGGCTTAAAGTTTGAAGTTTGGATTTGCATTCCTTGACCAGTCTCGATGAAGTACTGAAAGCGTTTAATGCTTTCAATGCTGCCTGACTGTCTGAGAGAATGTGTATGTCTCGATTGAGCAGCTTCTTTTCTATGCTGATGTTTGCGCATACGTTAATAGCTTGTACTTCAGCCTGAAAGATGTTACAAAACTTTCCTAGACTGACTTTTTCGTTGGTTCTAGGATTGGTACTGTACACACCGGAACCTGTACCCCCTTCAAACTTAGATCCATCAGTGTAAAAAATGATGTTCTTATTTGTTGGAGTTGGTAGTTGGTCCGGATTCCAACTTGTGTATACAGTAAAGTTCTTTTCAAAGTCATAGGCTTTGATTATAAGATCAGAACCCATTTCTAATATTGGGTTGTTGATGTGTGACATGATCTTGCCATGTCCTAGATTATTAGCTGTGGTCATCCAGTGACCTGTACTTTGTAATCTGTAGGCTGCCATTCTGGCTTCACCTTCCAAGAAGATGTGCAGAGGTGGCAGATTTAAAATAGCATTCAGTGCTTGTCCTGAGGTGCCTTTAAAGGCTCCAGTGATGCACCGATTAGCTAGATATTGTATTCTGCTGATTTTGTGGATCGCAGTTGCTTGTTTTATTTTGGGCCACCAGGCGATTATTCCATATGAAATTATTGGTCGAACCATGGTTTTGTACAGCCAGAGGGTCAGTTCCGGTTTGAGCCCCCACGTACTACCTATGGCTCTTTTTCCAATAACTAATGTTTGTATGCACCTGGTGATTGTTTTGTCTAAGTGGGAGTTCCAAGTTAGTTTGGAATCGATGGTTAGACCTAAGTACTTAACCTCGTTCTCCCAGTTGACATTTGTCTCAAACAGTTTTATGTTCATTCTGTTTGTGATGTTCTTTCTACGAGTGAAAGCGACGAGAGTGGCTTTGCTGGGATTAATTCTAAGATTATTCTCTAGACACCACTCTTCGGTTATCTTTAGTGCTGATTTCATTACATTGTCTACGGTTCTTTGGTATTTACCTTGAATCAGTATGACAATGTCATCAGCGTATCCTTGAGTGTAGTAGCCTTTGTTATTGAGTTGGATCAGCAGTTCATCAACTGTGAGGCACCACAGGAGTGGAGAAAGAACTCCTCCCTGTGGACATCCCCTTGTCGCCTGCACTGTCTTTTCCTTGTCAAATAACTTGACTTTTACAACTCTGGTGTTGAGCATTGCCATAGTCCATCTTATAGTGGTGTTATCGATCTGATGGTTTGTCATTGCTCTTTCAATAGAGTGGTAGGAGGTGTTGTCGAAGGCACCTTCTATGTCTAGAAATGCTCCGACTGCGTACTCCTTGTACTCCAAGGTTCTCTCAATTTTCCCCACTAGTTGGTGTAGGGCGGTTTCACATGACTTCCCTGTTTGGTAAGCATGTTGATATTTGTGAATCGGGAGTGAAGTTAGGGCTTCCTCCCTCCAGTATCTGTCTACTAATCTTTCCAACGTTTTAAGGAGGAATGACGTTAGGCTGATAGGTCTGTAAGATTTAGCTTCTGCATAGCTGCTCTTACCAGGCTTAGGGATAAATACTACTTTAGTCACTCTCCAGGATTGGGGAATGTAACCCAAGGCAAGACTTGCTTGGAACATGTCTTTGAGTGGGTTCAGCAGTATATCTATCCCTTTCTGCAGCATTACGGGTTGTATGCCGTCGTTTCCAGCAGATTTGAAAGGACTGAAGAGGCTAGTTGCCCATCTAATCCTTTCTTTGCTGACTATTCTCTTAGCTGTTTCCCAGTCTTCCCTCCTAGGGGTATGATTGGGTTCAGCCAGAGTGGGTTGTTCCACTGCTCCGGGTAGGTGAGTTTTTATCAAAAGAGATAAAGTCTCCTCTTCCGTTGTAGTGTATTCTCCGCTTTCTTTTTTAAGAGTGCCTACTGGGTTCATGGCTTGCTTTGAGATGATTTTGTGGAGTCTAGCTGTGGATCGCGTGGTCTCCACCTCCTGGCAAAACTTTTTCCAGGCTGCTATCTTAGCTGCCTTGATCTTTTTGCCATAGTCTGTGAGAGCCTTGTGATAGTTCTCCCAGTTATTTGTGGCTTTAGACCTGTTAAACAGACGTCTGACTTCTTGTCTGGTCTTTTCTAGGTCTTTATTCCACCAATTTGTGTGTTTTTTTTGCTCTTTGCTGACTTGGGTCTATTAGAGGACAGCTACTCTGAAAGGAGTCAATCATGGCCTCTTTTAACCGGTCAGCATTTGAGTCTAAAACTACTTTATTGGAAGATCTGAACTTTAGGTGTTCTATCTTCTCTTGTAGTTTTTGTTTATATAGGTCCCAGTCTGTCTTTCTTGGGTTGTAGTAAACTCTTTGGCTTACTTCCCGTTGAGACAGTTCAAAGGTTATATAATTGTGGTCAGATAGTGATGGTTCGTCTGAAACTTGCCATTTATTCACTGATTGACTAATTCTCATTGTGGTTATGGTAATATCTATAACTTCATGTCTATTAGTGTTATAAAAGGTTGGAGTGTTACCTTTATTGACTACTACTAGATTGTTAGTTAAGATAAATTCTAAAAGTGACTCACCTCTTATGTTGCAGTTGGTGCTGCCCCAAATGGTGTGGTGCGAATTTGCGTCGCAGCCTAGGATGAGGTCTAGATCGTCTTGGGAGGCAGATGATACTAGGTTCTCTAGTTCCTCGCTAGGCGGTGGGTCCCTGGAATCGGATGGAAGGTAGACGGAGCTTATAATGGCTTGGTCACAACCTTCATCGTTATTCCATTTTATTTTAATTGTGGTTATGTCTCTAGAACAGAATTCCATTAGTGGTAAACAGTCTAGATTATTTCTTATAAGTATGCATGTTCTAGGACTTGCATGATTATAAATAAGCTTACCTTTAGCACCCCCTAATCCACGGACTTGTCCCTTAACTATCCATGGCTCTTGGATCAGTGCTAAATCGATGTCATCTGCTAGCAGCTTTCTGCTTAGATTTGCAGTGGCTGCTTTGCAGTGGTGGAGGTTAATTTGCACTACTTTCAAGTTCTTCTTTCCTATCCTTGGAGCGGATAAGAAAAGTGACCTTGTTGAGGCCTAGGTGCGCTACACAGTTGATGGATGTTAGTGCTTGTTTTGCCCTGTCATCTTTCATTGCTGCAAACGTTCTACCGCCATCTTCTAGTGGAGTGACGTTGAGTATTCTCCAGGTATCGGTTTGGAGATCTGCCTTCCGTTTGTTCTGTTTTCCGATCAAACGGAGAATAACCTCGGGTTTCTGTTTGTCGTACCACTTGGGGACGTTGAACACTACCCGGACGGAGTTAATAACTTTTGCCCGCTCTTTTACCTCCAGCTTGGCATTGGTCCACGGGTGCAGCTTAGGTACTTGCTCACTTAACCAGTGTTTTGTGAGTTCGTCCTTGCACGCAACCACGTATGTACCAGCTTCGAGATAGTGGCTGGTAAAGAGAGGTGTGTTCTCTTCTTCTTCCATCTGGAAGATGAGATTTATCAGACTGTCTCTGACTAGGTCACCTTGTTCCTTTGTCAGTTTGACGTCTGGATATGCAGCAGGGTAGATGGCCATCTTCACCGTAGTGGCTGCCTCAGCAAAATCAAGCTTGCTGGTGCCTGCCTTTGGTGAGGTCGGCTTGTCTACTTTCTGCCTCGGCCTCTTTTTGGCTTTTGCCGGGGAGGGAGTGGCTTCGTCAGAGCGTTGCCTCTTTTGTCCCTGGTTGGTTGCAGGTTTTTCAGATTTCGAAGCTGGGTCTGCTGCCCTCTTCTTCTCCATCTTCTGCTTTCTTTTAAAGTTTGGGTCGTACTTAATGCCCTTGGCTTCGCAGGCTCGCTTGGCGCGTTCTCTGCGTTCCTTGGCTGTAAGTTGGACCTTTTTGAGGGACACTTTGCCTAGTTTATCGGCTATGTCCGCTCCGGTTGCGGCCTTTTCCTGCTCGGAAGACTGTCCTTGACTGGAAGTCTGGACTGTCAACTCTGCAGTAGAGGCACACTGTTCCATTTCTATCTCGGTCACCGAAGTCTGAGCATCAGTGGTCGGAAGCGGTGATGACTCCATCAGTGTGTCGTCTTCACCCTGTGAAAAAGCAGTTGTTAAATCCATACAAGTGAGTATTTAATTCAACTGTAAGAGGTTTGGCTAAATACTTCTGGAGGGCGCCTGGTATCCAGAAGGCTTCGTTGATGACGCATATTATAAGCCCCTGCGCCTACACCTGCTGGTGCTCTGCTTTGCACGGGTCGCATAACACATTCGAAAAGGGGATTTTGGAACCAGAAAGGCTGATCTTCTAGACAGCCATGCATCTCTTGAGCCTGGTCCCCCGCCGTGAGATTTAGGATTTTTATTGAGGTTTTCTCCTCTTGGTCCGGGCGGTGAAGCCAAGACCCCCAGCACAGATATCTCCCGTAATACATGCCTACAGCAGAGACATCCATGTATGGTATAACGGCAATGACGTGACCAGAGGTTCGTCTTTGCCGGCATCGTTATCCCAAGTGCAGACCCTTAGCCACGACACGACAGCTGGGCTTGGGGGATGTTTATCGACTTCCCAGTCTAGATCCGTGGGGTTCAGTCTCAACGGGGCCACCACGAGAAGGATGCAATCGCTAGGATCGCATATCACTGATCGTTGCCAGTGATACCCTGCGGTCTTCCTTGTTGTCAGGCGGGAGGTGCAAGACCTGATCAACTTGGCTGCACTGCCTCGGCATGAATCTTCACAGCGTTTATAGCCGTTCAGTTCAGCTGGCAATGCTCGACCCCTATCAGTTATTAATATCATTCGAATGCAAATAATTCGGTTATGAAAATTGTCCAGTTATGTCCATCATTAGTTCGTTTATCCAATATATTCCCAGCAAACCAGCCAAATATGGCATAAAGATGTTCGCTTTATGTGACGCCAACACTTTTTACACAAGTAATCTAAAAGTATATTGTGGACAACAATCATCAGGGCAGTACCACGTCTCTAATTCTCCTGCAGATATTGTCAAAAGAATGATATCTCCAATTGAGACCACAAATAGGAACTTGACTACTGACAACTGGTCACTATTTTTGCTCTGGCTGATTATTTACTGGAAAAAAAGGTAACATTAGTTGGTACCTACCATTAAAAAAAACAAGAAGGAGCTACCAATGGAATTTTTACCAGACAAAAAGAAAGAAGTGGATCAAACCTTGTTTACTTTCCAAAAAGATAAAACTTTAGTGTCATATGTACCTCGTAAAAACCGATCAGTCATATTATTATCAACAATGCACGACACTCCAACCATTGATGAAATAACAAACAAACCTGAAATTATAATGGATTATAATGCAACAAAAAAAGGAGTCGACACTGTAGACAAAATGTGTGCCTCCTACTCGGTATCTCGTATTGCAAAACGGTGGCCATTGGCAATACTTTTTACTTTTTGGAACATCGCTGGTATAAATGCCAAAGTATTGTATTCTTTCAACACACCGAAGAAAGCTCAAAGCCGTAGATTTGTTCTCAAAAATTTAGCCCTCGACCTAGTGAAACCACATCTTATAAATAGAGCGCAAATAGCATCATTGCCTAGCGACATATCTGCATTTTTATCGTGCGGTATGATACTAGTTGGACATAACGAAGATGGTAATTATCTCCCACCCAAAAAGCTTGCAAATTCCTAACCACCCATGGTAAGAGGTTTTAACGAATTTGTGATATTTTCAAACCACAGGCTCCAGCAGTGTTTTATTCAAGATGGCTACCCGGCCACAGGAGATGAACAGGTATAATAAGCTAAGTTCTAAAATTAGGAATTTGCAAGCAGATATTAAATTTCTAAGACTGTAAAATCCATGGTGTCTTTCCAAATTTTATTAACATTAAAGTTAGTGCCAATTGTAGAAAGAGTAATTCAGTTATAACATTTGCTAAAAGAAAATGGTTGGACATGGAAATTAAATATCTGTATAGCAAAAGAAGCAGACTTGAATTGGAGTTGTATAAATTGCATTTGGCCCTCACATGCAATTTATCTGAATACCAATTTCAAGAATGGAACAATTTTCAAAGACGTGTATTCGAAATTAATGATCATAAATTTCAATAGAAAATTATTAACCACAAGAAAAAACTTGTAAAGTTAACCGTTGATTTGGATAAAAGTGCTACATCTTTGAAAATTGCCCAAGTAGTTGATAAGGAATTAATTGTTAAAAACGAGTCTTCAGAATTCTTTAATAAGGACGAATTGGCTTTTTTAAATAGGGGTTTAAAATTCAATTTAGGTCATACTAAACCACCTTTAGAAGATATCGTTGCCGGTATCAAAAGTTCAATTGCCACTTTAGACAAACAGTCTAAAGAATTCATTAGAAGAGCTTGCAAAATTAAAATTTCGGAAAACCTGAAAGATAGAAAAGGTGAAACCACTGGATGTTTTTATCTAAAGGCTGACAAAGGTAATAAGATTGTTATTTTAAATAAACAGGATTATTTTGATAGAGTAGGTACATTGCTGAACACTAGACCCTACAAAGCATTAAAAAAGTCTCCCCTAAGGAGCATGATTGTCAAAACACAGGATGTGATGAAGTTCTGTCCCACACTTATTACTCCAGCCCTTAGATAGAAGCTGACTACTTCTAATCCAGAAATGCCAAAAATGTATTGTTTACCTAAGACACATAAACCAGGCAAAACAGTGAGACCTATTGTTTCTGGTATTAACTCCCCGACTTACCTCCTATCTAAATGGTTAACAAATTAATTTAGAAACTTGCCAAAACTTCAAAATACTTTTTCTGTCAAAAACTCGGAGTTTATAAATAAAATTAAAAGATTTGGAACTTGGTGAAAGCGAGATTCTAGTTTCATTTGACGTGTGTTCTTTGTTTCCAAGCGTACCGGTCCCACAAACTATGACATATTTGAGGGAATTACTTACGGATAATTTGGATTCAAACAAAATTGACGAGTTAGTTAGATTAACTACACATTGTATGTCTCAGAATTGCTTTCAAATAGATGGAAAATTCTATGAACAGCACGAAGGAACAGCAATGGGAAACAGCCTTTCCCCTTTCATTGCCAACCGTTTTATGTCAACATTCGAAACTGAATTTAAGAATAACACAGAGTATTTCCCAAGGATTTGGTTAGGTATGTGGACTACTTTTTTGCTGTTTATGATTTATCTAAATGTAGTATTGATAATTTTTTGAATTCCAAATTTCCTAGCATAAAATTCACATATGAAATGGATAACGAAGGACAACTGCCATTTCTAGATACTTTAGTAATAAGAAATAAAAATAAGTTGGAATTTGATGTTTATAGAAAATAAACCAATGTACACATATTCATTTTAGAGGATTCAAATCATTGTTTTCAACACAAAATGGCTGCTCTAAATTTCTTAGTGCATAGACTGTTAACCTTTCCTTTAAACGAAGATCGATATACCACTGAACTTCAGACCATAAAAAGCATTGCTGTGTACAATGGTTTCTCTTCTAAAATTATCGATAATTTGATTAGGAAACAAAAAACAAAATTGCACGTTCGAAATTCCACAACTCTCGTCAGTCTTACAAGTGAAGGACTCAAGTACATCAAAATTCCATTTCACCCGGCTACAAAGAGCCTAGCAAACATTTTTAAAGAATCGGGCCATAAAGTTGTGTATGGTTCAAACAACAATATTAGAAATTTGTTGGGAAATCCAAAAGACAAACTGAGGACTTTAGAGCGATCTGGAATTTACGAAATTAAATGTTCCCATTGTGAATTTTAAATATATTGGGCAAACACGTCGTAATTTTGGTACTAGGTACTAGATTCAACAGATTCGAAAAATCGAGTATTGCCCAACATATTTACAATAGTATAAAAGAGGATGACCTAAAAATTGTAAAGGCGTTAACATCAACAAAGCAACTAAATTATTTTGAAAGCTTGGCCATTTTTAAGAACGAAGATAATAAACTTTTAAACAAACATGGTGGACCAATACCGGCCTCCGTCTTATATGATTTGTTGAAGTTAAATTGACCGTCGGCCAAGTTCATTGGCCCTCGGCCACGCCTCCGGGTCATAGTATAAATAGATGTAAAATGCGGGGCACATCGCCCACTTCCATTTGTGATTTGGTCATGAGTACATCGTTGCCTTTTTACTGTGAAAGTTTGTCGTAGCTACCGATGATGGCAGCGTGGCTGTTGAAATATGTATTTAGCAGTTATTAAATATTTGTGTGGTGAGGGGTTTTAATGAATTTGTGTTATTTTTCACCTTGTACCTTAAAAATAGAAGGCGTGTAGTATATCGGAGCTGCATATCTAAAGAACATAATGCATGATCGGGTGTTCCTCAGGGTACAAATTTGGAACTGCTATTATGTATTTTGTTTATCAATGACTTACCAGCTGCCATAGAATATTGAAAGCATGCTCTGTTCGCAGACGATCTTAAAGTATGGAAGGTAATACAGGGTGTCTTAAAAAGAAATCCATCTAGTATGTTTTGAATTTCCCATGCAAAATAAAATGTTCCTCTCTAGTGCAATACTGTTAGCTAGTAGACGAAATAATAACATAATCTCAATAACCTTTGCTAACCGAATTTAGTTAAGGAGTGCTTTTCGTTTATTTTTAAAGTGAGACACATGACGTACGTATTTCAAAGCATTATTTAACAGCACGAAAATTGTAAGATAACCCACATAAAAAGTATATTTTTTCCAGAAAATAAAAAATAATTCTCAAATACAGAACTTTAAGCAACGGAAGGAAAATAACTTTGTGGCTAAAGGTAGTCCTTCGAAAGGGGTCAGTTATTGCTTGGCTACAAGTACTCAACGTGTCCACCATTTTGCTGAATACACAATTCTACCCTACGTTTCATGTTATCAAAAACGTGGTGCAACATTGCAGGTGTTATATCATTGCATTTAATTCTAATTGTGTGCATCAGCTCCTCTAAATTAGTAATTATTTCTTTGTAGACCTCATTTTTAAGATGTCGGAAGATGGAGGAAACTAACGGAGTAAGATCGGGTGAACTGCTGCCCAAGTCTGTCTGCTAATTACTCGATTGGGAAAAAACTGCACAAGAAGTTGTTGATTTTTCCTTGTTGTATGCGCAGTGGTCCTGTCCTGCTGGAAGTAACCTCCATTAAATTCATCGAGATGCAGTTGATCCAAGAAGGGCACTAACTGCTGTTCTCGATAACGTTAACCGTTTATTGTGTCATGGAAAAATATTGGTCCTATGATCCTACGACATGACACAGCTAACCATATTCCAACTTTAAGAGGATGTTCAATTTATATAGAAATCCACTTAAATGAAGCCATGCCTCATCGCTAAAGAAACTTAAATCAAGAACATCGTAGTTGTTTAAATTTTCTTGGAAAAAGTTGCAATAATGTATTCAATTAGCATGGTCCCGTGGTCAAATATCATGTAAAACAGACACTTTATAGAGATGCATGTGCAGTCGCTTCTTCAAAATGTTATGAACAGTACTTGGAGGGACATCAGTATGAACTGAAACATGACGCACTAACATTTTTGGATTTTGTACATCAAGAGCTTCGACATTTTCAATAACGTTTGGAGCAGTGGCTGGCCTTCCAGTAGACTTGCCTTTTTCTACACTTTCTGTCGCCAGAAACTTTTCAACAGTGCGACGAATGTGGTGCAGCAAAACAGTTTCCTCAACAATTCTGTTACAAAATTGCAATCGCAACTGCTGTTTACAAACCATATAGGAATATTGCCATTCTCCATTTAGTATTAATTGTCCTGATCAAAAATATCCCTCAATAATAAAAATGTTTTTTGCATAGTGTACATTTTATGTTGAATTAAGAAACTTAATTAAAACTATTTGAAGTTTGCTCTTTAATTAAAAAAAAGTTCAAAAAGGTTTTACGCGATTTCTACATTATAAAGCAACTGGAATATTTCCTTTAATGGAACCCTCTTACATTTAAATTTCATTACTTAGAAACACGTTGCTATATGTCTGGTCTTGTGTTCTTGTACCGTGTAATTCATTATAAAATTGAATGTTGTCCATCAATTTTGATGCAATAACATTTTCTATGTGCCAAGAAATACCGCTCGTTTTAGGGATTATTTCTTCTTAAATAAACCGAGAACCAATATCCTGCGCTACTCACCTTTATATGCACCCTGTGATTTAGCTAGTACTATCGATGAAATCGATATTTTTAATGGAAACATTAAAGCATTTAAACCTAACTGCTCTTTGATCGGATCTCTATCTGGTTCTTGTCAAGTCACGCGGGTTGGTTTTTATAGTTGTTTCTGTTGTTATTTTTAACAAAATGGAGGTTTATTATCATTAAAGGATTCAAGTTTGGTTTTTGCAGTGTGTAGTAACGGTTTGCTGTTGTTGACAGTGGTACTACCGGTTTTGTTATGCAGTTGGGTTTAATTTGAAGCGGCTTTGACTTTATATATTAGGTTAGGTATGTATTATGAGTGTAAGCTGTGGCCTAATTTTAGTGCTTAACCCTTTTGCTAAGAAGAAAATTTTGATTACCGTGCTATCAAGAAGGAATTTTGGCTTTGCGGAATCGTACATTTCCCGTAGCGAATGTGAACCAAAGATACACGGATTGATCCGGTTTCCGCAGTGAACGTGTGCAAAAGAGATACGTATTCGTCCGCTTCCCATACTGAATGTTTGCAAAAAGGATGTGGATTCATCCGCTTCCCCCCGTTAATGTCAGAAGTAATGCGCCGCTTTTTTACATTTATTGGTCTTTATTTATAATTTATCAATATCATTAAAAACGAACCACCTAGGTGGCTTTGGAAGTAAAGTGCTAGGCGTGCAATAAACAAGTCCTCGGCTCAATTCCACGAATAGGCAGAACTTATTCAGCGAGCCACTGGATCGGTATTGTGCCGGATGATCATATGTCATTAGGATACTTAACGTCGCCTTCCTCTAAATACTAGTCTATGAAGTAGAGCAACAAGACTACACACAACACATATACACACGCGTGACTTGGAAGTAGCACAAAGGGTCCACCTTGAGGTCTAAGTGCACGTGGACTTGGTTGACCAAACAATGGAGTTGCCAAACAATAATCCTTTGTCCAATAGTTAAGCCTTAATTTTTTTATTTGAGGCCTCGGAAGGGTTAGTGCAAGAAAACAGTACATTTCATTGGAGTCTAAGTCTATGGAGTCCATTTTTCCTTGTGAGTTTGATTTGGGGTTTGGTTAGTGTCATGCAGGTGGTAATACAAATTTGTTGCAGAAGAAAAAACTTCAAAACAATCTAACACTGAAAGATTATCGCCTATTTTCCAATCCACAAAATCTAGGTTCACTTTCTAAAAGAAGTGAATTGTGGGCTAAAAATTAACTGTTCTTTTTCAATCCAATCTACTGCTTAAATTATTCCCAGAATGATTTTGTTCGTCGTCTTCAGATGAACTAGGAATACTGTCAAGGTCAAAATTTTTATCTCCGGGTCTACTTTCTTATAAACATTTCTATAACTCGGCATCCATCAAATATTTCCACGCCATGGCAGTAAAAATTACAATCCCAGAAGCTCAAAAAATGTTCACAAAGAAAAATGGAACGTGACTAAATACTCCCATAGTGCTGCATAAACAGCACATCTTTAAATCCCCGCCACCTGCTTCAATATAAACCTATGTAAACCAAACTTTTTATTTAAATGAACGCAAATGCAATGCCGGATCTGTCCATTTCCCATAGCGCATGCATTAAAGAGTCTCGAGTCACAATACATATCCTGCGTATTTGGCATTCAGCGATATGCAAAATATTCCGGTTCCCGTAGCGGAAGGGTTAAGCACTGTTGGCACCAGCTTAAAGAAACTAAATAAATAAGATTTCCAAATATTATATGCATCATAGGCAATTAACTACGGACTACAAATATGCTAAAATATACTACTAGATGTTACATTTAAAAAATTTATTAAATCCTTTTCAAAATGTTCAGAACGATCCCCTCTAAATAAACGCCTTCTATAATTTAGCCACAACTTTTTAGCATCACATGATCGAAACTTACTACGACCACTAGAGCAATTAATTTCATTCTTTAATTAGCTCAAATAATGTCGTTACAAGCTTGGTGGTCACCTAACTGTTTGTAAACAGGTGAAACATTAAAAGTATATATAAACACAACACAAACTATGTGGCCACAAAAAACAGAATATCAAGAGAGTTCCAAACAAAGGAAGGACTACGACAGGGAGTGTACTTAGCCCCACACTATTTAATATATACACTGTGTTTCAGGATTGACGTCATAAGAGGTGAGATGAAGTAAAAATTTTTGAATTCTATTTTAAGATTGTGGTATTAGGTCTTGCTTGGTCTGAAGAGAATTTTAAGAATATTTTCAGTTTTTGAAAAAGCGAGTTGACCTTGACAGTGAAGCGAAAACTATTTTCTTTTCTGGTAAACTACCCTTTTTGTTTATAATACGGTAAAATTTTACTAAGAAAAGTTGTTCAGAATAAAAAATTAAGGCCCTATACAAAATTTCAAGAAGTTCTACCTACTTGGATCAAACCGTCATTTTTAATAAATACTATTTTAACGGTTTAATTTAAGTAGGTAGATCTTCCTGAAATTTTGTATAGGGCCATAATTATTCATTCTGAACAACTTTTTTTAGTAAAATTTTGCCGTATTATAAACAAAAAGGGTAGTTTACCTGAAAAGAAAATAGTTTTTGCTTCACTGTCAAGATCGACTTGTTTTTTCAAAAACTGAAAATATTCTTAAAATTCTCTTCAGACCAAGCAGGACCTAATCCCACAATCTTATAATAACATTCAAAAATTTTAGTCTATCTCACCTCTTGTAACATCCATCCTGGGACACACTGTATACTTGCTACATGGAATGTCGAGGGTACCTACACTGCAACGAGCCTCAAAGAGTTGGTAAGGGAAATAAGCAAATACAAGGCAGACATAATAGCACTTCAAGAAACAAAGCAATTGGGAATGGAAATAGATAATATCCTGTTTAAAAGTGGTGGGAAAGATAGAATGTTAGGGACAGGCTTTAACAGGATTTAACCCTATATATGAGAGAATATGCTCCCTAAAATTCAAAGGACATAAGTGAAATATGAGTATTATTAACATACATACACCGACAGAAAAACACAGAGATGAGGAGAAAGAAACATTCTATGAGATCCTGAAACCTAGAGAATGAATATGAAAAGCTACCAAAACATGATGTAAAAGTATGTCTAGCAGATTGAAATGCAAAGATAGGAAAAAAGGAAATATACAGAACAATAGTTGGAAGACACAGCAAACATGACATATCAAATGATAATGGACAAAGATTAATCGGTTTTGCAACAAAGAAACAAACAGTAGTAAGAAGTACCCAATTACAACGAAAGGAGATACATAAAGGAACATGGAGCTCCCCTAATGGCTACGTAATCAATCAAATAGATCATATCCTAATAGAGAGAAAATACATAAACTCAATCACTAAAGTTAGGAGTATGAGAGGAGCCAACGCCAACTCGGATCATTTCCTAGTGAGGAGTACATGCAGAGACACAGTAGAAAAAACCAGAAATAGTGCACCCAACACGAAAAGGAAGAAGCAGTACAATACAGAGAAGTTAAAGTATGCAATAATTAGTAACGAATACAGAGAAGAAATTAATAAAGGATTACACAGAATACATGATATGACAAAAATGAATGAGAAATGGAAACAAGTAAGGTAAGTAATAGAAGAAGCACATCAAATAGTCATACCGATGGACAAAAAATGAACGGGGCCAAAAGACTGGTACAATGAAGAATGCGAAAAGATATCAGAAGAGAAAAAAAGAATAAGGCTCCTTTTAGTAACTAATAATAGGGAGGAAAATATGCTGAACTACAAGTAAATAAGAAAGAATATGGAAAGAATGAAAAAGAGACAATACAATGAAACCAAGCTAAAAGAGATTGAAGAAGAGTTTAAGAACCGAGAAATAACATCCATCTATCAAGAAGCTAAAAGAGTAGAGGAAGGATACCACAGCAGAAATAATTATTTTAAAACTAAAGAAGGAATTTTGATAGCAAACAAAAAAGATATTTTAGACAAGTTGAAAGACCACTTCGATAAGTTGCCTAGTGAAGGAGACACTGAAGAACAGGAAAAACAAAATCTACGTGAGAAAGATGGAATAGCTATAGAGGAACCAACAGAAGAGATAAGGGATATAATAAAAAAATTAAAAATAATAAAAGCTCAGGCATGACATTACCGTTGAAATGATAAAGGCCAGAGAAGAACAATTGCAGAAGAAATGGTCATAGGTGAATACCAGGCCGGGTTCAGGAATAACAGAGCAACGCCAGACCAAATATTTGCCCTTAAAGAGATCCAAGTATTATAAGAACTATATACATAGGCTAACGTGACAGCAACTTAGGTATGTAGGACAATTGCCTAACAAATAAATAAACCATAAATAGGAATCAACTTCCAAGTATTTAAGTCACAAATAGCTAATTATAGCTCAGATTACAACTCAGGATAACCACCTGTGATACGCAATTGACATATGTGCACGATCCCCAAAGAACGCGGCAGATGCGAGTTTCAGGTGCATGCTTATTTCAGCAATTTGGAAACAATGAATACTTGTTCTTTAGCACTAATAATTGATTGAATAAAAGATTAATTAAACACGCTTAAGTTTGAATTTCTAAGGTCTTAGTAAGAACTGATTTAGTTGCGGCGTCTGAATTTGTCGAAAAAAAAACGCTGCGAAGTGCATGTACTTACAATTTAGTTCGTTGTTATGTCCAGCAATCGTGAGGGGAAATCCTGGTATGTTGCATCTTGTTCAAGAAGACTTCTAAGCCAGATTTGGCTATATAATTCGTAGGATCCAAGGATTCAAGACAGCAGCTAAGTGCGGTAAAAGGCAGGCTAGGTATTTGGAATTTGTGGCCAGCTTGCACGTAGAAGCAAAAAACGAGAGGCTCTGTTATTCTTTAGCAACTGTAGAATAACCCTTAAGCAGAAAGCATGGCAGCTGGCCTAAATACTGAAATTGAACTAGATAAGGCATTCTTATCAAAGCTGTTCACGGCCGTTTGTGTAGAAAACCACGCCGAGGGCGGTTTTCGTTTATGGAAGACGCAGGAAAGCCGGCCTAAATATCGAAATTAGTATGCACAGATTAACTAGATGATCATTCTTACCAAGCTGTTTGTGGGTCTTCGCGAGGAAACAACGCTCGGGCAGTTTTTGTTTGTTTTGCATGAATTTAGGTCCGCAAAGCGCGTTTCGCAAAAAATCAATAATCGAGCAATTTGACTGTTTTCAAAAGGACCTACTTTGGAATGAAAGCACAACGAGCGTGCCTCAACAGGAAAAGCTAGCAGGTGTCTTATATCTAATGTCAGGCGTTTTATGCGATAAACCTGAGTTCCTTTGCTACATTATTTAAATATAAGGTGGTCCAAAAGAAGAAAACAAATGAAAACATAACTGTTTCTGAAGGATCCTAGATGGGCATATGATTGCTACACGATTGAGTTACTTACCCAAAAAAGACTCCATAAATGGGACTCTTATCATTTATGTTCCTACTCATAAGCAAGGCGCTTAATAAATCCCTACGGAAGGAACCAGCCTAAGATGCATAGTCCTCGCACGGTTTCTGACGCGTACACCATGGGGTTTGGTTCTTAGAAGAGCTCGGCACCTAAATGGGGCTCAGGCCAAGAAAAAAATATCCACATATACAGTGTGTCCCAGGATTGATGTTACAAGAGGTGAGATGTACTAAAAATTTTTGAATTTTATTTTAAGGTTCTGGGATTCGGTCCTGCTTGGTTTGAAAAGGATTTTAAGAATATTTTAATTTTTTTAAAAACAAGTAGGCCTTGACAGGGAAGCGAAAACTATTTTATTTTCAGGTAAACTACCCTTTTTGTTCATGATACAGCAAAATTCTATTAAGGAAAGTTGTTCATAATGATAAATTATGGCCCTATACAAAATTTCAGAAAGATTTGTCGAATTAGGAAAAACCGTATTCTTAAATTATTTTATTTTATTTTCAGGCAAACTACCCTTTTTGTTCATGATACGGCAAAATTGTATGAAGAAAAGTTGTTCAGAATAATAAATTATGGTTTTATACAAAATTTCAGAAAAATCTGTCGACTTAGATTTAACGGTCATTTTTAATAAGTAAATGCAATTTGTTTAATCTAAAAAATAACGTTTTAATCTAAGTCGACAGATCCTTCTGAAATTTGGTATAGGGTCATAATTTCTCATTCTAAACAATTTTTATTAATAAAATTTTACCGTATCATGAACAAAAAAAGTAGTTTACCTGAAAATAACATACAATTATCTAAAAAATAACGGTTTTTTATAAGTCACCAGATCTTTCTGAAATTTTGTATAAGGCCATAATTTATCAATCTGAACAACTTTTCTTGGTAAAATTTTGCCGCATCATGAACAGAAAGGGTAGTTTACCTGAAAATAAAATAGTTTTCGCTTTCCTGTCAAAGCCTACTTGTTTTTCAAAAACTGAAAATATTCTTAAAATTCTTTTCAAACCAAGCAGGACCGAATCCCAGAACCTTAAAATAAAATTCAGAAATTTTTAGACCATCTCACCTCTTGTAATATCGATCCTGGGGCACACTGTAGATACACTTGTCTGCACCACATCGGACACAGAACCAAAAATTGCATTTGAAAACTATCAAAAGAAAACTTCCTCTCATAGGACGTAGTTAATGAGAAATTCTATGCAACGCCTCATGGTAAGTAACCAATCGAGTGAGTACCTTAAGTGTCAAAACCATTCAGACACCTCATAAGGAACCAAACAGAAGAGGAACCAAAAAACTGTCTATAATCTACTAATTACTAACTAACTAACCTAACTAAACTAATCTAGGGTGAAATCAGTAATAATAAGGCATAGCAAGCAAAAACCGATGGCACAATATATAACAATGACCACCAATGCATGGCCTTTGCAGATACCCTGATTATATTAGAGAGCAACTAAAAGAAGCTAAGGAGAACTATAAGATCAATAGACAAAAAAGAAACAAACTTGGCTTGGAGATAAATAAAGATAAATCAAAATATATGGTGATGAGACAAACGCAAAAACTATTGACAACAAAAAGTAACATGACGCTGGTAGCCAATGATAGGAGAGAATATGTTTTTGAGTCCAAAAATTCTGCTAAGAGTCACAATTGAAGAAAAAGGGCCCAAAGAACAGGAAATACAGGTCAGGATAGCAAAAGTTAACAGAAAATATGGAAGCCTCAAAGCAATGATGAAGTCCAAATATATGTCCAGAAAGGCAAAACAAAGAAGCTAGAAGAGATCCAGGCAAGATGACATACTTTTTAATTGAAGCAAAATTTAAAAAAAACTAAAGGTGCTAAGAAATTAAAAAAAGTATGTACATAAACTCTTGTTTATTACAACCATACAAAAATATATTTAGATCATTTGAAAGTAAACATAAAAAAATAAAAACATTAAGCAGGCAAGTCGAGGTTGGGTAAGATGACATAGGTGTGTATAAGATGACATAGTCAATGTAAGACTACGTATTGAAGCACAATTCACATGTAAATGTCTTTATTTTATTTGGAACACCTGCACACAATGTGTGGCACCAATTCAGACAAGACTGGCACCTTACCCAATGCTCTTTTGGCCTGAAGTTTTTGTATAACTCATTACAATAAATGCAGGCGGCATCATCTTCATCGTCCGAACGCTCATCTTGCCCATAGAGTTGACCCTCGTCTTCTTCATTGTTGTCGTAACAAACTCTACGTTTAACTTCTTTACGTTCCCTCAAAATTTTCCGATTTAATTTGTCATTTTTGACTTTATTTTGCGATCTAATTTCATTCATAATCAGGCTGCTTGTTAAGATCTGACTACCAGTTTTCTTCCTCTTGTTTCTTATCTGTCCACTAGAAATGGACTTAGGGGCCGGAGAAAGTTCGTTTAACAACAACTGAGTAGTTGAAGTACGCCTTACGGTCTGGAGTTGTACACTGGATGAAGAAGGACCTGGGACTGGTTCATCAGCTGATGTAGAACAAAAGATTTCTGGTTCAGATCCATTTGGTACAATAGATGAAGAACTAAGCGCCATTGGTGGAGGATCACTGGATCTGTCATTTTGATTGGGCAAGTCCTTTTCTGACTCAATTTCCTTTTCCGTAGTTTCACTTGGAAGATACAGATGATCTGAAAATATGTTTGGGTTCAGAGGGTGGATGCCAGTTTTTTCGAATCCGCTTGTTATATTCCCAACTGATGCCGCATTTCCGTACGCTCTTCCAAAAATCTTGGCAACCTGATAAAGCCCAATAGTCCTGCCAGCGTAATTTTTCAGCCACAAAGTTGCTTCACGGTTGTAGTAAGCGTCCAGTGGGGCAAAGGAGACGTCTAAAGGTTGCATCCTGTGCGTACAATGTGGCGGTAGACACAGAACAATAACTCATTGTGCTTTGGCATATTCCAGAGCATCCAGGCTTTTATGGCTAGCATGGCCATCCAGTATTAAAAGCACCTTGTTGGCCGGACTGCATCCAACGGAACTGACAACGTGCTGCATCCACATGAAAAATAGGTCCCCCACCATATATCCGCTTTCATAGCAGAGCTTCAGAGTACCAGGTGGAGCGCCGTCGAAATATTCGGGTTTGAAGTTCTTTCGTGGAATAATAAGAGTAGGAGGTATTAAATTCCCAGCAGCGTTTCCGCATACCGCGACTGTTACGTGTTGTCCTCGTTCCGCGCTAGTCAAAGCACCAACTTGCTTCTTTCCTTTTAGAGCGAGAATTTTTGGTGGTTTCTGTACTGTGGTTAGGCCGGACTCGTCCATATTGTCGATTCGTTGGGGTGGAATTTCTTCTTCAACCAGCACCTTTTCCAATATAGCGTAAAACTTTTCTACTTGCGGTTTATTGAATGCTCTTGCCCTTGCTGCTGATGTAGGCTCAGAGGCTCTCAACGAGATCTCGGGGTGGCGCTCCCTAAATCCTTTCAGCCATTCACAGCCTGCTAATTGTGTTTCTTTGTTGAACGGGTGGTTTTAGCTTTTTCAGCTAACTGATAAGCTAGCTTTCTAACGTCGGTCGTAGTGAACCCGAACAGCCTGCTTTCGAAGTTGAATATATGGGAGATCAGGTCCTTCTCCATGTCGGGGTAGAAAGTAGGCTTAAATCAACCTACATTTTCAGGAATTTTAATGAAGTGACGACGAAGCGTAGCTTGTGGCACGTTAAATGTAGTTGCTGCCTTTAGCCAGCCCATCTTCTTCTCTTTGACAGCTTCTATGGCCTTGGCCATGTCTTCTTTGGTCCACGATGCCCGTAACGACTTTCTTTTATAGGTATACGGCATACTGAAAAAAAAAGAAAACATATTATTTAAACATTCATCATTACGCACCCACATTAGGGTAAGATGACATAGACAAAATTTTAAACAATGGATTATTTGTAAACATATTTTGAGGTTACCTGTACTTTTCTTTAAATATAAAACGAACAATAACTGCAATTAGCACCACCATACTTAAAAATATTTGAATACGTACCTGTCTGTAGATATCACCACTTCAATATTGGGGAAAAATAATTTTTCAACTGCCGAAAATATTTACGATCGTTTTATTCAAAAACTTCGTTAAACTGACCGCCGTAAACCATTTCTGCTGAAGCACCATCTATGAGCCCATGAGTAAACTTATTGTTGCTCAACTGGCGCGAATATTTAACTCGCAATGGGCACTGTGTCATCTTACCTTACTATGTCATCTTGCCCGGACTTCCCCTATACATATAAGACCTACAACATCTATGCTTCTGAAACTTGGGATGCTAAATCGAGTGAGGGAAGAAAAATTTAAAAGGTGGGAAAGAAAAAGCCATATAGCAGAAAAAGAACTGAGGAAGGATGGAGGAGAACTAATCATGAGCTTCCAGAACTTTACAAAAGCCCAAACATAACAGCAGTAGTGAAAGCACAAAGAGTAATATGGCTGAGACATGTGGAGAGATTGGGTAGAGAAGAATGACAAACCTAGTACTACGCAGAAAACCAATAGAAAAGAAAAGAAAGGACAGGCCAAGAAAAAGATGGACGAATGAAGTGCAAGAAGACTTAGGCACCATAAAGTTAAAGGAATGGAAAGAATAAGCAGTCAATGAAAAAGAATGGAGAAGGATAGTCCAAACTGTATTACAGAGAGATTGGTGAAGAACGTTTCGAATGGGAAAACCACCTAGGCGATATTATCCATATATATAATAGACTAGTCCGGGACGCTGGCGCTGGTCCGTCCGGGACGCTGGTCCGTCCGGGACGCTGTTTCAGCAGCCAAACCGTAAGAGATAGAGAAAAAAGTTATTAAAGTTATATGTTTGGAATGGTCATGTCAGGTCAGGAACCGAATATCAGTTACGTGACACTTCCGGTTTTCGAGAAATCACGTGATTTCCGTCCGTCCGGGACGCTGGTCCGTCCGGGACGCTGTTTCAGCAGCCAAATCGTAAGAGATAGAGAAAAAAGTTATTAAAGTTATATGTTTGGAATGGTCATGTCAGGTCCGGAACCAAATTTCAGTCACGTGACACTTCCGGTTTTTGAGAAAATAAAATATTTTAAAAAATATTATTGTTTTATTTAATACGCGTTCTATTTGAAAAACGGTCTTTTTTGTTTTATTAAATGAGACATTTGTCTCACTGGTTGCTAGTAATTAATAATATGTAAAATATAATAAATATAAATATTATGCCCTAGGCGTTCATGGCCTGTAGAGCTATTAAATAAATAAAATGTCATTACAATTATTAAAAAGACGTCTGAGGTTAGCTACTTTTTACTTCAATTGAAAAAACAATGAACTTGTATGCTAGCCAGCAAAAACTAAACACCCTCCAGACTTCTATATAATTTTAAGTTATCAAGCTCGAAAAGTTGTGAATCTTTTACACGTAAATATTTTTTGTATTGTAAATGATAACTAAGATATGAACCACACTATTAACTCTGTATATTTATTAAAAATGCCCACTTATCTCACGTCAATACACATTAAAAATGTAATAAAAACATAAAGTTTGAAGAAAATCGTTAGAGCCGTTTTTGAAAAAATCTAAAAAAACTAAAAAATCGCAAGAGTAAACACCTACTTCCGGTTATGCAATTTTCTTCAAACGCTTGCTGTCGCATGTACATACTATACAAAACTTATATATGAAGTTTCAACACCCTACCTCTTTTCGTTTTTGAGATATTCTGTTCACAGACAGACAGACACACAGACAGACCAATGAAAAAAAATATGTTTTTTGGGATCAGGGGACTCTAAAACGTGAAGATCTGTTGAAAACTCAATTTCGAATTTTTGGGGTGAATCCAATACTTCCTTTATTGTAACAGGAAGTAATACCAGTAAAATTAATTGTTTTTACATATTAATCAAGTAAGCTTACATAGATAAAAAAAACAAACAACATTTATTTAAAAACAAAACATAATCCTGATAATCACATGAAATGATCAAAATGCTGGTGATTGTTAGCTAAACATAGTTGACACCATTTGACGACACGACGGGTTACTTTAAGCAAACTTTCTTATTGTTTTTCATCATGGCTGCTTACCTACTTGATTATACATTTAAAAAGTAATATCACGATGGTTTTTGTGGTTCAAGTACTTAGTACTTAATTAACATGTTACTATAGGCCATTCACTAAACACAAAAACATTAACGATTTCTTTAAGTTGGCATGTACATACAATTTTTGTGCAAGGAATTCTGTATTTTTGTTTCCACACCTGCATAAAGGCGACTTTGAATTTAAACATGACAATCAATGACAATTAATAAATCTCATTATTTCAGTGTCAAAGTACATATTATTCTAGAAATTCTTGCCTGAACTTTTATAAAAAGTAATAAAAATACATCAATAGTATCCAACAGAGTATTTGTTTAACATCCTTAAAGGTAGTTAAGTTATAACATTTATGACAGTTGATAAATAAATGTCATACCCCTAACCTATTTGGTTTAGTAACTTTTTGGAAGTACGTTCCTAGACTAAGATGAATTTTGGAAGTACACTCAAGGTTTTGTAAAATAAATTTCACCTAATTTTGTTTTGATCCATGTAAGCCTACTTGATTAAAATGTAAAAACAATTAATTTTACTGGTATTTTTTAGTCAATCATATGTTATCTTACATCGTTGAAAAGAGAATAAAAAATCAGGTGTGATACACGCACACAACTTCCTTTTACAGTGATCTTATAATTAGCCAAAAATTTGATTTTAAATTTTTAAGCATGTCAAAATTTTTCAAAAATTACAAATTTTACAAAAACGGTACAAAATAGAGCATTAGGTGAAGAGACAAATTTTCTCTAGAATTTTAAGCTGAATTCAAAAATGCAATAATATACCGGGTGTTCTATTTAAAATAGGAGTTAATAAAAAAATAGAAAAAAAACAAAAGAAACCCATTTTAAAAGTATTCAACTGGAAAATCACTTATCTCACATCAATACACATAAAAAATGTAATAAAAATTTAAAGTCTAAAAAAAATCACAAGAGTAAACACCATACTTCTGGTTATGCAATGTTCTTGAAAAGCTTGCTGTCGCATCTACATAGTACACAAAACTTATATATGAAGTTTCAACGCCATACCTCTTTTCGTTTTTGAGATATTCTGTTCACAGACAGACAGACACACAGACAGACAGACAGACAGACAGACCAATGAAAAAAAATATGTTTTTTGGGATCAGGGGACTCTAAAACGTGAAGATCTATTGAAAAATTAATTTCAAATTTTTGGGGTGAATCCAATACCTCCTTTATTGTAAAAGGAAGTAAAAATTCTATTTAGTAACCTAAAAATCAAATATGGAAGAGACCATAATTATACCGGGTGTCCATTCTCAATGTCGAACATAGGCAATTAACATCTGTGCATTCACTCTTTCTTCATTGAAATAATGAATTTTTCTGTAGATAATTTTAACAGACGTTGACAGAAAATATCTGATTTAAGCCAACTAAATACCAATTTTTTGACAAATGCTATCGAACTGGCATAATATATTTAAAATTCCCAAGTTTTAAATTAAAATTTTAAAATAAAAATCGCATCTTGAATATTATTATTGGTATCATTTGATGCGTAATAATTTTATCTTTCCATTGATACCATTACCTTCCCTGTAAGTTGAATTGGCGAGCAGGAATCGGCAAAAACGTTCAATACAATGTTATTCGCCTATGTTCGACTTTAAGAACGGACACCCGGTATATAACAGCAATGAGATAACATGAATAACAAAATAGAATGCTTGAGTAAGAAAGAGATGGCCATGCGAAAAAAATATTTTAGTAGGCATGTTTAGTTAACATATGTCATAATTAAATTAAGCGTCAAGCCTTCTTGAATATTTGCTACTATATTTATCTCTTTCTTACTCGAGCAATACGAGTTATTTTCTTGTTCAAGTTATCTCATTGCTGTTATATCCCGTGTGTCCACAGGAGTACGCACCATAGAGATAAGATAATGCTAATAGAATATAAATATCAACCAGTGCTATGACCACCGATCCTTTTCTTGTACCATTTATAACAATATTGTTTCATACAGTGGCGAGTCGGAAGCCAGAAAACAACGTTTTAGCGTGCCGGCGAGCACAGCAATAGCCGATCTTTCTATTCTATTTGGTTATCCCTATGGTGCGTCCTCCTGTGGACACACGGTATAATTGTGGCCCCATCGGTATTACTTTTTTTCGTATCTCTTATACTTACAAAGATATTTGACATACAAGAAAATGACAGTTTTTAGTTTTGACTGGTTCGACATTTTGAACTTTTTCAAACAGATATTAAATCAGCATATGAAACTGCAAAACATTGTCCATTTAACCAAATCTCCATCTTCAATGATAAGAAAGTTAGCCATGCAATCCCACTCAATCTGGGACACACTGTATGTAATTGCTTCATATGTGCCATTGGGATTTAAAGTATAATTAAATCGTAACACAAATTCCCTAATCTTTTGATCGAAAAAATCTTGATTCACTATATGCGATCGAGTCCCAAACTTTCATTTTTATCTGTTAACACACAAAAAATAACCACACATAATGAAATTCCACTAAATAACTTACAAACAAAATCTGACGCTTCCCATATAGTTACATAAGATATGTACCTTAGGCTTTGATCAAATTTTCCAGTTTTTAATAAATATTCGGTAGTTTCTTTCAAAATATCCACTATTAATGCCCAATCAGCTACTGCCGATGCACTCTGAAATAAAATTTAAATAAAACACCATATAGTGATTCTAAAATACCAACATATACCTGGTATCTGGGGCAACCATAAGAAGCCCAGCTCCCGCTCCAGGACCGAATAAAATAGTGGAATTTCGATCGCCATTGAATTATTCCAAATTGTCATACACCCATTTTAATGTCATTGCTTGATCAAGAATACCATAGTTCCCAGGTGAATTAACATCGCCTGTATTAAGAAAACCTACAAGAAAAGTCATGTTCATATTGCGAGAACAATTTAGCTTTACGATTACCTAACGCTCCTAGTCCACAACTTTGTAAAACGTACCCAAAATGTGTCCTTGAAATAAATTTGAAGCTCCTCTAACAAAATCGCCACCATGTATATAAACCATTACAGGATATGGACAACCGTCGCGTACTAACATTGGGACTGCGCTCGACCTCTATTCTGCTCTAGCAACTTTTTGAAGTTTGCTTGCTTAATGCTGCAGATCCGTAACCAAGGTGTTGCAAAGGTATCTAGTCTGGGTTATCTGTATCCTTAAGTTGTGTTGGTTTGCCTAAATAAATTCGTTCGCTCTAGCAGTCAAGCCATCGTAATTTCTGAATTGGAAAATTTACTTGCCTGTTATAAAATGTCTTGAACAAATACGACCATATTTAATTTTTGCTTGTGTCAAATCAGTCCTTTTGAGAGCAGCAATCCACTTTTTTCCCCTCAAACTACGTAATTCATCTATTTTTCCATTATTTGTGAGCTCAGATGGAATTCTATAGCAGGTTATGTTATGGCGTCAACTGTTCACAGCCTCCTTGTTGTGGGTGAAATAACAGTGTTGTCAGACGTCCTCAAAATATTGTACAATAATTAAAGGAAAACAACATAACACTAAACACTATGTTTGTAGTATTAATGTTTATTTAAGCTGGTATGACACGATAATACACTTCTACGAAAATTTATTCTCTTGCTTTAGTTGCAATTTCTTAGAATTAAATGAGGATACTGTACAAAATAAATAAGATTGACGCCGTATTTTGTCTGCCAATTCCGCTTTGCCTGGCTGATCTGCTAATTTATTTTTGACAGTTTTGTCTAATCTAATAAATGAGGATGAAAATGTACCAGAAATATTTTAAAAATATACTTTTGCAGAAACGGTTTCAGAATGTACCAGATTCGTAGAATTGTACCAGGTCTGGCAACGCTGCTAATATCAAGACCACGCCCACAATTGTAACTGCACATAGACCACGAGTTGAAATGTTTGACCTTGGGAATTGTTCTGCTTTATTATAGAGTTATGATTCATTATTACAACAAACACATATTATAATCATTAACCATTAATGATGGAAAGAATATACAAACGAAATATATTTGTTTCAATTTTACTTAGAAAAACACATAAGTAATGTACTCGTATTACAAATACAAAATAAAAAACTGAAAAAACACATTTAACTAATATAGTATAGTAAAGTTAAAGTATATGTAATAGCGATGTGTCGATCCGGTCGGATTCGATACAAAGGATCGAATCCTAGGCAGGATCGATTTGGATCGAGTCCAAGTTTCGGTCCGGGTTTGTTCCGAGTTACGAAAAGGTCGCGGGGCGTCAATTCTCGTGGACATTCATTCCTTTGGCATTCCGTTATTCAATCTATTTCAATACAAAATACAATCCAATGTGTTGATGGGGAACAGCAATTGATGATGGTGTTCCTTTTAGAGGCTCGACGTCAACAGGTGACACATGATACGGCCGAAGTTGCATGCTTTTTTATCAGTTATCAGTGATTTATGGCTTTTGGCGGCTTTGTATGTGCCCAATTGATGACATATAAACATACTGAATTACCGACTGCGTGACCACTTACCAAAACAAAGATACGTGCGTTGTTCGTTCCGAGTCCAGAATAACCGAGGACCCCTGGTATCTGAAATGCACATTCAATTTCGATGTCGATCCGAGGATCGAATCCGATGGACTCGATCCACTTGCGGAATGGGATTGGAATGAACGAGTCCGCAAAAGTATCGACACTTTCCATCACTAATATGTAATACTAGCAGTCCAGTGAGACAAATGTCTCATTTGATAAAACAAAAAAGACCGTTTTGCAAATAGAACGCGTATTCACCACACGTACGTATATGACGTCATTGTTGGTAGCAAACTACCAGTCGCATTCGCCTTGATAAAATTTGCCTAGAATCTAACCTAAAAAGTTCGGATTAGGATAATTACGATAATAATTAAGTGTTAGAGACTGAAATTCGGTTCCTGACCTGACATGACCATCCCAAACATATAACTTTAATAACTTTTTTCTCTATCTCTTACGGTTTGGCTGCTGAAACAGCGTCCCGGACGGACGGACAGACAAGTCTATTAGATAAAGGATAATATAATCAAGTTTAAACATAAAAATTCATTAAGCATAAGTACAATTTGCAAGTAGGTACCTAATATTACAAATTTTTTTTAAAAACATTGACCCGAGTCATGAGTAAGGCGCGGATTTTAGGCAGTTAAAAAGGTTAAAATAGGCTCCTTATTCAGGCCACAAAAATTACAGGTTTAGGCACTAAAAACCTAAAGTAAGCAATTTAGGCTGCATGGCCTAAATTAGGCAAAGAAAAATGTTTTGATTTTTTGAACTTAAAACGACTGCGTGGCGTAGATGGGTAAGCGCCAGGCTTACATTAAGCAAGTCCTCGGTTCGAATCCCGCTGGGGTCGGAATTTTTCCGTATCCTTGGCGATTAGGATCGGGATCAGTGAGACCATTCACAGTTGGGCATCAAATTAACTGTGCTCTACTCAGAACCACAGACCTAAGAGATAGAGTAACAAGGTCAACCCATCACCAAGACACACAACTCACACAATGGTTGCTGCGCAAGCACCAAAGGCGCGCTCCAACTCTGTATCCCGAATCCGGGGCAAGTTGAGCATTGTACCGCCAGATGCCAGCGCATAAACCACCAGCCTCTACACCGCAAGGTAAATGAGGTTACAGATTATATATACATACAAAACGACTTTCGTATGTTTTCTAGGATCTATAGAAATATTTGGGAAATCACAAACTTTAGTTAGTAATTTTATAGAATACACGATTTAATACACCTACGTTAGTGTAGCATTTGGGAAAATAATTCTTTCTTAATGTTGATTCATCGGGCATTTTTTTCTTAGTGTTTTTCAAGGAGGTCTCTTTATTCTTTTTTATTAGACAAAAATAGGTGTATTGCGGCGTCTTCTAGCGGTTTAGGCAAAACGTGTTCTACGGCGCCTGTTTTACCCATACAATGCGCACGGCATGATTGGTGGATCGGTAATGTCAGGATTGTTGACAAATAACGGCATCGATAGGGTGCGTTCAGAAACTTCACTCGGGCGTTGTGGTCATGCGTTAGCTTTTGTAAATATTCACTCAAAACCGTTCATAAACGCATTCTAACAAAAAAAAATACTTAAAAGCTCACGTACATGGACTTTCTTTGAAACATTCTTCATGCTTGGACAGGGCTTTGAGATAAAAAGAAGTCACATCGCTCATACAAAAAGCACTCTCTTAAAAGTGGCGAAGGTTTCTGAACCACTACAATTCGAAAAACAACCAAAGCCTATTTTAGGCAGTATAAAAAGTTGCTTAGGCGTTTATTTCACATTTTAGGCACTTAGGCTTTAATACATATGCATTAAAAAACTTGATTTTGTATGAAACAAATTTCTGTCGTAGTCCCAGACATGGGCCTAAAAAAATTACAATTAGGCAATTGCCCTAGAATCCGCGCTCTAGTCATGAGTAACGATATTCCTAACTGGATATCCAGAACAGAAAAACCCTAACGATAAGACATACAAATAAATTAAAGAGGTGAAAGCGGCAATAAGAATATATGGCTGCCTAAGAAATAGCTTTATAAGCAAAAAAAGAAGTATCCAAACTAAAAAAAATAAAAGTACTTAAATCCATATATAGACCAGTGCTCACCTTTGGATCAGAATCGTGGGTTTTGACCAAGAAGCAAAAAAGTAGAATACAGGCAACATAAATTAAATATTTGAGAAGAACCAAGGGAGTGAAAAGAAAGGATAGAATTAGGAACCAGGATATAAAAAAAGAGGGGTGGAGTCGGTGCTTAAGATAATCCAACAAAACCAACTGAGATGGTATGAACATGTAACACGTTGACTGCTCATGACGCAGATCCACGGCATTGCGAATGTTTACAATGTGCGCCCGACATGAATCCGCTCATTAAGATATTATACTGGTAATGCACCAATACACCACAATATAAACAAATCCAAAAACTGCATTCACAGAACATTTTTGTAATGCTTTGGCTACATGCTACCCGAGAATGAAACACATTACTCACTAGCTCAGATGGTACTGAATGCTAAAAGTGTGTTACTCGAGTGAAGTGAATTTGCGTCGGGCGCACATCCTAAATATTCGCAACAACGCGGATCCACATCATGACCAGTCACGTGTTAAACAGAATGAGAGATAGCAGACAGGTGAAGATGGTATGGATAGCGAGAATGGTATCAAGGAGAAGAAGAGGACGACCAAAAGCCACATGGGGAGGGGAAATGAAAAACATTTTAGAAAAGAGACTAACGACACAAGCAGGAAAACTAGCACAAAACAAAAAACAATGGCGCACATTTGCATATAGCATAGTATAAGTAGTACGACGACCACTAGATAAATTTCCGCAAAAACATCCATAAGATAACGAACTATGAGAGATTATAAGTTTGTTTTTCAAAATATTCGTCTTTACATTGTATGCATTTATTCATTCTATTGATCCAGTCCTCAAATACCCGTGACCATTGTTCTGGAGACACCTCAGCGACCATGTTATTATATGCCTCAACAGCCTCATCAGGGGAGTTAAACCGTTGTCCATGCAATTTATTCTTAATTGTGGGGAATAAATAGAAATTACACAGTGCCAAGTCATGGCTATAAGGTGGGTGACCCAGTAGTTCCACATTCACACAGGCCAAAAATGCCATTGTTTGAGCAGCAGTGTGGGATGATGCATTGTCATGGTGTAGAATTAGGCGACTTCGAGGACATTGTGTACGTACTTTTTCTACGACTGCTGGTAAACAAATGGTGGAATACCACTCAGCATTTACTGTGCGATGATCTTCCAAAGGAATTGTTACAAGATGGCCTGATCGGCTAAAAAACGAAGCAACCATCTTCTTACTTGCACTGCGAGATCGCATAAATTTTGTTGACTTTGCTTCACCTTTTAAGGTCCACTGTGCCGATTGTTGCTTCGTTTCCGGTTCATAACAATAAATCCATGTTTCGTCACCGGTGACGATGTCATACAAATGTCCTGACTCACCACTTGCAAACCTCTTCAGCACTTTCTTGTACCAATTCACACGTGCTAGTTTTTGAGCTTCATCCAAATTATGTGGCACCCAACGCGTGCATAGCTTTCTGGCACCAAAATGTTGGTGAAGAATTGTGTTGATAGCACTCCCCGAGATGCTTAAGGATGCCTCAATTTCAGCATAGGTGATTCGCCGATCTTGCTCCACAAGGCGGCGTACAGTGTCAACGTTTTTATCAGTAACCGCAGATTTTGGACGACCTTCACGGACTTCGTCATTAAGAAAATTTCGCCCACGGCGGAATTCCGCAAACAACTCGTAGACGGTGCGGTTTGATGATGCTTCATCCGCAAAAGCATTGCGAAGTCGTTCCATGCACTGTTTTGGAGTGAGAGGCGATTTAAAATCGCGATAATCTCTTCGACTTAGTTCCATTTTTCATACAACTCACAACAGTTAAAAGCTTATCACATACGAACCGTAAAAAATTTTCTCAATCTGTCAACTTTAGTTGTCTACTGAAATGTTGTTTCATGGCACTTTAAAAAAAAATTGTGAAATCAATTTCTACGCCTACTTTGCGGAAATTTATGTAGTGACCCTCATATGTAAAAAAGACAGTGAATAAGGTAAAATAAGAAACTCTGCCGAATTTAAAAATGCACACATCCTCAGCGGCTCGGTAAACCCGGCACCCCGACACTGTGTAAACGGTATAAGGGGTTACAGATTATATATACCGGGTGTCAACGAATTTATTAGACAAGTCATATTTTCTAGAGTATTAGGTGTATTAAAATGAGATTTGGTATAGGTAAATGGTATAGGGAAAGGAGAGTTTTCGCATATTTTTCACTTTCCCGTCACTTCCGGTTTCACCGGAAATGGCTCCGATTTCGAATTTTTAAATGGAACACCCTGTATATTTTTGCATATTTGGATTTCTGAGACAATTTTGGATCATAATGTAACATTTTAAAAAGTTTTTAAGCCTACTTGATTTTTTTAGAGCCACTTTTAATATGGCATCTAGGTGGCCATGATCAGACGCAAACTAATCTAAAAACCTCAGGTGATGTCAGAAAATTACAATCGCAAAGTTTTAGTGATTAGTATGATAGATAGGAATAAGACAAGTTGGCAAAAGCACGTTTTCTTGTTTAACTATTTTTTTTCAAATGGCGACCCTTTTTTGACAAGCACTTTCCGAAAAAAGGATTTTTTGGCGAATCTAACGATACTAATTTATTTGCGATTGGATTAAAAATAAGCTCATAAGTTAAATATTTCTAAGCAAAATACTGGATAATAATTTATTTACTTTTGCCAAGTGTGCCATGGATAAGTTTTTAAAATGTCACATGCCGATCCAAAATTGTCTCAGAAATCCAAATATGCAAAAATATACAGGGTGTTTCATTTAAAAATTCGAAATGGGAGCCATTTCCGGTGAAACCGGAAGTTACCGGAAATTGAAAAATATGCGAAAACTCTTCTCTCCCTATACCATTTACCTATACCAAATCTCATTTTGATACACCTAATACTCTAGAAGTTATGACTTGTCCAATAAATTCGTTGACGCCCGGTATATAAGAAATAACTGTTAAATAATTTAAGAAAAGAAATGTAAATGCAGAATAGAAATGTATGTATGTATGTATTGTCAGTAACCTCATTTTACTTTGCGGTGTAGAGGCTGGTCCTTTATACGTTTGCGTCTGGTGGTAGAATGCTCAGCTTGCCTCGGATTCTGGTTACCAAGTTGGAGCGTGCCCTTTCGTGCTAGCGCAGCAACCATTATGTGAGGTGTCTGTCATGGTGATGTGTTGACCTTATTACTCTATCTCTTGGGTCTATGGTTTTGAGTAGAATACAGTTAATTTGGTGCCCAACTGTGATTGGTCTCACTGAGCCCGACTCCAATCTCCAAGGCTGCGGAAAAATTCTGGCCCCCGCGAGATTCGAACCGAGGACTTGCTTAATGCAAGTCTAGCGCTTTCCCAACTGCGCTACTCGTCTTCCAGAATAGAAATAGTATAAGAAAAATGTATCCTTTCACCTAACAGAAGATAGGATGTATTCGATAAATATATATATAATATATACTTTCATGTTTGTTAATAAATTGGGCTTGTAATTTGCCTTACTAGTATGGAAAATTGCAGATGACCTGCTTTCATTAGTTTTGTAAACAAATGGTAATCTGGGAACAACGTGAGCTTAAAAATTTCAAAAGCGATAAAACATTTTTTTAAATCTTGATTTGTGTGGGAGTACATTATTATACAAAAAACAAGTTTTGCTATAGGTCAAAATTTTAAAAAACACTTTAATCAACATTTATTTACGTAAGTTTACTTGAGAAAAAATGTGATTTATTAATCGAAAATTAGAGACCTAAATAAAAATTAAACGAATACTGTATTAACTCGACTTGCAAAACGCATTCCATTTTTGGGAGCGCAATACATATTTAAGTAAATATTACACGTTCCTATTATTTGTTGTTTATTCCTGTTAACTGACTTTGCCACTTCAAACTTGTGACAGATTTTACAATTGCACGGACCTTTTCCCAGTTTAATATTAATTTTTAAGTTTTCCCCAAGTCTAAATACTATTTTGCACATAACGCGGAATTCTGAAATTTGATTGCTACATAATTGTGGTACTCATATTATTGGGTCTAGGACACTACTCCCACTGGTCACAAACCCCAACTCAGAATTTGATCATAACGTCCAACTTCGATTCTGGTCACAACACCCACCGACGCCTGTTATAGGAGAGAACTATCGACGTCACTGAAACCACCGCTTTGGTCATAACGCCCAACGTCAATTTTGGTCACAACGCCCAATTTCGATTTTGGTCACAACGCCCAACTTTGATGCTGGTCACAACGCCCAACTTGGTCACAAAACCCACTTTTGATTCTGGTCACAACGCCCAACTTGGTCATAATGCCCAAGTTTGATTTTGGTCACAACGTCCAACTTTTTTTGAAGCACATTTTCATAGAAATTTTGGGCTAGATAGAAGTTCATAGATGCAGACGTGCAGGCACCCAAGTAAGTGTGCAAACCTTATAATTGCATATATGTATCGGGTAATTGAATACTGTTGAACTTTAATTATTTTTATTGCAACATGATTGACGTGGTCGGGTAACAAATCAATAAAATAATTAGGCACACATACATTTTGAAAAATATATTCAAGTTGAAAGTGTTGAAATTGTTCGAAATATTTGAAGTCGCAGTTTTTTTGAGCGTTGGTCCAGTAAGATTCTTGTAAGCTCAGTCGGCAGCGGAGTTGTGCATACATTTATTTATATACACTTACGTTTTTGTTAGCTGTTTACTTTAAACTTTAAAATATCAAAAATCCCTCACAATGTTTAACAACAAATTTTAGAAATCTGTCATGTACACAACTGTCACACAACATCGAACGGCTGTGTTTATTACCCCCTGTTAGTTAACTTTACCACAAGATTGAGTAGAAGTGTTAGCAGTAGAGCAAATTTTCTTTTACAAATAGCCATTCCAGACGTCCGACAATCAATACACAACTGATATATACATACTCCTGTGCCCCAGCTAAGTTTGCATTAATAAAAACTAAGGGTCGGTTATAGCCTGTAACCATTGATCGGTTCACCAATATCGAGCCAGTATGGTTCAAAAACGCACTTCAAACTATGTGAAAAGGCTGAGAACATGCACTATGACAGGTATATATGAATCTAATAATTTGTAGGATTGTTTACAAGTAGGTGCAAGCAGTGAGCGCGAGTGAGTTAGAATCGGCAGCTATAAAATTTGCTCAAACACAAACAGTCGCCATACCGTTTGGCACAAAAGAATCAGTGGCTAGAGGCTATAGTAACCCAGAACTTATATGCTATTTTACCTTAAGACTTTTAATGTGTCAAAAACCTGCGAAAAGTTTCACGATTCAAAAGCCCCTCGGTCAAAGCTATTTTGTTGTCAGATACCCCAAGCCGCACATAACAATTGGGGACTGCAATACTTATTGGGATAAATGGCTTCAATGCCACTAAAACGCCAACTCGAAATCTTTCTGAAACCTACAGCAATGTAAGGGGGTACGTTTCTGACATGCCTTTATGTACGTACACTTTCTGGCTTCTTCGTTACTTTTACTAATTCATCACGACGCCGTATAGTTCCTCCATCACAACCCATTTTATTTTATTGCAATGTATGTTCAATCAATGTTAATGTTTCAAAATTAGGGTTCGTCTACTACTACGCTGACACATCATCGTACTGTTGTGTAAAACTTACAACAAACAACAAACATGGCGGATTGTCAAGTACTGTTGCCAACAGATGGCGCAGCATTACTTTAAATTCTAAGGTCACTAGATCAACACGTAAAGTGTAAGGTACCGCCATTTGTGAATTTTTATATTTATTCTTGTCGCACAAGTTTCTCCAACTGGGGATACGAACACAATCTAGCAAGAATTTGTCTACATCAGTTCCATTACACCAAAAAAAATCCTCAAAAATTAGTGTTTTCTTTATTGCACTTGGGAAATTTGTATTTGTTATCTTTATCTCACAATTTTCTCACATTCTCACTCCAGGAAACTTATGGCGGTACCTTACACTTAGTGTATTAATCTAGTTGCATTACTAAATTTCGTTTAACGGCACTTTCACAACTTCAGACAGTTTAACGAATTCAAACGAACTTTTACACAACTGAAATAAGAGTGAAAAATAAATACAATACAAAAAATTGAAGATACTACTTCGTTCAATTTTCATTAGATAATTTTATAATTAGAATGCCCTTTACCGACCTTGACAACATTTAATTTATTTATATTACAAAATATGCTAATTTTTGTGAAAATCAAAACTCAATGCTCATATTCATGTTCATGTTAAATATTTTTGATGTTTGTTTTCAGGTGAAGCTGAAAACCGGATACACCGACACTTCACCTTTTGAGATTTTGTCTTCTTTTTATCGTGAATGTAATGTCAATTTAATAATCTCAATAAACAATATTATTATTAAGTACAATAATCTGATAATAAATATAATATTTATTTAGACCAATTAGGAAATTAGCTTCTTTTTACAAATCAAATACTTGTTTTGCTGCTACATCTTTATGACATTACAACAATTTACACTAACATTACCTACCTATAATATGATTTAAAAAAAATAAATAACGTTAACAAGCATATAAAACGCCGATATTGTTTTAGTAAAGTACAAGTAAATTTTGCACAAAATTTAGCGTCGTGTCATACAGGCTTTTCACTGGGTAGCAGTCTCAAGCAGTAAGGGGGTTCAAACTTTTTGGCCCACCCGGTATATAATATATACATAATAAGTCAAAAAAATATTCTATTTTCTAAAAAAATATCGTCCTGCAGAACACCTTTACAAAAAACTAAAATAAATACTATACCAATTTATATTTAATAACGTATAATTAAACCACCACATCCAACTGACATTGGTGGACCAAAACATATATACAGACAAAATACTAATTTCAGAAAAAAAAAAAAGAAATATGTATAGATACTATACAGACTATAACCGTGTAAGATCGGAATATTTACGCAAAGAATTTTGAATCCAAAATCTTGACGAAGCATTCATTTAATACAACTACGTCACGATATTCAAACTACAATTTCACATATAAGAATTAATATATCAATCAATTTTAAAATTCCACGTTCATGTGTTCAGACTTAAGCTCCATTTTCTGTTCCCATCACGATATTCAAATACAATGCATCCCTCTCGGTTATGATGAAATTGTTCGATGAATGGTACAACATGACAGATTTGGACTATATATTTAAAAATATCAAAATTAAAAAATAGTATTTGACTATTACAACTATAACTGATATGCAATAATTTGAGAATTTTACTTTTTGATAACTACATTTAAATGAAAAAAAATATATATATACAATATCAACAATTACATTAATTCAATGTTGTACACGCTTATATACACTGTGTCGCAGACTTTAGACGGCACCACTCCAGTATTTTTTATATATTATCGATTTTAAAAAAATCTTTTTTCTGATTATACCCCTCACTAAATTGTACTTTTAGGGTATGTTACTTTCCCTTCACGGTAAAATGCTAGCCTACTACGATTTAAAATAAAAAGCAAAATTGAAGAAATCGTATTAGGAATGTTTTTATCAAAAAATCTTGTTAATAAAAGTTGTTTAGAATCGTCCAAATAAACTAAATCCGAAATTTCATTAAAAACAAAAAAAATTAAAATCTTTCAAAACATTTCTAATTCCAGAAAATTCGAATAATAATTTCACAAGTTTACCATGATTTTTTATTTTATTTTTATTCAATACAATAAAAAACCGATGCTTAAATACTTAAATAGTAGTATTTTCAACTAAATCTCCATTAGCACGTATACATTTTTCTATTCGTTTTCTGTTGTTTCCGACAACCTTTTTCAACTTTTGTCTTGGCAGGCTTGAATTATTCTGTCACAAAGTTGTTGAATATTTATTGGTCTAATTTTATACACTTTATTTTTTTAATAGTTCCTCATAAATAAAAATCTAATGGTGTGATATCGGGGGATCTAGGTCACCATGCCATTAGGGGACTGTTACGACCTATCCATCTTCCGGGAAAATTCTTATTTAACCATTCCCTAACCACAACTGCATTATGTATAGGCCCCCCGTCTCATTGATAGTACATTTCCTGCTCTACTGCAACTGGAAGATCATGTAATGCATCCCATAAATCGCTATTTTAATTTTTTGAGAGATTTTCAAAATTTTTTGTTTTTAATGAAATTTCGGATTTAGCTTATTTGAATTATTCTGAATAACTTTTATTAACAAGAATTTTTGATAAAAAAATCCTTAATATGACTTTCAATTTTGCTGTTTATTTTAAATCGTAGTAGGCTAGCATTTTACTGCGAAGGGAAAGTACCATACCCTAAAAGTAAAATTTAGTGAGGGTTATAATTAGAAAAAAGATTTTTTTTTAAATCGATAATACAGGGTGTTATGGAAATGAGTGCAAATATTTAACCAGTGATAGAGCTCACCAAAATGAACAAACGTTTCTATTTATCGTTTTTCATTTAATCGCATATTTTCTCAATCATTTATCTCCTCTAAATTTGACTATCCCCTTGGTAAACAAATCTAAGTTAAAGGTGAACGACACAAGTATATTAAAATTGCAAAGTTCTTGCACATGCAGTCAATAACTTACCTACCTCAATTGATAAAGTACGTCGGTGACCAAATGTCAACTAAAGTTTTTATCAGTACCTATGCAATTTTTGTTGGTTTGCATATCAAAGAAATATTTTTTGTGTTTTGTATCATTAAAATAAAATATCATTCCATAGGTGGGTATGCATTTTTAGAGTAAAATTGTTTTGAATTTTAACTCAGTTTTGAGGGCGTTTTCGGAAAAATGATAAATGGAGAAGTTGTTCAGTTTAGAGAGTTCTATTATAGGTTAAAATATTTGCACTCATTTCCATAATACCCTGTATATAAAAAAAACTAGGGGGGTGCCGTCTAAAGTGATCGGTCCTGTAGCCACCACTCCCTTCATAACGTAATGATAAGCAAGTACGTTAGAGTAGTTACCTAACGTTCTTAGCCGAGCAGCTAAAGCGATTGACAAGGAATTAGATTCGCCCTGAGGGAGCAGGTTCTTTGAAACCTACCGACTGCAATGTTATTTTTTGCAAATTGTTCTCTTTTACAGTTTTGGTATTATTAATGATTAAGATATGTTTACCTATTTTGTATACAATTTTAAACACTTCAACAGTTATTCAATCCAGCAACCGTGGTTTTTCTTGAAGTACGCTTTCTTTATTAAGAACGTTAAACGGATTTTCTCCTTTCTGTAACTTTTTTATTTACAATTTAATGCAAAACTATTTTAATTAGAATAATGTCACTTATTTGGTAGCCTTAAAAGCTATTGATATTAGTAAGTTAATAAAACATATTTTCTTCACGTTCCTGTGACTTTGATGCTTTGATTCTATAGTATCTTCAAAAATAATTTTCATCTAGTATGGCCATGGAATAGTTTCTAATTTATGAATGCAACTATAAGTCATTTAAAAATAAAGTGTGAAATTTAATATTTAAGTAGATACATAGTTGCATTCATAAATTAGGAACTATTCCATAGCGATAGGTACTAGACGAAAATAATTTTTGATCATACATTAATTTAGCTTTAATTAGATGTAACCATATTCTATTATACCCAACAATTATTTATTAACATAACATAATGTCTAACCCCTTATACCGTATAGACGGTGTCGGGGTGTCGGGAGCACCCATGCGCTGAGGGTATGTGCATTTTTGAACTTTGTGGGAATTACTTGAGGCAGTGGAGCCGATCTAAGCTAAAATGTTCACCCATCCAAGTACTGACCAAGCAGACTGGAGCTTAACTTTTACAAGTATCGTGAGATGTACAACACTACTCGGCCGTACTGCCAGCTTACAATTATTTATTATATCTTTATATATCACTGTTAACCATTTAATTAGAAATTTTCCTGTTTGTTTGAAATGAATAAATAAATTTCACATTCAAGCCAGTCTTTTCAGTAGTATAAGATATGCACTGTAGAGATTTTGCTCATCTTAATCTTACTGGAAATATAAACAAATGCCATCGAATATGTCAGTTTATGTGAATTTTACACTGAAATTTAATGTTAGTTATTGTTTTGTGATTTAATGTATGTATTGACTTGTTTTATATCAGTTTAAGTGTGTTCTGTATATGAACATAATTAGTGTAGGTAAACAGCAACGTCTACCACGGCCTGTAAATAACTCAAGTTTCGTGCATTATAATGTGAAATGAGAATCTATTATGGAAGGTAACCAAGATCCTGCTAAGGGTACTGAACCATCAACATCAGGTGAGCAATTTAATTTGTATATTATTAATACGGGCCGGCAGTACGGCTTAGTGGTGTTGCATCTCTCATGGCACTTGCAAAAGTTAAGCCCCAGTCTGCTCGTTCAGTACTTGGATGGGTGAACATCTGGAGAGCGGGCGTAGTGTTCTAGCCTACACAGGCTCCACTACCTCAAGTACCAAGTACCGGCACACCGACACTGTGTAAACGATATAAGGGGTTACAGTTTATGTGTGTATGTATTATTGATACGTACCCCTCTACATCTAATGGTAGAAGGGGATTCGGATAAGTAAGTATTATTGATATGTAAATGCATGTCCAAAAACAAGGAATTGCAGTACTTATTGTTTGCTATGGGGAATTACCTTTGGAAAAGATACAATATGAAACATTTTAAGTTTGTAAAACTTCTTCAGATTTTCATTTTCAAACCCCTTAAATTGTTGTGATCGTTTCCTCTGGTAATCTTATAGTGTACGTTGCCCACTTTCAACTGCCATTGCTAGAGCTAGTAATATAGGAAGGAGAGATAAATTAACTCTCTTGTTACGATCTACATACATTTTTGACATTACACAGGACTGTACTAAGTACATACAAATCTTAAATTGCAGCTAACCTAAATTCCTACCTTTGTACAAAAAATATTGATATTAAATTTCATCCAACCTGCATTACTGGCTCTAGGAATGGTAGTTCAAAGTGGGCGACGTACACTATAAGATGATAACCTTTCTTATTTTGTAGAAATAATTTAAAAATGTCATACACGTATACTTCGCTATAGTAAAACTATTAACATATATATTTAAAGCTTGACATGTTACAGTTTAGGATCTCACGTTAACGATGGCCCTATTATATTTTAAAGAAGTTGATAATACCCAAAAACAATAATTTTTACTGAAGTCTAAAGTTATTGAAGGAATTTCAATGCTAACTGGCTTATAATGTAATACTGCTTGTTAAATATACATGCGTTATATGAAATTAAGATGTTACAGTAGAACTTTCATTATCTGCTACAAGCCATGAGGATCGTACCTGTGTAGATATGCGAATAAGCGGTTAATGGAACATATTCAGCGTATTCTTTTATAGATAGTTATGTGTTTTACCTCTAACATCGAGAGAAATACCATTAGGTACAGAATCATAGTATAACAATAATTTTTTATAATTGTTACTTTTGCTATTTTGTGAATGTTGTACTATTTGTTAAATATTTGTCTTTATAAAGAACAGAAGTTAAAATATAAGATGTTAAATAAATTTTTTAAGGCAGTTAACATAAACTAGAAGCAAAAATAAGATAATTAATTGAAGTATTGCTGTGCGCATTGTTTGTTTATTGCAAAGATGATACGAGGGATGGATAAAAAATAATACATTATTGTAATTGGTGTTTATTGAGCATGTATTTTTTATAATAGTTTTAATAACAAGTAGTTATTTCTAAACAAACATAACTGCAATTGCAAGGGCCAATGCATGTGATAAAAAAGGTTTCCATTTAATTGCTGTTTAGCAACAAGAAATCTAGAAATATAATACTATTGAACAGTATGTTTTGTCATGACTTATTATGTTATTAGAGTGCAAACATGTCAACTGTTTCTTAGTTTTTAAACCAAATAGTGGTTATGGATAGTATTACTCTTAATTAACAAGAAAAGAGATCTCTTACTATTAGAAATCAATGTCACTGTAAAAATATTTATTATACGAGAGCTGATCTCCTTGCTCCACCCCTAACGCATAAGAAATCAGAAGCAGGCTTTGCCATAAAAGGTGATTGTTTATTGTTTTTTTTGACAGTTCATGCAAAGTTTTACTTCAATAGTGGTGTTGGTTTGACTTTTCTACTCTAAAGGGTGATGATGCGTGAGGTTTTGCGTAAAAATGGATTGATTTGAGCAAAGATGAGTACATAATTAAATACTTGGAGAAGAAGGGTTTCAACTAGGGATGTCGTACCCGGTCTAAAATGAAACCCGGGTACCCGAAAGCAGTACCCGGGTAAACCCGGGTACCCGAAATATATAACAAAAAAGTTAGTGTATATCTGAACATCTGAGGTAACTAGAATTTCATTCTTTTACGGCGCGAGTTTTAAGGTGTACTAAATTAAAATAGGACCTACTCACCAATTCAAATTGCAAGTCGTCTGTTATTCGTAAATATTTTCACACTTCCAAGTGCTATTAAATTCAAGTAGGTACGTGACTTTTTGTGCGAAATTGGTAGCAGCATCAACATCACACAGAGGATGTTTATTTTACTTCACCCATACTGACGCGAATTAATGGTACTGTTGACGGGTTGAATATTTCCGTGAAGCGGATGTATTGCCTTATATGAAACAAGAAACAACATTATGTGGTATGGATGGGGTGATTCTTGTTATTACTGCATGGTTATGTTTTTCCACAACTTATTCCTATTGTTTTTAAGTTTTTATCATTTTCTCCGAAAAAGGCTGACTTTCTGGAAATTATATAATTTACTAGTCGGGTACCCGGGTCCTGAAAATATACCCGGGTCGACTATTACCCGGGTCGGCCCGGGTACCCGGGTACCCGCCGACATCCCTAGTTTCAACCTCACCCGAATGCACGAAGATATGAAGATTACTTTGGTTAACGTATCTTATGACCTAGTCAAACGTTGGTGTCGGGAGTTTAAATGTGGACGAACTTTTTGCAAAGATGAACATAGTGGTGGACAACCTGTTATAGTTACTTGCAGATAGAAGATTGACCATCAGGCAAATACCAGAGGAAATGGGTTTTGTCGTATCATGTAATACAAAATGTTTTGAAGAACGTTCTGGGTATGAATAAAGTGTCTGTAAGATGGGTGCCCAGAATGCTTATCCAAGAGCAGCAACGCACTCGAGTCATATCTGAACGCAATTTAACAATGTATAGACAAAATCAAATGCATTTATCGTTAGATATGTAACTATGAACGAGTCATGGGTTCACCATTATTGAAAAGACAGAGTTAGGAGTGGAAACATTGCGTTTTCTCGCTATCTCGCCAATTCAAGGTTCAATCCTCTGCAGGCAAGATAATGATGTCGGTTTTTGGGATGCAAAAGGAACGTTACATATAGATTATTTGCAACATGGGGCCACCATAACAGGAAACTATTATTCAAATTTAATTTCAAAATTTTGAGAAGCCATCAAGGCTAAATGCCAGGGAAAGTTAGCGAAGGGAATTCTCTTCTATCAAGACAATGCGTCAAGTCACAAGTCCAATGCTGCGATGGCTGCCATTGCCAATTTAGGCTTTGAATTAATAGATCAACCCCACCCTTCTCCTATTCTCCAGATCTTGCTCCCAGTGATTACAGACTACAGCAGACGCTCGATAACGTGAACTAATTCAAACCAAGTGTCTTCACATTGTCTAAATATTTACATTAACGAGCGTGACTTTATTAAAAAACTAAACATATCATGACAGAGATAACTAATACACATTTTTAATGAGAAGAAAAATAAGCTGCTATTTTATTCTGGATAAATTAGCGCCTATGTTCAAAATTGACTAAAATGGAACGCAAACGCATCATAAACACCCATCTGATCGACTCAGCTGTGTCACAGAGGGGAATCCCCAACATAAATCTTCGACTAGTCTGTGTTGCAGAGGGGAATCCCCTACATAAATCCACACCAAGAAGTGTTTACGTTATCGAACTTTACAGGTTGTTTACATTATCAGGCGTTCTGTTTAATCCTATAGTATGAATTTTGTGTTTACATTAGCGTGATGTTTTCATTATCCGGTGTTTACGTTATCTAGCGCTTACTGTATTTCCAAAACTTAAAGAGCACTTATGTGCAAATAAATTTTCGAACGATAACAAAGTGATTGACGCTGTGAATCGATGGTTTGAAGAATCCAATAAAACATTCTACTGCAGGCTATCGAATTGTTCAAGCATCATTGGGACAAGTACATTACCGTTAATGAAGACTATGTTGAAAAATAATGTTAAAGTTTTTCTTCAGCGTAAGTTGGTCAGGGATGGAGCAAGGGAATCATCCCTCGTAGAACCTTTTGTTCAATAGATATGTACTCATGATGTCACTTTGATTTGACATTTGTGAATTAGTTTAAATTACCAGATTGAAAATTGAATAAGTCACGGCAAGTCGTATTTTTTAATATTGTATCAGAATACTGTGATGTACTCGGGTACATTCTAACTCTGATGCCATTACAATTTTTGTATATTTAAGTGGCGAGTATTAATATCCATAATCATTTTAATACAACCATTTTAATATAAATTGCTTATGTTTGATCTTGAAATTCTTCAACTGGTATGTACAATCATTATATCATCATAAGTTAAACTTTGCTTCTAACTAGTGATGGGCTTATTCGAATGAAAAATAACCGGTTATCCGGTTATTGAAATAACCTATGTAACTCGGTTTTCGTTCCAAGTATTCAAATGAAAAATAACCTCATGATGATACGTACTACGCTTTGAATATAAAACCTCTACTCAAAGGTATTACGTGCCATATCTCAGCGACCTACGCAGTGCTCAAAATTCTGTAAATATAAATACGTCATAACTCATAAACAAAGCAGGCTGTACTGAAAACACCATTTGGTTATCGCGTACCTACCTTTTATCATAAAAAAATATCAAATTATCAAATTCTGGGGACCTGAAACCTGAACGCCTAAAAACTGCAAACGCATCAAGCTATAAAACAATTTTTTATTTGCTTATATCTCCAAAGGTTGAATACAAGAGGCGGCGCCTTTAACCCGCCCGGTTGATAAAGATAAACGTTTTAGCACTGTTTTTATTGCGATTAGCGGGACTGCTTATTTGCTGCATATTTCTTTCTTTCTAGACTTCTTAATAAATACCTCTTAATTTCCAATACATAACACATAATGTACGGTCGGCGCCTTAGAAATCGGGCACTACACACTATTATGATATATTTTGCATGTATTTTTTAAGTGTATAAACTGGGTTTTTACAGTTATTATGGTTTTAATTGTTACGTCAGATTGTTTATTGTTTGGCAATTATGAAATGCCATCTCACATTAATGAAGTAACCGGAACAAGAATACTCCAAAGACTAGAAGAACATATTACGTGTCCCGATTTCTAAGGCGCCGACCGTACATATTATGTTTTGGTTCCTCTGCTATCTGCAAGTTACGATGTCGATGCAGATGACGGTGAACCGATGTTGATGCAGATGACGGTGAACCGTCAGCCGGCAAACCGGCTGACTTAATCGAAACGAATCGAGAGCCAAAATTTATTCGAATGATTATTCAAATAATCATTCGGTTATTAATATCATTCGAATGCAAATAATTCGGTTATGAAAATTGTTCGGTTATGCCCATCACTACTTCTAACGTTATAGGTCTGGCAAAGTCTCTAAGTTATTGTATATTTATGTCTTCAAGATCTGTTGCTTTTGGATTTAAACACTCAATTAAAACATGTTACTAACAACTTCGAACAACATATTTTAATTGCAAAAAGTAATTAATTTACTTTCTTCTTTATTGTCTTAGTTTTAGTGGTGGCAAACAAGTTCACCATTTTTATACAAAAGTAAAGAAATAATACATGATCAAATAGCCTTTACTTTAAACGCTCATCTCGCTATTTAGCTTAAGCCACCACTTTATTTCCGAAGTATATATTTACTATTTCTTTACGCCAACACGAAACCGATAGACGTTTGAAAACAAGACAAAGATAAGATAATCAGCTTTGTGTATACAGGTAATTTCAAAAAAGAGTGATTATTTGCTATAAAGGTTTAAATTGCATTTGAAAGGAACGCCTAGCATCCGTTGATATTCCAGTGGTCCCCAACTATAAGCAATTACGAATTACTTGTGTATTTATGAGAGTGCATTTGCTTTCTTTGATATTATTTGCTTTAGTACATTGTTACATAGCAAATTTCAATTTAAAAAATGTAAATTATAATAATTATCCAAAAGACGACACAGTAGTAGTTCAATTTACATACAGTGGTGGGCAAAAGTATAGAAACACCTATATATCTCCTATACTATTGAAGAGATTCCTATGAAATTTAATGTGTATATAGCATTCATTATTCTAACTAAGATGGAAGTATCCTTATTGTAAAATATGGCTTCTGGTTTAACCAGAAGTTGCACATAACTTAAAATTTTTAGATAGAACACCCTGTATTCCTATTTTCGTATAGTGAATTTGATTGTGAATTCAAAAATGTGTAGTTTTGTACATTTCTTGTACTTTTCTATCAATACATCAATCAATATCAATAAATTGTTGCTGTCACAATAGCCTCGCAAAGCAAAAACAAAATCATGATAAAAACAATTTATTGTATCTGTCAAATAATCCAATTTAAATTCTGTGCAATTGGTTTTTGTTCATAATGGTTCTGACTCATTTATTTCGTTGTTATTCTCACGATTTACGTTTTTAATGCAGAATAGTTATTTACTTACTTACTTCCTCTTGTTATTCCCGTGTGGGACGTGGGGTTTGGGTGAAATCTCTCCAGTTTTTCCTATCATTGGCAAGAGTACCCAACTGTGCCATTGTCGTTTTAGTTTCCAGGGTAACTGATCTCCATGTAGTTCTGGATTGTCCTCTATTTCTTTTTCCTTGTGGGTTCCACCTTAGCGACTGTTTACATATTTCTTCATCTGCCCAACCAGCCAAATTTTCTTTTCATAATCTCTGTACTTATTCCTAACTGTTTAGTTTTTTCCAGTTCTTCATTAGAGATGGTCGCAAGCCACCAGATCCCCAGTATATTTCTTAGGCAGCGATTGATAAACACTTTTATTTTCGATTGCAGCATCTTTGTCAATGCCCTGGATTCTGGCCCATACAACAGTGTTGATTGAATACGTTTATTTTGTTTTTGGAGTTAAATTTGTAGCACGCCATACTTTATTTAAACTTATAAATACCCTTGTAACGTTTCAAAAGGTCTCTGTGAAGGGCACTCTAGGTTATCACCTCGAGTTACCTCAATCGGAGGCAAGGTTCGCTCAAACTCAAATATATATAATCAGGAAAGCACCAGATAAATAATAATGGTGAGGCACTAACATCCCATGAAGGAGCTTGGCCTGCACGGCGGAAGGTCAGAGCTTCTGTATCCTCGCTATCAAACGCAGGTCTCCAATTATTTAAAGCGACTGGGTAGGCTGCCCGCCAGGCATCGATCTGGGATTTGAACTAAGCTGGCGCGCACCAGATAAATACTATAACTATAGTACAAATTAATCCGTCGTTTTAGAATTAACTGAATTGTATATTATAAAATTAACAATTTCTTCTGGGGGTCGGGTTTCGTTATTTCTTGGTGAACTGCAACCCTTCTAACAGTGCTGTATGGTCGACGGCAGCGGGTGATGTACCAAGCGGCCGAGGTAGTTTCGAAACGTAGCCATCTCGGCGAATGTTCCGGCCGGATGACCTACAAATCCCAGTGTTGTTTATGTTCACGGGGCTGGAATTAAACGCATAAATTACGCTGATATAAGAGATCCTGTGCCTCCTGGGGTGTGAGCGGGTCGATGCAGCTGGTGATCGCACTTCTGGAAGACAATGCACTGTTCCTGGCGCAACGGGCCGCGTAATTCTGCACCAGCAATTTGGTTTGACAGTTCGGACCTTGCGGACAACTGGTTTCTTCAGGTTAGAGTTCAGGTGGCTGTTTTCGCCCTTAGGGCTACAGGAAGGCGACGCAGTACGTATTTGGTGGTCCCTACAGGTAAATTATTTGCACAGTTAATTTATTCGCGCGTTTTCAGGCAGAGCGTACAATAAAGTTCATATCGGTGCAGTGAATATTGGGATGTTAATATTCTCGTGGATTGCGGTCGCAGGGGATTATAATGATCAAGAAATATGTTTAAGAGGTAGAGAGACACTGCCACAATTTAAACGTATTAGTTGGGGTTCTTGTGGATACCTTTAAGAGACAGAGAGAGACACTGCCACAATTTAAACGCCTAGGTTAGGTCAGGTCAGGTTCTGGCAGAGACGACTTTTAATAGGCAGAGAGACACTGCCACAATTTAAATGTTTGGAGAGGATCAGGGATCAGAGACTCAAGTCTGGGACTGCACAGAATCAGGACTGTTGGACTCAAGGGAGAGAAATCTCAAGTCCTGTTGTAGGGCCGAGAAACCAGCTTTTATAGTTCTCGATCCGCGTTATCAACACAGTCACTTCAGGCTTCATTAGGTGGGAAGCGGCGCAGGGGTGGAGGCTTCGTGTCTATTGCCCATAGCTGGTACGAGTTTTTTATCACTGGTTTGCGCGCTGGTTAGATGCAACGTCTGATAACGCCTAAACAAGCAAAGCATAAGTTTAATACATTTTTAATGTTTGTTTTATAAATTTATGCAGATGCACTCCATTTTCACTGACATTATACTTCCTAGGTATGTAAACTCCCCCACTCTTTCTATTGGTACTCCATCTATTTTAACTTGCTTGGGATCTTTGATGTTTCTACTCATAGTTTTTGTCTTTGTTAATTTGGAGACCTACTTTTGCCAACTCTTCTTGTAACTTATTTATCTTTAATTGCATATTCTTTTGATTATGAGCTAGCAAACGTAAGTCGTTTGCAAAGTCGAGATCTTCTAACCTATTATTTAAATCCCATATTATTTCTTTCGGCCCATCCAACATAACATTTTCTAATATTTCATCCAACACGATAATAAATAATAATGGAGACATTATACACCCCTGTCTGACACCACCATTTGTTTTAAACAGTTCTGACACTTTACCATTATATAGCACTCTACAACTGCAGTTATTGTAACCTTCATTCACTAAATTTATGATATTTTCTGGTAAACCCTTGTTTTTTAGAGTGATCCATATACTTTCTGTATCCAAAGTGTCAAAAGCTTTCTGGTAATCGATAAAGATCAGTTTAAGACGCAGTGTTGTAATTTGATCAATACATGATCTGTTTTTTTAAAGCCACTTTGTTCTTTTCTCAAATTTTTATCCACGATTTGAATTATCCTATTTAAAATTATTTTATAGAAAATTTTGTTTATTACACTGTAGAGATGGGTAGTTCGCGAACGAACTGATAAAATGAACGATTCTTTTAGGTGAACTAAATGAACTAGTTCGCGACTTTGAAATCAACTATCGAACTTTTAGCAATCTTTAATATGAATTAGGTAATCGATCGGTCCATAGTTTGCAAACTACTGTAATATAAATCATTCTCAGGAGTCAGCACTATTTGAACGTGAAACTAACGAATAATACTTTGTCGGTCGCCGGTCGTGATAATCGGCTAATGACCACTTTTGTTTGGCCTCATTGGAGCTCCGCACAACACTCGCTGCAAACGAAACTCAACTTATTGTCTGTGGATTACTACATATGCATCGCATATTATTTTATTTATTATTACATCATTTAATTTTTGTGGGCTAGTGTGAAGTATATATTTTGCGTTAAATAACAGTAATAAGAAAACATTGTATTTTATTTAAAATAAAAATTCTAAGTAATATTTTTACAAAAAGAACACGAAACCATTCAACATATTTTTGTCTGTTTATCAACAACTAAAAATATATTCAAAAAATGTAGTATTTGGTAATATTATACCGAGAGATCAGATAAATTTATAAGTAGAGTCACCTGTGATTCGTATTATACATTTGACGATACTGCAGGCTAGTGTCACTTGATGTCAAGTCACAAAGATAGGTTTTGTTATTTGACACAGACTGACGCAAAACCTAACCTGCTAACCTCGAATTTGACATAAACTGACATTTTCATCAACAATATACTTCAGTTCCTACACCCACAGGGGGTCGAACCAAATACAGGGTGGCTAAAACTTATGGATTCATTCATAGCTTGAACCTTGTAACGTACAGTCAAATAAACGAAAATAAAAAGTTGTGTGCCATAATTACACTTTGCTTTCTTACTACTATCTGCAGAATTATCAAAATTATTCCATAAATTACTACAAAAGAATGTAGTCGATCTGATCAGCCAGTCCACACAACTGTAACGCTTGCAAATCTGCATTTCTGCATATTCGTTCTTCGTTCAACATGATCGTTCAACTTTTATACAGATTACCTAAATGCTTGCGCGCGCATTATAGTTTGCGAACGAACTAGTATATTGAACGATTCTTTCTTATGAACTAGGTTACGAGAACTAGTTCATCACAACGAACTACTTTTCTCATCTCCATTTCACTGTAACGTATCGTTTAGTTGTTAGTTCACGTTATCACATAAATTCAACAGACAATTTATTAATATTTACAAAACCGACTTAAACTATGTAGCTCTCAAGCAGCCAACCTCGATTTCTGTAACTTCCAACAGTTCAAATCGTGTCCTGCACACAACGAGATTTGAGAATCCTCCCTTGAATTCCTCGGGAACTTGGTTTGGGCGAGCGGAACCTTCTCGGCTGGTAGATGACTGCTTTTTTTATGTGTCTCAAAGTAACTATCCCAGCAATGACGACGACACCATTCATTTATTTGAAACACTTGTTTCTTATTCGCTCAGGGGGTGCATATGAATTCACAGTCTTTTTACCCATATTCTAAAACTAGGTACCGGCCTTGAGACGGGGTGCTATTTTCTGCCTTCGAGGGCTTCAACCACCTCTTTTATCTCTTGTGCCCTTTCTGGTGCACCTATCACTAGAGTTATGGAAAAATTTATAAATCAAATGCTTGGCTGTTACAATATTTAATAGTGTTATTTATGTTATTTATCTTTCTCCGGTAGGGTGGAATGAAAACGGGAAAAAACTTTTTCTCTAAACATTAAAATGGCTACCCCGCAAAAGTTGTCATAGGGCTAAAAACAATGTGTGCAAAAACATTTTGTAATAAAAAAATATCTAAAGGTTCCATAATGTATTTGAAATTTGGTAATACGTAACGTTGAAAAATTAAAAGCGTTAGCGTAAAAATATGACCATTTGATTTAAAAACAATCTGTGCAGAGGTATTTTCAGATTGGTTAATGCATACAAACAATCACAAGTCATGAAAAATTGAATTTTAACCAGTAACAATCGCTTTACACTGAATAAACACCAACAACAGAGGAACACATCACAATAATCGAAAAACCCAGATCAAAATACATAGGACATGTTTCCCTTGGACCGGCATTTGTTGCAGATATTATAGTATCAAAGCATTTGATACATCACTGTTACAACACTGTGAAGAAATTAATCGATCAACTTTGATGCTGGCCCCCACGGGATTCAAACCGAGGACTTGCTTAATGCAAGCCTAGCACTTTCCCAACTGCGCTACGCGACTTCTCTCTGTGATTACTACATATATATGGTCTATTTAAGTCTTTTCTTGAGGCTTTCCATGTGAGTTTATGAATATTTTTAGGTTCAAAAATTGAGCCGTTTATCACCAAGTTATGGATACCACATAGCTCAATAAATAATTCTCTTTTTCATTCTTTGCTCCAATTTCATGTTGGCTCATTATGCTTTCTAGTCCCTTATTATCATCTCTTGTTCGTGCATTCATATTGCGTATTAATATAATAATATGTTCTTTGTTAATTAAATGTAATGTTCTACTTAATAAGTTATAAAATTTTTCCTGTTCCGCTGTTCCTGATATACATTTATGTATTACGGAATGGGAGGGCATAAATGAAAGAATAATGTGGGCCAGATTCAAAGCAAAGTTCAGGAATTTAATAGTCATAAGTGTATATGCACCAACAAACCAACAAGACGAAGATATTAAACAAGATTTTTACGACCAAATGTATGCACTACAGGAGAAACTGGAAAAAACCTTTAAAAGGGACCTAAAAATCATAACAGGCGATTGGAACGCAAAGGTGGGTAGCGATAACAGAGGCAAGGAGCATGTCATGGGAACATGCGGGGTTGGCGAATGCAACGACAACGGATCTAAACTAATTGAATTCTGCGCAATCACTAACATGATCATAGGAGGCACAATCTTTCAACACAAAAATATCCACAAAGTTACTTGGACCTCCCCCTCAGGCAACGCCCACAACCAGATAGACCACATACTTATAGACAAAAAGTGGAGAAACTCTCTAAAAGATGTGAGAGCAATGAGGGGAGCAGACTGTGCAACAGACCATGAATTAGTTAGAGCCAAACTAAAAATTAGTCTGAAAAACAATTATGTAAAAAATATTAAAAAGAGAAGTTTTGACGTTAGACAACTCAAGAATATTGAGACCCTACACAAGTTCCAAATAGAACTAGAGAAAAAGCTGGACAATCCTGAAGGTATGAAAGAATACAGTATTGACAAACTATGGAACACTTTTAAAGGCTTACTAGAAGAAGTAGCGAGACAAACAATAGGATATACGAAGAAAACCGACCAAGTATGGATATCCAATGAGACTAAACTGAAAATACAAGAAAGAAAATTACTAAAGGCTGGAATTTTAACAGAAGCAGACCAAGAGCACAGAAAAATTCTGCAAACACAATACTGGGGAAAAAATAAAGAAATTAAAAAGAGCGCAAGAAACGATAAAAGAACATACTTTGAAGAAATCGCCAACAAGGCAGAAGAAGCAGCCAGAACTGGCGATGCAAAAACACTGTACGAAACGTCCAGAAAACTGAAAGGCAAAAAATACCTGCAACAAACGAAATTGAAAGGAAGCAATGGTGAACTATACACCACCCAAAGGGAGATAGAAGACAGATGGAACGAATATTTTTCGGAAGTATATGACCAGGCAAACGAGGGAACAATTGAAGAAAACATGACGGAAGACCCGGAATTAGATGTCCCTTTGGGCGAGATCAGCAAGGAAGAAATAATGCATGCCATAAACTGCCTCAAAAACAATAAAACACCAGGTATAGACGGAATTTCTGCGGAATTGTTAACAGCACACCCACAACTTTCAACCGATGTGCTATATCTACTACTCAACAAGGTCTGGCTAGAAGAGAAAATCCCAAAGGAATGGAACGAGGGCATAATCATTAAGATACCAAAAAAAGGCCAACTATCAAACTGTGGAAACTGGAGGCCGATTACTCTACTATGCATAGCAAACAAAATTATGAACAGAATTATCCTAGAGAGAATAAAAGAACCTGCGACCGCGAAGATTAGAGAGAATCAGGCTGGATTCAGATCAGGCAGATCGTGTACTGACCATATCGGTGCAATAAGAATAATCTTAGAGCAAATGGCCGAAACGGGAGAAAAGGTATGCATAAACTTCATTGATTTTGAAAAGGCCTTTGATTCCTTAGATAGAAGCGTCATGTGGCCAATACTGAAGCAGTTCGGGATACCAAGCAAATACATAAATGTTATCAGACTATTTTACGATAACTCGACAGCAAGAATAGAGCACGATGGAAAACTCTTGCAACCAATTAACATAAAAAAGGGAGTTAGACAGGGGTGTGTTTTATCGCCACTACTTTTCCTAATAGTAATGGAATGGATTATAAAAAGAACAGTAGACTATAGATCGGGAATAAACTGGAATGTCTTTAACAAGCTCGAAGACCTAGAATTCGCTGACGATGTATGCCTAATCACAACAAACAGACAACAAATGCAACATAAAACAACTAGACTGAGTGACAATGCGGAAAAAACAGGCCTGAGGATAAATGCCAAAAAAACTAAATTACTTACCAGTGACACAACAACAAAGGAAACACTACACATTAATGCATCAGAGATAGAAGAAGTAGATGAAGTAATCTATCTGGGCAGCGTAATTGACAAAAGAGGAGGAACCCAAAAAGACATCAATAGAAGGATTACACTAGCACAGGGGGCGTTCCATTCAATGAGTAGAATATGGACATCTACAACTATCACGAGAACTACTAAGCTAAAAATATTCAGGAGTAATGTCAAGAGTGTACTGTTATATGGTTCGGAGACCTGGAAAAACAACAAATTACTATATAAAAAATTGCAAACATTTATAAACAGATGCCTCCGGATTATATGCAGGATTTTTTGGCCAAAGAGAATAACTAATGAAGAACTATGGGAAATAACGAAAGAAGAAAAGATCGAATCGACCATAGCAAGACGAAAATGGAAATGGATCGGACATATATTGAGAAAACCAGCATCGAATATAATGAGGCAAGCACTAAGTTATAACACGACTGGGAAAAGAAGAAGAGGGAGGCCCAGCAATACTTGGAGGAGATCTGTCGACCACGAGATACAACAAATGTGTCTAACTTGGAACGAAATCAAAATAATGGCAAAGGATAGGAAAACGTGGAGAGTGCTTGTGAACAAAATTGGACTGAACCCAACAGGCGACGCGTGAGCTAGCTAACTCACCGTATAAAGCCATAGCTACAGAAACACCCCTATGAAAAGGGGTGCCCTTTGCTCCATCTTGGAGCTATATGATATATATATATATATAATTACGTACTATAACTAATCGTTTTTTGGAGCAAGAACCCCAAACTTAGTGAGACTTTTGTCCTTATCACTCCATTCATAGTTTTTTTCGATTTATTTCCAACCACCGGTATCTTACTTTTACAGTTTTTCGTTTTTGTTTTTCTTCCTTTGCTTTTTTTTTTTCGTATTTCAGCTGGTATTTTGGTTCTGTCAGTGTAAGATTACTATCAATATAGTTTTCCTTAGTTCTTAATTTGAATTTTTGTTTTAATATGTTTAATTTATCTTCAAAAACCCATAGTTTAGCTATAATAACTTTTTTGTCATCTTGCTTACCCACTTTATATGCTGTTTCCACATTTACTCTTATTCCAATGTCTTGTTTTATCATCTCCAATTTTTCTTTAAAGTCTCCTTCCTCACTATTCAGGCCTTTTATGACTATATTTTTCTTTCTACTATTTTTTTCCTCGGTTTCCAGTCTTTTTTCCAACTCTGCAATTTTATAATATAAAGATTCCTTCAATTCTTCCGTAATACTGCGAATTTCTTAATTTCATCTTTGGGACTTCTTACTTTATCTTTTATTTCTTCATTTTTTTGACCAGGTCTTTTATTAAACGTTGTAAGGTCTCCATTTCCACTGTTTCCTCCTTTTCTATTTTATTATCTTTCGGTGGAGTTCTGACTTTTAATTTACTTCTTTTGAAAACGTCCTTTTCTGGAGATTCACAAGCTCTTTTCTTCACCGCTAAATTCTCAACAGAGCCTGTACTGAGTTTCTGCCCACGGTTGTTACACTCTTCGTTTCTTCATTGTTTATTTAAGCATAGTAGCTTTCTAGCACTACGTGGTTTAAGTATTACCTATTACACAGGCGTTTTGTTTTCGTCACTAGTTAGTTACTTTCACTGCGCGTGCTTTTATGCTTGCACTTATCACGTTATCACTGTAACACTTAACTTCAACAAACAACACTTCTAATTTTAACCATTAATTTCGGCAGTTACGCAGAATTTTTAACTCTCACACTTCACCCAACGTTTATTCATTATACCTTATACACTTTAAATTAATAAATTCACTCTAAACACATTAAATTCTTTATGAAAACGGAGCCACGTTTACGCGATTATCACATTGTTCGTTCCTATATCGCAGTATAGTTAATAACACCTTTTTTGTATCTTGATGGAGAAGTTCAATAAATGTATAAAACTCTAGGTTTTTGTATTCGCAATCAAATCCTCTATCTGAATATAGGAAAATATACAGGGTGTTTCATTTAAAAATTTTAAGTTATGTACAACTTCCTGCGAAACCGGAAATCATTTGTTACAACAGGGATACTTCCATTTTACTTAGAATAACGAATGCTATATACACGGTGTTTTATAACGTCCAGATAAGATTGAAAGAGTGTTACGTGATAATTTAACTCAATCGACATGGGTCATTCTAAAAGACAAATTCGGGAAAAAAGTAAAGGGCTCGCCGGCTTTCACAATAACACAGATCTTAAAATGTGTCGGAACAGATGGAGGTGGTCCTGTTACCCTCGGTCTAGCTCAATCAGGAAAAGGGGCGGTTCGAAAGCTCACTCAAAACCGACGGCACTTACCCTATTATACTTTTGCTCAAAATAATATTGCGCCAGCGCCACTCGCTTTAGGGGGATGAAAAGCTCTCGTGACCAAAACGAGAAACGTCACGAAAGCTATGCCAGAAATTCACCAGGTTCGCCGCGATCCACCTCAGCGTCGTCCACTAAGCTCCGCCGAGTCTGCAGGTACAGACACAGGGTGGCCTTGAAATCAAATGGCTTACCTTAATGGCCACCCTCCTAGAAGGTTAAAAAAAACACTGACACTAGCCCAAATCTTAGGGCTTGCTTAATTGAAGGGCATGCTTTAGATTTACACTCATTTACATTCGGCCTTTGTCGTAATTAGTTGGTGACCAAAGGTTTCTAGAATACAACAAACAACTAGGCTGATGTGGACAAAATTTACATTTAATATATCACACCAAGGTGAACTCCAATTCAATACAGCATGTACATCCTAAATGAATAGGGGTCCCAAGCAAAAGTTACCTTAACCTATAAATTTACAATGCAGGCAAAACAAAATAACAGGAGTGAAGCTCCTGTATATGTTAATTCAATCAAATACTTAAATCAAATCGGCGCACGCAATGTTCGTGAACCTCGGATAGCGCACAATAAAGCGATTACGCCACTTCACAAGGCACTCAGGTTAACCGAAACGAATATAAATAATCATCCTACCTTAGCTTAAAGCATGGAGTCGGTAGTTACTGTGAAACAGGCCTCGGTGAGGCTTGGCAGGACTCTGAAGTGGTGCGGGCCCCCACACAGGAACGAAAGGGGTCGATAGAGTGTCGGCAAGAAGTTAATCCAGTCTTCAGAATGGCCCAACGAACGTAATCAGAATTTGCAGAGCACAGTTTCTCGAACTACGCGAGAACACAGGCGTGAATTATTGAGCGACGTCTTGGTTTGATGTGCACGACGGCAAATTTTGCTTCCCTCAATACTTAATGAGCGGGCACCATACCGAACAACAAGATGCCGTTTCCCAAAAAAAAAATTTTTTTCGTGGGCCTAACCCATTACTTCGCCCTGAAACCTTAAGTTTCTTTTTGCACCTTCGGCTATGAAGACTGGGGCCGAACTCACTTAAAAATCCAAATTAACTCGAGCACTAAACAACGCAGGCCCCGGCTCCGAGGTGCCGGGGTGCGAGCCTTACAACACAACTGTCTTATTCGGGTGCTGGCTACTAATTGAAATTCTAAATGCACGGGGCTTGGTGATAGCCCATCGGAAGAAAGGTTTGGGTTCTAAAATTAATATCTCCATATGCACGAGGACCAAAGGAAAATTTTCTTCCCTTCGCCAAAGCTTGGGGCAGAATTTCAACGGATGATGCAATGCCTGAGTTGGCAAAATCCGGCTACCAAATTCGGGGAAGCCCCGATCAAACTTCTTCTTCTTTTCCTTATACTCTTTCAGGGTGTCGGATGTGAGTTCCAGTCCTTCCACTCCTTTCGGTTCTTTGCCATTCGTTTCATATCAATGATTTGCCCCTCTTGTTGCCAATTTCTTCAATCCTTTGTGTCCACCGCTTTCTGGGTCTACCGCTTTTCCTCTTTCGTCCTCCTGTTGACTCTGTGATCTTTTTTAGTAGCGATTGTTCATCTTTTCTTATTATATGGTCATACCATCTTAGTTGCTTCCTTTCTATAAAGTCGATTATTCCTTCTTGTCTTAGAGTATGTCTAATTCTTTTGTTTGTCTCTCTATCCCATTTGGTCTTCCCCCGCAATTTTTCTTAGGAACTGCATTTCAACTGCATTGATCTTGCTTTCATGTTTTTTGTTTATGGTCCATGTCTCACTCCCGTATGTTAATGTTGGTCTCGCTATTATGTTGTATACTTTCAATTTTACTTGCTTGTCTATTTCTTGTTTTTGTAATATTGGTTTGTTGATTGCATAGTATATGTTCCTCGTTTTTTCATTCTATGTGCTATGTCCACTTCTATTCTTCCATCATCTGTTATTACTGAACCAAGATATTCTATTGCTGTTACTACTTCTATTGTATTCCTGTTTATTTCAATCATCATTTTTGTTTTGTTAGTGTTTACCTCCATTCCCATGTTCTTAATTTCTTCACTCCATATTCAACCAGTTCCTTCATTTTATTGAGTGTCTGCTATAAGTATTATATCATCTGCGTACATTAGATTGTCTACTTTAATTGGCCTTAGTTGGTAATGTCCTATTTGTGATTGCAGATGTTGTGTTTTTGTTCTTGTATTTACTAAAGTTTTGTCCATCACTGTTATAAATAGAAGTGGACTAAGGCTGTCTCCCTGTTTTATTCCTTTTGTCATAAAGAACGTGTCAGAAGCTTCTCCGTTCATATGTACTCTTCCTTTGACATTCTGGTACATGTTGTTAATATTTCTGATGAGTTTCCTTGGTTTTTGTAATTCCGATAAATACCTCCATATGTGACTTCTATTTATATTGTCAAACGCTGCCTTCAAATCTATGAGTGTAACAAACAGCTCTCCTCTTTCTATTGCTCTTTCTATTATATTTCTTATTATGATAATAATAATAATAATCTTTGTTTATTAGCAAATAGCTAGCAAATAAATACATAATATATTCACACAAGAACTAAGAAAAACTTAACCTACAGTACAATAGAACTTTTAATATAGGTAACACAAGCTTTTTTAAATTTAACAAGGTTATCACAGTTTTTTACATGCTCAGGTAACTCATTACATTGCTTTAGCCCTTTATAGTATAAGGAATTTTTGTCTACGTTAGAACTAACTCTCGATAAGTAAAAGTTATCTCTTGAACGGGTGTTATGCTCATGCACATCTCTAACAAATTTACAGTTACTAAGCAGATGCTCGGGTAACCTATTATTTAACATCGTAAATTTAAATACCATGGTATTATATGTAACAGTCTGCCTTACACTTAACAAATTAGTAGCATTTAGCATATCAGTTCTTCTAGTATACCTGTTACATCCTAAAATTATACGCAGAGCTTTATTTTGTTTTTTCTGAAGTGTATCTAATTGTGTGACATTCATTAGGAATAACAATGAAGAACAAAAATAGAAATGGGGAGCAATAATTGTTTTATATACCGTTAATTTTGCCCGTTTACTTAAATTTTTAGACATACGTCCCAGTACATTTATCTTTTTTGCTATTTTATTAGTGATATATTTAAAATGTTCAGAAAATGACAAAGTATCATCTAATATACAACCCAGATATTTAAATGGAGCTACACTCTCGATGTTTTTATTATTAACTTTCACAACATTATCTGAACTAAAATCCAACGTACAATTTTTATTTTTTATTATCATCATTTTTGTTTTTTCAAGATTAAGTTGTAGTGAATTATTATTTAACCATTCTAATAGATTTTTTAATTATTTAGAATATCTATTATTTCATCCACCTTATCTCCCATTACACTTACAATGTCATTAATATATAATATAAAAAGCGTCGGACCGAGCACCGTCCCTTGAGGCACACCGTATTCTGTTTGTTCCCTAGATGATACATCTCCATACCTTGTTATTTGACTTCTGCCATGTAAATAGTCACTAAACCGCTCAGTATAGGCTGTCCAAAACCATATCTTTCCATTTTAAACAACAATATGTCCGTGTTTATAGTTTCAAAGGCACGTTTAAAATCCAAAAACACTACACCAATCAGTTTTCCTTCATGTAGAGCACCTTTCCAATTAAACAACACACTCTACAAAGCTCTCTTACACGAGTTTTTACTTCTAAAACCAGCTTGATAGTCTGTAAGAATGTTGTTTGTTTCGATATAACGCACTATTTGCTCATTAACACAAAGTTCTAACAATTTTTCGTATAGTGGAACCATATTAATGGGTCTAAAATCTTCACAGCGTATAGTTGCAGGTTCCTTTTCTATAGGCACAACAGTACTTGTCTTCCAGTTATCTGGGAATTTTCCATATTCCAAACTGCAATTAACTAAATTTAGAATGTTATCACCAATTGTTTCAAATGCTGCTTTAAGTAAATTAACAGTAATGCCATCTGTCATACTTTCCTTGGTCCTCATTTTTGTTATAATTTTCCTTAGGTCACACATTTTTAGTTTACTGAATTTCTCCATTTTACTTCGGACACTTATCATTTCCACAGTTTTGTTAAGCGTTTTAGTACGAGCTATATTTTGTGCAATTTCTTTGATACTGTCTATGAAAAACTTATTGAATGCTCACATATTTCTCTGTCTATCACCAATTTTCGATCAAAGAATATTTGATTTTTAAAGCTTTCACTTCCTTTCGAGTCTAACAGAGTTTTAAGTGTTTTCCACATTTCCGAAGCATTGTCTTTTACTTCGTCTATTTTTTGTATTTCTTTGTATTTCTTGTATTTCGTATTATCGTTACAACTTTATTTCTTTGCTGTTTATACTTCTGCCATTCTTCCTCCGTTTTAGTTATTATCGCTCCTTTATACAATTGGTCTCTCACTTTTATTTCTTCATTAGTTTTCTCATTCCACCATTTTTGGCTTCCCCATGTTGCATATATTATCTCTGTTGTTCTGGAGCAAATTTATTTAATGCAGATAACACATTTTCTACCAAAGAATGAGCCAAATCATTTACATTTGTACTTAAAGGCCATGTCATATCTATTAATTGAAGCTGAAAACTTTTGGGTCGGTTATTATGTCGTCATCGCTGTTCCTTAGGCATATTTAAGATATCCTCGTATCTAAAGACTTTTTCACATATTGAAAGAAATTTTTGGTACTTTTACTGTTCACCAATTTTGATTCGTAGTCTGCTTTAGCTCTTCTTACTGCTGTAGTTACGCTGTTACAGCATTCTCTGTAACGTTGGTAGTTTTCTGTGGTGACGATAGACTTATATTTAGGCCACAATTTTCGTTTTTTGTTAATTTGCTTTTTGATATCACTATTAACCCACAGCCAGCGTGGCTCTGATGGTTAGAGCATCGGACTGCGGCGCGAAAGTCTGGAGTTCAAATCCCAGATCGATGCCTGGCGGGCGGCCTACCCAGTCGCTTTAAATAATTGGGAACCTGCGTTCGAAAGAACAAGGGGTAATAATGCGGTTGTCTAATGCGTGGTGCTCACCACACCACCACGTGTCATGAATTTGACACGCGACAGCCGGGTGTGAGAGCGAGGATACGGAAGCTCTAACCTTCCGCCTTGCAGGCCAAGCTCCTTCATGGGGTGTTAGTGCCTCACCATTATTATTAACCCATGGTTTTTCTTTTTTACGGCCAGAAGTCGAAGGAACAAATGCATCGAAACAATTTTTTATATTATTTTTGAAAGTCTGCCATGATAAGTTTATATCGGCTGCAGTCCATCTCTGGTCCCGAAAGTAGTTATTTATACTGGTATAGTGAGCCACATAGAAATTTTTTTGAGTTAAAGATGCTCCGGATTTATTTGCATTGAGAGAAAATTGCGAATTAGCTGTAATGACAGCATGATCGCTGCAGCCAATAGGGGCTTGGCTTTCTACAGAAGATATCAATTTAGCGTCAGAAGAAAAGATCAGATCCAGAAGCAAAGGTCTGTTGGTATTTCTATAGCGAGTTGGAAAAGTGATAAGTTGAAGTAGATTGGTGGATAGATATGTGTTCATAAATATAGCCGCTTGAGACATATTATCTAAAGGAGCGGCGGAACTCCATAATTCTTCAAGTTCAGGGTAATTGAAATCACCAAAAATTATTAAATTCTTATGGTCAGCGCTTGCATGAAGAATGGCATTATTTAAAAGCGCATCATGTTCCTGGGCAGTTGTTTTTGGTCTATAAATGCAGGCAATATTTAATTCCACTTGATTACATTTCACATTAATCCATAGAGATTCAACAAACGGCGTGTTATAATTTTCTAATAGCTTAACTGTGGGTTTGGCTCCACCGATTTTGTCTCAAATATAAATACATACTCCTCCTCCTTTAGCATAATCTCTGTCCTTTCCAAATAAAGTATACTCAGGTATATTAATTACAGAATCTGGTATTTCCTCTTTTACCCATGTTTCGGTAATGAGAATAATATTAGGTTTGATTTTGTTGACTTTAATTAAAAGTTCTTGATATTTACTGGGTAACGAATCTAAATTAGTGTACATGTATTTAACTTCAAACATTTGGGAATTTAATGGGTTTAATAGTTTTTTGTTTTAACGATAGTTGGGGTTCCTCGGATATATTTAATCGTTCAGTCAGTTTCACCACTATCCTGCTTGGCCTTTAATTCGAAACGAATATTTTTCATGTATTCTCTTTGCATGGGGCTTTTGTTAGAGTTAATTCCAAAATCTTTGTATTTAGCCGTAATAATATCCTTTTTCAAAACATTTATGGCTTGCTGTTGATTAGTGAACGTAATTCGCAAAGGTCGACGGCCGATTGCAGCAGAACGCAAACCAAGGCGTGAAATTTGAGTAATATTTTCATTGGCGTCAGGTACGGTATTGAGTATATCCTTAACTACTTTTTTGTCATGAGACTCCCGTTCAGCAGACTCATTTGATTCATTTTCCGGTACATTAAAAATTATAACATTGTTGGCACGAATTTGCCTTTCAGATATTTCATTGATTATGACTTCGGTGTTGGCTGCTGTGAGGTACAGTTCGCTGTGTGACCAGTGAAGTGAATTTCAGTGAAATTAGTGGGAAATACGCGATTAAAATTGTTGAAAAGTGAACAGAAGGACAAAGCTATTGCTACGCACTAAGAGACAGTAAAATACAGAACGAATGAGCACTAAATTAAGTTGAAAAACCGTAGTAATTGAGTGAACAAAGAATGCACATAAAGACGAAAACAAGGACGGGCCTATGACAATGAAAATGTAAATGCCAAAAATAAAATGAAGAGATCGATAAATGAGAGAGCATCAGGAAATGAAGAGCCAAATAGCTGGAACAAAAAACCATATCAGAACAGAGATGATGAAAAAAAACAGAGACCAAGAACAGTATGGATACAGAGCTTGTTGATAGGGTTTCCGCAAAGCAAACAAGACCCGATAAGCAGCAGACAAAAAAAGCAGAAACCGATATAAAAGTTAATCAAGCAGGACGGATACGATATGAAAACGACATGCAATGTGAAAGGGAATAAAGGAAGCAAACAAATACATGAAACTAAAAAAGATCAGGATACAAAACAATGGACAAATAATAGGAAAATAAAAGCTAGTAAAAAGAAAACAGAGAAAAGAAAAATTGAAACAAGAATTGGGACATGAAATGTGAAAACGATGTTAAAAACGGGAAAGATGGAAGAAATAGCAAGAGAAATGGAAAGATATAGAATAGGAATAATGGCAGTACAAGAAATAAGATGGAAAGGGGAAGGAAGAATAGATTAAGAGAAATATATGTTATTATACGGTGGAGAAAATAAACAAGGACAAAACGGAACAGGATTCTTGGTTAAAGAAAAGTTTAGAGATAGAATAATAGAATTTAGGAGAATAAATGGCAAAATTTCAATGATAATAATAAAAAACAAGATAGCAAATATAACATTAATAAACGGGTACGCCCCAACAGAAGATGCAGCAGAAGAGGATAACGGTACCTTTTATGAGGAACTAAGCAAAACATGTGAAGAAGTAGAGAAACACAATACAGTTATATTAATGGGAGATTTTAATGGGAAAGTAGGGAAAGAAGAATATTTAAGGAATGTGAGTGGAAAATTTACAATACATGAAAATACTAGTAAGAACGGACATAGACTGTGCAATTTGGCAGCAGAAATGAACATGTATATAATGAGTACAAAATATCAACATAAACAAGAGCATAAAGTAACTTGGTTAATACCAGGGCAAACAAAAGGAAACCAAATTGATCATGTATTAATAAATGAGAATAGAATGGAAATAATTAAAGATGTGCGTTCATTCAGAGGCGCGAACGTAGATACTGATCATATACTAGTTATAGCTAAAATGCAAATGAGAAAAGTAGAGAAGAAAATAGAAAAAAGAAGAAATACAAAATGGAAAGTAGATAAACTAGAAAAAGATGAAACGAAGCAAAAGTATGAAAGACAAATTGAACAGATACTTAAAGGAAAAAAGAAGACTGAAGATATTAAAAAAGAATGGAGAAATATAAAGGAAAGCATAATAGAAGTGGCAGAAAAAATAATAGGAAGGAAGAGTTCAGAAAAGAAAAAAGAATGGATAGACGAGGAATGCTGCATAGAGATGATAGGAGAAAGGAATAAAGCAAGACTGAAATGGTTAAGAACGGGACAACAACAAGATAGTAAGTTATACAAAGAAAAGAGGAGACAATGTAGAAAGTTAATAGTGAAAAAACGAGAGAAATGGGTAAATAATATGACAGATATTGAAAATGACAACAATAATAACACCAAATTATACCAAATAATAAGAAAGCAGAGTAGAAAAAGATCAACAGCAAATATTGAGCAAGGTGAATGGGAGAGATACCTGAATATAACGATGGGAACAATGGGAGAAATTGGAGAAGAGTGGACAGAGGAGAATGAAAATAGAGATGATGATGAAATACCTATAGAAAAAGAATGCTACGAAGCAATAGAAAAACTGAAACACAAGAAAGCTGCAGGAACAGATGGAATATGTAGCGAGCTAATCAAAAATGGAGGTGAAGAACTAAAACAAAGGATATTCAAACTAATAAACAAGATTTGGAAAAATGAAAAAATCCCAGAGGAATGGAAGAGAGGAATAATTGTGCAGATTTGGAAGAAAGGGAATATGAGGGAGTGCGAAAACTATAGAGCAATCACACTACTGAACATTACCTACAAGGTACTGACAAGTGTAATATTACATAGAGTAAAAGTATATACACAAAGAATAATTGCCGAATACCAGCATGGATTTAAGGAGGGGAATTCAACGATAGATGCGATACATGTGATGAAACAAGTAGTGGAGAAATGCTATGAGAATGGTATAGAAATATACATTGCATTTATTGACTTTAAGCGAGCGTTTGATTCAATAAATAGGCAGACACTACTAAAGGATGCAGAAGAAATAGGAATACCAGCAAAGTTAGTTAGACTCATGAGAATGACATTCTAAAACTCAAAAGCTACAGTGACGACACAGACAGGACCAACAAAAGAAATTGAGATAACCAAAGGCGTAAGACAAGGGGATGGACTGTCAGCGACGATGTTCAATATTACAATGGAAGCTGTGATTAGAGCAAGTATGATAAAGGGAACATTAAGGGAAAAAGCAATACAAGTAGTCACATACGCAGATGATGTCGCACTAGTGTCCAAATCCAAAAGAATACTAACAGAGAAGCTACAGAAGATGGAAATGGAAGCAAAGAAAAGGGGGCTAGAAATTAACCAAGAGAAATCAAAATATATGAGAGTTAGTAGAGTGACAAACAGGATGAAGAACACAAATGTGCAAATAGGGAACCTAAAATTTGAAGAAGTAGAGAACTTTAAATATCTGGGATGTAATATAACAGGGAAAACCGGAAAGGAATAGAGATAGAACAGAGAATACAAGCAGGATATAGAGCATTTAATAAATATAAAATGTTTATGAATAATAAGAAAATTAGTAGAAAGCTCAAAGTTAAAATATATAAAACAGCAATAAGACCAGTAGTGGCATACGCGGCGGAGACCATATGTATAACAAAGAAAGAGGAGGAAAGACTAAGGATTTTCGAAAGAAAAATTTATGGATTAGTAAAAGAAAATGATGAAGAAAATAGAAGACTGTACAATAGAGAAGTAGAGGAATTCTTAAAAGAATAAACAATAATAAAAGTCATGAAAGCAATGAGGTTAAGATGGATAGGACACATCAAAAGGAGACAGGACGACACAGTAATTAAACGTATCACAGAATGGAACCCACGTGGGAATAGGAAAAGAGGACGACCCAGAGTGAAATGGGAGGACCAAGTGAGGGAAGATATAAGAAGAATGGGAATAAAAGACTGGGAGAAACAAGTAAAAGACAGGAAAAAATGGAAGGAAATAGTGAAAGCAGCCAAAACACATGATAAACTTTGAAAGGGATAAGGGAGAAGTGCTAAATGGAGTGACTCACCATGAGTAATTGAGTCTGTAGAACTCAGTTAGAGAGTGGTTACAATAATTCTGCAAGGAATGTATAACCGTATACATGACTTCGGATTGTTTGTAGCTGTTTTGAGAGTTACGCTGAGTTTCATTTAATTTAGCTTCGAATTGGTTTTTCAGATCCGCAATAGACCTCGTAAATTCATTCTGCAGTGATGTTTTAAAGATTTTAAATCGCTAAATTGAGATATATTGCTGTTACATGCATTACAAACAATCTTAAGCAAGCGTGATTTTTGCCGAGTGAGTTTAACATTGGTGTCCGACAATCCAGCACATTACAGATGAATTTGCCCATGGCAAGCGTCGCACTGCGCTGTCGGCCCGGTCCGATCTTCTCCGCAGTTCTTACAAGCGCTCATTATCACCAACGAGAACAGAACCAAGCAATAAACGGAATGGACTGACCTTGCCTAGGATGTTTGAATTCAGTTTTCTGCTCAACCAATGAAAATTTCTTAAAATGATAATATACTACTATAAACTAAATATTAATACACAATTTTATGTAAATCAGAGTTAAAAATATGCACTTTGAATACTGTTTTAAGATGAATTTATAGCACAATTTTCACAACGAGCTATTCACACGCACATGCGGCCGGTAGTAAATTAATAAATAATAATATTGATGTTCCTGAAATTGCATCACAACTTAATTTCCATATACCTAGAATGCAATCACGTTATAATTATACATTTTACTGTGCAAAAGCTAACATGAATGTGTTGCTTAAATCACAGCTGTATCTAATGTGTGATTACTCTAATAAAATTAGCGAAGTTTGCGATCTCACATCTGAGCGAAAATGAAATCAAGCTTGGCTTTGAAATATTTGTTGTATGAATAATACGTTGGTGGCACTGTAAGTCTATGTCAAATTCGAGGTTAGCAGGTTAGGTTTTGCGTCAGTCTGTATCAAAACTAACAGAAAACCTAACCTACTAACCTCGAATTTGACATAGACCTACAGTGCCACCAACATAGTATTCATAAAACAAATATTTCAAAGCCAAGCTTGATTTCGTTCTCGTGCTCACATGTTATATACATGTTCTCAGACGAATATTATAAAATGAGCTAGAATTAGTTTTTAGTTTTTAATTATTTTTTTTTTTAGTTATTATATCGCTTGCTTTGTCAAGATCTAAAATAGATATTATATATTGTTACTTTAGACTACAGTGGTACACTATTTAAGTTGAATTTATGCAATTTGTCCTGTAATTGGGGTGCACCTGTTGGGCAAATAAAGGTATTATTATTATTATTCTTATTTAGAACCGCTTTTCTTTTAGTTTTTAGTTTTTTTTTTCTATGTATACAGAAGTCATTTATTTTTTTATAAAAGTGTTTCATATCATTTTTACTGTTTTCAATTTGCTTTTTGTAAAAGTTGTGTTTTTGCCTTTTTAACAATTTATTTAATAGGATTTAATATGATATATATTTTTTAGATTGTTGTATATTTTTATTTATTATTCCTTCCTTTTTAAGTTTGTCCTTTTGTTTAATTGATGCAACCAAACTACTTGTTATCCATTTTTTTTATTGCCATATTTTCTTCTACTTTTATAATGGTAGATTGGCTTAATTTATTTTTCAAAGTTTTTAATAGGTTATTTACTGCTTGATCAGAATCATGTGCTTCTAATACTTTTGTTCAATCATAAGATAAATGTTTTCTTTAAATGTAATATAATCTACATGTTCACGATAATGTGGTGCTGGTTTTTTGTGGTGCATAATAGCATATTGATCAAAAATTAATGTTTAGCATAATTGGAAAATGATCTGTTACATCTGTATTCAATGTAAAAGATTTTAGAGACAAATTATTAAGTTTTGTTTTCTGTCTTACAAATAAATGATCAAAACAAGTAGAAGTTTTAGAAGTGACCCTTGTTGGAGAGTTTATGTAAGAACTAAAGCCATGTTGCCCCATCTCCACTAAAAATTTCAATATCTTCTGTCATATTTTCCTCAAAATACTGTCTTAGATCTTAAACAAATATATGTATAGTCATGTAACGTTTCGGAATTTTAGCAATTTTTAATTTTATGCTCAAGATCAAGTTTTATTTTACGTTAATAATTACTTTTCGCGGGTAGCTCTGGTCCAAGGTTGTTAAAAGGTGAAGTAAGAGAGTCGAGTGGTGTTTATTTTGTTTAACTATCGGTACAACCTAAAAGAAATTCTCATTTTTTTAAATTATTTACAACAAATAAAAATTAATTCTTTTTTGTAGGCCTCGGCATGGCGGATGGACCATAGAGGTAGAGGATGGCGTTCTCCATTGGCGGATATGGAAGGTCTTTCTTGCCTACAGCTTGAACGACTATAAACACTTTAAATATCTAGTTTCAGCTCGTCAGTCTCGGGTTTCTCCAGATTTTAGGATTGATAAGATAATAGCCGAAATGATTTTGGGGCAGTTAACAGCCACCCTAAGTTTGGGAAACATGACCGCTTGCCGCGCTATCTAAATGAATTTAGAGATTTCAGAGCTCGAGAACGGACTTCAGGACAGGTGTTTCGTTAAGAATCGTTGGCAAAACTGGAGCTTTCCTGATGCGCGCTTAATTTGCAATTCAAATATTCTGCCTGAACCTCGGACTGGTGAGCATTGGTGGCGAGCTGTCGGAAGAAAACGTTTTAAAACAATTTGGAGGCATGCGAAACATCACAATCAGTAATGGGGGTGGTTTGTATGCTGCTGTTGTTCCACGAGACAATTTACAATGATCAAAAGTATTTCTGCTTACAGTTGCTTGGCTTTAATTTAATTTCTTGTGACCTACATTTACAACAAGCAACTGCGAACCACAAAATCAGCAGAATACAATATCTAGCTAATCGGTGCATCACTGGAGCCTTTAAAGGCACCTCAGGACAAGCACTGAATGCTATTTTAAATCTGCCACCTCTGCACATCTCCTTGGAAGGTGAAGCCAGAATGGCAGCCTACAGATTACAAAGTACTGGTCACTGGATGACCACAGCTAATAATCTAGGACATGGCAAGATCATGTCACACATCAACAACCCAATATTAGAAATGGGTTCTGATCTTATAATCAAAGCCTATGACTTTGAAAAGAACTTTACTGTACACACAAGTTGGAATCCGGACCAACTACCAACTCCAACAAATAAGAACATCATTTTTTACACTGATGGATCTAAGTTTGAAGGGGGTACAGGCTCCGGTGTGTACAGTACCAATCCTAGAACCAACGAAAAAGTCAGTCTAGGAAAGTTTTGTAACATCTTTCAGGCTGAAGTACAAGCTATTAACGTATGCGCAAACATCAGCATAGAAAAGAAGCTGCTCAATCGAGACATACACATTCTCTCAGATAGTCAGGCAGCACTGAAAGCGCTAAACGCTTTCAGTACTTCATCGAGACTGGTCAAAGAATGCAAATCCAAACTTCAAACCTTAAGCCAGGGAAATACAGTAAAATTATGCTGGATCCAAGGTATTGAAGGAAACGAAAAGGCGGACAAGCTCGTAAAAGAAGCAGCCCGTAATGCAATGACCGGTCCAGAACCTGGTCTAAGCATTCAGAAAAACCAAGCCCGCTCAGCTATTAATGAATGGGTCAACACCGCACACCAACTAAAGTGGAGAAACTACAATCAAGCAACACACTGCAAAAGATTGCTAAAAACTCCGAATCCACAAGCCACCGAAACCCTGTTGAGACTGAACAGAACTCGAATCAAGCAAGTAGTCAGTCTACTAACAGGCACTGGAGCATTCAGAGAATTTATGCACAGGATCAATATCTATAGAGATGAACCTGTTTGCAGACTATGCCAAGAGGATGATGAAACAGCCTATCATATCCTCTTTGAATGCCCAGCATTAGAGCGTAAAAGACACCAACTTGATTGGAGCCTTAACTCTATTGACAACCGCAAGCTAGTAGGGGACATTGCAAATCTAGTAAAAGATACAGATGTCGGCCTGCTAACTTGAAAACTCCCGACAGTACAAAAAGCCCAAAGGGCTGACGTGCGCATGCCAGCAAAAGGCAGTCGTGGAATCTAAATCTAATCTAAATCTAATCTACATTTACATTAAGTGTCGATTTTATTAATATTAGCATACTATCATTCTTGTTATAGTCATCATGATTATAATATATATCATATCCAGGTATATTATATAAATCAGTAAAGTCAGCTGAAAGCATTTACTTAAAGTTATAATATCAAGGTAGTGAAGCTCATATAATTCGATACTTAAAAGTAAACGGTAAACTTTTTTAACACTCCTGATATTTAACTCGAGAACGCTCACACCTAAAACTCGGTCGTTTTGACCAACTTTGGAAAATGTAATCCTCTGTCCGATATAATCATATCTTTCGTTTTGTTAACTTATTACAATAATATACACACATAAACAATCGTTTTATTACTAACAAAAAGTTATTCTAATACATGGAAATACATATAGAAAAATTAAAAAACTATTGAAAAAAAAATATAATGTTATAAGAGTATTTTATTTTACGCACGTAAATTTCACAAACTGCTTATCACTATTATCATATTACTATGGTAAGCAGAAAGCGTGATTACTTACTTGAATTTATCTAAAGTTATCACTGATACTTTTCTAAGAATACGATGATAAACAGTTGTGTTCCTTAAGAGCTCGCGATTCCGTCAAAACGACCACTAACGTATATTTTGCGTCAAACAACAATCTCTTACGCAGTTTCACCTCTGACTAACCACTAAATGCGATCTGAGAAGACTTGTAAAAGTGGGGTGGATTTGCAGCTGAAATAGAAAGAAGGGAGAAAATATGACGCTAGCTGCAAAACAACCGCGGTGCGAGTGTTCTCGTGTTAAACGAACAATACTTAAAACTTTCTTTTCTAATTTCTAATTGAGACAGGTTATGGAGATAAGATTTTTGATTGTTTGTTTGAGATGATTCACCGTTTTTATTGTTTCATGTTTTTAATGTGTGTCTTTACTGTGACTTTTCCATATTGTATATACAATCGTAGGAAATAAAGGCTTATTATTTTCTAACCTAACTTGCTTTTTTAACGATACATCATTTACTAAGGGCCCATACAAATCTTCTCCTATTTCTCCTTATTGCTCTAACACTTCCTCTTGAGGAGGTGTGAAAGTTACATATTATAATCTATTTTGTTTTTCAAGAATTCTGTTTGGCACTTATAGCTAGGACATTCTGGATCTGACGTTGCGTGAGACACAATAACCCATTTTGTGTTTACTGTTCGTGGTGACATAATTATTGCACTCTTTCACTGTCTTTGGCCACACTCCTGCTGCACAATATTTACGTACGGTATTATTACACTTATTATTTTTGTGCTGAAATTGTTGACATTTAAAGCACCTCGCTATATTTAAATCTTCAAAAACCGGGAAACGATTCCAATTAATATCCACTTTTTTGTATTTCATGAATTTATTGACCAAACTTGCTAAGCATTCGGCGAAAATAGTTGATGTCAAGTTTTTTTTTTTAATATATAGATTATATTTCATCATGGTTACATATCCAGGGATTTTGTTTTCAAATGCTTTTTTTCAACTTCCTCTTTAGATTTTTAACCATCATAATGTGCTATTTTAACTTTAGGCTTCATCATTTTTGTTGTGACAATCCCATACTCATTTTCTAATGTATTAATGGCCACTTTTCGTAGTTGTTCTACTTTCAGTTTAGAGGAACATTTAATAACCACCCCATCTTTATTTGTAACATATACAGGGTGTTTCAGAATAACTGTTCCTAATTCTCAGAATTGAGAGAAGGCATGTTATTCAACACTTTTTAATAATAAACTAGTGTTCGGAAATACTTCCGTTTCGAGATAATACGACATTAAGTAATTGAGTCTTTCAACATGATGGTGCACCAGCGCATTTCGGTTTAAATGTTCGAGATTATTTATATGCACAATTTCGAAACCGATGGATTGGGAGACAAGGTCCTATTCTTTGGCCTGCACGTCCGCCAGATATGACTCTAATTGATTTTTGTATTTGGGGTCATATTAAATCACTCGTCTATGCGACACTTGTGGACACAGCAGAGGAGTTAGTGGCTCGAATTATTCTTGCTTTTGATGACATTCGTGATCGTCCGCAGATATTTCGAAGAATTCGTCGGTAAATCACACATCGTTATACCTTGTGTGTCGACAATGGCGGCCATAATTTTGAACAATTCTTATAATTTTTGTGTAATACCATTTTTAAATATTAATAAAAATTGCAACCGCTGGAAATCAATAAAATCGTTACTTTTCACATTGAGATTATTTCAAGTACTCAATTCGTTAATGTCGTATTATCTCGAAACGGAAGTATTTCCGAACACTAATTTATTATTACAAAGTGTTGAATAACATGCCCTCTCTCAATTCTGAGAATTAGGAACAGTTATTCTGAAACACCCTGTATATAGATTATCACAGAATTCACAAAATAAAAACTGCCATATCGTTCTATGGGCCAAAAATTTTTAATTTATTGCCTCCTATAAAAATGTTACCCGCAAGAGAATTTAATTTGTTAATCAAGAAATACTTGATCAGAAAATGCTTTTATTCCATTGATGAATTTTATATCAATAATTTCTCACACATGCTTGAAAGTTGAAGGAAAAAAATATCTTATAAAAATAAAGTTAGTGTAAGATTTTAATTAATCTTTATTTGTTTTAAAATTGTGTCTTTAAATAGGTACTTGTTTTTGTAAAGTGGAAAAATACCAACATTATTGACGAATGTAAACATTCTATGTATGTAACATGAATAAATATTTCTTTCTTTCTTTCTTTCTTTCTTATGCCGTTTGGCAGTTCTTTGACGTCAATTCTTGGCCGATCCTTTACGGAGTACTCTAGTGTCCCATTTATTCTGCACGTGACTCGATCATCTGAGGTAAGTCATTTGAAGTTTTTTCATGTTGTTTAGGACGCTCTGGATCCTATTTTGGGCATTTCTTTAGCCGCAGTTTTGGGAGCCTCATTTTAATCCCATGCGTCATTCGGACGGTTTTTGCTGCTCCACAATAGGCCCATGACCGTGTCCTGGTGCAGCCGTGTAATGCACATTTCTAATTCAGCTTTTTATGTGCGATTTGGGGCATAATCTTCAACGCTGTATGTAAGCAGTCTAGAGGACCTGGGGGTCAAACTAAAGGAATCAAGGTTATGTATCATGTATTGGTTTACCTTTTGTTTTTGGCACTACCATAATGTTATAGAGGTTGATTTCTGTGTTACCACAGATTCCTGCTTGGAATTCCTTGAGTTCCTACAGTTTGCTTCACTAACTAAGTACTTGAATGCACTTATTGGTTTTCATCTTCGGAGCTTATTTTAGTCTCTGTTACAGTTTTAAATTGTGACTATTTACTGTAATTACATTTGTGTATATTTTAGTCGGTGTTACATGTTGTATTTAGTAATGAGTTTATTGTGTTTTGAGGTGCACCTTAATTTTAGCAGTAATTGATCACCTTATGTATTGACTCTATTTTTGATAATTACTTGTACTTTGTCCTCATGATATTGATTATGTGATTACATACTGTGATACTAAAATTTGGTTTTGTTCTTCGTTACTGCTATCTCGATTCATGTGATTTCTTTCAGATTATTGTGCTACTTTGAGTTGACAAATTCTCTATGATACCTGAATACACTTGTCGTTAATTAAAAGATTTGTTGGCGCTCATTTTAGCTTTGTTTTTTTACCATAAGTACTTAAAGAACTGCACATCGTCCCCTGAATTAGTCCAGCCGGCAATTGTATCCACGTAGTCATTAATGTTATATTTTTTAAAAGATTTAGCTGACGAATCAATTGATGCTAACAATTTATTTTTTTACAACCAAAATTAGTATTTGGAATTTTTGAGAGTGCCACAAGAGATTTTAAAATGAAATCTAGTTAATAGTTTACTTGGGTTGCTAGGGCAAGCTTGTAACAAATTGCATTTTTAATTTCTGGTAATAGATCTGTATGCATAAGTGGAGGTAATTATAGTTTTAGTTCACTTGGACGATTCTACAACCCAACATATCAAATCATTATTTTTAACAATATAGAGACATTCCGTAATAAAACGGGACAGTATAGCCTAGCATTGTCATATGGTCTTGTCGTATGTTGTGGAAGCTGAACTGTTAAGGTTGGTTCAGACGTGTGTCGTATCATCGTATTGAATCATGATCGCCTTTATGCGATACGCAGATACGCCGACGGCTTGTTTTTAACCCCGTTTACTCGTATCCATAACATGTGCGTTTTATTTTTCTACTGTACTACATCCGTATCTTTTAGTTCCAAGTCGTCTTCCGAGAAAATTGTCGTTATCGGTACAGTTGACTGCTGCCAGCTACATTTTTCTTCACTGTGATGTCAGCTCAAGAGGCCTTGTAGGTCCATGGCTACGATCTTTCTCCACTCCTTTCTATTCCTAGCTCTTGTCTCCCAATTTTCGGCTATGCCCAGTCGGGTTAGATATTCTTTTACGTTTTGCAGCCAAGTTTTTGATGGTCTACAGCTTCTATTTTTGTCCTTAGGTTCCTCTCTCAAGATCTTTTTGGGTATTGTCGTCTTTTTCATTCTGGCCATGTGTTCCGGCCACTGTAGTCTTCCTTGCTTTATTATAGTAGCACTAATCATTAAGCTTGTTCATTATATCGAGACATGCAGATTGGGAATGTTTGGGTTTTGCCATCCACACCACCTGTATCCAGATCACGTATCATTTCTTTGATGTTACGCTGAAATACCGACTCCTGGTGGATAAATTTCGTGTCGTATCTGTGTATCAGGTTGACACGAAGATATGATACGCAAATGCGATATGTTCCCTCGTACACACTTAACCGATCTTGATACGCGATCACGATACGATACGATGATCTGACACTAGTCTGTACCCACCTTTACAGACACTAAAAACAAATACATAACCTGCTTAATTATAAATTTTAAATAAAAATAGATGTTTGTTGCGAGAGAAAAGCATACTTTCCAAACATATCATTTACAGCATATAATCTCATTCACCACCTGCAAGTTTTTACTCGGCAACAACAGGTTCTTTTAAAAACCTGCTGTAAATTTTCTACCACGTCCCTCCCATTCGTACCGAAAAGATGAACATCAATAACGGTTTAGGATTACGTTTGCCGTACATCATTTGAAAATTTATAAATCGAAGTGAAATACTAAAAAATTCAGAAATAAACCACACCAACACAATACTAACAAGTGTTTGTTAAAGGTGAAATTTTCGTACCAAAACTGCACAAAATCAATTAGCCTACCATTTAGAAAATGAAGTAGTAAAAGCGAATAAGTATTCATTAATATAAAAAAAACAGTCATAACCGCACAGTTGCCTTTCTTAAATAGAAGTATTTTGAAGTTTTGCGAGTAATCCGCATTTTCTGATGTAAATGTCTTAAATACAAGTTTACATAATTCAGTCATTAATTTGTCTGTACCTGTGTGGCAGTAAAGCATACCACAACCGGATTGGAACAAATTATTTTACATTCTACAATTTTACGCTCATTTTTCTAGTAAATCATGCAACAAATTAGTATGCATGCATAAAACTTAATTTAATTCAACTCTTGCATATGGAAAGCTTATAGTAGTTTATATATTTACGATATACCACCAAACGCCCAAAAATGTTGAGGCTCAGACAACATTGATACAAAAGTGTATACAGTGTGGTCTAGAAAATTGGATCAGATGAGATTTTTTATTAATAACCTCACCAAAATATTACGCTAGAAAGTTTGTCTATATTTAGACGCTTAAATAGCATCGATCAAAATCAAATTCAATTCGTTATCGTCAGCTTTCGAAGCCTCCACAGTTAAATCTTGATCCGTAAAATTTGCCTTCTCTTCATTTTGTCGAGTTGCCCAATTAAAGACTTCCTCAGAACTAACTTGTGGATCAATAGAATTCAACATTTCCATAATGCCGTTTAAATTTGTATTTGCAGATTCAGATTCCCACTGTTGTTTCAACTGACCCAAAGGAATTTCATCCTCTTCATCCCATTGTCCTTTTGGCCACAATTATAGATTTATATGATTGATACAAGTTTATGACAGCCTCCATGCCAAATTGTAGCTAGTTAAAGCGTTTGTTAAATCATCGTCGTGAGATATTAAGTGCGTCAACAATGTTTTTCTATAAGCCACTTTAATATTTTTCATCAAATTTTGATCCATTGGCTGTATTATCGCTGTGCAGTTGGGGGCTAAAAATATAACTTTGAAATTTGGATTGAAATTTAATACATCTTCTGCTGGATGTGAGGGAGTATTATCTATTAGAAGAAGCGGTTTTTGTTGTAAACTTTTATCGTCCAAACAAATTTTTTACGTGCTTAATAAAACAGTTTTTGAACCAGTCATCCACCCCTTCTTGCTGGCTCTATACTCGATGAGAAGATCGATGTTTAAAAACATCGGGGGTGAACCCAAGTGCTAGTTGATAAAGTTTTCCAAAATGCAGCACTTTCATCAGCGTTATACACCTGGCTTTCTGATAAATTCATTTTGTTAACCAACTGTAGGAACTTTTCTAGGAATGGTGCCACTGCACATGTATTACTAGACACTTTCTTCCCACAAATTTTTAAAAATCTAATTCCATTCCTCTTTAAATTTATCCAACCAACCAGAACTTGCTAAAAAATCGTTTCCATTTATTTCTCTATAAAAAAATCTGGCTTATTCACGTAAAATTTATGATTAAATTGGTTCATGCAAGTTTATCTGCTGTAAGAACCATGTATACAAAGCTTTCTCCACCTTAGGATGATTACCTTGACGAATAACTTTTTTGGAACTTACATACAAACCTGGTTTTAATTTTTTAAAATGTATAACAACATCATACATACCTGGTTCTTGAAATGTAGTTGAAACATACTGTCTAATTTTATTTTTCTTTTGTTTCAAGTCGTATATTGTTGATTTCGGCACTTTGAATCTTTCGGCTACAAAGCGAATATTTTTCCCACTCTCGAGAAAATCTAAAATTTTGCACTTTTCTGTAAGAGCAAGAGTTTTGTGGCCTCGCTTTATTTTAACTAAAACTGCACATGTACGTAGTTTCACTAATGTCAACAAACTGAGAATAGGGTCACAAAGAAAGCGTAAACGCAAGGCATTTGATGTTTTAGTAGAAAATTAGGGGATTTTCTGAAGTTTATTAACGGTTTTAAATGTATCTGGATTATAGAGGTAAATTACACAAATCTGTCCGAATTGTAGTAAAATCTGAATTACTGGAGTGTTCGAGTTAATACATGTCCTGATTAGCAAAGCTGTACTGTAATTGTCTCATATCGGTAAGCTACTATTATACCGTGTGTCCACAGGAGTACGCACCATGGAGATAAGATAATGCTAATAGAATATAAATATCAACCAGTGCTGTGACCACCATCCTTTTTCTTGTACCATTTATAACAAATTAGTTTCATACAATGGCGAGTCAGAAGCCAGAAAACAACGTTTTAGCGTGCCGGCGATTACAGCATTAGCCGATCTTTCTATTCTATTAGGTTATAACCCTATGGTGCGTCCTCCTGTGGACACACGGTATACTATGTTCATTGAAGTACAAAGCAAACCTGGTATTTGACAGACATCAACACCATAGTCAAATCACAAATAATTCCATCTTGCAGGTTATGTCAGAGTTCAATTCTAATGCAGGGGGAATAGATTATTTAAAGGACAGGTCTTCTGTTGCTGGTCACCAGGCAGAAAAGGCCTCTCAGAAGGTGTTTGCAACCATAATGCCTAGCTTCCGGAAAGAAAGGGGATATTGACAGGTGGTTGTCCAATACATAAGGGGCTATTTCACATTGCCACCTTCAGCTGCAGGTAATGTATCTCGGCGATGAAATCCCAAAAGTGGACTGACATGGTGTTTTTTTTTTGCAAGAATGGGATCTAAATTCACATGCCAAAGCGAGAGGGAGCATTACCCCATACAAAAAAAAAGCGTTCGCTCGTTACTAAAAGGAGCTGAAATTGGAATTTTTAGAATCGCAACAGGAATATAAAAGAAAGCTAGGCCCTACCGTTGAGATGGGCGTTTCCCTCTACTAAAATAGTGACATGTACTGCATGTCAGGTATAATTCCAGAAAATGTTTTGTTTTTGAGAAAATCTCCAAAAATGCTTCGATCAGGAACGTCATCCAGTTTCCACAAACGAAGCCATAACACAATATTGATTTCTGAAAGTGATGATCCCAAGACAATGGAAAAATGTGACTTCAAACATTTATTTCGCCCAACCTTTCTACATCAGCACAATTTGGTAAAATGACGGAGAAGATAAGCGCCTGACCAAAAATTTTGGAAAACCTTGAAAATTCAGGATAGGCAACCATGATCCTTGGAGCTTGAAATGTTGCATAAAATACCTTTAAGTTAATGAAGAATAATATGCATAGAAATATGACTTCTTGTTTGATTACATTGTCGGTTCTATCTTGGTGTATTATTTATTTATTTATTTATTTATTTAGAACGGTGTAAAGAGCAGAGGCTAAGCCTATATTGCTCACAATGCTATACGTATATAATTTTGAGTACAGTACAGAACACAATTCAGAACATTTAGGAAACTAAGTTAGTTAAATTGAGCAAATTATTGTTAACACAGAAACAAAAATATTCTTTCTAGGAACAACTTAATTTTTCTTAATTTGCTGAATTAAAATATAAACAAAAAAGTGTTTCTAACATAAATGGTTAATTAATTGAATTGATATAATACAAACAATGATAGTTTTCTTATATGCCTAAGTGCAAAATGTAGAAATAAAAATGTTATCTCAAATGCTGTATATAAGTTGAGTAATTAAAAATAAGCTATCACACAAAACCGCAATCCATGAAAACAGGCCATAATCACTTGCTTCGCACAACACAATTTGGTTCACATGTTTTATACAAATTAGACGCATACTAGTTGCTACAGTCCCGCACTTGCGACGCTACCACTAGTTAAAGCTTGGTCGTAACCGGCCTTGAAGGATGTAATGGAAGTAGCATTAACTATCTCGTCGGGCAATCTGTTCCAAGCTTGAAAAACTCGATTTGATAAAAAATGTTGACGAGCTGTTGTTCGGAATTTCTCCTTCGATAGCTTGAACCAGTGTCCTCTCAAACGTTCGTACAGATCAGATAGATCGCAAGAGAAATCTTGGTGAAGAATGCGATACGTCAATATCAAATCTCCTCGTAATCGTCTTTCATTTAATGTGGTTAAACGTAGTTTTCTCAGTCTAGTATGGTAGTCAAACGATCTATATGAATATATCATCCGTGTAGCCCTTCGTTGAACTCCTTCTAGTAGTTTCTGATCCTTAACGTAATTCGGGGACCATACTGAGTTAGCATACTCGATTATAGGTCTTATGTAACTTTTATAAAGTAGCAGACCAAGTGAAGGATCAGGCCTTTGGAATGCTTTGGATAGCATAAATAGTGCTGAATTTGCTGTTCTAACCACTTTAACAGTTTGACTTGACCAAGTTAAATTATTAGTTATTGTAACGCCCAAATCCACTTGGCTAGTTACAGATCGTACAATGGTATGTGAAATGGTGTAGTTCAATGTGGGATTGTTGTAGCCAATATGCATAACAGTGCATTTGTCAGGATTGAGAGGAATGCACCAGATATTGCACCATTTTTCTAGTTGGCGTAAATCTTCCTGTAGCTGATCATATTGGCTAAGAGGATTGGAAAAAACTTTTGTATCGTCAGTGAACATTGCAGTGTTAGTTTTAATTAGGTAAGGCAAATCTGATACATAAATTAGAAAAGCAATCGGTCCAAGGACCGACCCTTGGGGTACTCCAGAGGTAACTTCAAACTGAGATGACAGGGAATCTCCAACTTTAACGTGGAACGAACGTGAACTCAGGAAAGCCTCAATCCAGTGTAGAAGCTGATCACGGAGACCAACATGTTGTAGTTTTGCTAGGAGACGACGCTTTGGAACCTTGTCAAAGGCTTTAGAAAAGTCTAGGAATACTACATCTACTGGGCAATTATTGTCCACTGATTGGGTCCATTGGTTTAGACACATAAGCAAATTGGTAACAGTCGATCGGCCAGGTACAAACCCGTGCTGAGTAGAAGGCAAACAGTTATTATCTATTAGAAACTGTATAAGTTTGTTGGCTACGATACGCTCCATGACTTTTGAACATACAGACGTTAAGCTGATAGGTCGATAATTAGCTGCGTCCAACTTGTCGCCTTTTTTAAAAATGGGTATAACAACTGTAAGCCAGGCTTTAGGTAATTCGCTGTTATTTAGTAAGAATTTCATTATGTGAGTTTGTGGAGAAGCCAGAACTTCAGCGCAGTTTTTTAGAGTAGCAGAAGTAATCTTATCTGGACCCGGAGCAGATTGCAGAGACAATTTAGATAATTGTTGTCTCACTAATTCTTCTGTGAACTCAACAGAACATAAGAAAACGTTATTGGGGATAGATTTTATAGTAGGAATTGGGCCATCCGGTTCAATAGTGTAGGTTCCCACGAACTGTGAAGCAAGCACGTTGGCCGATTCCAAGTTACTAGTACACAGCGAACCATCAGGTTTGCGTAGTAGGGGTGTAGAAACTTTTGAACCAATTGTTCTGCGTACATGTTTATAAACAGCTTTAGGGCCCTTTGCGATGGGGCTATTTTCATAGTCCTTTCTGGAGTGGACAATGTCACGTGATAACTGGTTGGAATATTCTCTATGAATTAAGAAATCGTCTCTATGGTTGGTTCGTTTGAATCTTTTCCACAATAAGTGTTTAAATTTTGCTCGATGTATGAAATTGTGGTTAATTCATGGTTTTAAAAAATTGTGTTTAATCGTAAATGTGTTACAATTGTTTGCTAAAGCAGTCTGTATAACAGAAGAAAACAATTCCCATTTCTCGGAAATATTACTGACTGAGTGTATACCATTCCAATCATGCATTGCTAGCTCTTCCTTAACTGCTTGATGGTCATACTTGGTTATTACCTTAGAAGTGTATTTAGGGCAATGATAATTCATTATTTGTAAGGTTGATATAATAGTGATGTGGTCTGAACAGCCAATTGGGGGGTGATACGAAATGTCAGACACAAGATTAGCATCGTTGGTCAGTATTAGATCAAGGAGGGAAGGGGTTTGATTAACCCTGAATCTGGTATTTTCTGTAACTAGTTGAGTAAAATCACTCTCCAGGATCATATCAACAAACAGTGTAGAGGCATCAGTTAAAGAGGTAGGTGCTACAATAGGCCATTTTATCTTTGAAAAGTTTAAATCTCCAGTTATGTACAGACTGTTGTGAACAGATGTGGCTTGTCGCAAAGCTGAAATTAGTTCAGCATCTTCTTCCGCTGATGCACTAGGAGGCCGATAGATACAAGCGCAACAAAAACTTAAAGATGGGCCAGTAATATCTAGCCACAAACTTTCAATGCCAGACAATCTTTTATTAATACTGATAACTTTGTGGTCAATTAGAAATCTGTTACAGATATATATACAGACTCCTCCTCCCCGTTTGTTATTTTCTCTGTCAGATCGGTATAAAGTGTAGGTAGTTATTTATATGCATTATGGAACTGGGCATTTCATCAGATAGCCACGTTTCTGTTAAAAAAATAAAATCAGGTTTATGAATATTCACACTGACGCAAAGTTCTTGAAATTTAGTGTTTAGGCAAGCTATGTTAGTGTACATGATGCTATATGTGTGAATTATGGGATGCTTCTGAAGTGCGTTCGTATTTAGTTTTTTGAAAGATCGACAACTTGAGGTACTCCCTTTATGTATTTTATAGTACAGTTAGATTCGCCCGCGTCTAGCCGTTGTTTCAGTTCTTCGCGTGCATCCTTCAGAAGTTTTATTTGGAACGGAGTCCGATCATCCTTAACTGATATGTTTTTGAATAGCGGAGAAACTTTGAGTTTGTATTTGTTACGAAGTACATTTAGTACAATTTTTTTGTTGTTTAAGGTGACACACAGCGGGCGCGGATTGTTGCGATTTTCATTAATTTTCCCAAGGCGAGTTAGCGCTAAATTTTGTACACTAGAGACGTGGTTATCATTTGTGAGTAGAGTTAATACTTTATTTACGCAGTCATTTTCCTCGGCTGTTTCGGGTATTCCGTAGAATATTACATTACATTCTCGTTCCATTCGGTTACGGACTTCGCGCACAATCGTTTCAAATGCCTCTGGGTTATTTTCAATTGGTGTGTTTTTGGAAATTGTCAGCTTGTCTTCTAAAGCTGTAAGGCGACCATCGAGTTCAGTTTTCATCCCGATTATCAGCTGCTTTAGTTCAGCAAAATTATTTGTAGTAACTGAACACGCACGGCAGTAAATCTTAACACTTCTAGTTTTTGATCTAGTTAGTCGCACAGCTTCATCGCGCGTAATAGGAATCTCCAAGCAGTCCAGATGAACAGAACCGTTGCAACCATCGCAGTTTGCGGAAGAGGCCGCATTGGAAATGTTTCCTGAACATATTTTGCAGGTATTAGACATGACCGGCTGTTAAATTTTTGGAGGCGAATAACCACAGTTTTTGAATGTGTATCGGTACTGAGGCGAACAGCGCGGAACAATTTAACCTTGTCGCAAGGTCTCGTTGCACTTATCAATTTCAGACTTTCAATAAAATTGTTGGAAATTCTGAGTAAGTTTAGTATATCTTGGGCCACTGCTATTACGTATATAAATGGGACTGACCTTAAAACGCTGCTAGTACTTAGCTGAAACACTACACCCAAATTAAAACTAATTTTGGATTAATAACGCTTTGTATTTTCACTTATTCTAAGAGCGGTTTAAGAACTGTACCGAACTGTACACGGTACTCTAACTAATTAGTGATAGTTCAATTAATTACCTAAATTTTTGTAGATGAATTTTAACACATAACAGCCTATTTAAAAAATACTTAAGCTGGAGCTAAATTTCTTTTCATTTAAATGTTTGTATAATTGCCAAATTTATTTGTTGCAACGGTATTTATCACCATTCCAGAAAGCAAACTAAAATTGTAATTGAGCCTTTAATACCATAATATTGCAAAGTAGCTGTTGCGTTTATTTTATTTTAATCTATCTAAGTTTTAAATATCAATTTCATCAACACAGCTTGTTGTCGCTGCTAAATTTTTTGCATAAATAATAATTAAGCATGTGTTTGCAGTATTAGGATGTTAAGCTCTACATTAAAACTATATTTAATTTTGGAATGGCAATAAATACCATCTCAGCAAAAAAACATTTAAAAGTAATAAAACATTTATATTCGAGTAAATTAGCCAGCATTTCACAATTTTTTGTAAAGCGCTAGTTCTGCTTGCTTATGCTTAGGATAAAGTTTTCTACTAAAATGTTCAATTTATATACATGCAATTAAAAGAACAGAAAAATATTTCTTCAGAAAGATGTAATATCACTGAACACATATTTACTGTTTTTCTGCATGGTCATTCGCAATTAACTGGAACACGTTTTAGATCATTACTAAATGGCCACAATGTGATTTGTATCATCTGAGTTTCGGTAATTAATTAGTAAAATAAATGGAGATACCATTAAATAGCCTATATAGCAAATTTTGAAAAAACTTTGTTTATTTAAATGTATAAAGAAAAATAATCCATTGTGTCATCTGAAACGCTGAAAAAATGTGCGGAAGTGTGTAAGTGGTACAAGAGACACCATTTACAGCGAGTGACTTTTTAGTTAGTAACTTTAAAATTTAACCAACACCACATATTAACTAAGACCATATTTTGCAAGACGGTGTTTGCTGTTTGAGCTGCTTTATACTGTACTCCTATTTTTAGCTTTTGCATAAACCTATAATTCTATTAAGCTGCGGGTACAGAATTCTTGTAGCTGCAAAGTGGTAATTACTGGATATTAAAAAAAAACTGAATATTGCTTGTTAAAAAGTCCACAGCAGATAAGATATCTTGGAAAATGGAGGACTCATACAAAACAAGGTAAAACAATTTCACTCATTTTCCGTTTGAGTGTATAGAATAATACATAAAAAGAATTTTGTTCTAGGTATGGTTGTTGCTAGAAAAATGGGGTGCACATTTTTTTCTCACTGTAAACTCAACTTTTAGAATAATACCTTAGTAACCTGTGCATTTAATTTAATTGTATTTTTCGTAGTCATCGAACTTCAAAAATCAGTTATTTGAAAACATGCCCTGTTATTTGAATTATTTCAATTCGAAAAATGAAGAAGTGATGATAGGCTAATGAGAGAAATGCCTATAAGAGTGATTGCCACTCACTTCAATATAAGTAAAAATACAACTTATCTGTTAAATACATAAAAAATTTACTAACTTCCATGCCAGATAGATTGCAAGCTATAACTGTACACAGTGGCAACATTACACACTCTCTGTTCGTAAATTTAATTATTTATGTTAGGTATAACTATATAATTTTTTTTATCTGTAATTTGCATAACATAGTAGTAAAATACAGGTAACTGTAATTTAGGAGTATGAGAGCGTTTTAAACAACACCAAACTGTAATGATATTGTCACTAGATCTATTTAAATGGACTTTTATTGGCGACAACTATGGGAACACATTCGAGTGGAAAACTTTATCATTTCTATTTCCGGGTAAAAAGAAGCACAAAAATGTAGATTAGTTACAGTATGACTGCACATTTATTTAAGAAAGTGTATTTATGTGAATATAAAGCAACAAATAAACATGGGTTAGAGATATAAATATGCATACAAGAGAGAAATTTTATGCGTGTAGATTTGAATATAAAGGCGTGTCTCCACCATAGCAAGTTACTGCCACCAACATGAAAGTTAATCTTTGTTGCAGTGTGCTGTACTAAATTTATCTCACAATGTTGCACCTAGTTGCAAATACATGCAACAAATGCCAACATCATGCAATAAAGTAGCTTCAGTGGAGCCACCTTGATGCAAAAATATGAAACATCTTTCAACATAGTAAAGCACAAAAGTTTCTGTATGTTGCTGTGGTGGAGACGCATCTTAAAGCAACAGAGAAAGACAGTTTAGTTAGATATGAGTAAGCATAGAGGAGAAAAAGCTAATTCATATTCATTTTGTAGTATTTGTGAATATGACGCAGCTGTGAAAAATCTGTTATGTTCGTTAACTAGAGGAAAACCTTACCTATTCCTGTTTTATTCGCTAACAAGAGCAACAACATTTAACTTAGTGCATAACGTAAGGATATACAGGAGAAAAACCTTTTTATTTTTAATTTGTGTACATAAAGCAGCAAAAAATACAGATTAATTTACCATTAGGCAACCCAAAATACTTGCTAAATCTTGATCCAATACGGCCGCTTTGGCAAGCTATGCAATTGTTTACTATACAAAAACATCTAACTTTTGTTTTGTTTGCCGGCCAAGTCACCCTTTCTTTGGTCTTCCATGTGGGCATTGTCCTTGGGGGCTTTGGTCTTTCATGTGGGCATTGTCCTTGGGGGCTCTCATGGGTTCATTTACAATTTGTAACAAAATATTTTTAAGGTGCTTACAAATGCGAGAATCCGTTTTATACATATCAACGTTGAAGTCACCTACCATAACAACTTTATCTACTTCTGAATTTATATGACATAAGGTAGATTCAAGTTCATCCAATAATACGGTATTGCCATCTGGAGATCTGTATATTACGCCTAAGCCAATTTTTAGCCTTAAAAGTAGTGTACATTTTATCAGATTTTACAGTGCGAATTTAAGTGTACAGGGTGTTTCGCTAAAGTGCAAACCAGTTTATGTAACGTCGCGGCCTTTGCTGCATTTATTGTCTGGACCGTTAAATTTTTGGCGAAGTTCTACCGATTTTTGGACAACTTTGTCACCTAACTCAAATTCATCTATAAACGAAGTTGTACGTTTCTAGGGACAACTTCGTCATGATAGATAACTAGTTTTGGTAACTTTATTATGGTACATAAATAATTGCATCATTTTAAAACAAATTTAAGGTTATATTAAGGCACAGCACAAAATGACTTTGGATTAAATTGTTTCTCTCCATGAAACCCACCATGAAGTCTTCACCAGGAAGGTTGTCACAAAAAATCACTGCTTTATATCCTTTTTTATCGAGATAGCCTTTGATAATCAGTCTTCTTTCTAATTTTGGTAATGGATAAGACCAAGCTGAAAGTTGGTTTATGGCACCAACAATTTCCACCTCTCCAAGATCGTTAAAGTTTTTGAGCGGTCTACTGATTTAATGTGTCTACCACCACTTGTCCTGAAGCGTTGTTCTTGGTATTTCATGTTTTTTGCTGACAACCGATACCGAGAGGCTATTTCCAATATCCTTCAGTGCGTCTTCAACTAACTGGGGATCATAACGCTGGTAACTCCTACCTCCCAACACTTTTCTGCTTTTCTTCGGGATTATTACAGGAATAGATATACTTTCGACGCAAACACAACGGAAGCGAAACGTTAACTGTAGATTTTGAGGTTATGCTTACACAATCGTACATCGGTTGCCAAACTGACGAAGTTGCCCAAGATGACGAAGTTTTACGGTAGTCTGCATATGGGTTCCTCATTTAGGATGCCCATTGTATGCATGTGCTTGCGTAGGTTGCAGTGTCCAGTTATCAGTCCTGTCACTTGCCTAATTTGGTGTCTGCTTAGTCGTAGTACATCATCTGTTAGTTTTTTAGATGGTGTTTTTAGCATAGTCTTGCTGTGTCTTAATCCAGCCACATGGTTCCAGTGGTTATGGTGCAATCTTTTTATCCACCCAGCCAACCAGCCACGAGCAGAGGTTTTGGAAATTCCAAATACTGGTTCAGGACCATTAAATGCCATTTCTGTTCCCTCTTTTGCGAGGGCATCATCTTTTTCATTGCCTTTTATCCCCTTATGTCCCGGAACCCACATGAGGGTTACTTTGTTGTGGTTTGCCAGGGTTATTAGATTTTGAAGGCAGTCCCAGACTAGTTTTGAGTTAATCCGGTAGCTAGCTAGGGCCTTTATGGCAGCCTGGCTATCAGTTAGGACAAGGATATCTTTGCCTTGATAGTTCCTCTTTATGTTTTCCTGTAGACAAATGTCTATGGCATGAGTTTCGGCTTGGAATACTGTTGCGTAATTCCCCAAAGATGGACAGACTTCAAACTGGGGAGATTCCCCATATATCCGAGCTCCAGTGCCGCTATCAGTTTTGGATTCGTCTGTATACCAGACTGGTTTTCCTTCCTGACCACGTCTTTGTGCCAGCCCTTCGTTCCATTCTAGCTCAATGTTAAAGGGTTTGTTAAGGTTATGCCTGATAGGCATTGTGTCACTGCTCATTTCTAGTAATGGATTAGTGATATTGCTGGTTATTCTGGTATGACCAGAGACGAAACTGGTTTGCCAGTTTCCATTATAGTTCAGTCTATACGCCGCCATCCTTGCCTCTACCTTGATTATGATATCTAGGGGAGGAAGGCTTAGCAGGGTTTCCATAGCTGCAGGTGGAGTGCTTCTCATCACCTCTGTTATACATAGGCAAGCCAGCCTTTGGAGTTTGGAAAGCTCCAGTTTGGCTTGCTTTTGTTCTACTTTTGGCCACCAGGTCAGCGATCCGTAGGATACCATAGGTCTCACCACAGCCGTGTACAGCCAGTGTACCATGCTCGGCTTAAGTCCCCAGGTTTTGCCCACTGCACGCTTTGTTGCCATAATAGTTCTTTTGCCGTTATGTGCAATTTTTTGAATGTGTGAGCTCCAGGTTAACTTTCATCCAGGATTATGACCAGATATTTAGCTTCTTGGCTCTCTCGCAACTGTTCATTGAAGAAGTTTGGTAGTTTTAGCCTGTCCAATTTCCTTCTTCTAGTAAATGGAACCAGTACCGTTTTCTGCGGATTTACACTTAGGCTCTCTTTTGGTGCACCACCTCTCCACAATTCTTAGAGCTTTTTGCATAATCTCTGAGACTGTGTTATCAAATTTCCCCGAGATGAGTATTGCCAGATCATCGGCATACCCCTGGGTATAGTAACCTTCCCTATTTAGTTCGATTAAGAGCTCATCTACTACCAGGTTCCATAACAGGGGTGACAAAACTCCCCCCTGTGGGCATCCTTTGGCAGCTTCCACTTCCATTGTCTCACCAGAAAGGGTTGATTGAATTTTTCTGTCATGGAGCATGTTACTGATCCACCTGCAGATGGTGTCTTCTACCCCACGGTTTCTTACTGCAGCTATCATTGACACGAAGGAGGTATGGTCAAAGGCTCCCTCAATGTCAAGAAAAACTGTCAGTGCAATTTCTTGGTAGTTGATTGCCTCCTCAATTCTCCTCACTAGTTGGTGAAGTGCAGTTTCGCATGATTTCCCCGATTGATATGCATGTTGATGGGGATGAAATAGGCTTCCTGAGGGAAAGCTTTCTCTGATGTGTATTTCAATCAGTTCCTCTATCAACTTTAACATAAAGGAAGATTGATAGGTCTATATGACTGAGAAGAGTCTCTTCCAGGTTTGGGTATGAAGACAATTCTAAATTGTTTCCAGACAGACGGGATGTATCCCATTGCCAGGCTTGCTCTTAGTAGTCTACAAAGCTTTGGTGTGAGGATCTCTTTCCCTTGTTGTAGTAGCACAGGTATTATGCCATCAGGACCAGAAGCTTTGTATGGGTTAAACGAATCTGTGGCCCATTCAATACTTTTGTGGGTAACGATTTTGTTTGAAATTTGCCAGTCCCTTTTTTCAGCCCTTATAATCGGGTGAATGAGGTTTGGCTGATGCTCGTCTGCAGGATAAGCCGCATGTGAGTCTGGAAAGTGTGCTTGAAGAAGAAGCTCCAAGGTTTCTTTACTTGTTTCCGTGAATTTCCCATTTGGCTTTAGGATTCTACCAGCGGGTTCCACAGGATCTTTAGCCAGAATCCACTGGAGTCGTGCTGCTTCAGAAGTGTTTTCAACTTCTTGACAGAAGTTCCTCCAGGAGTCTCTTTTGGCTTTGTGTATTTGTTTATTATACTCGGTCAGGGATTGATAATAATTATCCCATTCACCAGTTCTTTTCGCCTTGTAGAAGAGTTTGCGTGTGTTTTTCCTTAGTAGTGCTAGATCCGAGTTCCACCAACTAAGATCTTTGTTGGTGGCTCGTCGTGTGACCCGGCAGTTGTTGTGATATGAGTTTAAAATAGCCTCCTGAAGTTCAACAGAGGTTAGCTCGATATCAGTACTATTTTTAATCTCATTTTTGAAATTAATTAGATTGACTTGTAGATCCTGCTTGTAATTCTCCCAGTTCGTATTTCTCGGATTACGATACTCCGAAACTGGCTTATCAGGATTACTGATTTCCATTCGAATGTATCTATGGCCCGAAAGTGACGGTTCCTCGGACACATGCCAACGAGTTATCTGAGAGCTAATACGAGAGGTTGCCAAAGTGATATCAATAATCTCTTCGCGAGTTCGTGTTTTAAAAGTTTGTTTGTTCCCCCGATTCAGTATATCCAGATCTTTGGATACAATAAAGTTAAAAGATACTCACCTCTTCTATTGACGTTGCTGCTACTCCATGCAACATGGTGAGCATTGGCGTCAATTCCAGCTATGAGCTGCAGGTTTGATAGCCTGCAGTACTCAACAACATGTTGTAGTTCTTCAGTTAGAGGTGGATTAGGAGAATCAAATGGAAAGTATGCTGAAACAATTATTATCTCCTTCAGATTTCCTTCCATTTGTGTTGTTAATTTAATAGCTACTTGATCCCTGCAACAAAAGTTCATCAGTTTTAGAGTATGAAGTTCTTCCCCGACAAAAATGCAGGATCTCACGTTATCAAGGTTTCTATTATATATTAGCTTACCTTTAACAGTTCCAAGGCCTGATACTTTTCCCCTGAAGAGCCAGGGTTCTTGAATCAAGGCTATGTGTATGTTCTTGGAGACCAAGTATTTACAGAGGGCAGCTGTTGCCGCCTTGCTATGCTGGAGGTTTACTTGTACTATCTCCAACGTCATCTTGCTTGTCGGTCTTCTTTGACACCCTGAAGGTTATCTGAGATAGACCTAAGTAGGCTTGAAATCCTACTTTGCTCAGTTCCTTCAGGGAGTTTTCATCAATCGCAAGGACTAAGGTAGTGCCCTGAGTTTCGGTACGACTGGAGATCACTCTCCATTCCTCAGTGGCCAGATTTTGATTCTGCATTTTCAGCAGGGGAAGGATCTTGGTGGCTTCTTTGGCCTCCAGTAGGTCAGTGGGGATCCATACCACCACTCTGGAGGTTTTAACCACATCCTTTGCTGTTCCAAGATGAAGGTTTGCCTCTTCCCATGGTTGAAGTTGTGGCTTCTTTTCCAGCAGCCATTGCTTCGAGGTATCGTTAGCACAGGACACGTATAGCACACCAACATGGGCGTAGCTATTTGTGAACTGTGGTCCAGTTCCAGGCGCACACTTGAAAATGTCTTTAGTGAGAGCCTGTTGAATCTGCTTAGCCTGTTCTGGGGTTAGTTTGCCCTCAGGGTAGGTTTGCAGAGTAATTGCCATCTTAGTGGCTGAAAGGGATTGACTGTAGGACTGTCCCTGTACAGAAGTACTGGGTTTGTCCTTCGAGCCGTCACCCTTAATCTTTTTTATTTCTCTTTGAACAGAGGGGGAGGGAGTGCTGCCCTCCGTTCGGGTTCTCTTCTTGGGGTCTTGAACTGGGTCTTTAGTAGTCCCCAGTTCTTTGCTCTGACGGTTTGCCCTAGGTTTTCTAGGCCTAATGGGCTCCCCTCTAGCTTTTGCCACTTCTATAGCAAGTCTACGGCGTTGTGACCCTGAAAGTCTTTTCTCATGCTTACCTAAAGTTGGATTGGCTTCAGGTTGGGCTTGGGATTGGGATTTTTCCTCGGGTTGTGTACTGCTAGGAGGATTCGCCCCAATAATATCCGCCACCGAGGAGGGAAAGATTAGACCTAGGTCTGCCTCAGTTTCCATCGGGGAGGGTGTAGACCTAAAAAGGAGTTCTAGGCCTGGGTTTGAATTTGAGTTGGAGTTATTTGCATCTTCCATGTTGTTCCCACGAGTAGCTACAGACTAAAAATAAGTGGCTTTATACAGTGGGGTGCGCCCGGTGCCCCAAGGGAGATCCAGTAGGAACTGATCATCTAGACAGCCACGCATCCCTTGGCCTGGTCTCCCCACCATAGCATTTAGGTTTTATTATTGAGGTTTACTCCTCTTGGTCCGGGCGGTAAAGCCAAGACCCCCAGCGCAGATATCCTCCGTAATACGTGACTACAGCAGAGATATCCATGTATGGTGTAACGACAATGACGTGACCAGAGGTTCGTCTTTGCCGGCATTGTTATCCCAAGTGCAGACCCTTAGCCACGACACGACAGCTGGGCTTGGGGGATGTTTATTGACTTCCCAGTCTAGATCCGCGGGGTTCAGTCTCAACGGGGCCACCACGAGAAGCATGCAATCGCTAGGATCGCATATCACTGATCGTTGCCAGTGATACCTTGCGGTCTTCCTTGTTGTCAGGCGGAAGGTGCAAGACCTGAACAACTTGACTGCACTGCCTCGGCATGAATCTTCACAACGTTTATAGCCGTTCAGTTCAGCTGGCAATGCTCATACATTTCATGTTAATTTAACTGCAATTTCGAACTGGAAGTGAAGTTGTAAAGTTATTCTAGTTGCTTCTTGCGTTACAGGTAGTGTTTTTGAAATAATTAAAGCGTTAATGTAATGAATACACTCAGATGTGGAGTATTAATAATTACATTTCGTAACTGACCTTGACAGCACTGGCTTCGCAAACATTCGTCCGCGCATGGTCTACTATTTATTATGACATAAATTAGAAGTGTCGTAGATGCAAACATTTGTTAAATTGATATTTATGAATTAATAACAGTAAAATTAAGGTCGTAGATAAAATATTGTATGCAACGCATGCTAAAAGTCGTTTATGCACGAGACATCTTCATGTTCATGTCTCGTGCATAAACGTAGACTTCTAGCACTTGTTGCTTAAATAGCTATTACCGTTGTAAAATGAGCTTGACCAGCTGTTCAAGTGAGTTCTTCGAAAGGTAGGTCTGTGATGTTGCACTTGGCTTGCTAACCAAGACACTGCCAAGGTTATAGTTGAAAGGTGAATTCTTTCTGCTTCCACTTTTACTCAGTGGGTTCACCTAGTAATACCTATAATACTGGCTTTTTGAAGTTGTTCTTCATTATAGGAAGCGTAACTTTTGCCACCAATCTTTCTTTTATAATTTCGCGGCATGTTCCGAGTCCCCCTGTAAAGTGCAATAATTGATACAACACCCTGTATATTTTTTGGTTCTCGCAAATTTTTATCTAACCTTAAAATTCTGAAGGTAATACTTGAGGATTTTAAAAAATGTACACAACAACTTCCACATGCCAGTAACATCCGTGATACAACAACATTATTGCAATTAGAAAAAGAATAAGAGTTTTTCTTACCTTTTTTTACAACAATTGGGTAGTTTCGGAATTTTATACCATAAATAAACGATACAGATGTCTGACTAACTAACATGCATGTCAGATTTGATTCATCTGATGCATAATAAATGTCACGACATATACAGTTTGAATATATTGGTGCGTTCCGAGTCGCACCCAATGTTCTGAGTCAACCCGTTTGACGGTACTATACAATATAGAAACCTATATGTGATTCTGGTACATACGCCTGTCAGATGTGACTGTGAAGTAAATACACATTGAAATTCTTAATTGATTGTATTCATTGGGTGTTCATTGAGCGGGATCGTTTTTAATTTATTTTTAAATACAGTTGAGTTTATTGATGTTAAACATTTAGATTAGTGTATTATCTTTTTTGTTACAGCATCCCACGATATTTAAACATTTGCAGCCCAAACCAGAACTACGCTCATCTGTCAACATGGTGAAGTGTGTGTATAAAGATCCACCAGAAGAGCATAACAAAATTCCTCCAGGTGAAACTGATGACTTTATTAATTTTCGAAATCCTAAGGCACCCAAGGCACACTTAAGTGAAGTGGCCATAATCCCAGCGAGTTCTAGCCCAGCTCGAGATATCCTGTTACGACATGCACCGATTGTAATACCAAGTGAAAAAAATCACAAGTAAAGACTTATATATTTGTTAGATTTCTAATTAGCAGTCTTGTTTTTCACAGATTGGCCGTGGATCCAAATGAATTCCATTCAAAAAAATGGGATAAACCTTACAATGTAAAAAGTGGACCAATCGTACGTCGGCCATATATTGAAAGTTATAAGACTGGAAAGCCAGATGTTTACAGCAGGGCTGCTGAAAGTTTATCATGTGGTAGTTCTAAACAGATCGTTTTTGATAGAATGGGCATGTCAAAACCACCATTGTGGTCTCCAGTAAGAGAGAGCTACTTTGCAACTGCTTCAGAAAGGGAGAAATCAAAATCAATTGGAGAATTCAAAGATCTCAGGGAAGTGTTGCAAAGGAAGTTACAGCAAAGTAACAATAGAAAGAACTTTCCTGATCTGAGAACCAAGCTTAGTAGAGAAAATCCAAATAAGCTAAGAGACAAGGAACATAAAACACATTTTACTGTAGAACCAGTACCTCCTTCTGCAAGAGATAAGGAACAGAAAGTAGAATTACTTATAAAGCCAGTACCAGTACCATCTCCAGTTTTAAATTTTAAACCTAACCCTCGAATGGAGAACATTTACAAAGATTTTGATAAATTTGGTTATTTACTTTCCAGTATCGATAAACAATTCTTGGGTAATACTGTTGTATCAATGGGAGCATTGGAAGATCCCAGCAAAGTATTACAAAAGAAATTACAGCAAAGTGATGATAAAAAGAACCTACCTGATTTGAGAACTAAACTTACTAGAAAAAATCCAAATAGGCCAAAAGACAAAAAACATAAAGCACATTGTACTATGAAGTCTGTACTTCCTCCTTCAAGAGATAAGGAACAGAAAGTACAATTACTTATAAAGCCACTACCACTACCAGCTCCAGTTTCAAGTCTTAAAGCTAGAGAAGAAAAACATGAAGAAAGTGAACATAAAAATGAGAAAGACTCGAAGAAAGATAGATGTTTTCGGCCATGTAAGAGCATGGTAAGTTAATATTGGGTTATTGTTTGCAGTATTCATGCTAAAGTTTTATGTTAACTAGCAAAGACAATCAAATTTCGCCATGGATTCACCAGAGTTGATGGAACATATGAAACTGTATAGTGTTGAAGATAACAAGTACATTACACCTACGGACAATGAACCTATTGTCCGCCCCAAACTAAAAAGGCAGAAAACTATAGACAGTAGCGGTGGGATTAGTTCAAACTCAAGTAATGCCACTAACAAAGCTATTAAACAGGTGAGATTCTCTTTCAAGCCAGACGAAATTGCAGCCTTGTCCCTTTGTCCCATTTTCACACAAGAATATAGGTGGTCCACCTGCACATATCAAACTAGGGTTTACTTTTGTATTTTAAGGGTTAAATTTAATAATGGTTTGTTTAGATCAGGGCAAAGCTGGTTAGACACTTTCCATATTACTTGTCCGGGACAGAGGTGCCCGTTCCAGTTATTGCTCCCATTAATCCGGTTCCTTGTTTGTAGAAAAATGAAAAGGTGTTTGATAAGATGACCAATTTAGCTCTAAGCTCCTTCACCGAGACTCGCGTGGCATCCAATATTGAAAAGAAACAGAAGTCTGGCTTGTCCAAGAAGGAAGAAGCCCAGCTGCCAGTGTTTGTGCCTCCTACAGAACGATATGTCTGTTGGGCTAGTTACTGCCATTACTTGTGTCGTGATGAAACGACGTTCAGGTATTTATGGTTTTATTATTGTTGCAGTTTGTGACAAGACGCGTAACGCAGTTGGGTAAGTGCTAGGCTTGCATTAAGCAAGTCATCTGTTTGAATCCCACGGGGGGCCGGAATTTTTTCGCAGCCTTGGCGATTGGAATCGGGCTTGGTGAGACCATTCACAGTTGGACACCAAATTAACTGTGCTCTACTCAGAACCACAGACCTAAGAGATAGAGTAACACGGTCAACACATCACCATGACACACACCTCACACAATGGTTGTATCTCGAATTCGGGGCAAGTTGAGCATTGTACCGCTAGATGCAAGCGCATAAAGCACCAGCCTCTACACCGCAAGGTAAAATGAGGTTATCGATTATACATACATAAATATTGTTGCAGTTTATAAATCTTCATTAGAGTATTTGACAGTTGGGGTAGGGGCAAGTCTCAGAGTTGGACATATCGAATTTTTTCTTAGTCATTAAATGCATCATTTCATATGTAATGTTACAGTTAAAATCTAAATTTAATCACAACTCCAATTTACTAGTCAAAACTAGTGCCATCAAAGCACTTTCGTAAATACTAGCTTTAACTAACCAAAACTAGAATTACCTGCATATTGTTAGTTAAAACTAATATAACTTAAAAAATCTATGCAAAATTAGTCCAGAAGATGCTTACATTGAGGCCGGTTGAACAACGTCTGTTTCCGGTTTGCAGTTTGCAGGCATTTGCCTAGTTTAAGCTAACCGAAAAAAAGCATGGAGAAAGAACAAAGTAGAAAAAAACTTTATCTCAAAAAAGTATATCATTTAAAGCATCTCAACGATTCCTTTTGTCTTGTACAAGCAGTGCTTGGACATGCAGTCTTTTTTGCATGTACGATATCCATATCCTTGTCCTATTCCTCTTGCCCTTTTCTTTGTGGCAGTTCTCAAAGAAATTTTCAGATAAGGCGCCTCTTCACAAACCAAGAATATGTCAGATGAAATATCAAATTCGGAACTGGGAAAATATTGCTGTAAATACTGTAAATTTTGAAATTAAATTAACCTACCGGCAATATAATTTTTCTATCACTCTATCCCTCATTCCAATCTTTAGTTTTACAAAGAACTACTCCTATGATATTCCTAAGATCCAATTTTGCTTGGGCCTCGCCTGGAATTGGGATAATAACTTTACCCCCAACATCAACAGGAGTATGTGTGACATGATGCATCAATTTCATTCTCTTTGCTTCCTTTGACAGATTCTCATGTGCTTTTCTGGCAGAAGTATATTTTGCACATCTATCCTCGGATCACGTTTTAAAGGTCGTTCTCGTCCTGGATGTCTTATCACTTCCGAAAGCAATGTACATGGTGCAGGATCAATACCAAACATCCCTTTGTACGGCAATTGTTTTATTCCTGAATGGAGCGCTCTACTTTTCATGAATTGTACAAATTAAAACAATTTAAGCAATTCGTTGTGTGATTGTCTTTCGTCCAACTACCTAACATGGTTTCAATATTTTGGTTAGCTTATTCTACCTAACCCTGTACCTTAGTTTTCCGCGATCTATCTTTAACTCTGATAAACACGAAGATAACTCGGTTATGACTCAATTAACAAACTTCTGTCATTATCGGAGTGTAGAATGCAAGGAGACAATCTTGGTCAAAGGATCCTGATACACTGTAACGAATTTGAACACTCCATCTGCCTGCAATTGCATGTCTTATTAGGTCAACCTGGCAACTACGGTCCATTTCTGGGTGTAGAGCTAAACTACTTTTCTTCGTACTGCTGCTGCTTTTGCTTTCACATATTGATAAGAAAATGTAATCATTTCTGTAGTTATGTTAGCATATTTTCTAGAAATTTTCACATTTAGTTTATCTTGACTTCCATATACTGCTGCTATCGAATACGTGCAGCTTCAGTAATATCAAAGATTGCTTTAGCTGATAAATAAATAGTAGTTTATTGATTCATCTTATATTTATCTATTTATTTATTTATTTAACCAAAGGTGAATAATTACTTGACATAAACATTGATTAATTTGTTCTTAAATATACTGCTCCAAAGGGGGTACCTAATTGTAATGAAATGAAATAATGATTTATTTTACTTTAACATATGATTTTTACCATTTGGTTACCCTGCTTAAGCACATACAAATTTTTATGCATGAGACTCATTAAAATTGAATTTTTGCAAGCACATAAAGTTTGGACAAGTAAATCCTTCCACCAACAAACATAAATAAAAGACTTCAATGTTTCTGTCATGGTTTAACAGATAGAAATTGTATTGTGACTTCCATTTGTAATTAATTTCAAATTTAATTGAACGACATCCAATCGAAGATGTTAATTTACAAAATTTGCCCATCTTAAAATACTGTGGTGTAAACTTTGTCACAACCGCATTGCCATGTCGGAAGATCTGCTAACTTCAGCTCAATGTACAACAAAATGGCTACCTGTCGCCTGTTGCTCACCCTTTCCTTCTGATCTGCAATCCTGCCCTTTTTAAGTCGCTAACCTGCACACCAACTGGTTGGCTCTGCTTCCACTAATAATTGTAAGACTCACGGCACCTAAATTTCTGTGGATCAATCTTATCTTAAGCAAAAGAAATTGTGCACTCTACAGAGCTTCCGCCAGCAAAGAACTTTGTTTGAATAATTTTAAATTAAATTTCAGCTTACATAGTGACTGCCGGTTGAGAATTTTTTAGCGACTTATTTATAGACTAAGTAAAAACAAATGCCGTTGCCTAGCAATATCAACAAATTTTTCATTTACTACATTTGATTGGTCTAAACCAGTGGTTCCCAAACTTATTTGGCCTACCGCCCCCTTTTCAGAAAAAAAATTTCTCGGCTCCCCCTGGAAATCTACATTCTTTAAGCGAACAAACAGAAAGATATTGTAGTGGTAGCTTCTTGAGACTGATAATTATCTATACGAATATTTCTAGGTAGAAAATTATTTCGAAAGAATAAATTAATTTGCAATTAAAAAGTACAACATAAATATTTGAGAATTGTTTAATGAATGATACATTAGATACAGTTACTGTTAAATTGTGAATAGTTCATTAAAAGGTTTGAGCATATAAATTGATTTAGTTGGGATAGTTGTTTGGTAATATCAGAGATTAGATTTTCATTTGTATTAACTGACAATCGGAATAACTAAAGTGAAAGCCAAACTCAAATAATTATCTGAAAAAGTCGATTATGAAATGTCATATTAAAATATATCATATAGAAATTTGGTATAAATTATTATTGCTAGAGAAAATATTTTTAAAATAACTAATTTTATTCTGAATTTGTAACCTGTATTTTGAGTAAAAGAAAATTTGAATAATAAAAACCCTTTATTATAATGGTATTTACTTTCTGGATGGTGTATTAGAGGATGTGATAAAGTAAAATTAAAGAAACGGAGAATAAACAAATTTTAATAAACAGACTGAATAAATAAAGTAACAATTGGTATGAAGAAGAATAAAAACATTTAATAATGGTAAATAGTCTTCATGGGATAAATAAATCTGTAACTTACATGTTGTGCGTTTATTTGGAAAATAATGTTACACTATGTTACACAACAGATGAAATATGTAGGAACGGTTTTTCTAAATCTTCTATCTTCTCTTCCTTATTAAAGTTTTCACCGCCCCCCAAATGCACCCGTGGCTACTATCGCCCCCCTGGATCGTTCCAGCGCCCCCCAAGGGGCGGTATCACCCACTTTGGGAATCACTGGTCTAAACGAATCGACCCCCTCTCCTAAATTCTTTCCTTAAACTATGATGAAAATGTACAAATTTCTTAAATTATTATTTAATTTTAACACATATCTAATAAGTAAAATCTATACACAAATTCTGAATGTGCTCGCTTTAACCTTTAAAGCAACACCTCATTTGACCTGTATCCAACATTTGACATTATTTTTGTTGAATTTTCTTTAATTTGCTGTTACAATACTAATTAAACATTATTAACTTAGAACCAAGTTATTATCTGCCTATAGCTCTAATTACACATGAATCTAAGCTAAATTACTTATCAATTAAGCCTATATTAGTTTGACATGTCATTCCGATCTATTTTTCACAGTTTGCAGTGTTAAGACTCATTCTCAAGATGTAAAAACATTAAATCTAGTTCCTACATCTCAAATTACATTATATTGCATATCGTATCTGGTCTAATACATTATTTTAAAACTGTCATTTCTAGGTGTTGGGCTAATTTTAAAGAATGCAAACCAACTAAAGTCGCATCAAAACTCGAAGCTGCTATAATAATTATATTTGCAGGATATTCGGCTACAATTGTGTGCATTTTAAGCCCAAAGGGACTTATAACAGTCGTGTCGTGAATGAACATAGTGAAATTCTAACTATCGGGAACACATAAAATTAAGTTTTTCATATACATAGACATGTATTTACAGTATGTCAATAATAACAATTGGTGTAATTCAACTTTACTAAACTTCATTAAGTGCTCTTGTGTCTGCTGTCACTTCACACACCGTGTTTCGTACATTTTTTGTGGCACCATAATTTCACTTGTTCATAAACTTTAGTTCAAGTGATATATCTTTTGATCCTGAACGAATCTTAAAAGTTCTTATGGTGTATTAAACCCACCATAATCGGGTTGCTAATAATGCAAAATTTTACGTACGAAGCCACTCAAATTGATTTACAAACAATGCTAGAAGCATTCCGAACATAGAATGGGAAAGAATTAAAACACAAATGTTCGCCTCATCATTATAGCCATAAGGCTTTTCTTGCTTCAAGTATGTGTGCTATTGATTAATAAAAGTCGTTTTAAGTCATAACCTGTACTAATTTAAACGATACTTTGTAGTAATTATTTTTAATTTCATAAATAAATCACATTTACATTTATTAAATTAGGTTTCAGTGGTGTCTTCTCCATAGCATATTTCCTCACTTCCTGCAATTATTATTTTATACTAGGTAGATGATAATAAACATATAAAATAAAACTGAATAACATCCATAAATAAAATATTTGTTTAAAAATATTACTTATTAATCAAATTAATTTATTCATTGTTTTCGCTGGCGTGGTAGGAATATAACATTGTTATGTGGAACTTTCCCATAGTTCATTCAGAATCAATAAATTTTAACTGGTATGTGTCGTTAAATTTGTTGGTAACTACAAACAGACCCTGAAATAGCGCTAATAATTTTGCACATATTTTTTCTGGTCGATTTGCTACCTGTAAACTTCTTACTATTAAATCTCCTAGATTGAATTTGGTATGTTTCGTTATTTTAATATTTTGTTTGTTTAAATACCGCACTGAATTATTCTGTATCCTAATATGTACTTTATTTATTTTTTCTGTAATGCTTCATACCTCATTATTATTGCCATAAGGATTTTCTTGTTCCAACTATGTGTACTATATATTTATTGATTAATAAGCGTCATGAGTTTTTGCATTTTTAATGCTTTATATCATTGTGTGTTGTGAGTTTGCAGATTCGATCTTTTTATTAGAAATTGAGAGAAATATTCAGGTATCCAATCATTTATTTTTAATTTTAAATATCTATCATGTTGGCTAGTTCAATGCTCTGCCAGACTGATAAACACCCCCATGAAATCCACATTCTTTTAAAAGAGTTATACCTGTCGCAGCCCAAAATCACCCTCATAACTTTATTTTATAACAACTGCAGTCTCAGCATAGCCTCTTTTTTACCAGATATAAACAATGATCCACAATATTTAAAGTGTTGTATATTATTGTATTATAAGTCGCGTAGCGCAGTTGGGAAAGCGCTAGGCTTGCATTAAGCAAGTCCTCGGTTTGAATTCCGCGGGGGCTGCAATTTTTCCGCAGCCTTGGCGATTGGAATTGGGCTTGGTAAGACCATTCACAGTTGGGCACCAAATTAACTGTGCTCTACTCAGAACCACAGACCTAAGAGATAGAGTAACAAAGTCAACACATCACGAAGACACACACCGCACACAATAGTTGCTGCGCAAGCACAAAAGACGCGCTCCAACTCTGTAACCCGAATCCGGGGCAAGTTGAGCATTGTACCGCCAGTTGCAAGCGTACAAAGCACCAGCCTCTACACCGCAAGGTCAATGAGGTTACAGATAATATATACATACACATACATTATTGTATTATAAATCATGTGTTTTGTCCACTACGACAGGTTACGTGATATGAGCCCACTAGATGCAAAACTCGGTATTTGCACAAAATACATTGATATGGATATCAATGGATTCGTTGTTTTAAGGAGTATAGCATGGTGAAATATTATGAGATGTACAACTTGGTATTTTACATTGTGTAGACATGTAAAAATCGATGTCAGATGCAAAACTCAGTGAAATGTGAGAAAGCTGAATGCAAAACTTTTATTTTGACCAATTGCGACTTAAATTTCACGTCACATGACCCTGTCCACTTGTTGATATGACAGGTGTCTATTGATACTTTATTAAAGAACCATTGCGAAATTAACTGAAGAAGGGACCCAAAATTAGAATTGGACGTAAAAAATAAAAATCGTTCTACAAAAAAACAGTGGTAATTAAACAATCTGTATAGGGTCAATTATGAACTGGTAAAGGTAAAACTTTAATTGCCTCAAAATTTGGTTGCTATTCAGATGCAAAACTATGTATGTTCATTTTTAAAATGCAGTTTACGTTAAAACTGACATTTTCAAGCAAAATAAGATAATACGATCTCCGTTGGTGGTAGTGTCATGTATTAGACCACTTTTGCAGGTAGTGTAGCAAACAAGACATAACAGTTTTTTGCCTCTAGCACAAATTCACTAACAGTGTAAACGCAGAGTTTTGCATCTAGTGGGCTCATATACGCTATAAGACTTCAAGTTTTTTGCCTATCTTCTTAGAAATATGGTTATTGTGCGAGGAAATATTTAATTGGAGGTCAAGTATGACGTCTATATGTTTAATTTGACTAACTCATTCTATATTTTTATTGCTTATGCTTACTACATAATCACCTTTGAAAAATCCTTTACAGTTTTTCTTTGAACCAAAAACCACTAACGTAGGTTTATCAGAATTAAATTTTAATTTGTTTATACGCAGCCAGTTGTAATAGTTTTTCTAGTTTACTGTTGAAGGTTGCGACAAGTAAATCAAAAGCTTCTCCTGAAACAGAAATGAGAGTGTCATCTGTAAAGAAGCTAACCGAACACTTGGATAGAAACTCACTGATTTCATTAACATGAACTAAAAATAGTAATGGACTGATAACTTTTCCTTGTGGCAACCCCAAATTATTGACGATCGACTTGGATATTACATTCCCCAATCTAGTTTTCTGGTTATCAGCAGCTTTTTCATATCACCAATTTATATTTCTTCAGATTCAACATTTTTTCCAGAAAACGAATTTTCCAGTTTATCTTCTCACCGCACTATTGCCACATTGTTTTTATCTCTTATGTCGCAAATGTAAGTTTGAATAAACACCATAAAGAAATAAAATCAACTAATCACTGAATACCCCTTGCAAATCATAATGGCAGGTCTGCAATGTCTGATGCAGCTGCAGGGAACAAACATTTCAGGTCCGAATTAGTTTTGTCCAGCTTTTGCCAATTAGTATTAGCTTTCACTGACAATGTGCAGCAAATTATAGTTTTAACTAACACTGCAAACAGTTCTAGAAAACTCTTTTTTAAAAATGAAATTAAAATTTTGCTTGAGTATCAGATCAGATGAATGAGATTTACATACACTAACAGGTAGTAGAAGTGTCAGCCTCTAATTTTCAGGATTAGAGCTATGGAATTTAAATTTTTGTCTCATTAGAGGAATATTAAATAGTTAACCAGTTTGTCTGATTTCGGATAATTGAATAACTTTCAACTACGGACAATTTTTACATAGAAATATTGGATAATTTTAAATGACAAATACTTTTTGTACCTAATTTTTAGTTACGGAGAATTGTTTTACACCGTTTGGTATTTAGCGATTCCAGACGATTATCAATCACATCAATTTCCATTTAACCGTAGATAATTATCTTGGAAAGTATAACCGTGAAAGTTTTTTGTTCCAAGGATTAAGAATTACCATGGGGAGTTTTTAGTTATGGATAAACATTTCACAAAATAATTTGTAATTCAGGGTATAACTTTCAACCATTGATGCTGTTTCTTTATTTAGCAACTACAACTTAGCGCCACTTTTGGGTCCATTCTGACTTCAAAAACATAATCGACACTTTCATATTAGCACTCTTGGGTCACTTTTCCCTTCTGTGACATTACTTTACCAATAAGTTTAAAAAATAATGGATAACTAATTTGTTTCCATTTATTCTATTGGTGTATTGATATTACCCTTAAATTACAATTGAGAATAACATCCTTATTAATATAAATAATGTAGTCATTGCACATTTTTGAAAACACAAAAACATTTCTCCAATCATACTAAATTTACGCATGGAGCCGATGCGAAAAAACAGAGTTGATATAAAAAATTAAAATGTGCCACAAATTTTAGATATTAAAATCTGTTTTGGACTTTGAATGTTGATAGCTATACAGATTTCAAATATTTTAGAATTTTAGAGTAAGATTTGATTTTGTCTTAGACAATTTTAATCTTTACGTTCACCCAAAAGTTTCAAATTGAGTTCAGCTATGAATATTACATTTCAATTCAAACTTCAAGTACTTCAACGGCCGTTGTCATTAAGTAACAAACGACTTCCGGGATTGGACCGTGTCATCATTGAGATCCAAGAACTCAACGATTCGCCCACTTTCATAAGGGGCTTCATCAGGAGGATAAAGCAAAAGAGCACGGTAACTCAACGTGTTAACCACGCCAGAGGAGAAACTCTTTGCAACGAAAGGGATAGAAGAGTAACACGGCTCTTTTGCTTTTTCCTCCTGATGAAGCCCCTTACGAAAGTGGGCGAAACGTTGAGTTCTTCGATCTCAATCATGACACGGTCCAATCCCGGAAGTTGTTTGTTACTTATAACGATAGCTTTATTATTTCATAAATAAATACATGGAAAATAATACCAGTAAATAAATACAAATAATAGTGAAAGAATTCCAAGGTGAAGCTCAGCTGTGCGACGATAAATCTTATCACACTCGTTCTGTTTAATTCTTGAAAAATATAACGAAGACAGGAACTCTAATCCTATCAACAGAACTAAAACAAGGAAAGTTGAGAGGGCTATAAAAAAGTGCACTCAGTGTGCTTCCAGCCTATAGTAAGTTGAAGAAGAAGAAGAGGTTATCCGCAATTGAAGAGGTTTAAATAATTTGCAGGTATGAACAGGAGCATGTAAATTAAAATTTCAGTAACACAGTTATTGAATATTTCTTCTTTTTTTATCAATATCGTTACAATAATAAATTAAATTCCAAGGTAAAAGCTGCAAATTTTTGTCAAATTATCTTGATGGAATTCAGGTTACGATGTTTAATAAAAACAGGCCTGCAATTAGGAGTTAATAAAGTTACATTACAAATGACAACATCGTTGGCCAGATGCGTGATATTCGCATACTTACCTCAATTCACATACTAATTTCATATCGGAAGATAAAATAAAATCAATTAATGTACTGTTGTTTAGAATAACTCTGTTAGACTGATTTACATGTTGAAAACAATCCCAATGCTTCTAAGAAGGGGTTAAAAAGAGTAATTCCGGGGCTACTGTTTTCAATAAATTGATATTAAAATCTCCTACACAAATAATTTTATTTGTTTGTAATAGAAAAAAAGTAGATATCGTTTCTTGAAGCTTATTAAAAAACGATTTGGGATTGAAGCTATGTGGACGATACACAAAACTTAACTCAGAATTTTCCTTATCAGTGCCCATCGAGATCGCAGCTGCTCTGTGGCATTATTCTTAGACAATAAAAACGTGGGAACTCATAATGCAACCGCTGACAGTGTCATAAATTATTACCGCACAGGAGAACGCCATGATAGAGCATACATGCAAAATTTAGGTGCTGGGTTTAATAAGTTGAAAGAACAAAAATACAAGTCACTTGGTAAAATTTATTATAAGTTTTGACCATCTAACGGCATAATTAATATTAACTAAATAAATTACTCCATAAAATTTGTATGGCATAGTATTTAATAACAACATACTTTTGATGTATGGAAGGGTCAAATAATAGCCTGCTTTAGGAAGTGGTAGTCGAAAACAATATAGGGTTCCCTAAATTCCTGGTAAAGCAATAAACACAAATACGTTATACTGAAATAATTACATTCTCAAAATATTTCAAAATTTGGCATGTACATTTTCGAATAATAATTTATTAAAGTTTTTTGAAGATAATTACACCTCGACTGGCATGTAAAAAACTTCTAAGGATGAATTTGTTCAAATCAGAGTTTCTTATTTCAAGAAAAAAAAAGTTACGCAAGTGTTTTGTGAGTAAATGCACTATTTTTAAAAAGGATTTATTAATCAGCCTCGTGGTGTCTTGATCATTACGCGTTTAATAAAATTAAAACTGAATTGCTTAGGAACACAGAGAGGGTTGCTTTGATTTTGGTGTAACCTTGTAACCTTGTTCAAGGTTTGCAACAAAGGGGAAAAAATGCGGTACAAAAAATTTCACAGCAACTACCATAAAACGGGGCAACTTCGTCAGGGTTTTTGTACATTTTCCGCGCTGTATCCATATAGTATTTTTTTAGAATAACAAAATGAAATGATACCTACCAGTTAGAGACGGACAATTATTATCCGTCCTTTGGTTTTTATAAATAACGTTTATACGTCCGAAAAATCGCTAAACAATTCCTGACGAAGTTGTACCGATTTTTGGACAACTTCGTCACCTAACACAAATTCGTCTATAAACCAAGTGGTACGTTTCTAGGGACAACTTTGTCATGGTAGATAACTAATTTTGGTAACTTTATTATGGTACATAAATAATTGCATCATTTAAAAACAAATTTCAGGTTATATTAAGGCACAAAATGACTTTGGGTTAAATTGTTTCTCTCCATGAAACCCACCATGAAATCTTCACCAGGAAAGTTGTCTCGAAAAATGACTGCTTTACGTTCTTTTTTATCGAGATAGCCTTTGATAATCAGTCTTATTTCTAACTTTGTTAATGGATAAGACCAAGCTGAAAGTTGATTTATGGCACCGACAATTTCCGACTCCTCCAAGAGCATTAAGGCTTTTGGGTGCCCTACTGATTTAATGTGTCTACCATCCCTCTTGTCTTGAAGCGTTGTTCGCGGTATTCCATGTTTTTTGCTGGCAGCAGACACCGAGAGGCCATTTTCAATATCCTTCAGTGCGTCTTCAACTAACTGGGGATCATAACGCTGGTAACTCCTACCTTACAACACTTTTCTGTTATTCTTTGGCATTATTAAAAGAATAGATATACTATCGACGTAAACACAACGGAACCGAAACGATAACTGTAGATTTTGAGGTTATGCTTACATAATCGTACATCGGCTGCCTAACTGACGGAGTTGCCCGCGATGATGAAGTTGCCCCGTTTTACGGTATTCTTATTTGCAAATGTTAGATCGTCAATGCAGAGACAGTCCCGGGCTTGTATTGTTCAAGGGGAGCATTTCGAACATTTTATGTAAGACTGAACCTTAATGTAAGAACATAAATTATTTAATTAGAAGAATACTTATGCCAGACCGGTACGTAATTTTATCAGTAATTTAATGAGGCAGGGGGGACAGTCATAGGTGTTGTAACAAGACTGGTTTCTGGAGTTTTTAAATAAATATTATACATGCATTAAAAAATTAAAAAACAAATATGGGTTATATTACCTTATACCATACTGGATATTTTTTTCTATAATAAATTTTAGGGCACCCTGTATGAGCTTCATTCTTTCAGTAATTTCTAACTGATTTCTTTAACAATGTCTTATTCATGATGATATACAGCTGTAAACTACAATAATCAATCGATCAGTTACTTACAAACATTTAAGCAATATAAAACTTGAGTAAAATATTTACCTCTCCATTGAATGTTCAGATATTGTCCGTTATTTTAAAATACTGTTCTGAATATTACGAATACATTTTAGCAAAAACTTCAAACTATGATTCTTTTCCATAGAAACAAACAATAACTTGGAAAACACATGATGGATTTCATTACATGATATCATATATCTAATACTTACTATATTGCTAGCGGCTATGAGTGGGAAACTTACCAAGGAAGTGAGACAGACAACCAACTCTTCAATGTATAATGGTGAGCTGTGTGCAAGCGCGGCGGCGTCGTCCGGCCAATGGGGAAGTGGTCAAGTTTAAAATTCGCTTTTAAAGGCGGAGTTTGAATTCTCACGCATGCGCACGAGACGCGTTATGCTCTAAGTGAGACTATGTCGGCGCCGTAATGTTTTCTGACGTTTCCAGGCCCTACTAGCAATATATGTGTATTATATATATGCATGATATGGTCATCCAATAAAAAACATAGCCACCATGTGGTCATACTGTTATTATAGCGTCACTGCAGAGCCAATGACCTTACTGATCACCATTGGAACTAATTTTAATCTAAATATTGCTCAAAACATGAAACAAAGAGTGTTACTTCCTCGAATTAAAATAACTCCATCCCATACCAGTTTTTCTTTTAAAAGAAGACAATTTATTATTCATTAGCAGGGACAAACTCTTGAGCAAATTAATTTGAACATTTAAAAGTACAAATAATCTGGAAAAGTTGTTATATTGTAGATGCTGTGGTTAAAGAGAGTTTGTAATATCCTTTCAAATACTCCTTTCTGTATAAGTGCTCTTAGAGTTTTAATTATTTGTATGTATTATGAATTTGTATGTAAATATAAGTACCTATGTATTCAGATTAAAATCAAGGTTGGCTAACACAAAAAATGTGTTTCATAACACAATACACAGATTTTAGTTACAAAAAATTTTAATTATAATGTTTGTTATTCCCTACTTCAATCGGTACACCTATTTTCTCAGTTGCAAAGCTTTCTCAATGGGTCTACTAGTGCTAATATTATATGCTAACATCGTTTATCGTTGCTCTTTTTTTATATATATTTATTTTTGTAGGTACCACCTTCAAGCTTTACATTGTGACGAATCTATATATAAGTGCACACATTGTTTAAAAACACTCAGGCCAGAAAAAGGTATAATCAATATGGAGAGTATTATTAAACATCTTCGACTCCATGACCTACAATTATACAAGTGCAGCAAATGCAAGTTTGTACATAATTTGAAACATGAGGTTGAAAGGCATGTGTTTTACAAGCACACAGATAAACCGGCTAGAGTCATTATTGTACGGGATATGTGTACACATGAAAAACGCCATTGGTTCCAGAATGTGAAAGGTAAGAAATAGCTCATAGTTAGAATCAGTGACTTCAAAAACAACGCAATTTACAAATTTTAAAAAATTGTCTCCTGTTATGCTATTTTTGAGATGCTAGAATAATATATGTATAAAGCAATACAAAAAATTTACAGTAATAATTGTACAATTTTTTGCAACTTTTATGGAAAAGGATCTTAAGATTTTAAACAAAACTAAAATGAATTCAAAAAAATTACCTGATTATATTTCAACAGACTTTACAATGACTACTTCATTTTCATTATATAGCATTACTGAAGGGAAATAATGTGTGTTAAAATTTGTTTTTATGCACTCCAATTTGCAAAGCACGGGCAGCTTTATTTTTTATTGTTTAAACATTATAAATCAAAGATACCTGAATAGATAGGAATTTATTTTAGTAAACTAGGGATGCAAGTCGGTATTTTCTTTCGAAATGATGTCTTCACTTTTTTGAAGACTTCTGGTGTAATTGATCTACAAGCTCCAGTAATTCGATTTTTTAAAGCTTTGTCATCTAAGACTGCTATCTTATAAACCATCTCTTTTATTACACCCCACAGAAAAAAAATGGGCTCCTTGCCGATTAAGGTGCATCATATCCTCTTCCAATCCATTTATTGAAAAATGTTTTGGTTAAGCAATTACAGACGTATGAAGATGGGGAGGGGCACCACCGTGCTGGTACGACATGTTTCGTGTAATATTCAAGGACACATCTTCCAATAACACTGGTAAAGTGTCATACAAAAAATAAGGTACCTTTTCTCTGTTAAAATCCCTGGGAAAAAATGCGGTCCTACGATACGGTTACCTAAAATGACGTTTACCGTCTACTGTCTGAAAACAAATTGCTCTTATCCAATGAGGATTTTCAAGAGAATAATAGTGACAATTTTTTCTATTTAGCCCACTGTTTGAGAATGTATCTTCGTTAGTGAATAATATAAAGTCGAGGAATTTATCATTCAATTGTAGTTAATTTTGAAAAAGATTACAATTTATTCGTTTAGAACATTTCTTCAGATCTTCACGTTTTAAAGTCGATAGATGACGAAAAATAGGTTTCTCAAAAAAATGTTGTCAGATATATGTATACAGGGTGAGAAACTTTAAAAAATTAAATTTTGCTTTAACTCAACAACTATTAGTTAAATAAAAGTAATATTTTGCACATAGCTCAAGTTTTTACTCTTTTACCACCTCAAAAAAATTTAAAAACAATTTCTTTGATATTTTCAAACTTTTTAGTTTCAAGACTTCTACTTGCGAGGGAAGTCTTGTGTAAAGCCCTTTACATATGTTTTTAGGCTGACTTACTCCCTGTATTCTGTATTTTTATATTTTGTGGTGTGTCTTAGTTCTACTTACACAGTGTCTCACCATTTCTTCTGTTCTTCATCTCATTCCTCCAGTTGTGGACCTCCATCAATCTTAGGTCACCTATTGCTTGATCCTTTCATCTCATCTTCATTCTTTTTCTGGATCTTGTTCCCAAAGAATTCCAACCAGTCAGGCCGTTTTGTCATTCTTTCTTCATCGGACCTCATTATGTATTATCCATACTAGGGCTGGGCAATATATCGATATTATTTCCATATCAATATATGGAGTATCAATACATCAATATTTATCAATTCGATATTCATTGATATCTCGATATTTTTAAGATATTTATCGGTATATTGATAAATATCTATATATCGATATATATCCATAATTATCGATATACTTTTGATATCGAATATCGATATGTAAATTTTAATATTGCCCATCCCTAGCCCATACCTTCTCAATTGTTGTGTGAGTGCCGAATTTATCGGTTTTTTATATTCTGTTATTTCTGTTTGTCTTATGACTAACTATTGATCACTTTATTTGGCCGTCCTCTCTGGAGGAGAGACACATAATCTGTGTTACATATAGTATCCCAGGAGTTGTCATTTCAGCCTGTTTTCTTAATTTAAGTCTTTTGTATCTTAATAGTTTTCCTCCCTTGACACTACCAAAGACTGTATTGCATTTACTGTTAACGTATTTTTATTTACCCATCTCTGCTTCTGTACAACTCTTACATTATATTAAGCAGTGTTACTCCACATCTTCATTCATTTGGGATATATTTTGATTAGCAGCGGTACATGCTAGTTTAGCTATATAGTTTGTTGTGTAATTGCTCATCCCCTTGTTTACCATATTCCCATGACATTATCATATGTCTGTTTTTCGACTTATACAATACATCACCTACCTTTCTACGCCCTTGTGCTTGTATCCAGTACTACGCCTGGTCTGCATATAAAAGCTTTGAAAAATGCTCTTTCCATATTTTCCTTATACTCTACATTCTGCATGCTTGGTTTGATTTCAAAGTTGCTAAACAGTTCTGTGTTGTTATCTCTTCTTCTATTATTTTTGGTTTCATCATTTTTCCATCCAAAATTCGATGTGCTTGTTGCTATGTGACCATAGTAAAGATGAAATTTAACTGTAAACGTTTATTGGTGATAAACCTTTTCTGATTAGAGAGATTTGATTGATCATTCTAAGTTAGGAAAGAGTGACAATATTGCTGCTGCATACATCATGTGAAACTAACTGGTTTCGAAATTACTAATTCAATTGTGTCTTTTCAGGCGCTACAAATTATGAAGCAATTCAGCATTCAAAGCAAGCTCATCCTGGGATGGAGGGTATGGTCATAGCAGTTCCAACACCAAGTACTTCTACAATCAAACCAATAATGAGGAAACGAAAATATCCTAGCAGCGCATGGGAAATACCTAGTAGCAGCGACGAGGTGCAAGCTAAGCAGCCTACTCTAGCAACCAATGAGATCCTGTCGAAGTGGAAGACGAAACAGTGTTTGCCGAAAGGAAGCATCAGGTACAAATGCTGTTACTGTAATTGTACTGGATCCTTGGAAGTGCTGAAGAGACACTTCCGAATAGAACATCCAGGAAGAGATTTGCAGTATTTCAGTATATAGACAAGCTCAAACAAACTAGTACACAATGATTTGGATGCGGGCGCTCTAGATAGTATTAGTATTGTATGATCCTTTTTCTTTAAGACTGAATTCGTTAAGACTATTTACACTTTTTCACAGTGACTCACCGTACAAGTTTTATTATTATCTTACGTTTAAGTACAAATAGTAAATATTTATTTTGAATAATCATATAGTATTGTTGTTGTTTTAAGTTTGATGATGTATATACGTCTGTTTTTCAAAAACGAATGAATTGTTCCTAATGCCTTCATGAACATAGGAAGTCGACAAATCTTTTCCATCGGGTTCTGTTTCTCGCTAGCGCTTTCATCTTCCCAAAGGACTTCTGGCGTTCATGCAGTACAGTTCTACACCATGAGTTCTTAGGCCTGCCGCGTTTTCGACGTCCTTGTGGGTTTCATTCGAAGGCTCTATGGCAGATTTCTTGTTCACTTTTTTATAAGGTATGGCGGATTCATCCGAATTTGCACTTTCTTATATCTTTCTTTATTTCCATCTGGATTGTCCTCCACCATAGTTATTTATTTGTGATGGTTCTAGGTAGGGTTGCCATATTTGAAAATAACAATTTCGGGACAAGATTAAGAAAGGGGGGGGGGAGGCGGTGCTCGAAAAATAATTCTTAGTTAAATTTTTCAAGTATTTTTGAAATTTTATTGTAGCTAATTTTACAAATACTAGAAATTGAATACTAAAGAAATACATTAAACTACATTTGTCGAGGAAACTAATAATAAAATAAATTTAACAGGAACACATACAAAGCTCTAATAAAAATGTTACTTTTACAATATGCTGTTTTTAGCAATTATATTAGACACTACCTCTACCATCACTTTCTGCTGCAGCAGCAGTAGTTCCATTTGAATTCTTGTATCAATCATATTTCTTAGAACCTTATATTTCTTTTAATTTTTACTTATACTAAATGTGGATCAAGGTGTTATTCGCATAACCCCATAATTAATCGCCTATTTATAAAAAAGCATTTGAAACCCAGATTCTAAAATATCGAATAGCAGATATTGGATACACCATTTTTGTCAAACAACTCGTTCTAAATTATATTTGAGGCATTGAACCAGAATTTGCAAAAATCGCTTGAAATCGGTAAAGTGTAATATTTTCTTGGAAAATCGGGACATTTCGGGACAGTATTTCATTGCGGGACAACTAGCTTCAAATCGGTACAATCCCAAAAAATCGGGATGTATGGCAACCCTAGTTCTAGGACACCATAGTATATGCCTTAAACAGGTAGGTTTTTGTCAATTTCCTTCATGACAGTACAGTATATTTTTATTTTGGTGCTGACATGCATGGTGTTGTTTTTTCATACATTTTTTAATTTGAAAAAGGCGACTTCTTTTCTGATGGTTGCATCCACCTGTTCCAAGATTCTATTTAAGATCACCTTGCTAAATGCTTTTTGACATACACATAGGAGGTTAATACCGTGCCAGTTCTCACAATTACTTAAATTCCTTTTTTTCGGAATTTTTACAATTAAACTTTCTTTCTAGTACTTTGACTATGCTTCATTTTCCCATATACTTTGAGAAAGCGATAGTAGTAAATTTGTGCTTTGTTCAAGTTCAGCTTTGAGCAGTTTTGTTGTTATATTATCTATACCGGCTGCTTTTCCATTTTTCATAATTTTAATAGCAGTAATAATTTCTTTTCTATTAGGAGGGTTTAATACTGAGCTGAGGGGGGTTTTTGTCGTGCGCTTGATTTTCAGTTTCGTTAATATTTGTTCCATCTGTATTCATATTGAACGTTTTCTCAAAATGTTCCCTCCATCTTTCTAACTGCTGCTCGGTTGAGGTTAATGTTTCTCCTTGTTTATTCTTAATGGGGATGCTTTTATATACTTCACCTTTGGCTATTTTTCTGGTCAAGTTGTAAAGTTCTTTTATATTTGCTTCCCTTTAGGCCTTCTATGCATCTTCTGCAAGTTCTTTCAAATATTGTCGTTTGTCCCTTCTTTTTCTTCATTTCACTTCTCTGTTCTTTTGAGAATTTTGATTTTAAAGTTCAACCGCACGTTGTCTATCTTTGCACGAGCATAGTTGCTGCTTAAGTACCTTTCTTTGCCCTATCGCTTTCCATGTGCCTGTTGTCATCCACTTTTTTCTTCTCTCTTCTTAAACCCAATAACCTCTTTACTAACATTGTTGAATATGGCTTTTAATTCATTCCTTCTCTCTTCTGGCTAATACACATGTGGTCTATTTGGTTATGTGTATTATTGTCGGGTGACACCCCCGTTACTTTGTGGACTTCCTTATGAGGGAATCGAGTTCCACTGATTTTTAATCCATGATTACCACGTGTCAATCAATAATTCTTGGTTTCGATTACTTAGACCATGGGTTGCCATTACAAAAGACAGATTCTTGTTATTGGCAGCGACTTTAGCATTGAAGTCTCCCAAGAGTATTACTATATCTCTCTTTCTGATGTTGCTTAGGGTTTTGTCTAGCTGACTATAGAAAATTTTTTTACTGTCTGCATCTGTTTCTTCAGTGGGTACATAACACTGAATTACTGAGATCTTTCTAAATTTAATGTTATGTCACACTGTAATTATTCTTTTCGTTGTGGGATTCCATTCAATCAATGCTTTACTAAATCTACTACTTAGTACGATTCCTACTCCAACTTGATGTATATCGCCTTCACTAGGCATTTCTGAGTACATGAAAAGGCTGTCATTACTAGTTCTTATCTGCCCTCGGCTTTTTGATCGTACTTTGCTATCTCCTAAAAAATCTATTTGGTAGTTGTTCATTTCCTTAAAAACTTGCGCTAATTTTCCTAGCCGTGTCTGAGTTTTACTGCCTAAGACTATAACGACTTTAATTGTATTTTTACTCCAACAAACCATATATAGTGTTAAATGGAATGGTCTTTGGTACAATTTGACGAACAGAAAACATTTTTAAACATCGTCATTTGTTTGTTGTAACAATTTTTTTTATTGATTGGTATAATTTTTTTGGTGTATTCTTGTAGAGAATTGTATGTAGGTACTTTTCGTGAATAAAAACAATAAGGTTATATAATGAAATTTTTCAAATGAATACAAAAAACTAGTTTAAGCTAGTAGGCCAATTAATAAGAACTTCTGTAGACAAAATAATTACTTATAATCAAGCAACCTAAAAACATTGGTTTAACTGTAAGTTAGTGGAAACTGAATGACTATTACCAATGAGAACACTACTATTAGATATTATACCACAACAATAATAAAACAGAACTAAAGAAATTGCTGACATTGTTGTGTGAGCCATTGTTGTCTATGCATAACTGGCATCGTCTTCTCACACTATTTACTACTCGAATTAGTACATCTTTGTGAATATCTGAGATAGCCTGTCTAATTCGGTCTTTTAGCTTATCGGCAGATTGGGGCAATGTTGTAAAAACGTTGTCTTTTAATTCACTTCACACAAAAACGTCGAGGGAGCCTGAATCAGGGAAACGAGGGGGCCATTTAGTTGCTCCATTAGTACCGATCCAGTTCTGCCCAAACATTTCGTTCAAACAATTTGCAGTAATATTGGCGTTATGGACAGGAGCACCATCTTGCTGAAAAAACATATTCTACCTCACAATCAGTTGCAGTTCGTCCAGATACTCTGCTAAATCATTAGTGATAAAGAAAGGACCCACAATGTTACACCGAAGATGCCGCACTAAACTAAACATTAACACACTTTTTTCTCACTTTCCTTCAGTTTTCGTAACTCCAGCGATAATGTTTGTTACGATTAAACACGCCATTGTTGTTAAAGGTACTTTTGTCAGACCACAGAATTTTCAAGGACAAATTAGGGTTTTCTTGACATGAGTTTAAAAGCCAATTTGAGAAGGTTATTAGTTTTACAGCATTATTCGGTTGTAAAACTAGGGTGACCTAATAAAATATTAAAAGTAAGTTAATATGTAAGTATTAAGATGTAATGCACCTTATAAGGATGTAATTGTAATAAAATATGGGGAACCGTGCTAACAGATGCGTTAGTGTTACCTACGTACAATTTCATGAACTGCTGTTTGTGGTCTTTCTTTGACGTTAAGTAACACGTCCAGTTCTAAATTTTGGTTTCGAACACGACTATTTCTTTTCGCTCTTATTAAAGATACAGTTCTTCTTAAGTGCTGTTCCAATTCTCCGAACATGCGATGGTTGGGAGCAATTCTATCGGAAAAACTATCAGCATAAAGCCTCTGCACTTTTACACTATTTTTTGACACTCAAAATGAACTTGTAACGTATCTATTAGTTCATCAATATTTTTCATTTTGGGATGGTTAACAGTAAGCAAAATGAATTTTTTTATGCACTTTGAAACGTCAAATAAGCGACACAGTTGTTTTAAGCTTGCTTAATTATTATCACCAATTGTTTTTTCCAGAGAAGTTCTAATTTAACAGCTTACTAGCTCAAACCAGTTTTAGCATCTTTTGCAAAAATTTCATAGTATAACCCTACTAAAAGTCTAGACCGGTGAAAAGTATTTAAAATGCTCCACAAGAATACATCCAAAAAAATTATACTGACCAATTTTTAAAAAATGTCAGTGACATCACAACAAACAAATGCAGGTGTTAAAAAAGATTTTTTTTGGCAAATTGTAGCTAAGATTGTCTGATGTAATAATGTACATGGTTTATTGATGGTTAAATCACAATTGAAGTCGCTATCGTCTTGGGCCCTTTCTGTAGAACAGACTGTATACTGGGCACCATAAATAAGTGAAACCGTAGTAAACGTTGGTAGGTTTGAATGAAATTTTCAGGAAAGACGTATTTTATTCGTACTGAGACACAAAAATTTCAATAAGCTACAATTGTAACAGTTTATGTAAACACGAAAAAAGTATCGGTCCTCCTCTGTTTTTTACGCATTCAGCTAGTCGATTAGGCATACTGGAAATAAGCGAATCAATACTAGCTTGTGGTATGCTATCCTAAGTTTCTAAAATTTATCATTGGAGAACATTCTTTAGGGTTTGGGGGTGGCTGTAAATCATTCATCCTGGGTCCTATCATATCCCACATGTGTTCAATTGGTGATAAATCCAGCAACCGACAAGGCCATGGAAGCAGATCAATATTAAGATTATTCAAAAACTCCACAGTAACCCTTGCGGTATGCGGTCGACCATTATACCGCTGGAAAATAGGATTTACCCATTCTTGAAGATATGGCATTAACACTGGTTCTAGCATTGATGTAACGAATCGCATTTAATGTTGCTGGAATAACTACTAGAGATCTACTTCCATGTCAGATAGCACCTCACACCATCACACCTTGAGTGAGAGCCTTATGTCGCTGTATGGAAAACTGCAAATTTCTTCTATATCCTGGGCGTCTTTTGACCATTATGCGGCCATCATGAGCTCATGAACAAAATCAAGATTTATCACTAAAGATGACTCGCTTCCATTCCTCATTCCAATTCAACCTTTCGTTACATCATTCTAGTAGTACTGCTTTATAGTGTGGAGTTAGAGGTAAACAAAGCAATGGTCGGTACGATCTAAGCTCAAAAGATCGAATTCTTCGATACGCTGATCATATGGAGATTTGTTTTTTAATGAAACCTTTCCATCCAATACAATTTCCTTTGTTGACGAAAAATGGTTTCGAAGAGCATCCTCATGAGTAGTGGTGCTTCTGGGATGTGCAGGCCATAAACGTCATCCAGAGTTGTAGCGAAACTGTGTCGCATATGATCGGCAGCATCACGAATGTATAATCGAGCTTCTTGTAGGCCGATTCTTCTACCACGTTCAAACTCGGTTAACTTTCCAGTACCCACAGAAAATTCTAAGACATCAGTACCCGCACCGATCTCGCAGTCCGACACCTCTCTCCCACCTCGATAAAAATAATGAGATATCTTATGGCATTAGTTTCTTATTCATTAACGTCTTCATAATCAGATATTTCCTGTTCAGTGTCACTGTTCATTTCCCTAGTTTCCAATAAATCATCTTCGTCAGACGATGGCACATCATCATAAAATGCGTTGTCGACATCCTCCTCTGTTATTATATCTCGCATCATCTGCTCTAGTTGCACCTGTTCTTTCTCATAATCGGCCATCACCATAATAATGTTTTAGTAAGTATAACAGTGTTACTAAAAATGCAGAAAATTTTACCTTCTCCTCACATTGATCATAAATCAAAAGTAAAAAAAAACAACTCGGATGCCCGTTTCGGTCTTTGAAACCGAAATTATAAATAACTTTTAAACCACTGCACGCACAAACTCAAAACTGCATACGGATTTTCAATGACAATATATAGGAAGGTAATGAAATGGGCGGTAAACTAACGCTAGCACATTAAGTAATATACTGCATCATGAGTTTTCTCGGTCTCGCAGACCGAACGAGTACTGAAGGGTTAATTGATGAAAATTTGTATGTCGTCGAATAGGAGGCATTTTTTACGATCTACTAAGACTCATTAGGCCTACAAGTATGCTTTATAGTGACACTTAAGTAGGTAATATCAAAAGAAAAAACAAAAACATCTTATGTCATTGCTATTACTTCTGATGTTTTTAATTTAAATATGACAGTTACTATAATAGTAAAAGTGTCAAGTTGTTTAAATTATAAAATTTTAAATTACACATGTTTAATTAAGATTATAATCAAAATGATTGATGTAGCAGATGCAACATTGTTTAAGTGGTGGTTTTTATGTTAATTTTCAATTAAATTTTGACATGACAGTCGGTGACATTTATGTAATGGTTTAGGTTATGTATGTGTATTTCATTCTAGAACTTAATTTTATAATTGTTTGCTTACCTACATGTTACACCTTTCCTGAAAGTTTCATCCAAATCTACCAACGTTTACTGAGTGTTCATTTATTTATGGCGGCCGAAAGAGATATTTTGGCGACCCTGGCTCGCCTTGTCTCAGGCCATGTTCCTGCATGCAATGAAGTGCCCGAACTTTACTTACTAGTATATAAAATAATCAGTCATTACAGCATATTTGTAGTTCTTAATAAGTTCAATATTTGCCTGCATAGGAATTGTTGATACAGTAAATTCCTGTTGATATTTTTTACTTTTAATAGATGTACTTTTCTTACTAGCAAGGTTTTTATTTTTTTATTATTCAGTAGGCAATAGAGACAAGGGAAGGCATATATCCAAAAGTGGATAAGAAAAAGCTGAGAAAGAAGAATACAATCAAAACAACTTAAGGTGGATTAACTCAAATACAACGTAAAACACATTTACCAACCTTTATTAATGCTTACACCTGAAAAACCTGCTTAGAGACTTTTGATCTTGATTCAGGATCGACATTCCAGACTGTGTTGCTATTTCCCCTCCAACAGATTTAGAAGAGCTGCTTTGTTGTTCATGTATGGTAGACGTGCTAGACTGTATTGTTGTCATACTCTAGATTTTTGTGATATACAGGCTATCCTGGTTTTTTTCTCACAAAATTTATTTGAAGATAGTAAATGTTATTCTGATCAACAAATTTTATATAGGCTAATACCTTTTTTTGGCTCCTTAACAAGTTACAGTATACTACAAAAGAAGTACGAACATTTATTGATGCGACAAAACACAAAAAATTAACAAAAAAATTGGGGAATAATACTAATGGGCGTGTAAAAGAAAAACAAACACATTAGCAGTACATCACGACGGATTCTTGCACATTGTTTAACATATTAAAAGCATTTTCAATGCCTTTTAATAATTTGTGTCGGATGCCCACCGGTGTTCTGTACACTTCCGATTTCAGATAACCCCAACTATGAAAATCCAGGGGTATAATATCTGTCGAGCGAAGTGGTCATTAAACAAGTTACCACGGCCAACCCAATGCTGTTTGTATTGGATGTTTAACCAGTCTCTTGCCAATCTGCCATAATGAGCTGCAGCACCATCTAACTGAAATCACCCATTTTGGTGATGAACAATCATCCAAAAAGTCTGTCAGATTATTCTCTAATAGCTGCAGGAAACCATTCACGTTTAATGTATGGATGTCCAATTACATGGTTACCCACCATACCAGCCCAATCATACAGCTATTCCATTTGTGACTACAATTCATCAAGAAATAACTTAGTTGAGCACATAAGGACTCCTACCGGAGGAAAACGATACAGCTGTTTTGTTTGTAGCTACAAAGCAGCATTAAAAAATAATTTAGCTTAACATATTGTTACGGGTCAAAAGTCATTTATAAGTTTAATTGTCCTATTTTCGAAATTAATATAAATACTTACTATTCTGATAAATTTGGGAACTCATCTTTGCTACATCCTGCTACCATATGCGTATATTGAAGCAGTGAATTTGAATAAAAATAAATAATGTTAGCAAGGGAGAAAAGCGAGTTTAACTTAAGTAATATTTGCAGAAGCAAAAAAATGCTTTGCATTTCCTGCAATACTCAACCTTTAGGCAAAAAAATATAAATTTATTATAATAATATACATATACAGTAGTGGGCAAAGGTATGGAAACACCTGTATATCTCCTATACGCTTGAAAAGATTTTTATGAAATTAAGGATATATATGGTATTCGTTATTTTAAGTAAAATGGAAGTACCCCTACTGGAATATGACTTCCGGTTTTATCGGAAGTTCTACATAACTTAAATTTTTAAAATAGAACACTCTGTGTATTTTTCACTATTCGGATAGAGAATTTAATTGCGGATTCAAAAACATATAGTTTTGCACATTTATTGAGCCTTTCGATCAATAAATCGGTCAATGTCGATAAATTGTTGCCATCGTAATAGCCTTGCATAATAAAAGCAAAATCATCATAAAGAACAATTGTATTTGTCAAGTAATGTAATTTAAAGTTTTTGCAATTAGTTTACGTTTAAAATGGCTCTCACTCATTAATTTCGTTGTTATTTTCACGACTTACGTTTTTGATGTAGAGTAGTTAATAACTTTTTTTTATCTTGACAGAAAAACTCAAGAAATGTATAAAACTATATATTTTTGAACTCGCAATTAAATTTTCTAACCGAATACTTGAAAATATGCAGGGTATTCTACTTAAAAAATTTTATGTTATGAGCAACTTCCAATTAAACTGGAAGTCATATTACAATAGAGATACTTCCATTTTACTTATAACAAATACTATATATGTACTAAAAAACATAGGAATACCTTCAAGATTATAGGAGATGTACAAGGTCTGGCAGAATGAAGTATCCATTTTCAAAGTTAATTCATTTCATAATATAATGAGATATAAATTCAAATCAAGTCGCCATGCTTTCGTGATAAATGAAAATTTAATAAAGTTGTCAAAGTGTTTTCAAGAAATGTCAGTTTAACTGCGAATATGGAGCATTAGTCAAATATTCAACGTTCTTTTGCAGTTGAAGCTTATTTTAAAAATAACAATTCTGTTGTAACCACCCAGCCTTTATTTCGTCGTCACTTTCATTTATATCCACGAGATGCAGTTCCTAGTCGAATAACAATTAAAAAGTGAGTACACAAGTTTCGCAGTACTGCCTCATGTGCCAAAGAAAAACCAAAAGGAAGAACTCATTCTGTACGCATACTTAAAAATGCTGAAAGGGTAAGAGCAGCTTCAAGAGTGCCAGCAGCGAGAAGGGGGTCACTTGACTGATGTAATATTTAAAAAATAAAATTGCCGTGTTTCCTTAAGAACCTTTTGTTTGATTTTTGAATAAAAATTTAGCCATAACAAAAACAACTCAATTCAAAATGGATACCTAATTCTGCCGGATCTTGTATAAGTTTTTCCATACTGTATATTCTATGGATGGTTACCTATGAGTGAAAGTGTATGAACTGAAGCTTTGAAGGTTTGAAGCCAAATTCAAATACTGAATCGTCTCAAGCAAATCAATTCATCAGATTAGGAGAATACCTAGAGAAGCAGTTAAGCGTAAGCATAGATGTATATAACAGAAGCAAACCTAGAGCAGGTCAGATTAGATTTAACCTTGTAACCTTAATATAGTCCGATAAAAGGGTGATAAGATCCCTGACCTTCAAACAGTAAAGCTGGGAAAGGCCTTTCCAACTCCTGTTAGATGAAGAGCAAATTTGGTGTAATTTAGCATATCTATGTGATTTTGTTGGCTGTATTAGATGACCTTGAAAAAAGTTGGTATAAGGTTCAGAAGGGGTAATTTATGCAAGGGTGGGAAGTATGCCTATCCTTGTGTTTACTAAAGAGAAGAGGTAACACACTTTAATAGGTGGTAGCACTTATCAAAATAAGAAAAAAGTTCTGATGAACATAGGTCCGGAAATGCGTCTTAAGGGAGCTATAGCTCCGAGAAGTGTGACAGATTGCGCTCCTGAAGTAGCAAATTTCAACCTTTAGGTTCGTTTTTTTTTTTCTAAAACTATCGCTCTCAATGATTCCAAACACCAGTACATTTTTTATGTAGTAAAGTAACCTTTTTGAATGTCCAACCAAAATTGACTAAAATGTTGACACTAAAAAGTTATGATAAAAAACATTTCCCAACGTTACATAAACTACCCCTTCTGAACCTTATACCAACTTTTTTCAAGGTCAACTAATACAGGATACAAAATCACATAGATATGCCAAATTCCAACCGAGGTATACCGGGTGACAATGAGACTAGGGCCATGCTTATATCTTCTCTATTTATGAATCAATTTGGATTAAATTTTATACTAAGATACTAGACATAATTTCTGATTGGCTGATAGATATAGTCAAAATAACTGACTTCCTGTTTTACCGGAAATGATACTAACTTTGATTTTTTAAATAGAACACCCTGTATATTTTATATTTTTTGAATGTACGAGTCAAACTACATACAACATCCTTGCCAAATTTCAATTTTTTTAAACAAAAAAAATATTTTTTTAATTTTTATTTTTTACCATAGAAGGCCTTGACTTGGAAAAATCTATTCTAATTGACTCTAGCAACTCTTAATAGTAGCTATTTTATCAATCAGGTCAATAACAAACCTTTAATAAAAGAATATAATTTGCTAAACTCGTTTTTTAAGAAAAAGTCACCTTTTTTAAATGGCACCTACCAAGGGCCATCATGCCATTAAACAGAAAATTTAATTACCAATCTAACGATATGCATCATGCACTACTTTATCTTTATCTGAAACTGAAAATTAATTAATTAATTATTTTTTTAAATATTTTTATGTAATAACCAATAATACCAAAGCAAATTTGGCAACAGTGTTGTATGTAATTTGAGTCGTAGATTCCGAAAACATAAAACATATAGAGTGATCTATTTAAAGAACCAAAGTTAGTGTCACCTCCGGTTTCACCGGAAGTGACACTAACGTTGGTTTTTAAAATAAATTTAAACAAATAATTAATTAATTAATTTTCAGTTTCAGATAAAGATAAAGTTGTGCATGATACATATCGTTAGATTGGTAATTACATTTTCTATCTAATAGCAAGATGGCCCTTAATAGGTGCCATTTAAAAAAAGTGACTTTTTCTTAAAAAACGAGTTTAGCAAATTATATTCTTTTATTAAAGATTTGTTATTGACCTTACTGATAAAATAGCTATTATTAAGAGTTGCTAGAGTCAATTAGAATAGATTTTTCCAAGTCAAGGCCTTCTATGGCAAAAAATAAAAATAAAAAAAATAATTTTTTTGTTTAAAAAAATTGAAATTTGGCAACACTGTCATATGTAGTTTGACTCGTAGATTCAGAAAAACAAAAAATATACAGGGTGTTCTATTTAAAAAATCAAAGTCAGTATCATTTCTGGTAAAACCGGTCAGTCATTTTGACTATATCTATCACCCAATCAGAAATTATGTCTAGTATCTTGGTATAATATTTTATCCAAATCGATTCATAAATAAAGAAGATATAAACATGGCCCTAGTCTCATTGTCACCTGGTATGTTAAAGCTCAAGAAAACGCCAATTTTCTATGTCGATATACCACCACTCCAATCGTCGAAGTTGAAGAACACCCAGCCTTCAGCCCATCACAACCCTCATGCTTATGTGATTCCAACCCAATTTGTTATTGTGCTTGGTCTAGTGCTTATATATATATATATAATCACAATGTAATGAAATAATTAAACCACATTTACTTTTTTACTGTGTTTATTTCCATACAAATACAGTGCTATTTATCATCACTACATAAATTACAAAGCTATGTACTAGTTGCAAAGCGTTCTACACACATTTTCTGTCGATGTTCTGCAGATAAGACATAACGCAGTACTTAGTTCACAATAACATCCTTCGCAGGAACTGACACCTGTGTATAGTTCCTCGTTCCTACAGACCTCTCTGAGCTTCATTGCACGCATACACCCACGTATGCAGGTTGTACATCTTATTCTTCGCTCTTCTTTATTCTTCTTTTCAATAAACTCTCTTACTTCACACATGTCCGTTCAGGCTAAGACTAATCATCAAATCTATAAAGAGGCTTTGCCCTATGGCTCCGTCTAGAAATAGTTGACAGACAGCTGCACCATTTTTGCTTCTTTATAAAGCTCCATAAAAAACTTTCTAATACGGCTGTGTTGAACGAAGTATTGCGTGTAGACAGGCTGAATTTAAGCAAGTTTATTACAAAAATTTTTTAAAGAAAACAAAATTCAGCATTTCAAGCCAAAGGTGCTGCATACACTTGAACTTGGAGCTGCAGAGAGACATTTAAAGTGTTGTTTATGGGTAGGTGCAAATTACATCGAAAACAGAAGATTTACTGGGCTTCCGACAAACCTAATTATGTAATTAATAAAAGGTGTTCGTTCCAAAAAATTAATGTATGGTGTGAAATTTTTATGATTGGTTCATATTTCATAGAGGAAAATTTAAATCAGTGTATTTTCAAATTTTGGAAACATTTGTTTTACCATTTCTAAATACTTTTTTCGAAACTACGTAATAACCTGTTTTGGCAACAGGATGCCTATCCTGCTCATTCCACAGCTTTGGTCAGACAATCAGATCTTCATTTTGCTGAAAGATGGATAGGTAGGTTTGGCCCAATCCATTATCCTGCTAGGTCACCTGAAACGACACTTTACTACTTTCTTTTGTAGGGTGCCTTAAAACAAAAGGTTTATTCAAATGATCTGCCACATGATAGGGAAGTATTGAAACAGCGCATACAGGAAGCATTGATTGAACGGAATGAGTAGCAAACCATTCGTAAAGTGTATAAAGAATTTATTAAGAGTGCCGAAAATGTGTCAAAGTGGACCGTAGCTACATAGAATAAATGTAAAAATTGGAATTTTGATTAGAAATTTTGTATTCAAGCTTCATTTTAGGTTAAAAACAGCTGTTTTATGAAAATGTTGTGTAAAATAATAAATAGGCATTGATAATTCTCTTGAAACATTTTCATGTTTTCTTAATTTTTCCTGACTCTGTACATCAAATCCAAGATTTTTATAAGGTAAGGTTATTTTCTTGACAGGCAGAATTTGTTATAAAGAATGACTTTCGTCGAAAAATTAATAATAAAGATTTTTCTCCTATTGTCAACTCCATCCGTGGACACACTGTATGTAAGTATCAATTAATTAACTAAGTATTTGTGTCACTTTCATTATCACTGTCACTTAAGTCACTAAATTGGTAATCATTGTCATGGTCACCTCCCACATTGCTGATTAAGTCTCCACTACGTATGTCCAAAAACGTTTCCTTCTGAAGTAATTCAACTTTAATGGCAATCACTTTCTGACATCGGCTTTTCCAGTCTTCTTGGGATGTATTTGTAATTGCCTGTTCGGCAAACTGTACCACATCATTAAATTTAAACGTAATGTTTTTCCCTGCTACTACATTATTATCTTTGCCCAAATCAAATCAATCGGATTTAATTCCAGATGATAAGGCGGAAGAGTTAATACAACATGTCCATGATTTTGTAGTATCAAATTTATAAGTTATATAACGATTTTTATGTTCATTGATTATATACAGTTGAGGTTTATCTAACTTTGGTAAAAATGAGCTCGTTCAGGGGACACAACAGTTGATTTAAACCACAAACATGTTTTTGGTGTGGTGAAAGTAAACATCGTAAAAGCGCCTGAACTGGTAGCGTTTAGCGATGCACATTCACGTGGCGACCTCTAGTGGTGACATAACATAATTTGGCCAAGTAACATTATGTTATGTGTCCCTGGTATTGAAAATAAACAAAAACTGAACAAATGAATATGCTATTAAACGAAGTATTTGAAGATAGTATGAACTGGAACGCTTTTCAGATCTTTGAGTTAATAAATGTTTAATTCACATGGCCTATATATATTTTTATTCAATTTTGACGGAATTTTGAATAAAAAATTTTAAAATATTCAAATTAATATATAAATTTACCCATTCATCGTCGATTTGATCTAAATTTTAGTAATTATATATTACACACTACAATGAGAAAGAATAATTGAATGTAAGTATTTGTAGAAATCATAAAAATATGTTGTTCTTCATTGAAGCGTTTTTAATTCTCTAGTGAATTAAACTTTTTTAATTCTCTAGTGAATTAAAACACTTTTATTTCACTTGTAAATCATTGACTCCTTATGAAGGTTGTTATGGAGTTAATAATGTCAATTTAAACTGTCAAAATTGAATAAAAACAATTAACTTGAGGTTACCCAGGTTTCGAGTGTTTTAATTTTTATAAACAGCACGCGAAATGACTCAGTCGCGTTCAAAGCAGTTCCAAAATTTTAGGTTAGAATACTTCGTTTACTAAAGTCAACACAGAATTTTTCTGGAGTCAATGTTAAGCAACAGTTGGAACTAACCAAAACTCAACAAGAACCAACAAGTCACCATACTCAACTGATGTGTCACCTGAACACTGTTATGCCTTTTTGATGTAACCAATCATTTCACTTTTTCTACTATTGGATATCGGTGCAGGGTTTAATCGGATACTATGATATGGAGCATTGTCTATAACAACTACGGAGTTCTTACGTAAATTTGGAAGAAGGCATTCTTTTACCCGTCTCTCGTAATTGGTGCCATTCATATCATCATGGTATCTCCACTTTTTAGCGCCAGCGTGGCTCGGTGGTTAGAGCATTGGACTGCGGCGCGGAAGTCTGGAGTTCAAATCCCAGATCGATGCCTGGCGGGCGGCCTACCCAGTCGCTTTAAATAATTGGGGACCTGAGTTCGAAAGAATAAGGGGTAATAATGCGGTTGTCTAATGCATGATGCTCACCACATCACCACGTGTCATGAATTTGACACGCGACAGCCGGGTGTGAGAGCGAGGATACGGAAGCTCTGACCTTTCGCCTTGCAGGCCAAGCTCCTTCATGGGGTGTTAGTGCCTCACCATTATTATATATTATTATTATCTCCACTTTTTATCCCAGATTTAAATGTTAATAAACGGTTTAGAATAAAACCCATCTCGCTGGCTGCGTGAATCATAATTAATCGTTGCCCCTTACCAATATTTGAGAGCAACCCTTCGTTGCTATTGTCGCTCCAACTTCTTAATTTTGTATGCCCACTATGAATGTAGCTTTCATCCATAAGAAAATCGGCCTATTTTCACTTGAGTAATATTTGATATTTTGGAGGTATTCTATTTTTTTTGCACGAATGTCATTCTTCCCCATTAAAAGTGTTCTGTTGTTTTGCGTTCTCTTCCATCTAAAGTCAATTTTTCTAAGAATTCTTTTCAATGAAGACACTGAACCACACCAACCTAGATCTGTCATAATTTTTTGTGTAAAGCCTTAATAGTGACATGGAGTTCTGTTTTATGAAAGTTGTAGATTATTTGCCGAATATCATAATTCTCATAATCTTCCAAATCTGTTATAGGGCGATTTCTTGGACACTTTTTTTCGGACGATTTCAATCTCACCATACCATTAGTTTCTTTCGATGCTGCACCGGCTTCTTTCAGATTCCTTCCTATAGTTCTGGATTTTTTTGTTGCTTCACAAGTTTTTTCTTTAGCACTCTTGAGAATCTTTTCTTTCTCCTTGGATAAAAAGTAGTGAAACACATTGCACACTACTTCATGTTTTTCAGCAATCGAAACTTTTCGGGAACTAGCCATTGTCAAGCTGTTTACGGAGAACGAAATGTTTTACAAGGGCCAAAGGTATTTAAAAGTGCTTGTTTGTACTAATCTTAAAGACTTTTTAATTTCTCTCATTGTACTCAATGTTTTTGATATTTCCTAATAAAATAACTATCTAATAATAAAGCCTTGAAAGTTAAATCCTGAACAACTTTGGATAAATTAATATCGGAGAGTAATTTTATTTGAAAATACTAAGCATCAAAACATGTAAATAACTTAAATATTGGTGTTTACCAATTGATAAGCAATAGCAGAAACACTACACCACTGCAGTTGATGTTTTACGGAGTTGTGCTCGCCTTCCCTCGTGGACGCAGCTTTAGTATACAGTGTCATTTGGGTTGCATATCTACTTTTTGTGGAATATTCGAGTACTTTATTTAAAGTTGTTAAAGCTCTTCAAAGGTCAGACGTATTCTACCTGGAAGATTAGTTTCCAAGTAAACAAATCCTTAAGTTTCTTCGGATTTTGCGATGTTGTTAGAGACTCCTACTAACAAACCATCAATATGCAATTTTGAACAGATAACATGCTTATGCCTTTTATGTCCGCAAATGCTTATACAAAAGTTATTAATTGCGAATTTATGATTAATTATAAACTTAACAGTTTTAATTGATTTCTTAACAGAAATTTAAACATGCAAGCTGAACGATTTCAATAGCAATATTATAATTGATTTTATGTGAATTAATGAAGTTAATTTAACATAGTGACGAAGTTGTATATAAATATAGCCATTGTTCGGAAAAACAACCATAAAAAGGTGTAATCAATGTGGACAATATTATTAAACATCTTCGACTCCATGATCTACAACTATAAAAGTGCTGTGATAGCAAAGTTTTACACAAGGTTGAAAGGTATGTATTTGAAAGCACAAACAGGCTACTTTTATTATTGTACGGGGTATACGTAAACATGAAAAACCCCCTTGAAGTGTGCAGGTGATGTAGAAAATAAGAAATAGTTCGTAGTAAGGATCCATAACGTCAAAAACGGGTCACAGAATTTTTAAAAAAACTATTATACTATAAGAAGCCATGTGGCGCAGTTGGGTAAGCACCAGGCTTGCACTAAGCAAGTTCTCGGTTCGAATCCCACAGAGGCCGGAATTTTTCTGTAGCCTTGGCGATTGGAATCCGGCTTGGTGAAACCATTCACAGTTGGGCACCAAATTACCTGTGCTCTACTCAGAACCACAGACCTAAGAGATAGAGTAACAAGGTCAACACATCATCAAGACACATACCTCACACAATGGTTGCTGCGCAAACACCAAAGGCACGCTCCAACTCTGTAACCCGAATCCGGGACAAGTTGAGCATTGTACCACCAGATGCCAGCGCATAAAGCACCAGCCTCTACACCACACGGTAAATGAGGTTACAGATAATATATACATACAATACATACTATACTATTTATTTTTGAGATGCTTGAGGAGCATTTGTATAAAACCACAGAACAAATTTTAAGTAATTTTACAATTTTTTCCAACTTCCATGGAAACAACTTAATATTTTAAACAAACTAAAATAAATTCAAACAAGCCATTACAATAACTATTTCATTACATATTTTGTGTAATTCCTAATTTCTAAATTTATAAATGTTTACACATTCCATCCTTAGTTACTTTCTGGCTTGCTAGGTTCAGTTTTTTTTTTAGAACTGGCAGATGACGATTCCACCATAACAGTGATACCTTCATAAAAGGCAATGACCACCTCAGGGCACTTCATATTAGCCTCCTTAGCAGGAACTAAATCCACCTGCTCCGTGTTGGCCCATTTCATCAAAAAAAGTAATTGCCCTAAAATTTCAGTGATAGTTTGACGATGATTCGTTTATATAGTTATATACCTACCTGTACTATTGGTAGCTGCTAAAATCTTCTCGGGTTGAAAACCTCGTGCAAAGCCAATCGGTCCTTTCTTGTTAATTTTAGTGTCAGCTAAAGAGCAAATCTATCACTTAGTTGTTTTACCACCTACTGCAAAATCTTACCAATTAACTTGCGCTTCCTTCTTTTTAGCTCCAGGCGGTTGGCTTCAAAATCTGCGATCAATCTCGAGCAATTCAGGTTGGCTCTGGGCTCCCACGTATTGTGCTCGTCGTTGTAGCCCTTCCATTTCAAGAGGTATTCCACAGCACCCGTTTCAGGATCGATTTTTTTGTTCAAAATCTTCTCCACTATATAATGTACGTCGCCATCACTTACACCAGAAGCAGAACTGCCTTTTCCGGTCATAGTTTCAACCCACTTTGTAGCTATGTGAAAATATAATTACGAGTAGTAGAATTCAATTCTCTTTTCCTCTTAATTACAAAACATTCGTTTTTCATGTGGATTACAATAAAACGTTAACAAACTTATCAGGGCGTCAGCACTTTTACCACAGAACAATAGAACAATACCTAAGACAGTGTTGCCAGATCCAATAAACATTATTATCGTACGACAGTAGTAAAAATTATCCTACATTTTATCCTATTATAATATTTTGGATGGTACATAACAAAATATAACTACAAGAATGAAATAATTCTGAAATAAATCCGATAAGTGCTAATAATTAAACCGCTAATCGAAAATGCCTGCGGGATGCATTTTTTGTGAAAGATGCAGGTCAAAAGTGGGAATGTGGAAAGTAGGTGATGTATGTAATCAGCTTATTATCATAAATAATAACAGCACCGAATTAAATTTCAGCACCTTGTGGTTAATACCGGTTCAGCAAAAATATCAGCACGTAACTGTCATATTGATGATACGGTCAATATTTGTACTTATCTGCCAAATTTGTGAGAATTTTCAATAATAGCCAAATTAGCGTACATTTTGCCATTATCGTACATGTGCTATCGTACATCGCACGACTGGTAAAATTATCGTACAAAAATGATAATTTTCGTACATCTGGCAACACTGACCTAAGAATACCACAGAATCATAAAAACATAGTTGGCGCATGGCACGAAAATTTTTCTAGGCAATATTGGCGATAGTGCCACATACAGGCCACTTTGAATTAATGTGTTTATTTTAGCCCATACAGGGTGTTTACAAATCGCTGTAGATGTTATACTTACTGCTGTTACACGGAAGTATGTTAACGAAAACATTATAACGGGTGTTCAAATAAATTATACCTCTAGAACAGTAGTCTCCACACTTTTTTGATCGTGTACCCCTAATATGAAAAAGAAAATGCATACCCCTAATATGTGTATAGGGTGTTTCAACAACAGTGTATCAAACTTAAGGAGGTTATAGGGTACATTGAAACATAAAATCTTTGCATATAAACTTTGTCTTTTATTTATCTCCCAGCTGAGTTACATTTTTCTAAACAGGGGAATTAAAATTAAGTTTTTGTCATTTTACTAAAAATTGGAAAAGGGTATTAAAGTAAAAATTGGCAGATATATTCTACAAATAGCAAAATTATTTGTTTTTTCATAAGCGTATAGTTTTTGTGTAAAAAATAAAACACATTATGATGCAAAGTATTTTATGGTTTATGCAAAAATATGAGTTTAAGGAAAAAACTAAAAAAAAAAGTTTTAAAATAAATCAGGTTTTCTGTTCCATATTTTTGTATGTATTGTCGGTAACCTTATGTGATGTAAAGGCTGGTGCTTTATATGCTTGCGTCTGGCGGTATAATGCTCAACTTGCTCCGGATTCTAGTTACAAAGTTGGAGCGTGCCTTTTGTGCTTGCGCAGCAACCATTGTGTGAGGTGTGTGTCATAGTGATGTGTTGACCTTGTTACTCTATCTCTTAGGTCTGTGGTTCTGAGTAGAGCACAGTTAATTTGATGGCCAACTTGTGAATGGTTTCACCGAGCCCGATTCCAATTGCCAAGGCTTCGCAAAAATGTTGACCCCCACGGGATTCGAACCCACGGACTTGCTTAATGCAAGCTTAGCGCTTTCCCAACTGCGCTATCTGCCTTCTCAAAAATGCAAGATAATATTTGTTAATCTTTAACTAATTTTTTATTTTTTCTGTTACCTGCCATACCCTCAAGTATAGACCCTCGTACCTCCTACGTAAGCATACCCTACTTTGAAGACCACTGCTCTAGAGTGTTATGGCTCAATGATGTTTATATGGAGCCGCAACACTCTACCAGCATAATTTATTTGAACACCTGATATCTAATCAACTCTAATCTATTGCAAGAAAATAAAGAACAATACAAGTGTACTGACAAAATTATAGGAGAAGATTTGGTATATGCAACTAGAGTGGAAGACATAAGAAAAGCACTGAAGAAAGAAAAGGGGGACAAAGCATCAGCTGCGGAAGGAGTAAGGATAGAATTACTTAAATATAGTGGAGATACCGATGATAAAATATACAAAAAGAATGTTCAACGAGATAGATGGCCTTATCAACAAAATTGAACCATTAAATATTAGATTTATATTGTAGCTCTATATATAACTACAGGGGAGTAGTGTTATTCCAGCTTGGACTCGACACTCGAGTATTTTCCAGAATTGTAAAAAGTAAAATAGCAGAAGAAAAAAACATAAGATTAAATGAGGAACAAAACAGATTCAGAAAAACATATATATATTATTATGATACACATAGGTCACTTATTAAATAAAAATTAAAAGAAATGAATTTGGAAGATTAATACAATCAAATTTAAAAAATTTGAACAAGACTGTTGGTTAAGTTGAATTGGTAATAAAAATTAAATTTGAGACAATTTATAATTAATTTTGTTATGTTATAGCAATTGAGTATTCAATCAAGGCGGTGAAAGTTAATATGAAAGATGAGATAATGTTATCATGTAACAAATATGCTTACTACTAGAATATAGCATGTAGTAGGTAAAACTCAGAACATTTAATTTTAAAAAAGAATGCATTAATAATTGTAACTAGCATAATTTTAAAATTTTTGTTTAAATAGTGGTAATAACAAACTCATAAAATGTAGACATATTTTTGGAAAAAATAATTTTGTATTAATAAAAACTGGAAATTTAGCCTTTATTTGTATAAATAATTTGGTTGAATACAAATAAAAAGGCTTTTAACAAATCTGCGAGGTGAAATTAAGTGAAAATATAATTATGAAATGATACAAGTGTGCAATCATTGAAAAGATGATGGAATGTGGTTTAATTGGATGCAAGTAGGAGGAATGAGATAATATTTAGTTAGAATTGGATGATATACTACATACAAGGAATAAGTTATACTAATTACTGGATTTGGTGATTATACGGAAGACGGATCAATCATTTGAAGGGAGTTGCCAGTGTAGCTGATTGATTTGGGTTGGTTACTACAAGGTAGGAGCTGAGGACAATGGGAAATTAGTTTAGATACCATTTGTTAGTGAAAACTTACCAGGAGGCTGTTCGATTGATGATAACATGCAGGAGCCTGGGGTTTGGACGTGTTCGAGTTGGTTGGAGGAGTATCGAGGTTCGGCTGTTGGTGACCTTAGCTGTGAACGTCAGGAGCAGTGGTGTTAAATGTGAATAACAGTGAAATAAGAGGAAATCAGGTTGGATTTTAATTAGTCCTATAGAAGCATATTGAATAAATGACAATTAAACACTTGAAATAAATATAAAACAGTACTTACTTTAGTGAATTAAGTCCTTGATTTGTGAGTAGAAAAAATATTTGTCATTTTGATTTGATTATTGTTAGATAGTTGTTTAAAGTCAAACTGACATTTAGTAGCAGTCAATAGTTGAAAATTTATATAAAATTAGAATATCAAAGAACAGATAACTAGATTAACGGCCCACACCCTATTAAGAGTCTCAAATTGCATTACATAATATTAAAGTAAATAAATATAGGATTTAAATGTAGAGTGGTGTTATCATTCCAAAATATATAGGTAGGCACAGATTGCATTATACAACTCATAGAAAAGAATAAAGAAACACAAAGAGACACCCATATGCCCTTTATAGATCTAGAAAAGGTATACGATAATTTACAAATATGTTTATGAAATGTTATGAATTATGGAAAGCTATGCGCAGAGTAGGAATAAGATAAAAGTGGATTAATATAGTGAAGAAGATCTATAGTGGCACAGAAGTCCAAATAAAAGAAGTAAAGTAACACTAGTCATAAGGACGTCAAAAGCTCTCAAGCAGGGCGGTATCTACGACCTCTGCTCTTCAACATATATACAGGGTGAGTCATAATTAGGTGTAAAAAATTTAAGCAAAGCTTCTTTATGATAAAACAAAGCACTTAACGTATTATCAAAATGTTCTCTTAAAAATTTACAGGTTGTTCATGATTTTTTTTATTTCTCTTTATGATTATAACTTGGAAAGTAATTATCCAATTACTAAACACAAAATTGACGACTAAAAAATAGAAAACTGTAGCAAATGTTCAAAATGCTCCACCCCAGATGCAATACAAGCAGGACGCCGTCGTACAAGCAGTTCATACACTTCCTGAATATTACAGTTTTCACGAATTTCATTAGCAGCGTCGAAAATTCTTTGCCCTAACTGTTTCTTTGTGATAATTACCTCACGGTAAACCAGCTATTTTTAAAAACCCATAAAAAGAAATCCAGCTGTCAAACCGGCCAATCCATCTACCATTGAAATAGTCATTTAAGCATTCTGTAACGATTCTTCCATTGTGAGGAAGTGCACTGTCTTGTTGGAAGAACATCTGTTGTTTTGATTTTAAAAATTCAAATGTTTATTTACCAAATATAGAAATAATTTCTTTTTTATTAGCACGTTGTATCTTTTTAAGGGAGCATTTTGGTACTAGGGTGTATTAGGTTAATTTCTTTGTTTTGGCTTAAAAACGCTTTGGTTAAATTTTTTACACCTAATTATGACTCACACTGTATAGACACAAGCTCTGGAAGAATGGCATAAGAGGATAAATAACGCAAAGTTACATTTGTTACTATTAGGATTAGGACTAGGACATGTAGTACTTGGTCAGAAAGCTTAAAGAAGAGTTTGAGATATGGGGCTTAAAGATTAATTATATAAAAAAAAACTGATTAAATGTTTGTATGACGGGACACGGGGCATAAGAGTACCGTCAAGTAGGGTTATATGGGACACTTTATAATTTTTTTTTGCCATTTTGTTCACCGAGGATTTATTTCAAAGATAAAAATGGATTAGACGTCCTGTTTATCAACAGAATGTTTTTCCAAAGTACTTTGTATCATATTTTAACGTTTTGTTTAAAAACAAATACGAACTGTCCCAAATAATACTTACCATGATGTAATATGGGGCATTAAAATTTAAACTCAAATTCCCATTAAACTAGCAATCTTGTGTCTCATGTTTGTTCACTGCATGTCTTTTATCGAACACCTAAAGTTAATATATTTTTAAAAAATTTTAAAATGCTTGATTTTGAGTGGGAGATGGTGAAGGAAGTGTAGAACATATTTTCATATAATTATATACAGGGTGTAGCTTTTCTTTTTTCTTGATATACAAATTCTACTTCCAAAAATGTTGCTCCTACAATATGTTCTACGGCTGGGACTGGATTTTTTGCCATGCAGATGTCCTCCTTTTTGGCAATTTCCATATCATCTTTTGACTCCTGCAAATGTTCTTGTCTATCGTTGTGTTCTTCAGTTTTTCTTTTCATTATATCATTATCTTCGTCGTTACTGTCAGAACCATTTGCTATCACTTGAGGTGTTACATTCGTAGCAAAGTTAAGTGTTGTAATGGATTTTTCTGCAGGAACAAGGAACATTGATCCTTTTTTTTAATTTTTAGTTTGGGTTTATTGGTGGTTTTTAAACTTTCGAAAACGGCATTAAGCTGGCACAAGAGCATTATCGTTATTTTCAATAAAACGGTTTTATTGAAATCCTTTAGAACCTGTAGCGGGTCTGATCCCCTATACTTCAACTAAACCATGGTAATTAATGATATTTAGATGTGTAGCCAATTTGATTGTTTATGTACTTTGTAATATTTAGATGTAAGTGTATTTAGTTTATTTAAACTGAAGTATGCTATGGTATGGGATTTGGTGGTTGCCCAACTGTGTGTGAACAGGTGAAATATTTAGACTGAAATCGAATCCATTTTCTGGGTCATTCAAGCAAATTATTTTACTAATTTCGTGAAGTTAACAACAGAGATTACAAGGAACCCACTGGTCTATAAATGATAATTGCAGAGAACTAGGTCAGATTGCTGAACACCTTCCCCCTTACTTTTTAAATTGATAAGACATAACTGCAACCTTCCGGGATCTATTTTCAAATTAAATAGGATAGGCAATACATCTTACGCGGTATAGTACAGAGAGTTGCATATGTACAGGAAAAATATTGTTACTAATAATCTAGCATACGGCGATTAGTGCGTGTCAATATGGATGGAAATAAATAATATCGCCGACGGGCCGAATTAACTGTAACAAGTTAAAATAACTGTAAAGACCTGTACAGCACTAAGTAGAAAGCAAGCCTATATGTCAGCTTAATTGAGGTTACCAATTACATATAGGTACGATTAAAACAGAAGAAAATCGCAGCAGTTCTAAAAGGGGTATTGCCGGAATGAACCGAACTTCTTGAAGGCAAAGATTGATAAGGGGGCAGTGTTTTCGAACTGACTAGGTGGACCGACCATTATCTCAATCCTACATAATAGCAATAAATAATACGGCACACAATTGCTAAAGAACCTCATACACGCAAAAGACAAAATACACGGACACGACGACAACTACGCCCGTAATTCATTTATAAAGACGTAAATTGGGTAACACGCCACAAAATAAAGCTCACCAACAAAGTCAAGCGCGGGCAGGCTGTACATATTGAAAACGGGAAACTAAAGTATGGTATAGAACAGAAAAGAATACCAGATGATTGGAGAAACGCCTTGATGGTGTTAATACACAAGAAGGGAAGCAGAATAGATCTAGATAACTACAGGCCAATAAGCCTGCTGTGCCAAACATATAAGCTGCTGACTAGAATATTGGTAAACAGATTTTCCAACAAGCTGGAACTCTATCAAACACCAGAACAGGCTGGCTTTAGGAAAAACTACAGCACAATAGACCACCTACACTCACTAAAAAACCTAATACAAAAAACACTGGAATACAATATGGATATACATTTAGCCTTTATTGACTATAATAAGGCATTCGATTCAATAGAGTTCTGGGCAGTACTAGATGGCCTTAATAAAAGCAGAATAGACTCAAGGTATACAGACCTCATAAAGAACATGTATATACAAGCGACATGCACTATAAAACTACACTCTACAACGGAACCCGTACACATGGAAAAGGGAGTCAGACAGGGAGACACGATGTCTCCACAGTTATTCATACTCGCCATGGAGAACATATTTAAGCAACTCGAATGTGAGAAAAAAGGAATATGCATTGAGGGAAAATACCTGAACAATTTAAGATATGCGGACGATGTAATATTAATTGCAAAAACATCACAAGAGCTACAAGATATGCTAACAGAGCTAAATGAAAAATCGAAAGAGGTAGGACTAACGCTGAACCTGAAAAAAACAAAAACCATGCAAAGATCACAAGAGGAGATTATACAGAACATAACTATAGATGGTAAAGTAAAACAGGAAGTGGATAACATAATCTACCTAGGACAAACAATCAAAATTAACAAAGAATTACATACTGCAGACATCCAAAGAAGACTAAGACTTGCATGGTCGGCTTTCGGCAAGCTGAAACACATATTACTAAGCAAAAACAGAAACATAACCACCAAAATGAAAGTTAAAGTCTTACAACAGTGCGTCTTCCCAGTATTAATATATGGAATGGAAACATGGCAATTCACAGTTAAAACAATGAAGAGGTTTAGCGTTACACAGCATCATATGGAAAGGGCGATCCTAGGCTTCACCCTACTAGACAGGAAAACACTACAATGGATAAGGCAGAGAACAAAAATGGAAGAAATAGTTAGCATTATCGCTAGACGAAAATGGAGATGGGCAGGACACGTGGCCCGAATGGAACACGAAAGATGGACACGCATAACAACGGAATGGCGGCCATGGGGAGAAAGACGAAGTGTGGGTAGACCAATCACGAGGTGGACTGATGATATCGTAAAAGTCGCGGGGAAAAACTGGATAATGATAGCTCAGGATAGAAACAACTGGAAAGAAACAGGGAGGCGTATGTCAGAATGTGGACAGAAAATGCTGCTTAGAGAGAGAGAGAAAGTATGGTGATACCGAGATAAACAGACCGCGAAAAATATGGAAATACATTCGCCTGATGTCACAGAAAACCTACAAAACCCAACTGAATCTCAATTGACCAACCAACCACAAGTAACACATCAAATGTTTCAACAAATCATGGAATAGCTATTGTCGCTCAATACCAACATGGATACGTTACAGGAGGCAAAAACAAAAATATTACAAACACAAGGCGAAAACACCAAACTTAAAGAAACTGTAAAAAACCAGGAAATAAGGATCAATTTCTTAGAAAAAGAAATTTGAAAGAAAATTTTGATAGTATTAGGAATACTAGAAAACCTAATGAATCAATGGACAGCTTAATTAAAACAATTTTAGAAATAATAAAAAAGTGGATGTGCAACTAACAATAGAAGAGATTGATTTTATATATAGAATTGGCATACAACAAGATCAGAAACACAGACCTGTAAAAATAGGATTGACCAGACAAATAAAAATCAGAAATCCTAAAAGAGCTGAATAAAATAAGAGAAACATGAGTTTGGTTTAATGATGATTTAGATGGATTTTGAAATGAGGAAAAAACTAAAACTGTACCTAATCGAACCAAGAAACGAAGGATGTAGAGCAACAATTAGAAACAACAAATTAAGGGTGAATAATGAAAAATATACTATAGCAGAGCTCGAGAAAGATAATGTTAATTACAGGGGGGGCAACACCAAAAGAAGTTTCTCCATCAACCTCCGAAGAAACAACAAAAATAAAATTATACAAGAACCTAAAAAACAAAATACAGGGAATCAAAAATTTCGAAAAGGAATGGTGCAAACTTTACTAAAAGCAAACACTTCAGCCAACCCCAAAACTTCAAAAAGCTAATAAATATAAATCTACTACAACTAACCGACCACTACCACGCTACCACTATGGACATGAATAAAACACGAACGAATTATAAAATAAAACCAGCTTTCAGAAGCCTGGTCAGCAGGAAGGTTGATGACCAAAACCCCCTCATACTAAAACATTACACCCAAACAAAATAGACCTGAGAATAAACACATGAAATGTAAGATCCCTGAAATCAGAAGAAAGAATAATAGAAATGGAAAACGCTATGGAAACAATTTCATGGGACATAATAGGCATGGCCAGAAGTAAGAGAAGGTGATAGAATAATACGAAGAAAAACAGGATATATTCTATATTTTAAAGGCTCAAAAGAAGGTCAAAGACGTGTTGGCTTTTGGATCAATAAGGAAAGGAAAGAGGTGATAGAAGAATTTCACGAACAGTCAGATAGAATAGCAGCAGTCAGGTTAAGAATAGACAAGTTAAAACTGTCAATAATCCAAGTATATGCAACAACTTCCTCAGCCACAGAAGATGAAATTGACAAATTCTACGATCTGGAAGAAACTATAGATAGAGAGAAAAGAAAAAAGGAGACATATATACTAGTAATAAGAGATTATAATAGCACGAGGGACAAAAAGAGAAAAGACGTAGTAGCAAAAACTGGACATGGAAATCCCAAAATGGAACATACAAGAATGAAATCGACTATATACTTTGCAAAAATAAAAGAATAATCATTATAAGACATTTCCATATCATCAAGTTCACCGTCATGAAGAACAACTGGATGGTCATATTCTTCTGCCGAGGATTCACTTTCAATAACTCTTTTATTTTTACTTTCCTTGCTTTTTGCTGCTTGTTTTTCTAAGTTCATTTTTTTCTAACTTCACTTCTTTCATTGGAGTCGATGTTAGGATTTCTGACATCTGTCTTTTTCCTCTTTTTTTTACTAGTACTTTGGGAGCAGGTTTGGGTGTACTTCGACACAAAGTGTACGAAGTATTGAAATTCCCTCATATCGAAAACCACTCTGAGTCAAATATCTCTAAAATTCGTGTCAACCGACTAATGAACCCACTATGCCAAATTTCCGTCTCGGCTGTGCGGATCTTTTGGTGAAGACCCCAGCCCACTAATTCCCTCCCTCGTATTGGTGGGTGCCTAAACGTGCTGTGCGGTGTACGTATGTTAGTATGTGTACACGATTCCGGTCGCCAGGAACCTTCCTGAAAGCAAAAAAATTTTTTTTATAAAAAACTGGTTTATAAAATTTCATTGTACTAGTGAAACGAAGTGATGCTGAGTATCGACGTATTCTTGGAAAGCACCGAAGGGCGCTTTTCTTGGGGGGGGGGTACCGTATATTTTCTGAGAACGAAACGTTAGAATCAATGTGCGGATTAGTTATATATTTTTAAAATTTCAGAGCATGCAGCTATCGGTTTAACACTTTCAGGTTCGTGAACTGTCTGTTTGTCCCTCAACTCAGTCAGATTGTTTGTGGGCCCCCCCCCCCCCCCCCCCCCCCCCCCCCCTTATCAGTTTTGCTTACTGAATAATCCAGATCATGAAATACATCAAAATTCATTGGAAATATTCCAGCAGTTTCAAATCCTTTTACTGTTTTCTGAACTACAGCTGCTTTAAGATACGCCTTTGCCAATAATCCAGGTAAATCGGTGTTGATTATTCTGATATATGGATGATTTTTCATAAACAATTCACATTCTATGTTATAGGCTTTTTTTAGGGGACCAAAGAAAGTTAGGTCCAGTGGCTGGAACCTATGTGAGGTATGCGGAGGGATACTAAGCATAATTACGCCATGATTTTGGCAAAAGTTATAGATACTTAAAGAGCAGTGGCTTGAATGGTTATCCAAGACAAGAAGCACTGGATTTTCCTGATTTGCACGAGTAAAATTTACAAAATGTTTCAGTCAGATTCTGAACAGGTCTTCGTTAGTCCAGCCATTTATCGAGCATTGATATATTAATTGAACCAGGTGGTCTTTCCAAAGCAGCAGCCATTCTAATTCTGGCAAAAATTAACATAGCTGGCACGAACTTACCCGCCGCATCCATTGCGCAACACAGGGTTGTAGTTTTTCCTTCGCACCTCTTCTTTGTTAAAGGCTGTTACTCTGTTCAGTGAGGTAGCTTCTGGTTTCGTGCAACTTAATTCAGGATTCTTAGCCATAAACTCATAAAACCAATCTTTCCTTGCTAATTTAGTGATTTTGTTGAACGAATTGGGAATATTGTTACCTTCAGCATATTTAAATGCCGCTAGACGTAACTGTAGAGGTGTCAGCCCATAAAATATTTTTGACAGGCTAAGCAATTGTTCCTTAATATCTGCTTCTTGATCTTTACTGAAAACTGATTATCTTCCCTTGTTTGTGACATAATAACCTTCCTTCAATCGATCTCGTAGACTGCTGAAGGGAACTGAGTACCTTCTACAAACCTCTCTAATTTTACTCCCCTCTCTCACAGCCTGAATGGCAGCTTTTATTTCCTCCTCTGACCAGGAGGCTTTATCAGGTTTACGCACCCGCTCCTTGGGCATCTACAAATTGAGAGACAACTATAAGCAGACACTACCAGGACAATGCCGCTCACTTCGGGCAATTGCACTCAGCCTGAGTTATATTATGGTTTCTCCTCTGTATGAGTCTTCAATGTTTAGCTAAACTAACTTTTAATTTTGCTTTATAGTTTCAAACGGATCAGCTGTATGGTTTTTCACGTATATGACTGTTCATATGTTCAACTAAACTACTTTTTATTGTTGTTTTGTAGTTACAACGAAAACAGCTTTATGGTTTTTTCCCAGTACGAGTCTTCACATTAATTTTGAGCTAAATTACTTTTTAATGCTGCTTTGTAGCTATAAACAGAACGGCCGTATGGCTTTTCTCCTGTACGAGTCCTCATACGCTCCACTAAATTATATCTTCCTGAATTGTAGTCGCAAAGCGAACAGCGGTATGGTTTTTCCACTGTATGAATCTTCATATGTTGAGCTAAATTACTTTTTTTGCTTTGTTGTAGTCACAAACAAAAGAGCTGTATGGTTTTCCCCTGTATGAATGCTCATATGATTAACTACATTATTCTGCATTGCCGATATATACTCAAATGAAACATCTGTATGATTTTTTTCCAATATGAGTCTTCATATGTTGAGCTAAATTATTTTTTAATGCTGCTATCGTATGTAACTACAAGCAGCACAGCTGTATGGTTTTTCTCTTGTATGAGTCCTCATATGCTCAACTAAATAATTTCTTGCCGAATTGTAGTCACAAACGGAACAGCAGTAAAACTTGAGTATAAGGTCTTGTTCAAAGTGTATGATTACAAAACGAACTTTAGCGCATGCGCAGTAGAAGTTGCGAATCAATGTGATCAGCGGTTCCAAAACAATTTCATGAGGCTTTCAATTTTAAAAACTATCAAAGGCTGCAACTAACTTAAACAAGCTATAACGATGCAGGACATCTTATGGGGCATTCAATTTAAAAACTACAAAGGCTGCAACTAACCTAAACAAGCTAGAACAACACAGCGAATTGTTGGTGGATTGTTTGAAACCATTGTTTCACGTGGCTTGAATTCAACTAGCTTCAGGCACAGCATCAACCAATCAGAATCTGACTGGCGGACATGCGCAATAGACAAGACCTTATACTAAAGTTGGAGCCGGAACAGCCATGTAGTTTCTCCCCTGTGTGACACCTCATATGGTTAGCTATATTATTCTTCAATTTTTATCTGAAGTCACAAACAGAACGACTATATGGTTTTTCAATAATAGGAACTAATCTTTTAGAAAATGTGATACACGTAAGCCACTGAATTCTATTACATATTAAATAATACAAGAATTTGGAAAATAGGGTGATACATAACTTATTTGTTTGACATATGTAAAATATCTAATTTGGATCAAAATCTATGGTTGCCAGACCTTCTATACAGGGGTAGTCGAGGGGGAACGCGGGGGAACGGCGTTCCCTTACTGGTTTTTTGTTAAGTTAAAAAAAAAAATAAAGAACGAATTTATGGCATTTACTTATTAGCACAAACAATTTGATAATTATTCATTCCAGTGTCATTTAAATATAGGCTAGTGGTATATGTTATTATTTAGAAATATCACGTCAAACATGACTTTCTACTTGCTATGAATATGCAAAGTATTAAAAACTGTTTGAATTAGAAAGTTGTAGGCTTGATATTTATATATTAAGGCTACGAAACTGGCAACATCGTAATACGGAAAAATTGCACCAGAAAACATCAAAACTCATGTTTTTGCACCTATACTTTTAAAAAATTTCCGGAAGAGGACCCCCGGCCCTCCTTTGCCTGGGGGATATTCCATACCCCTCAGAAGTCTAGCGTCCCCCCACTGGCAGATTTGCCACTACATCGCTGCTTCTATATTTAATAGAAGTCTCCTATATTTAACGAAAATCTTCTATCTTCTATGTTCCTAAAATATAGAAGCAAAATCTTCTATATTTCGACGCTTCAGAATAACATAATGTAACGACCTTGGGATCAGGCCATTGCAAACATATGACTCAGCGTCCCGATCATTCGAGAACAACCTAATGCGGGGGCACTGTCACGACCTTGAGCCGGTTCACGTGCGGACGGATGAGTCACACCCTTCGAAAAACGACCTTGGTGTCTCATGCGAGCGAACACGTTTGCGTTGCGGGAAGGATCGAGCAAGGTCTCGACGTTTCCGGGATGACTCACCCGGCGCATATATAAATACGCGAAAAGGAAATAAGGAGTCAGTCGAAGTCGAAGTCCGAGTGCCGACTTTAGCTTTGAAATACGCGGAAGCTGCCACATAAATAAACCCGTCTGTACATAAAATCTAGCCATATAAATAACGCGTTGTAAATAAATCTAGCCAGATAAATCATTAATGTTTAAGTCGCGTGAAAATAAATGAAATGTATTTGTTGTTAAAAATAGTTCCTGATTAGTTTATAAATAATTTGTGTTCCTCCTTAATACTCTTGTGTTTTGTAAATAGTAAAGATAAATTGCTGTAAATAAATGCTTAAAACAAGAAGCGGCGTATAATTTTTAATAGCCCCAGAACGTAAAACGTAACAATAATAATAAATAATATTTTGATTTTTGGAGCCACGCTGCAACATTGTGCTCATATCATACATACGTAGTAAATTTAGAAGGCCAGTTCGAAAATCGTGGAGTCTCGTCTCGGTCTCGGTTTTATCCGTCCGAATTCTAATGTAACAACTTGTTACTCGATAGCAACGGTAAATAATAACTTAACCTATAATTTCGAGCTGGTTTGTTCTTTGCGGGTTTATTTTGTTTCTTCAGTGTAAATACTCTATTTATGTGTACTTATTAATATTAATAACAATACTATGGCTGATTCTGACATGCACATTAGCATTGGTGGTGGTGGTGGTGCTGTTGATGGTGATGATGATGATGATGATGATTGCGATTACAATTATACTAACAATATAAACAGTAGTGTTAGTGGTGGTGCTGACTCCGACACCGACAAAGGTCTCGTTCAAAAACGAAAACGAGCAAATTGTAAATACACTTCTTCATACAAAAAAGAATGGGAACATATTTTTCGAATTACTTTTATAGTTAGAGGTAGAGGAAGAGGATAGATTTGCATTGTTGCGATGTTTTATTGAGTTGGATTTAAAATAATGTTTAATCGTTATTATTTTAGTCCTTTTTATTTACATTTATCGGAATATTTTTATTATGTGTTTATTTTTAATACCATTAGTAATTACACCTAATGTAATGATAGCAATAAATTATTTATTTAAATCTTCTCTATATTTTTTAAAACTTCTATATTTTCAAGTTAATTCTTCTATTTTCGACATTTTGATTTCTGGCAACCCTAGTCAAATCGGTGTGTTTGTCAAACTCTTAGCAAACATATACAGGAACATTAATAAGTTTAGTGGCGTACGTGCGTCATTTAGCAGCAAGACAATCTCAAATACTAAAGGGTGTTTTTTTAGAGGGATACAACTTTAAATTGAAATAAAACACAGAAAGATGTTTTTAATATCCATGAAATTGGCTTTATTTGAAAGATAATTTTATGGCATTTATGTTTGAATATGATTTCGGGCATGTGACCGTCGCCATTGGCGTATACATGACGTAATCTGAAGGTCCAATTTTCACACACTCTTTTCGCAGTAAATCAGGCTGTATTTCATTTCAGCAATAACGCGTCGAATTTTGGCTTTCAAGTGCTCAATTGTTTCCGGTTTATCGGCATAGCCATGCGACTTTACATATCCTCCAAGAAAATAATCTAATGGCGTCAAATCGCACAAACGAGGTGGCCAGTTAACAGATCCACGAAATGGATTTTTAACTGGCCACCTCTTTCGTGCGATTTGACACCATTAGATTATTTTCTTTGAGGATATGTAAAGTTGCATGTCTATGTCGATAAACCGGAAACAATTGAGCACTTGGAAGCCAACATTCGACGCGTTATTGCCGAAATACAGCCTGATCTACTGCGAAGAGTGTGTGAAAATTGGACCTTCAGATTACGTCATGTATACGCCAATCGCGGCGGTCACATGCCCGAAATCATATTCAAACATAAATGCCATAAAATTATCTTTCAAATAAAGCCAATTTCATGGATATTAAAAATATCTTTCTGTGTTTTATTTCAATTTAAAGTTGTATCCCTCTAAAAAAAACACCCTTTACAAAGTTTAAATTCCGCGGATTTGTAAATCAAATTGTGCATGCTTCCGACACCCCTGCACAGATTCAATTTGTATCACGTCAAAAGTACAGGATTGCTGTTTCATTTAATAATACAGTTCAGTGGGAGGAACAGACCCTGCTGTTACAGAACATTAATTAAAGTATGGATTTACTGATTCTTCGCATAATCCCGCTCGGCGTTTTTTATTTTTAGCTAAACGTACAGACAAATTATTGTTGTGTTTTAAAAAATTACGTAACCAGTCCGGTCCTGGTTGATTACTAATAAAACATTGCATATTAATACTCTTTCAATTTAACAAAGTCTTGCACGATATGTCTCAGATGTCAGGGTGTAAATGAAAATTCAGCATTAGCAGCAATCGTAATTGCATTTACTAAGAATGCTAAAAACTAGACAATGGCCGAGGTTTAATACGTTCATTTCATGATACTTTCTATAAATCGTACTTTTTGACACGTTGTAACATTCTGCAGCTTGTTTAAAAGATATCCCCCATCCACCACAGTTGCAAGGGCATCTTCAAGGGACTGCGACTCATTAGCTGTCCTAATAGGCAATAGGAGCTCCTAATCTTCGTTTATATTGTCTTGGCATCGTGTCCCAAATAATACCAGATAATAATCTAAAACATCCAACATTTTTTGTCTAATACCAATATAAACTTTGTGGGCTGTTATATTTTGAAATTTAGCAAATGAAGTTGTTAGTTGAGGTTATGTACTACTTGGTTTCTTTAAATATAATTTTTTATATTCAAAGCTTGATTTCAACAAAACTATAGATGACTTAACAAATGATGTGCATCTGAGACTATTTGATGTAATTTTTTTAAGTAAAATTAATACAGGTTCCATATTTTTACATTTTAAATAACTACTTTTTCACAGAAAAAGTGAACAAAAACAATGACTAGACATCACTAACAATTTTAGATTTTTTTATACAGTTGGCTAACCTGCTCCTCGTAGAAGGCTTCAATGTCAAAAACTGGACGTGGGTCCAATACATAGATATATAAATACTACGTTATCCGTAGAGTATCCATTTCTATGGTCCCATATTACCCCCGTTTGACAGTAGTTTGTTGCTTATTATTTCAAACGTTCCTTTTATTTCGTCGAGAAAACCAGCATTAGCAGCAATCGTAATTGCATTTACTATGCATGTTAAAATTTAGAGGACGGCCGAGGTTTAACATATAGTGTCTCATATGAGGACTCAAACAGGTGAAAAGCCATACAGCTGTCCCGTTTGTGACTACAAATCAGCAATAAAAAGTAATTTAGCTCAACATATGAAGACTCATATAGGGGTGAAACCACATAGCCCGGTCTTGCCATGTCGGTGGCAATACAGATCGGTGGTAGAGCGCACTCTCCACTTTTGCCTTTTGTGTGGGCATCCCATTATGATAAAAATAAAAATAGGAAGATTTTTTCCTGCTTGCGTTTATTGAATGAAAGAAAAAGAAAGTTAGCGGGCCCGAAGGGCCCCCTCAGGCTCAGGGCCCCCCGCGGCCGCGGGGTCTGCTGGTACCAAGTTAGGCCATTGCACAATCGCTGTCGGGACTCAAAATGTCCCAATTTTGGTGTTTAGGGACAAAGTTACAAAAAGTACAGTTGCAAAAACAAGTACCTTACGATTTTCATAAAGAAGAGTCTACTTGAATTTAGTTTTATTATTTTGAGTTTATTTTTATATTTTGTGATAACACATAATGCAGTATTAATCAACTATTTTTCATGCATATTTTAAATATTACTGTATAACTGCTTAAATTGCATGTATTTCAATTTTAATACTTTGCATTTTGACATGAGATTAACTTATAATAAGTATAAGTATTCGTCAACTTGTGATATTGCGTCAGCTATTAAACCAATGTGCCGAAATAGGGTATTATAAGTATGTATTAACACTATTAACAGTAATATCTAACAGAAACATGTATTAAGACCAATAATTTAATAAATGACTGTATGATTAATTTAATTATTGATCGAAAAAACTTGATTTTAATTATACAGGGTGTAACAAAATTCATCGTAGAAAAAACAAACACGGATATAAGTTATACTCAGGTAATGATATTCCCAAAATATTTCAAAAATCGGTAGGTACACTTCTGTGCAATAAAATTAAGCACACCCGGATTTCTTGCATTTACTAATAGCGTTTTTTTGGACAGATCTTAGTTTGGGTCTTTTAATAGAGGTGTTACTCAGGGGCGTGCTGGGCCGCCGGGACACCGGGCGAATGCCCGGTGGCCTGCGCCCGTCAGTGATCTGATGGCCTGCGCCCTTAAATTGAGAAAATTTCAGAAAGCCCTGAAAATAAAGCAATTATGAATAAAGACACACAAACTCAGGAGTCATGATGTAATGTAATAGGAAGCCAGCCGCCAGCAAATGATTACCATTCTTATTATTGTTATGACGCCGGGCCGAGCACCGTGCCTGGAAATAAAAATGTTTGGGTTAAATGTAATAGAACATTATGAATAAAAAACGTAAGGGTGGCGCTGAAAGATTGCGCGATAAAAAGAAAAAGATGTTGCAAACGGAAGCCGAAAAGTGTGTAAAATTAGACAATTTTATTAATAAACCCAGTTCAGTGACGGAAAAATTTAGCATTGTTCAGACTGCTACTCCAAGTGAACGTTCTACGAGCAGTACTGCAAATGAGGTTGCTATACCACAGAATATATTAGGGTGGAGACAGAAGAAACGGAAACCACCAGTGGTAGTAGGTACATCAGTTTCCACCAGCCTACAGATAAATCAAACAATTTTAGAAAATGTTCAAGTGGAAGAAGTGTCTCGGGAAGTGTGAAACTTATTTGTGAAACCAAATTTAATGATACGACGCTACCATTCCCCGCATAAAAAGCTTTTTTGCGTGAAAATGGGTACAATCGGAAGTGGTTAAGTTATGATTCAGAAACTTCTAAACTCTTTTGTACTCTATGTTTATGTTTCTGAAAATCGTGCAATAAAAATTCTTTTTGCGACGGGGCTGACGATTGGCGGCATATTTACCAAAGAATTAAAGAACATGAGCTTAGTAGAGCTCACGAAAATTGTGTTGAATCAGATATTATGAAGTCAAAAAATAAAGACATCAAAAGTATTCTATTTCATGATCAAAAAAATCTCAGAAACAAACAAGTTAAAAAAAAGCGCCTAGTTCTAGAAAGAATCATTGATATTTTAAAAGTTATTGGAAAACAAGGTCTCAGTTTTCGAGCGAAAAAAAAATGAAGGAGCTTATACATTGGACGATCCCAACTTGGACCATGGCAATTTTTTGAACTTAGTGATTCTTCTTGGTAAATATGACTTAGTAGTAAGAGAGCACTTGACAATTGTAACTGATAAAAGTAAAGAAGCACGGGATCGTTACAAAAATCAGAACCAAGTTTGAATAAACGCAAACGAGGTAGGGGAAATTTGCCGACACTTTTGTTAAATAACACAATGGGTCTTATTATTCGAACAATTTTCTCATTAATTAAAGATAGTCTAGCAACTGAAATCAGAAAAGCAAAATTGTTTTCTATGGAACTTGACACCACGCAAGATATATCAGTTAAAGATCAATGTTCCATAATTATTCGATATGTGTTAGATGATGATATTAAAGAATGCCTGCTTGCTGTAGAATGTTGCAATGATTCTTCAGGACAAGGCTTCATGAATTTAGTCCAGAAAGTCCTAGATAACAATAATTTGAATGTCAAAAATTGCATAGGAAATGCCACCGATGATCCAGCAAATATGAGAGGCCAATATAATGGCTTTACGGCTTGGTTAAGTGAAAATTCTCCTGGACAAGTTCATGTATGGTGTTACAGTCATGTGTTAAACTTGGTATTAAGTGATGCCACCCAGGCTCCAATTGCAGCCCCTGCGTTTTTCAATCTATTGAACAGTTTTGCAGTCTTCTTTAAAGAATCCATAAGAGACTGGACATGTGGCGTGATAGGGAAACAAATCAACCCAACAAGAGATTGCAAACAATGATGAACACATCACCTAAAATTTCTTTTAGTTATACAGCGTGTCCCATTTGTTCTGGGCGCTACTTGATTTATTCAAATATAACCTCCTGTTCATATATACACACAACCAAACTTATATGGAATCACCTAGTATTTCTTACTAATATTGCGAAATGTATGAAAATTTTTCATGCAGATAAGAGATAAAGATAACGAAAGTGTTTTGTTGAAAATAACAAAGGTTTTTGAAGTTGTCCATCACGTATGTCGTGATAACAATTGATCTGCCCCAAAATACAAAGGAGGAACGGTAATATTCTGGGGCAGTATCATGATAGGAGATAAAACTCCGTTGGTTCCACTACGCCAGACTTTAACAGGTCCTAGGTACGTTGATTTGGTGCTAGAACCAATAGTTAGGCTGTGGAGAGGTGCAGTGGGAGACAATTTCGTCTTTATGCATGATAATTCCCCTGTACATACCAGCCGAGTTGCTACAGAATTTCTAGAAAGAGAAGCTGTGACGGTTCTAGAATGGCCTGCCTCTTCACCAGACCTGAATCCCATTGAGCATGTGTGGGACTGTGTCAAAAAAGGGATTAGGGCTAGAAGAAATGCTCCAGGAAATGAGGAACAGCTCATTCCAGCCGCCCAAGAGTAATGGGCAAACGTACGTCAGGAACAAGTTGACACGTTGATTAGAAGCATTCCTCGTCGAATTGCAGCTTGTATTAGGACTAGAGGTGGTAACACTGACTATTAAAGTGAAAAACATGTCCAAAAAAAGGTATCTAACTTTTGTTTAACCAACTACCTACATCTTTAGTTTTCGCATTTTTATTGTTTTTGTTCATCTTAAATCTTTGTTGTAATTTTTTCTCCTTGTAATTTAATAAACTACGTTATAATAAAGTCCTTCTCACTTTCTATACGGAATTTGTCAGAAATACTGAATAACATAGGAAATATTGGGTGATTCCATATAAGTTTGGTTGTGTGTATATTCAGATTCTCTGGAAGAAATAAGAGTCACTTTGTTCAAGTTTTTCCATACTGTAAATCAGTATCTAGTTATCAGAAGAAAAAATCTGGTGTGATACACTCACACAACTTCCTTTTACAGTGATCTTATAATTAGTCAAAAATTTCATTTTTAATTTTTAAGTAATTGTCAAAAATTTTCAAAAATTACAAATTCTATAAAAACGGTACAAAATAAAGCGTTAGTTGAAGCGACAAATTTTCTCTAAAATTTTAAGCTGAATTCAAAAATATAATAATATACCGGGTGCTCTATTTAAAATATGAGTTAATAAAAAAATAGAAAAAAAAAGAAGAGAAGCCCACTTTAGAAGTATTCAACTGGAAAGTCACCTAGCTCACATCAATACAAATTAAAAATGTAATAAAAACGTAAAGTTTGAAAAAAATCGTTGGAACCGTTTTTGAAAAAATCGAAAAAAACTGAAAAATCACAAGAGTAAACACCTACTTCCGGTTATCCGATTCTCTTCAAAAGCTTACTGTCTCATCTACATAGTACACGAAACTTATATATGAAGTTTCAACGCCACACCTTTTTTCATTTTTGAGATATTCTGTTCACAGGCAAACAGACACACACAGGCAGACAGACAGACAGACAGACACACAGACAGACCAATGAAAAAAAATATGTTTTTTGAAATCAGGGAGCTCTAAAACGTGAAGATCTGTTGAAAACTCAATTTCGAATTTTTGGGGCGAATCCAATACTTCCTTTATCGTAAAAGGAAGTAAAAATAACCTTCTTCGAAAATTTAGGCTAAAACAGGGTGTTACAAGAAATTTCATCACAGAAGATCTTTTGATATGAGAATAACGAAACTTTAAGAAAGGTTTCCGGGTGTGTTATGGTGTAAGGGTCATATCCAGATTTTTTGTAACAGCCTGACAAAACTACAAGAATGTCAATTTCTTGAAATGAAACGTGTGAATTTTTTCACTTTAGGTATAGAACATAATTTATAACAATTAAAGCACATATTAAAATACGTTCCCGCACAATGGAAAATTTACACCGAGTTTCATTTGAAAGAATTTCCTTTCTTGCAGTTTTAGGAAGCTCTTATAAAAAAACGGGTACGGCATAGGCAAAAAACCTTAAGAATACCACAGAAGATCGTATGATATGAATTTTCTTGTAACACCCCGTTTTTGTCTAAATTTTCGCAAAACATTTTTTTTTCTGAAAAGGTATCGATCGAAAACATAAAGAAAATGACCTTTATTTTCATCAGGTAATCTAAAAAATATATAAACAGGATGCTCTATTTGAAAAAATGGAGTTAGGTGCCACCCAGAATTAAATGGGACACCTCATATTATTAGAAATAATTTTAAGTGACGCAGAAGTTGCTTAGGTGAAACTTTTATATGTAATAACAAGAATTTTTTCATATATTTTCAATAAGATGGGCTACAGAGCTCGGACTCTTAGGTAGGACACCTGTACGCAATAATTATTGGTTTGGGCCTGGCCTGCTCTGCTTTCTAGTCCCGGCCTGCATTGGTTCTGCCAGCACGCCCCTGGTGTTACTTTCAAGTTATGGTGTTTTATCATTTATTGAAACTGCTACCATGCAATTAAAATAGACCAGAATTATACAAACTATAATATTGTGAAAAATAGTCATAAGACGTGTGCTTAATTTTATTGCACAGAAGTGTACGTTTTCGAGTAATAATTTATTAAAAAATTTCGCAAATAGTAGTTAAACATGCCACTGGTGTGTAAAATATATTAAGATAATTATGCAATTTTCAAGGATGAATTTGTTCCAATTCGAGTTTCTTATCGCAAAGGAAAGAAATGCCACAGGGGTTTTGTGATTAAAAGTGTACTATTTTAAAAATGGATTTAGCAATCAGTCTTGTGGTGCCTTTGACGCGTACGTGTTTAATAAAATTGAAAATGGATCATTTTATGAACAATAAGAGGTTGATATGATTTTAATCCGATACAAAGAATTCGATAGCAACTATTTTTGTTTGCACATGTTAGATCTTCAATGCAGAGACGATCGTGGACTTGTGTTGCAAATCAGGGGAGCATTTCAAACATCTTTTGTAAGACTGAACATTAATGTGTGTAAAAAAGTGATTTAATTAGGAATATTTCTGCCAAACCGGTGAGTAATTTTACTAGTAAATTAATGAGGCAGGCGTAACAGTCATATGCGTCGTTACAAGACAGGTTTCTTCTTTTATCCCTTATATTTAGGAATTACTTCAGGATGGTCTTAGAATGCTAGTTCTAAGGAATAATACTTAAAAGAAATTACCAAGGAAGGACATCTGCCTTCCCCTCCTTACTTTGTTGTACGTCCCGATTTTCACTTTTAGAAAGATGACAACCCTGTTTCTAACATCGAACAAATCTACATTAAAATCACGAAGGCAAAATATATTGCGATTTCTAAAATATTAGATATTAGATTATTTTCTTGGAAAATCGGGACAGCATCTCGTTGTGGGACAACTAGCAGTAGAATAGGGCTAGTTATCCCCCACTCCTTTTAATTGATTCGCGGATTCGCGGTTTAATTCGCGGATTTATTCGCGGATTTCGCGGTTTTAATTTTAATTCGCGGATTGATCTAATTAATTTCGCGGTTTGATCTAATTAATCACATATGAAGTTTGATATGTAATTTACATATGTGCTACTGATTAAATTACGCGGCGGCCATTTTTAAATTGCTTCAGAATTTACGCGGCGGCCATTTTATTTTCGCGCGAATAATTGAATTTGAAATTTTTCAGATTTTTTTTCTAAGTTCAATTTTTTAAATTTAAACTTCCCGGGGGTCCGCCACCTTGGTTTCCTCGCATTTATTTAATTTAAAAAAGCTATTTGCGTTGGCCCCAAATGGGATCTGAACCAGCGACCGCAGTATTACGAGTCTAAGGCGTAGCCACCTGAGCTACCCAGAACAACGTAACTGAATGCTATTAAAACTTCAACGTTTGCGTGCGGGGTTCGACGTCGAGCTCCCTTGTTGTAAACAAACTATTTTTTGAGAAATATGATTTATAAGTTTGGAATTGCATAGTCTCTGGTGTTAAATGAGGGGTAGTAATTTTAAAAAATTGATTTTGCAATTGGGCTTGCCAGAATTAATTCTTTTATCTTTAAAATTGAGTGACGCGCATGAATGGATTAATGATATTTCTATTGTCCCTTCCTACTATAAAGCTGGAAATTTCCGCTCGACCGTCGAAATTTGAAAGCTATTATTTTTATAATTTGCCCCAACAGAACGTATGCTATCTCACACAATCTTCATTGGTTTTCTATAGCTTTCTCTTTTTCACTCGTAGTACCGTGATACTGATTAAATTACGCATTAGCTTCTGATTAAATTACGCGGCGGTCATTTTCAATTTTCGCGCTAATATTTGAATTTGAAAATTTTCAGATTTTTTCTGAGTTCCCTTTTTAAAACAGGTCGAGACATGTGTTTGTGACTAACAGTGCTTTGTCCGTCAGAGGCTGCACTGAAAAGCAGGCATAATTACTTCCCGAGGCTGGCTTTCTATTGGTCATCCGCTACGAACTTTAGCCACGCTGCAGTTCTCGGCCACAATTATATATAGCAGCAATAAGATAACATTAACAAGAAGATAACACGTATTGCCTGAGTACGAAAGAGATAAACATAGCAAATATTCGAGAAGGCTTGACTCTTAATTTTAATTATGTATGTTGACCACAAATTAACATAAATTTGAATAAAAACACGTAATTTCGTTGAAAAATTGTTCTGACCCCATCATTTCACTATAAATTTTGACAAAAACTGACATATCACTTGAAATTATACAAAATATATGTATGTTGACCATAAATTAACATAAATTTGAATAAAAACACACAATTTCGTTGAGAAAAATGTTCTGACACCATCAGCTCACATAAATTATGCAAAAAATGACAGTTTAATTTAACACACGATGAAAATTTAATAAAAATCACGCAATTACGCATCATCTTACTTAAAAAATTATCACAATTCGTTTTACAAAACGATTTATAATAACGAAAGTCATGTAAAACAGTTTTAGAGTTATTTCTAAGCATAATTTTGCAAATGTTTTACACTTTTTTATAAAATGTATCTCACAAAATTAAAAGAAATCACAATTTTTTAAATTATATCACGCCATTATGAATTCATAGATTGATTTTTTTGAAATTTTACACTTTGTAACTGTAAAATAACTTCAAGACTTTCATAATAAATATATAAAAAAAATATGGCAGGTTCGGGAATCGAACCCGCATTCTCTCTCGGGACCAGAGCTTAAAACAGGCATATTCTCTTGTAATTAGGCCTTAGCCTGTTAGAGAATAAATAAATAAATAAATAAAAAATCTGGCGCCTTAACCACTCTGCCAACCTGCATAATTAAGAAAATATATAGTTTAAAAGCCTTCTATTTGCAATTTCATACAATATTTCATATAAATTAAGTCATGTACAAATTTCTAAACTGGGTTTGATATACATTTATCGAAGGAGTTGCCCCTCACCCGACGTTTTATTATTATTTGCAGTGATTCGTCATCGTTGAATTTTACAAGTACCAGCCTGTCTGCTGTGTGACGCACGCAATGTTTCCACACCTTTTATTTTAAAATTTGTAAAACCACATATGCGATTAATTAGATCAAACCGCGAAATTAATTTGATCAATCCGCGAATTAAAATTAAAACCGCGAAATCCGCGAATAAATCCGCCAATTAAACAGCGAATCCGCGAATCAATTAAAAGGAGTGGGGGATAACTAGCCCTATTTTACTACTAGCTCCAAATCGGTACAATCCCGAAAAATCGGGACGTATGACAATCCTATTTAGAAGTGATTATTAAGTACAATATACTAGTAAGTAATTGGGATTCGTCCTTCGGGGCAGCAATTCGAAAGAAAACTGTTTTTATCCAAGTCAATATTTTGGAAAACTTTATTTCTGAATCAAGGTAATTACAATAAAGTTATCAGTTGTAGAGAAATTACAGCAAAAAAAAACAATTATGCGTTACTTACGAAAAGGTGAGGTTATTACTTCATAATTGGCAATGCAGAACAAAAACAGGCAAAGTATGTATGGAAAATTGTTCTTAATTCATACAATGCTCTTTATTGTTACAAACGCATTCTTGAAGGTGCATAAACTGATAATAATGAAGAAGGTTTAAAATATTCTTGATCGAAATTATAAACTATCTACTTGTTTTTTTGAACTGTGCTTTTTGTAATTTTGTACCCTAAAGTTCAAAATCCGGATATTTAGCGTCTCTACAGCAACCGCCGGGACGCGGGACAACCGGTAAAATATCGGGGCGGCTGCCAATTCTGGTTCCAGAGTGGCGGTGCATACCCATGCATTGGAAGCACGAAGCAGTGCAAAATAAATTCTTAACATATATATATATATATATATATATATACTAGAACTCGTGGCCAGCCTACGTCTGGCCCGGCCAGCGTAAAGAAACGGTTAACAATAAAAATGCTTGCTCAAGGCGGCAGCCAGCGTTAACAATACAAATGCGGTCTCGCCATTCGTGCGCGCGCGCCACTTGCTAGCATGCAGCGTGTGCGCGCGCCTGCTTACGCCTGGACGGCCGGCGACCGGCGGCATCGGCTCTTATAATATAAGATTACTAGCTGTTACCCGCGACTTCGTTCGCTCGAGGTTCGTTATTCTTGTATTAAATAATGACTAATTATTTTCTGTCATATCATCCCATCCTATCCCCGTCCCCGCCCCTCTCTCCCCCTTTCCGTACCGTCCCATCCCGTCCCGTCCCGTCCCCTCCCTTCCCCTTCCATCCCAACCCTTCCCTTTTCGTCCCGTCCCGTTTTGTCCTGCCCGTCGCTTTTCGTCCCTTCCCGTCCCGTCCCTCACTTTCCGTCCAGTCTCGTCCCGTCCAGTCCCGTCCCATCCCGTCTCCTCCCCTTTTATCTCATCCCTTCCCTTTCCGTCTCGTCTCGTCACGTCCCTTTCAGTCCAGTCCCGTCCCGTCCAGCCCCGTCCCGCCCCGTCCCGTCCCCTCCTCTGCCATCCCATCCCATCTCTTCCCTCTCCGTACCGTCCCATCCCGTCCCGTCCCGTCCCCACCCCTCCCCTTCCATCCCCCCCCCCCTTCCCGTCCCGTCCCGTTCTGTCCTGCCCCGTCCCGTTTCGTCCCTTCCCGTCCCGTCGCTCCCTTTCCGTCCAGTCTCGTCCCGTCCAGTCCCGACCCATCCCGTCCCCTCCCCTTTCATCCCATAACTTCCCTTTCCGTCTCGTCTCGTCCCGTCCCTTCCAGTCCAGTCCCGTCCCGTCCAGCCCCGTCCCGCTCCGTCCCGTCCGCTCCTCTGCCATCCCATCACTTTCCTTTCCGTCCCGTCCCGTCCCGTCCCGCCCCGTCCCGTCCCCTCCTCTGCGATCCCATCCCTTTCCGTCCCGTCCAGTCCCGTCCCGTCCAGTCCCGTCCCGTCCAGTCCCGTCCCGTCCTCTTCTCTGCCATCCCATCCCTTCCCTTTTTCTCTCTTCCCGTTCTGTCCTGCCCCGTCCCATCCCCTTCCCTTCCCGTCTCGTCCCTCTCTTTCCGTCCAGTCCCGTCCCGTCCCGTCCCCTCCCCGTTCATCTTATCCCTTCCCTTTCCATCCCGTCCCGTTCTGTCCCGCCCCGTCTCCTCTCATCCCTTCTCGTCCCGTCCACTCCCGTCCCGTCCTATCCCGTCCCGTCCCGCCCCCTTTTCTTTCATCCCATCCCTTCCCTTTCCATCCCGTCCCGTTCTGTCTCGCCCCGTCCCGTCCCGTCCAATCCCGTCTTGTCCAGTCCAGTCCCGTCCCGTTTTACCTTCGGGCTATTTACAAAATTATACGACGCTTCTTGCATTAAACATTTATTTAAAACGATTATTTACAAACACAAGAATTATCAAGGCAGAACACAAATTACTTAAACTAACGAACTATTTCTAACGACGACACACTATTTATTTATATACGACTTAACATTAATGATTTATATGGTTATATTTATTTGTTATTTATTTCACTAGAGTTATGTACACACGGGTTCATTTATATGGGAGCTCTACGCGCTTCGAGCCGATTCGAACCCAAACTGAACTTGTTATTCTTGCGGCGCGTATTTATTTGCTGGGTAAGGTTCCAGAAACGCCGGGATCCTTACTCAAAGCTCCCGATAACGGCATGACGCATCGCCGTATTAGTCACCAAAGCCGCTGACGTCACGCGTCTGCAGCTGGCTCCAAGGTTGCATCTCGAATATTCAGCCGCTGATTCACGCGTCTGCATCGGTCTGATCGCAAGGTCGTTACATTATTTATTACGCATAATAATGTGCATTTGTTAAAATTCTGTTTTACATTTTTTATTCAAGTTCCTATTGTTTTATTTGTATTGTATTGTATTGTATTGTATTGTTTTCTAATTTTAACCAATTGTGTTTATCTACATGTTGGCTACATAATAATATGTACTTTTTACTTTCCCCGTCTCAGGCGAAGCAAGTATTGTATTCGCGAAAACACACCTTCCAAGATCTCCAGATTTGCATATAGCTTACGTTTTTACCCTTGATGAAAAGAGGCATATTTTAAATCAAGCAGATGCACGGCGAACATCTTTAAAAAATATATTCTGTATTTTTCTGCTTTCATTCCTGAACTGTTGCACAATGTGTTAAAAAGAGAACACGTTCTTTTTAAAAGAAACCTTTTGGCAACCCTATGCATAATATTATTATTCTCAATATGTATACTCAGATTGTTTTCTGTTTCAGTTTCGTCAACTTTTAATTATTTTAAGTTTAAGTTTTAAACAAAAACTCGGTGCACATATAAATATAATTTGTCTAGTCTAGCTTTATCTCAGATTTGTTACGAAAAGTAATATTTTGCATATAGCTTAAGCTTTCACCTTTGACCAAAATTCAGATTTTGTTTATCCAATAGATAAAGGGTAAACAACAGATACAGGGCGACCACTTTTTTCCTTTAATATTTCTAGTTCTAGTTTGAAAACTTTCACTTACGAGGATAGTTCCTTGTAAAGCGCTTTACAAATTTTTTAATTAGAATTGTATTTTATATTCTTGTTTTTTTATTCTAATTTTAATTTGTTATTTTAACATCTAGTTGTTTATATTTAAAGATTTTGAAGGAAAATGTGGGATATTTTTGAATACCCAACTGTTTTCTTACAGTAAAATTATACTTTTTGTTCTACTGCATCGAAAAGCTATGAATTTCGGCAGTGTTTAGCGGCCGAAAATGCCCGCTTTATCTTACTATAGATCGTTCCATACTTAAAATTAAGTACATGGTCTTATGCAGAACGACGTTGCCACATTTAAGCACAAATCTCTTTGGAAATAAATACGCACATGTCAATCATAAATAAATTCCGCTTTTCTATTTCGGGGCGCTTAACAAGTACGAATGGCTTGTTTCATTTTAATCCCCATCCTTTTGTCAGCAGGTAAACTTAGACCCCCGGTCGCTGCTGGGATGTGGCAACTTCGCGCAGAAAACTCCCATAAGATTACATTGCCCTATGCTGGCAGTACTCAATTTTAACCATCTATAATAGTATCTTTTTACTTTCCGGCAGTAATAATCATAGCAACAACTGTTTCCAGGGTGTCCAGATGATATTTTCGTTTGATCGCCAGTATAGGGCTCTGAAATCGCCAACCGCGGCATATTTGAATTTGAATCACCTTTCTCATTCAAATGATACAAACAAATCAATGCATAAAACAATTTTTAATTACAAAAAAACATACATTTTCACTTAAAAAATTTCTTATATGTTACTATTGCACGAATTTACTACATCTAACATAGTTTCAATTGTTGTCGTGGACCAATTTAAAATATAAATAAAACTATAGATTTCGTCTGGATCCACTTATATATATTTTTTGTTTAAATTTCCGAATGTTTTCGGCTTATGCCATTTTCAGGGGACGTTCTGCAAAATAATTGACAACGAAACAAACTTTATAACATATCAAAAATGACTTACAATATTAAAAAACAAACATCACAAATAAACAGCACATACTGGCTACAATTGCCACGGCAATCAAATACGGAGGAACATGCACGCCGATAGAAAAAAATGTAAAAGCCGAAAAAGAACCACAATAAAAATACTCAAGGGATCGGCAAACTTTTAAAATACTCCGAACCTGCAAATATTAATTGAACGTTTAAACTGACCTGTGACTTGTTAGACAAAACTATCTCCAAACACTCAGCAATGTTGAGCTTCACTCGTTTATCGAAATAATGTAAGATTCTACAAAAACACTCCCTATAGAAATTATGATCGTTCTCGTTGATATGTACAGCGAAGTTCGATTCAATTTTGGATTTTCTAATGCAATTAAGATGTTCGCTAATTCTGATGTTGAAAGCTCTACCGGTCTGTCCTATATATGTAGCTCCACAATTGCAAGTCAAGCTGTAAACGCCATTTTTCTTTAGGGAGCCAATTTGGTCTTTATTTCTAACCAAGAGAGCTTGTAAATTGAGTTTCATTATTGTTATTTTCAGATGAATACATACTGCTATGAAATAAAGCAAACAAATCCTCGGTACGCGAAAAATCTTTACAACAAATATTCCTGTTGTAACAATATATTTTGTTTCTGATAATTGCGTGTAAGGTTCCCAGTTTCATTCTGCTTCTTATTATTGTTTTAATAATGTTCATGATTGAGAAACTTCTTTCGACACCACATCGACATCAGCGAACGGGCGAGCGCGCGCGCAGCAAGTTGTTCATACCTACAACGTTGCAATATTCACAGTACAGTTGACCATGAGCCATGGTTGTCAGCGCAGTAATTTTCTTGTAGAACCGCAACAAAAATTTTGAGTGGTCTTTAAATTACAGTGTGTGTTTTTTAACGCATCTGACAAAATGTTTACCGCCAATAGTAAATGTAAATATCGCCAAAAATGTCGCCAATCGCCAAATCAAATATTTCCGCGCAAAAGCGTCACCTCAGATCGCCAAAATTGCGATAAATCGCCAAATCCGGACACCCTGACTGTTTCCAATGGTCGATATCAAAATACACATGCAATTTTTTTTGTATGATCTTGACCTACTCGACTTCTTTTGGCCTCCACGATTGAACTGTAATTTTTTAATAAGAAAAAACGCAATAGAACAAATATTATGTATGTAACTCGTACGCAAGCGGACTTTTGAACTCGCCTTATTTATCTGTCGCTCGCTGAGAGCTACCTTGGCCATAAACTGCGGCTCATCCAAAAAAGTCCTTAATTTCGTACATAAATTACTATTTTGTCACCCCTGTCGTTAGTGTAGTCAGTATACACCATCGTTTTTGTGAAACGAAAAAAGGACATTTGATACATTTGTGAGCGATCTAGCATGCAAATAATGCCGCATGCAAAGCTTTTTGATTTGTCAAAGTATAGCAGCTTAAAGCGATGCTCATTTACGATTATAGCAGCATATAGGTACCTATCATTGAAAAATAGGTTTCACCAGATTTTTTTTTCAGAATATGTTTTTAAAAGTATTTTAACAAATACAAACGTACAAGAAGATACAAACTTCCACAGACCGTTTCGTTTCTCTATTCTACACAAACTAGATCTAGATTGTACATGGTTTACATCATAAGCATTATCATTACGTCTACATTTTTATTTTACCTAGCTGTCTCGAACACAGCCCTTGCTAAGCCATAGATAGAAAGACAGAATTATTGGTAAGTTTCTTTGCAATTAATGTTATTGTAGTGTAACTATAACCTCTAACATCCCAGCTGTAAATACTGTTCGATTGTAGCATTTGTTTAGGATTTACCAAGAAAACCTGGATATAATAAATTAGGTATAAAATGACCACTGTCGCCTGTCTGCAATAAAGAACCAATACGTGGAAACTTGCCGGTTCTTGTCTAGACGGAACGACGAAACTTTCGCCATTGGTGGGAATTCCTTGAGGGTGGGGAGGGTGCCATCGTTTGACTTTCAGCTGAGCTGTTGGGCTAGTCGTAGTTTTCGTTTTCTTGTGTGTGGTCGTACTAGTCGTGCTCGTGCCGTTGCAGAATTCGATTGTAGACGTGTTTTCGGTGGTGTGTTGGTGAATTTGAAAAGGTAAGTGTCCACGTTTGTTTTGATGTGTGAAAAATTAAATGTTTTTCTAATTGTGTTCTTTATTACGCGGTCAATCTTATATATTGAAAATTGCTGGACATTTTAAAGCTCTTCAAATCGCATATTGAAGTATTACGATTCTAAGTGAATCTTTTTTAAATAGCAATAGTGGTTACGTATGGTGCAAGTGAATAATGAGGAATTTTATCCATAAGGTGAGCACATGACCTCATGAGGGAAAACAGAGTTCTAAGATTTACCCGAATGGCTAAAATCTGTGGCATATGCAATTTTTCCAGTAACTAGATTTCGACAAGAGTTTTAAAATTGAATAAATAATTTTAAATAATCTTATTACCTGTTTTCGTACTAGTTAACCACGGTAACATGTATTTATTTTATTAGTTGCTATGGATTATATGGACTGTTATATTTACTACCGAATAGCAACATTTTATCCACCCTAATCATTAAAATGCTACTTTAACATGGAGATTTTCATAGATTAAATACAGCTGTACAGGTAGGTATTCCAAACAAAATTATTGGAATACAAGAAAGTGATAATTCCATTAGATAAGCGCTAATACAGGGTAGTTCAAATTAAGTGCGCACCATTGCTATCTTTGTTATTATTAATTTTGTAAAGTAGGTTAAATTAGCAAACTAGTAGTGTTTTTGGCGGTGATTAATATGCAATTAATAAAAAAACCATCGAATAACGAGTTTGCGATAAAATTAAAAACTTAGTTTTTTTTAATATAACACCCTGTATATATTTCAAAAACTTGAAATAAAAATTAATTTGTGATATAGAAGAAATAATACACTATTGTCTTAAAATGAATATTAAAGAAGTTAGGGGAGATTTTAGTTTACTTATATTAACAATACACCGTATTTACGAAAAATTCATAGTAGGCTGCTACTAAAAACTAAAACAACAACGTAAACATCAGAACTGTCAAAATCAATTTGTCGTACGTTTGGTTGTCGAAAGTAATTAGTGTTATTTATTTATTTCTTATTGTTTTGTTACTTTTTCTGGTTATCAGACTTAAAACAAGCCTGGAATGAGTTTTTACAGTAGAATAATGTATGTATTTATCTATAAACTGAAACTTGCGATAACTTCTTTAGTATTCATTTTAAAACAATAGTGTATTAAGACTTATATCACAAATTCATTTTTATTTTAAGTTTTTGAAAAATATACAGGGTGTTTCATTTAAAACAAATATTTTTAAAAAAATTGTCGCCAACGAGTTATTCGATTGTTTTTTTATTAATTGCATATTAATCAGCACCGAAAACTACTAGTTTGCTAATTTAACCTACTTTGTAAAATCGATAATAACAAAGATAGCAATGGTGCGCACTTAATTTGAATCACCCTGTATAATTTAACTACGGGTTTTTTTTTCAGCCCCGATTCGGTAGGAATAAAGAACACAATTTACTTACACTGTATTCTTATCTGTTGCCGAGTTACATTTCTCGATGTAGGTAACTAAAGTTGGGTTTCCACTAGTGATGGGAACGAATGAATGAAAACTATGGAATAGTTCGATAGTAACCGATTATTCGATTTATTCGATAGGCAAAACGAATGAATGGTTTTATTCATTCGTCATTTACACCATCGGGAAGCAACTGAAATTTCAAGCCGAATGGAACGAATGAATTATTCATTCGGTTTGAATGAATTGTTTATTCGGTTTGAATGAATTATTCATTCGGTTTTCGCCGGTTGCTACCTATCGAATTGCGATGTACAGCACTTTTGCAGTAAACTACAGGTTATTTGGTTGCCAAAACGAAGACCCAAAATATTAAATGAATCGACGGCCACCCATACATGCCGCATTGTCTATTCTAAAACAGATGGAGCGCACCGCGAATTATATATCACTTAAACTAACCTATTCTACAGGAACTCTAAAGCAAATTAGATATTGGATCTACAATTTCACACATCGCAATTAGTATTATCAATTATTATCTTATTATTATACGCCTTTAAAGATATCTGAATTTTAAAGCGAATATGATATTCGAGTAAATGCATTGAATAGTTAGGAGCATTCATTTAATAAGTATTCTTAAGCAAATGGCGCATATAGGGAAAACGAATAAAAATATTCGAATATATTCATTCGATAGTTGGTACTAGTAATTTAGTAAGTATTCGATAGTAGAAATCATTCGATAGTGCCCATCACTAGTTTCCACGTGCATCTACTACTTGTACTTGCGCTAGTTAACTAGCGCCAGTAGCTGTCGCGATAATAGGCACGCGTAAAGTAACAATAATTATGGCACCGGACTTCTATTGCTGCACTGATCCAAAAGTTGCAAGAGCTTCAATTTTTTGTGCATAGGTACTGACGTGACTAATGAATTTCAAGTTACGTTATCGGAACATCGGGTAGACGATCCGACAAAATGTCTAAAAACTGGGCGAATTACCTCACTATGGACATTTTAGAACAATACGAACGGTTTCCGTGCTTGTGGGACGTTTTAGTCTATCTGAATGCAAAAACAGAGACAAAATATATTCATGAATTTGATGAATCTGCTGTAAAAGCGATACTTAACCATTAACCAGCATTCACAATGCGTATGCACTTGAATTAAGTAAAGTACAAAAATCGAAGAAAACTGGTGCAGGGTTATTCATTATAAATTACCCACCCCTTATCATCGTTATTATTGTCTATAGAAAAAAAGTTTTAAATAAAAGTTTGTGGTTATGACCAGGGTTTGAAAAAACCCGGGTTTTTTCAGAAAAACCCAACCCACTGGGCCCATGGGGGGTTTTTTCGGGCTCTTGCGGGTTTTTCCGGGTTTTTCCCGTCTTGCCGGGCTCATCGGTTTTTTTCGACAAGCTGCAGTAGAATTCCGCCGTCTGAGGGGTCGGACATTCTAATCTAGAACATTTGCAAGGCACGTAAATTCACAATGTGTAGATATATGTACAGGGCGTCCCATATTCGATGATATTACGGGGTATCTCACTTACGAGTAAAGATAGAGTTGAGGTTTTCGCAATACTGTGCTACTATTTTGTGAAAAGATGATATAAACAAAATTTTCATAGCCCGCTTCGTTTCTGAGATACAGGGCGAAAATAAAAATATTGCATTTTGGGACCCCCCTCGTATCTCCGTTATCCTTTAACATATCTCAAAGCCAAAACTGACTCTTTTACAGTTTTTTACGTAGAATCCAGTGGCGTAGTCAGATTTTTGCTGTGAGCTGTAAATTTTTAGCTATAAATCAAACCTGTTTTTTTTAACGGGACACTGTATATTTTTCTTTCGTTTGATTGGAAATTTTATAAGCTTTGCAAAAATATATACAGAGTGTTCCGTTAAAAAAAACATGAGTTTGATTTATAGCTAAAAATTGACAGCTCACAACAAAAAGCTGACTACGCCACTGGATTCTACGTAAAAAACTGTATAAGAGCCAGATTTTAGCTTTGCGATATGTTAAAGGATAACGGAGATACGAGGGGATCCCAAAATGCAATATTTTCAATTTCGCCCTGTATCTCAGAAACGAAGCGGGCTATGAAAATTTTGTTTCTACTATCTTTATTTTCACAAAAAAGTATTGCGAAAACCGCAACTCGCTATCTTTACTCGTAAGTGAGATACCCCGTAATATAATCGAAAATGGGACACCCTGTACAGTATACTCTCTGTTAGGCGGACACCCACGGTCGCTGAAAATGTGCTCGCTTAAAGGAGGTGTGCGTTCACGAGAAATTTGTACTAATAATCAACAGAAGTTATTTTACATTAAATGTATTAGTAGTCTACATAATGTATAAAGTAGATACAATAAATAATTAGAGCAGGTATACTTAAAGATAAAAAAATACACATTTAAATGAACATAAAAGTTTAAAACACATGTGATTAAGAGGGTTGAAAAAAGTCTATAATTGTTTTTTTAACACAATTTGTTTTTTTCTAGTAATACATTTTTAAAATACTCCTCTAAACTGGTCGTTAATTCATATCCTTTTATATCGCCATTTTCTGTGGTAAACGTTTTGATTGTTTGCAGAATTGGCAAAACTTCTTTATTTGATTTGATACCATTTTCAGGGTTATACTGCTGTTCTACAATTTCATCATCTGTTTCTTGTTGTGATTCGATACTCTCAAAATTTATATCAACACTTTCATCTTCATACACTAAATTTTCATCTATCCCAACGTACGTCTCAAAATCCGCGTCATTTGTTGTAGTTTATTGTATCATTTTAGACCTTTCAGAAATAATAGACAAAGGTAACTAACTCATCATCGGGTTCAAATTTTGTAGAAACTTCGGGAACATCTGAAAATGTGAATCCTGCTTTCTTTCTTAAACCAATTCTTTATGGTTGTAGGGTTCACTTGCTCCCATGCCTTTTTAATAAAGTAAACGACATCTAATAAATTAATGGATTTTTGTAGCTCTTCTGCTGAGTCCATTTTAGATAAAATATGTTTCAAAATTGTAGATCGATACCAAGTTTTATAATTTTTGATTATCCCTTGATCTAACGGATGGCAAAATGCAGCGGTATTTGGGGGAAGAAAATTTATTTTGATATTTGTCCATCTTATATCACGTGGGTGAGAGGCAGCATTGTCGACGAAAAGCAGTATTTTCCGTTTTTGCTGTCTCAATTTTTTATCAAATCGTTGCAAGAACTCGGGACAATAAGTCAGCAGTTACTAGTCCCTTGGAGTGAATCCAGGACCGAAAAACTCAGTGGGTTTTTCGAGCGGTTTTTTTCACGTGGGCCCAGCCCGAAAAAACCCGTCGGGTTTTTTCGGGGTTGGCCCACTGTGGCGAACCCTTGTTATGCCTGAATTTTGTTAAAGTGTTAAATGGGATACTCTGTATATTATTACATTTTTGGAATGACATTTTTTCCTGATTTCAAAAATATGCCATATGTTATCCCTACGTTATACTTTTTTTGAGTTATTAAACGTCACATATCTTAGTTAAACTAGTTACTGTAAATATGGAAAAGTTAACATTATTAAAGTAAGCTATGAAAATGACATTTATTATGTTTGATAAGTGACATTTCTTTAATGAAATAATCAAAATGGTTTACAGTGAGGAAGAAAAAGTCCAAATATTTACAGTAACTAGTTTAACTAAGATATTCGACGTTAAATAACTCAAAAACGTGGTAAGGTAGGGGTAACATGTGGTATATTTTTGAAATCAGGAAAAAAAGATCATTTCACAAATTTTATAATATAATAGAGGGTAACCCAGTAAAAAAATATATTATTTTTTTTGTATCTCCTAAAATCTGCATGCTACTGTACTTTTGATGGCATTTTAACAAAATTCAGTCATAAACTCATAACCACGCAACTTTTATTAAAACTGGTTTTTTCTATAGGCAATAATAAAGATGATAAGGGTGGGTAATTTATAATGAATAACCCTGTACATCGCGTGACATTATGAAATGATTAAAATAACTTTCACTATTTTGCTCAGAAAGTTCTCTCAACAGTGTAGTTGAGTTTTCTTTGTGCTATCCAAGGACGCACGCACCAACGAGCCTTTCTTTCTTTTCTAATTTTCCTAGAAATCAATCATTTCAGAACATCATATTTGCACACCTACTTTTATAGATATCAGCCCGATTTGTAACATTTAATTTCACGCTATTGCAGTGTTGCCATCTCATTTTTCAGGCAACCGGTAGCTTTTAGCGCAAAATTGCAGTAGATCCCAAAAATTTTCGGTAGATATAATAAAATGTGTTTTGTAGTACCTACTTAAATTTTTACAATAGCCAAGATTCAGTAGACCGACATTTAAAAATTCACGTAGTTATATTTCATTATTTAATTAAATAAATAAAATCAAGACGAAAAACACAATTGTTTTATTTAGAACTATGGAAGACTACCCTAATTTACTTAAAACACTATTAACTACCACTGAACTGTATTATTAAACATTTCAGTGTTAACTACTAATTCATATATGCAAGTACAATAATATATAATACATGAAAAATATTTTAAATGTTTACGTATAAAATATGACTAAAAAATATGTAATAGTTCCTATTCTATTTATTTTCGCTACTACTTACTATCTTTGTCGCCGCTTTTAGAATACATTTGTTTAGTCATTTTTGTAAGGATTTTCTTATCAACAGCAAAATCGCAACACTTGCCCTGCCCTATATACCTTTTTGTATGTAATAATAATAAACCACCAATTGTTGTACTTGAAAGTAGTGATGGGCATAACCGGACAATTTTCATAACCGAATTATTTGAATTCGAATGATATTAATAACCGAATGATTATTTGAATAATCATTCGAATAAATTTTGGCTCTCGATTCGTTTCGATTAAGTCAGTTGATTTGCCGGTTGGCGGTTCACCGTCATCTGCATCGACATCGTAACTTGCAGATAGCAGAGGAACCAAAACATAATATGTACCTACGGTCGGCGCCTTAGAAATCGGGACACGTAATATGTTCTTCTAGTCTTTGGAGTATTCTTGCTCCGGTTACTTCATTAATGTAAGATGGCATTTCATAATTGACAAACAATAAACAATCTGACGTAACAATTAAAACCATAATAACTGTAAAAACCCAGTTTATACACTTAAAAATACATACAAAATATATCATAATAGTGTGTAGTGCCCGATTTCAAAGGCGCCGACCGTACATTATTGGAAATTAAGAGGTATTTATTAAGACGTGTAAAAAGAAAGAAATATGCGGGACTGCTTGCTAATCGCAATAAAAACAGTTGTAAAACGTTTATCTTTATCGATCGGTTTTGGACCTTTGGAGATGTAAGCAAATAAAAAATTGTTTTATAGCTTGATGCGTTTGCAGTTTTTAGGCGTTCAGGTTTCAGGTTCCCAGAATTTAATAATTTGATATTTTTTATAATATGAGGTAGGTACGCGATAACCAAATGGTGTTTTCAGTACAACCGGATTTGTTTATGAGTTATGACGTATTTATATTTACAGAATTTTGAGCACTGCGTAGGTCGCTGAGATATGGCACGTAGTACCTTTGAATAGAGGTTTTATATTCAAAGCGTAGTACGTATCAGCATGAGGTTATTTTTCATTCAAATACTTGGAACGAAAACCGAGTTACATAGGTTATTTCGATAACCGGTTATTTTTCATTCGAATAAGCCCATCACTACTTGAAAGCCTATTTCTCGAACAAATTAAAGTTCTTAAAAGTTCTTCAATAGAAAAAAATAGTAGCAAGCAGTTTTTAAAATACCATGATTAGCGTTGTTATGAATGTTGTGCTCTTCTTTCATTATTTTTCCATATTGCATATTCAGTCAACAACTTTTTACGAGTGCCACAATATACAATACATTTAAGGATTTTGTTGGATATACAAAAACAAAACATTTAAAGGAATCGTTATTAGTGAACCACATTACTGAGAAATCCATTGAACTATAAAATATAGGCAACAACAAGATCATTTGCTAATTGACTTTATGTGTTTACGTAACTAGATATTTTCTCATGAACTGAAGCTTAAAAATTTACAAATATAAAATAGCATGTCAGCGTTTAGCACAGAAATCTAGAACGTGTATGTAAAATAATAATACTCGTAAATGATGTGATCATCGAATTTACTGTGGCACGGGCTGGTCTTTACAGATTTATGAATCGCTTTGTAAATTTTCCTAAAATATAAATTGTTCTGAATATTTTATACAAATAAAGAGTTGCTGATGTTTTTTTTTTCGGTGTAAATAGTACCCAAGAAAAATTTTACGTATGATTATACGGTGTAGCAAAAATTCGGTAGAAATAAGGGTCGTTTCGGTAGATCGGTAGATTTTAGTTGAAATCGGTAGATCTATCGAAATATCGGTAGGGTTGGCAACATTGCGCTATTGCTAACACTGAACTGACCACACCTAGTGGAAACATAAGAAGCGCGCCAGTTGCAATGACGCCACTCAGCTCTCGCAAGTATTCGATGCATGTCGAAACCGAGCTTAATTTAACGTTGTTAAGTTATGAAATAGGGGTAAAACCTGTTTCTCTTCAAAAGCAATTGCACTTGCTTCCAATCAGACTTCCCACTCAACTTGTGAATTGACCCATCATCTTACGGTTTACTGTCTCTGAACTAGTACAGGTCACTCTGTACATATTTTTACGTACGTTGTTATTAGCGTCAGTAAGAACAGTGCTATAGGGAAAAACAAAGTAATCATTCGCCGTTAAGAATTCTTTTTAGTGAAAAGCGAGGGGTTACTCACAACGGGATATCCTGTATACACTTGCCGGGAGATATCGGGAGATCTTGGGGATATCTAGGGGAGGTCTGAGGAAATCTCAAGAGGTTTGGGGAAATCTCGGGAGATCTTTGGATATCTCTGGGTAATCTCAAGGATATCTGAGGAAATCTTCAGAACATCTGAGACAATCTCAATGATATATTATAGTTTGCCGCTGAGCTAGGGTAGCGCATAATGCGCAGCCCCATTTTAGTGGTTGAGACCGTGCGCCAGCGTTTGCCGGTCTGTACTGTTGTAGGGATGTTCGATACACCGAAAAATACCGGTGCAATCGTATCGTATCGATTTAAAAGTATTGGTTCGGGGCAGTATCGTATACAAAAGTACTGCTACATAAAATACCTGTACACATTCGATCCAGGATATTTGCTAGGTTTATTTATACGAACCTTCGACCTAGTACAGCAAATAGAACTGTGGCAATAACAATAAAAAATCAACAAAAAATAATTACAAAATCAGTATTATAAATACATCTATTAAATAGCATAATAACTTTTATAAACGCTTAAAAACTTCCAAAGTAACACGAAAATAATGACTGAAACGCATTCATATTTTCCAACAAAGTTTAGTTTCATAAACGTATATAAACACTACAATTGCATAAAGCAGCATGTTATAAATATTTAAGCTGAATAATGATGTTTTTATTGGATATTGAATCATTATCATAAAATTTATTGGAATACATCGGAGCTCCAGTCCGCCAGAATTAGTCATTCGCCTTAGAATTTATCATTTACGATTTAGCTGTACCAACCGAAACCCGAAGTGTAGTACGTACACATGTTAAACAGGAAGATTTCTGTTCAACAAAATCATTTTGTTTTGATTTTTATTCTCCAGTTTGTAGAAGCTGAAAATTACTTACTGAAAGTTATCGACGTTCGACCATCTCGCCCTTACTTCCATGGAACACTAAATATAAATATCAAACATCATTGGAATTATTTTAATTTTTATGTTGGAAATAAAAAAAAATAATGGACAAAAGATGAGATTGGAACCCAGACAGCAAAACCTTGGATAGGTCCTGGCGATACTGACTGAAAATAAATCGTATCGTATTGTATCGTTTATTGAAATACCGGTACAAAATATCGAGTATCGGAAGACAAAGTACCGGTACTTCAAAATATCAAACGTCTGCGTTCTCTAGCAGCCTGGGCCAGTGCCACCCCCGTAACGCGAGGGTTGCGGAAGTGTTTGTTCCGCCAGTGTTTTTCTAAACTTGTGTGGATGAGCATACGATATGACGGACCGGAATGCGAGGGAAACAATGGGAACCGACATCGTGTTTTGAGGTTAAATTTGGAACCCATGAGAGTTATTTTAATTTCGTGTAACAATAAAATGTAATTAATAACATATTTAAAAATAATGGTCTAATTACCCGACTAAAGAAGACTTACATGTTTAGCAGTTGTTACAACAATATAAATGCACGATAACAATTTAGGATTCACTCTCGAAACATTTCGGTTTTTATTTTTAAATGCCCTATTGTTGACGTCGAGTGGCACCGTTGTTCAACTGTATAAAAAAACAAAATTGTATGCTCATGCAAAATCGATATTGGAAAAAATAAATTAAACAGTTACTGCTGGCTGCACAATCAATTAATGTCGAGCTGACTTGTTCATCTAGGTAGTATTTGTTATGGATAAAACTGAACTTCAAATGACTTTAGATTTGATTAAATGAAACTAATTTTGAAACTTTAACACTAAAATAATTAATCAAGCAAAATTTGGCTGACTCGCTGTTTGAAAATTATTGAAAGAACTAGCTTTAGCCCGCGGCGCATGTCGCATTTAAAGTTTTGCGCGTTAGTATGAGATGCACGCAGATCTTCCTGTCATGACCGCCATCCGAACTTATATCGGGCGGCGATCTCGGAAAATCGATTGGCAAAGGTGGGTTTAAACGGATCGTTTGGACTCTTGAGCAAGGAAATAATAAACCCTCCGTATCATTACATGAAATGAACTTGTGTTCGCAGTTTTAAAAAACACAACCAATAAGCATAATAAGTAATTGTTTTCTGTGTTAATATTGCTATTAAAAGTAATGGGAAGTTTGTTTACATACATAGATATGATGATGAATTATTGATTCATCACAAAGATTTTCATTTTTATTTAATTAATTCTTTAACGAACTTCGCCGAGCCTTGATAATAGTAGTAGTGTACCTAGGGGTGTTCTGCCTCAAAATGTGTCACTGCGCAGGTTTGTCAAGGTCGTTGGTCTAGCCGGGGTAGTGATGTAAATTACCCGGGTATTTATTTTTAGGGGTAAATACCCGGGGTATTTACCCGGGTAAATATCCAAAGTGGGTATTTAATAGGGATGTCGTACCCGGTCTAAAATCAAACCCGGGTACCCGAAAACAGTACCCGGGTACCCTCGGGTACCCGAAGATTTTACATTTTGCCTTATTATTTTCTGGCGAATGAAAATATTTCCATACAGGCGATTTTTTATGGCTTTTTTATGACATTGTTTTGTTATTTGTTTGTACATACTTTTGTAGTTTCATGCAATGTTCAAGCTCTATGCTCTACGCATTTGAACGCCGCTAGTTTTAAACTGAACTAATTTGAAATAGTACCTACTCGTCAATTCAAACTGCAAGTCGTCTGGCGTCATAAATATATTAACATTTTCACCAAGTGCTATCAAATTGAAGTACGTGACTTTTTATCCGAAATTGGTTTTTATCATCTTCTCCGAAAAAGGTTGACCTTCTGGACATTCTATAATTTAGTAGTCGGGTACCCGGGTCCTGAAAATATACCCGGGTTGACTATTACCCGGGTCGGCCCTGGTACCCGGGTGCCCGCCGACATCCCTAATTTAAGCGAGTATTTATAGACTCATTTACAAATAGTATAAAGCTAATCTAATCAGTATAATAGATTGGTAAGTAAAGGAGCTCTATTCGAATTTTATAAAAATGTTTAAGGTCATAGCTGAACTGAGAACATTTACTGCCTAAAATACCGATGAGGCCATAACTATACAGGTTCCCTAAAATTGTACGGAACATGGCAATTCCGTGAGTTGGATAAGGTTTAACTATTATTTGCCATAAGAATAACCGAAATGGAAAATGCAATAAATACTTTGGTAGCTAGGTAACAAGTAGCTATTGTACCTACTACCAAGGTTATTATTGTATTTTTTTTTATTTCGGTTACTCTTATGGGCTTATGAACCTTTTCCAACTCATGGAATTACCATGTTCTGTACAATTTTAGGAAACCTGTATATAACAGCAATGAGATAGCATGAATAAAAAACAGAATTCAATGATTGAATAAGAAGGAGATGAACATAGAAACAAATATTTGAGTAGACTTGACGCTGATTTTAATTATGGCATATGTCAACAAAATATGCCTATACTAAAATAACTTTTTTGTACGGTTATCTCTTTCTTACTCAAGTATTATGTGCTTTTGTTCATGCTATCTCATTGCTGTTGCATACTTATGGTCCCATCGGTATACAGCGTTGTTTATATTATTTTGTGATATTCTTTGCCTTGTTACGATTTCATCAAGTTAATGTTGTTCATTTTTCAAAAATGGAAACAAGTAAGAAAATAATGTACATACAACAATTTAAATTATCTCCGGAGTCAGAGCAATCACAATGTTTTTTTTTGTAAACTGTAACAGGCGCAATTTATTGTATCTACTGTTTATTTCCATAAACTTCGACAGCCAATGTTTTTTCCCGATAAACGATTAATTTACCTTGGTGAATGCTTATTCAGTGTTAGATGTAAATTGTTATTTTTACATAAAATATTCCAGTGCATTTATATGTAGTTTACTTATCAAGATAACATTATTATGTGAGTAAAAGTTAGCTTAGCTTTCTAAATATTAAAAATTTGATAAATACCCATTTTTTAGGTATTTACCCGAGGTACGGGCAAATGCTCAGGTAAATACTAGGGATGTCGTACCCGGTCTAAAATCAAACCCGGGTACCCGAAAGCAGTACCCGGGTACCCTCGGGTACCCGAAGAATTTACATTTTGCATTATTATTTTCTGGCGAATGAAAATATTTTCATACAGGCGATTTTTTTATGACATTGTTTTCGTATTTGTTTGTACTTTTGTAGTTTCATACAATGTTCAAACTCTATGCTCTAAGCATTTTAATGCCGCGAGTTTTCAAGTGAACTAATTTGAAATAGTACCTACTCGCCAATTCAAACTGCAAGTCGTCTGTCCTAAATATTTTCAGACTTCCAAGTGTTATCAAATTCAAGTACGTGACTTTTTATGCGAAATTGGTAGCAGCATCATCACACAGATGATGTTTATGTTAGTTCAACCAATACTGATGCGATTTAATGGTGCTATTGACGGGTTGAATATTTCTGTGAAGCGGATTTATTGCCTTACATGAAACAATAATCAACATTCTGTGGTATGGGATGGGTTGATTCTTGTTATTACTGCATTGTTGTGTTTTTCTAGAACTTATTCCTATTCCTTTTAAGTTTTTATTATCTTCTCCGAAAAAGGCTGAGTTTTTGTGCATTACATAATTTACTAGTCGGGTACCCGGGTCCTGAAAATATACCCGGGTTGACTATTACCCGGGTCGACCCGGGTACCCGGGTACCCGCCGACATCCCTAGTAAATACCCATTTATAAATACCCTGCCCACTAGGTATTTACCCAACTCACATCACTAAGCCGGGGTCAAGGTCGCGGGCCTAGCCGGGGCCAAGGTCATTGACCTCACCTAGGTCACGTGCTCCCACGATGAATTTTTGGGGTTAAAAGTCTAATTTTTAAAGGATTCTCACGATGAATTTTGAGGCTAAATGTCTAATTTTATTTCTACGCCCAAGCGGATGTGACTCATCGTCTGGGAATTCAAAACTTGTTGAAACTTGCAGATGCAGGATGTACCAATTGAACAATGGCGTCCATTTGAGAAATCTGCACGATTGCAAAAAATAATTGAACAATGAAGTCTTTGTTGTCTGGACGAATTTTTGCTGACCTCCATCATCAGATAAACAGGATGTTATTGTCTGGAGCTTCAGACTTGTCCAGACATGTTTGAGAAATGTGCAAGACTGGAAAAAATTGAACAATGAAACCTATTGTTGGAGAAAAATCTGCACGACTGCTAAATTGTATGGAGCATTTGTTCGGAAATTTTTTGCTGACGCAGTTAATGATCTCCATTATCAGTGTCTGGAGAAATTTGCGACGATCTGTAAAAATGATCTTGAAATAAATTTGTCAAGTACTGATGTCTGTTAGACAAACAAAAAGAATTGCCAGGTGTGGGGTTCGAACCCACGCTCCCCTTAGGGAACCGGAGCTTAAATCCGGCGCCTTAGAGCGCTCGGCCAACTGTTCCTGTAACCAATTTTATAAGCACAATGGTGGAATAAAACAACAGTATATATACGTGTATTTATTTTGTCTAAAACGTACATTTATAAAATTATTACAACTATATATATTATACATCAGCTAATTATTGTGCTACGGATGTTGTCATCTTTGTCTGGACGATCTCCTCGAAGACAAGTTTCGTGCTGCTCCCACACTTTCCACCCGAGATGATATAGTAGCGACGTTCTCCTAATTGTTGTAGATCAGCATCTGTTAGGCAATCGTAGCGTGCTGGTAGAATGAATCTGAAGTTGTCCAATTCTACCGCCACTTTATTGCCGTATTTAGTCGGACACCGATACACATTTATTATTAGATACTAGCAATCCAGTGAGACAAATGTCTCATTTAAAAAACAAAAAAGACCGTTTTTCAAATAGAACGCGTATTAAATAAAAACTGTACCCAGACCTGGAAGGTGTCAAAGTGGTTGCCTAACCGATCGACGTTTTAAGGCGCAGAGGGTCGCAGCTCCGTTTAGCTGTTGAAACATTTTTATTTAATACGCGTTCTATTTGAAAAACGGTCTTTTTTGTGATTTCTCGAAAACCGGAAGTGTCACGTGACTGAAATTCGGTTCCTGAGCTGACATGACCATTCGAAACATAACTTTCATAACTTTTTTATCTATCTCTTACGGTTTGGCTGCTGAAACAGCGTCCCGGACGGACGGACGGACAGACAAGTCTATTAGATAAAGGATTTTTCGTCAATCTTCAAATCTCGTACATTTCTCCACCCTTTAACCTAATTTAAGTTGCAAAGTTTTTGGTTGAAATCTGCCATGTTTTTTTGGAAAGAGGGCGTACAGGAGAATGCTAGAAATGCTGCAACACACCAGGTTTATATAGCACCCGTCAGAATGCTAACGTGCCGAGTGTTTGAGAATTTTTGCACCGGATGTGAGTCGTTGTCTCAGAATGCGCGCGGTTGCTAAAATAAATGTATGGTGTCTTTGTTTAAAAAATGTACACCGGATGCTGTTCAGACTTGTTTAAACTGATGTGGGCGTCTGGCGGATGTTATTGTCTGAGAATTTGCCGAATGCTGCAAAAATAAATGTGTACAGTTGTTTGAGAAAATGCTCGGTTGCTAAAAACTGTTTCTCAAATGCAGTTAACTTGTTTTGTAATGCACTGAATATTGATATGAAGAATTTTTTAAAAATCTTTAAGTTAGGTTGACTGTGTCAGGTTTCCACGAAAAACTAAAGCTCCTACAGGCCATATTCTTGGGATGAAGTATTGAATTTACATTTTGCTCGTTGATTGTGACTTTAAATTTGGGTATCAACTTAGCAATTTTTCACATTCCACCTCAGGAGTTGTGTTTTAATAAGCTTCTAATTTCCTCGTCAGTAGTTTGCGGATACATTCTAGATACAAATACATGCCATTTTTTCTGTACAGCTTTAAGTTTAGAGGTCAGATTTGCTCCAAGCGCCACTGGTACAGAACGTTGAGCCGCGTATCTGCGCTTCTGATAGAATTTTCTGCTTAATTTGCTTGCGACAGGATTGTAGCAACGTTTTGGGTTTTAGTCACAGCACTATATGTTACTGCTTGAGCGTGTTACACATGAGAATTAATTGATAAGCATTTTTATTATTAAAATTTCGGTTTCTTACAGCTGTATTTGCAAATCATTGGTAAATAGTTCAGTGTTTGGTTGCGACGAACATAGATGTAGCAGAGATCTGGCAAATAGAAGACTATAGAAGATAAAGAGCTTATGAAGCTTACAAAAATGAGTCTTTTAACCGTCAACTTACAGAGTTAATAAAAAAAAATTGGATCATAAATTAGCTAATAATGAAATTTGTAAACAGACAGTATTATTAATCTAAAATTGAATTAGCTGAAATTTTGTATTTATCAAATATTATTAACAAAGTTGTTAAACGCATGATAAAGACAGTTATTAATTAATTAATAATAAATACAATTGTCCTATATCTGGTATTACAGTTATTCATGGCTTATGTTTTAATCTGATTTTAATAGTTGAATAGAACCGAACAACTAAGGTTACTACAATTACATGCTAAAGACTAGACAAAAAGGTAAGATTAAAATCAAAATTTTAAAATAAAACCCTGAGAATAAGAATATGGTTGAAGGAGGTATAGAATTTGCAGACTATAGAAAAATACCTGTCCAGGCTTGTTTAAACAGATGTGAGCGTCTGCGAATGTGCAAGGTTGCTAAAAAAACGGATGTTATTGTCTGAAAATTCAAACCTGTCCAGACCTGTTAAAAGAGCTGTAGGTCTGTTGAAAAAAATCGCAAGGAAATATGAAAATCCAAACCTTTTTTTTAAATACTTTGTTAGGGTTTTTCGTTTTATTATGCGTTCAACGAGATGTATGTCTGGATATTTAACTTTTTGAAGCTCGAGATTGTAGAAACATCCTGAAATAGGCCGATTGGAAGCATCTTTTAGTAGATAGGTAATGTGTTCGATCCTCACTGGAAGACTGTTTAAGTGGTAGGCAGTATTTAACATAATACAAAAGTGTTGGGGTCTTAGAGACATTGAGAAATCCTCAACACTGTTTGCAAGCATCGAATGTTAACAGTACGTGTTTTTTCCAGTACTTTATTAAATACACAAAGTTTCGAAATTGAGCCGATAGTTATTTATTTCGCTTTTGCTGTTGGATTTATGTACAGAAGACAGCATTCCTCACTTTTAGCAATAAGCAAGTTCTTAAAGAAATATTATGCTGTAGAGATTTACAGGTTACAGTTCGGAGTGTAAACTGAGTTAACATTTTAGGATATTTCTATACAGCTATTAGCAACAGCACCATTTAATTGCATATTGTTTTCTTTTAAGTAAGACCCAAATTTTAGATTCGATTGTTTTAATATAGGTTCGAAAGCACTCCTTAGTTAAACTGAAGCTATTATAGTCAACAGGAGATTTATATCTTTTTATATTTTCGATGAACTCTAGCTTTTTGTCTTGTCGGTTTAACTAGGCGCACAAGTTTTTGAAATATCAGATTTTATTTACACGCAGTTCTCAGTGTGAAATTACGAAAATTTTGAGCAGTTGTAATAAGCGGATTCTGTAAACTTATATCGGAGGATAGTTTTTGAGCTACTGTAGTAACACACAGAGTCTAGAATCCTCAAATTGATATTTTTAAAATAATTCCACTTTCAGATATACAATCCACAAATGAATTATTTTTGACATGGCACACGTTCGAGGCAAACAATACGTCACAATCACAACTGCTGCTTTGTAAACAAAGTGTACGTTATGCATGTGCAGATTAGCAAACTTGCTTGTTAGCAAGGACGTTGTAACTTGACTTATCGTACGCAGTGTAGGAAATGCTGTCATATGACATTTCACGATTATGTTCATATCATGTTTATAGAACGAGTATTTAGATATTTCATTACATAGCTTAAACAGTTGAACGGTGAAGTGATTCTTGTTTCGAGCCTCAAGATTATATTGATTTTGCTACTTATATTAATTAAATAAAACACTCATTAAAATAACAGTTTTATTTTATACATTAAAAAATTATATATATAATTCTATCCCATAGTTTTATTTCTACCAGAACCGGGTTTAAATGTAGGGGTAGCACCGGTTCTGGTAGAGCAAAATGATATCGAGCTTGGGAATGTTCCAAGGGCGCCTGCTCAGGGGGGTGGCTCGAAGTCAGTGCAGCATACCTCAACTGCGTAGGCGATGAGGGGGTACTGTCCCACGCACACCCCTCCAAATTTTGTGCTGAGGGGTGTGGTGGTGGCACTATCTGCCCCCAACGGTGCGGCTGTCCTTGTGGACAGTGCCACATTGGTGGTGGTGATGAAGGTGGAGGAGATGCCCCTGATGGTGCAGACATTGGTGGTGGTGACGAAGGTGGAGGAGATGCCCCTGATGGTGCAGACATTGGTGGGTGGTGACGAAGGTGGGTGAGACGCCCCTGATGATGCAGATAACGGTGCTGAGAGGTGTGGTGGTGGCACTATCTGTCCCCAAGGATGCGGCTGTCCTTGAGGACAGTGCCACATTGATGGTGGTGATGAAGGTGGAGGAGATGCCCCTGAAAATTTTGAGCAGTTGTAATAAGCGGATTCTGTAAACTTATATCGGAGGATAGTTTTTGATGTACAGTAGTAAGAGTGTGTCTTTGTTGTTAGGTAATACAAGGTCTAGAATTCAGATAGACGAACAGGTAGACAGACAGCTAGACAGATAGATAAGCTAGACAGGTAGCCAGGTAGACATGTAGACAGCTAGACAGGCTGGTAGACAGCTAGGCAGGCAGACATACTATTAACGACGTAAGAAGAGGGAAGTTGGAAATTAATGCTGAAACAGATCTTAATTTAGCGCTTTCAAAATTATTACTACAGAACATCAGGGGATCAATGGCCTCCATTATCAGTGTCTGCAACGATAAATAAATAGACCACAGGTCAACCTGACATGTTCCTGTAACGGTTTTATGGGCACGACGGTGTATTAAAACGACAATTGTAAATATAATTGTATTTTATTTGTCTAATGTACATGTATAAAATTATTACAAATATATTATACACCAGTCAATTATTGTGGTAGAGGTGTTGTCATCTCTCTCTGGGGTGTCACGATCTCCTCGTGCTGTTTTCGAACTGGATTTATTCAATTATTCCTGCCTCTTTTAACTAACAATTTCATGAATTGCATTCGATATTCATAGTATAACGCAGACCGTTGGCTCATAATGCAAACATTTAACAGATGGAGAGGTGGACATCACCATAAATCATATACGATTTTTTGCACACATTCACGTTCTAATCTCAAAATTTTTAAATGCTCCTCGATGGGCTCCATCACATTGTCATCAAACCAACTCCACCCGTCTGGAAGTCGTAGTTTTGTATTAGTTTTAAAGTCCGGATGTCCATCTAGCGTAACGGGGATATCCATACGATTGCAACCAAATCATGGAAATAACTTTGAAAATTCATAGAAATACTTCTCGTAATATTTTTCCAACGAGGTGACGGCTTCCGTGTTACAATCAGACTGCTACGATTTATTCGATATACTATGATTTATATGATTATGCCCTCGTCGTGCAAGCCGCTGCCTACAATTTCTACATAACGGTGTTAGCCCCCTGGTGACTTATAGTTTGATGCCACTGTATGAGAATGTGTAATTGGTAAAATTGACAGACAGCTAGACAGGTAGACAGCTAAACATCTAGACAGATAGACAGGTAGACAGACATATACTAATACAAAAAATGAGTTGGAGGAACCACCCGACCTGTCATTATTACCGTTAACAAAATTAAATCTTAAAGAATATTCTGATATTGTCACTGATGATAATAGTATATAGTATATTATGATACTAGTGTATAAGTACGCCCTTAAAGCACGTGCGACGAGTTTAAGAGCACGTCGCTAGTGCTTTAATGGCACTCATACACGTGTATGATACGCTACTTTTTCTACGATCGTAACGGAAGTATAAAAACTTGGTTGGGTGGCACTCTTTCAGTCACATTGTGTTAGATATTCTAGGTTATGTTGACATTCAAACCTACGGCAAAGCGTGTTTTAATATATTAAAACACGCCACCAATGACAACCTGCGAAAAAAACGTAATTCGGGCGCTAATATTAAGAGTGCTATACACGGCACTTCTGACACTAGAAACTGCAAAAAGTTGTCATTTTGACACGATCGTAGAAAAAAGTAATTTTTTTGAAAGTGACATTGAAAAATGGCAAGAAATTAATCGTGAAGAAATCGTCTTCGTGTTGGCTCTTTACGATACAAAACTCGAGTATTGACAGACTGATTCGCGTGAGTGGTCAAAAAAGCAACAACCACTACTTGTATAAGTAGTTCGAATAAACTTAGAAACTGAAATGGAGCATGCAATAATTACTTTGGTAGCTACGCAACAAGTAGGTACAATAGTTACTTGTTGCCTAGCTACCAAAGTAATTATTGCATTTTCTATTTCGGTTACTCTTACGGCAAATATTATGAGAACCTTTTCCAGCTCATGGAATTGCCATGTTCCGTGCAATTTAGACAACCTGTATAATGTGTAAGTTATTTTTTACTACTATTACTACCACCTTTATTATGTAGGTAGGCCTACTTAGTAATAGTACAGATTTTTTGTTGATTACTAGAATTCATGTATTAGTATTGAACTGATATTAAGAATTTTTTCATTTGGGTGTTTTAATGGTGTATCGTTTTAATAGCACCACCATATGCCAGAAAATAGTTTGTTTTAATTAGGTATTTTTGATATTTACCTTGCTACATGTTTTGTTTTATGGATGACACAAGTAAAAAATAACACATTTTGTCTCTGTAATAAAAAAATCTATTTGTAAAAATCAATGATTGTGGGAAATACGAATTCAGAGGGTCGTCGAGCCTACTAAGCATACAAACTTTTCTTTGCACTACTAAAAATTTTAATAGATGTAATAGTTTGAGAATTTGATAAAATTACAGAAGATCTCGGGGAAGTCTTCCGATATTTGCGAGAATCGTGAGAGCTATTGGGAGATATGAGGGATATCTCAAGAAGTTCTGGGGAAATCTGGGGAGAGGTCGGGAGATCTTGGGAGATATGGGGGATATCTCGGGAGATCTGGGGATGTCTCGGGATATCCCTCGGAAATCTAGGAGGTCTAGGGAGGTCTGAGGATATCTGAGGGAGATCTCGGGAAATCTTTTATGCAAGGATATCTCCTGTACACCTAAATCCTTGGTGAAAAGTTAGTGGTTCTGAAAAGAACCTTTTTTTAAATTCCTGGTGTGGGATATCTCCTCCAAAGCCGTTGCTATTGCGCAATCATGTAATTAGTTAGTCAGAAGCCCATCATAACTAATTCATATTCTTTTTTGGGTATTTCGCCACTCTGCAAATTAAAATTATTAAATAATTTGCAGAGTGGCGAAATACCCAAAAAAGAATATGACTGATAGATTCACGCCACAAAGAAGTTTCAGAGATTATCATAACTAAACTGACCATTTGTCCCGATTTAGGAGCGACAGTACATACTTTTTAATGCCTGTTCCGATTTTTATTTTGTCTCCCGCATTAGCTGATTTAACACGTCAAGTCCCGCTTCAGACTTGTTGTAGGCACTGAACTGTATTATTAAATGGAAGAGCAATCCTGTACTTTTAACGTGATACAAATTGGATCTGCTCATTGGTGTCGGACGCATGTACAATTGGATTTACAAATTCGCGTAATTTAAACTTTGTAGTACGTACTTTTGTACTTATTTGAGATTGTCTTACTGCTAAATGGCGCGCGTACACCACAAAACTCGGTATTCCTGTATATGTTTGCTAAGAGTTTGGCAAACAGACCAATTTGACACACATTTTTTATGTAAATTATATAGGTATTTTACATATGTCAAAAAATAGGTTGTGTATCACCCTATTTTCTAAATTCTTGTATTTACTAATAGAATTCAGTGGCTTACGTGTATCAGATTTTCTAAAAAAATTAGTTTAGCATCACCACTCAAACCTGTACTTCCTTTATTGGATGTAGGGTTTCCAAGTCCCGGGACCAAAAGTGTTTTCGGGACTTACGAGCTAAATTTCAAGTCCCGGGACTAGTCCCGAAAATCCCGAAAATGGCCCTGAAAGGGAAATAGTGATCAGGTGGAATTTCCGAATGCAATATCCAAAGATAAACTAGTGTTTTAAGTTAAATAAAGTATTTCTGTGCTGATAATTTGCATTGGTGCTCGTCTACAACTTCATTGCTTTCTTCTGGTACTAAAAATGTCTGTCGCTGTTCATCATTTGCTTTTGTTTGAACTGCAAAGTGTTTGTGTAATCCTTTCGTCAAGCTGCCTCTGATTATGATAATTTTGTAGGAACCTACTTTACATTTCGCCAATTGTTTTATCTTCAATATATAAAATTGTCGCCATATTGACTTCAAATCGTTTTTTTTTAGTGTAGAAGGAAGATAGGTCGCGAATCGGAATTCATTCTAATCGTAACGCTTTAGCAGACACGTAACGGACACACTTAAAACTCAAAAATATAAATTATAGCTTCTTCGCACATATCTAAATCCCAACAAAAAAGCAGACAAATACATAAATCGAAGAATATATGCAAATGTGGCTGAAACAACACTCAGGTTTAATTCTAACCTACCGAAAAGAATACTTCTCCTGCCTACGCAAAACGCAAATAATGCAAAATGTGCAAGAGGCATGAGTAGTACGTCGGACGCCGGTGTATACCCGTCCTAATTCTTTGATATCTAGTATACGCACGCATGTTGACATGGTCCTGGGACTTCGCCTGTTCTGGCTGTGGTCCCGGGACTCGGTTTTTGTGTTAGAATCTCGGGACTGTCCCGGGACCGGATCCCGGGACTGGAAACCCTAATTGGATGATGTAACGAACGACTTCTGAGATTGAATCGTGTCATAGTTGAGATACAAGAACTCAACTTTCGCCCACCTTAATAAAGGTAGAAGCTAAAGAGCAAGGTAACTCAACGTGTAAATCATGCCAGAGGGAAAACTTTTGCAAAGGTAAGGGTTAGAAGAGCACGACAATTCAATGTGTCGTTGAGTTCTTCTATCTCAACAAAGACATGGCCCAATCTCGGAAGTTGTTCGTTATACTTTATTGCCGTTATTAAGGAGTTTGTGCTTGTGCCTGTGAGGGAGGTCCAAATTTTCGAGTAGCTTTATGTGAAATTGCAAATTCTTTAATAGAAATAAAGAAATGTGTTACACATAACTGGAAATGATCTTTTATTGAGAACATACAATTAGTGATGTAAAAAAACGCGTTTTTTTAAATTGAATAAAAAACCTAGAAAAAAACCAGAAAAAAACGTTTTTTTTTTGTTTTTTATTCATTTTTGTAATTGGCGGCACGTTTTGGTAGGTATGGTTGGCGGCATGTAAGCAAACTTATTTTGGTTTTACATGCACTTTAAAGTTCAAGAAAACTACAGCACAGACTAGACAAATGTTTAATAAATAACAGTAACATTTTAGACCTACTGCCTACTCGTATTACGTATTACTCACAGAACAGCAAAGCGTATGCATGCGTCTATGAGAGCACCCCCGCCCCACCCCCACTGGAAGTTGCTTTAAGCTGGACCCAGCTCTGAAACTTTCGACCTGATCGACGAATCAAGTTACGTTAACGATTCACCAGAGTCATCAAACAGTGACATGGGCGACGTAAACTGCATGGATACTGACTCCGAGTCAGTTGAGGAGTCAGCCATGTCTGTTAGCGAGTAATTTCTGCATTATTATAATTTCTACAGGGTGTTAGGGAAGTCGACGGAAAAATTTCTAGGGGTGAATCCTTGGCCCAAGATATGATGATTTAACTCAACTTACCTATATACAAAGTTGCTTAGTTTAGCCGCTAGAGGGCTTTAAAGATTATTAATAATAATAATGGTGAGGCACTAACACCCCATGAAGGAGCTTGGCCTGCAAGGCGGAAGGTCAGAGCTTCCATATCCTCGCTCTCACACCTGGCTGTCGCGTGTCAAATTCATGACACGTGGTGATGTGGTGAGCATCACGCATTAGACAACCGCATTATTACCCATTATTCCTTCGAACACAGGTCCCCAATTATTTAAAGTGACTAGCTTTTTTAAATGTTTTAACCCCCTGTATAATCACTACCAATTTTTCTCCTGAATAGTTACTTTAATTTAGAAGCGATTCACTTTCTTAAAAAAATTTAGTTGGGTAAACGGTTTAGCCACAAAAAATATTTTCTAAATCCCTACAAGCCTAGTGTTAAGTTAAAATTACTGATTCAGGCTTGTACGGATTTAGAAAATATTTTTTGTGGCTAAACCGTTTACCCACCTAAAATTTTTTAAGAGAGGAAATACCTTATAAGTCAAAGTAGCTATCCACAAAAAAACATTGGTAGTGATTATACAGGGGGTTAAAAAAATATGGATGGATAATTAATTGTGATAAGTTTTTAAACACCCTGTAATTTTCGAAATTAGGGTTTATTCCAAAAAAAGCTTTATAGTTTACTGGTAAAAACGCATGGCCAAAAAATGAATAAAATCCATCAAAGATTTTTCGACTTATTTGAAAAAATTAAAAAAGCTAATCTTCTTTAAAGCCCTCTAGCGGCTAAACTAAGCAACTTTGTATATAGGTAAGTTGAGTTAAATCATCATATTTTGGGCCAAGGATTCCCCCTAGAAATGTTTCCGTCGACTTCCCAAACACCCTGTATATCCACTTTGGCTATTTTTCTATTTTTTCTTTAGAAATATTTTTTTATTATAAATTCTATAATTCACTTTACCCACGAAATGTATTATTTTTTATTTTAAAAATATCTGTTTGTTTTTCCAAACAAATTACTTGTTGTTATTCACTACACTTTAATTCTGAAAAAACGTATTTAAAAAAAAAACCAGACCGCTTGGTTTAAAAAAAAACAGGTTTTTTTTTTTTTTTAAACGAACGGTTTTTTTTTTTGGATGCATCACTACATACAATATAATATGTGCAATTAAAAACATCTGTTTTCTTCTTGTTTTACCCAAGACATGATAGATCTGCTATATAAACCAAAAACTTATAGAAACTTGTAACATTTGTCTGAACATCACTACAATAGAATACAATTTTAAAACGTAAGGTTGAAATCCCTATGCTAATAATTGTTATTTTGCAAATTACGTACTTACAATATAACTAAAAATATAAAGCAAACATCAAATTAAATATTCAATATCTAGACTTAATAATTGATTAAAAGGGTCCTTGGAAATTGTCTATGGACAAAATAAACAATAGTTTATATAAAAATTTTTAATTTTCATTGGTTTAAAAACTATTTTACAAATTTAGATATTATATAAGTTATATTTTGGCTTTGCTCAATCAATTATGAACTACGCCCAGCGTCGGACTGGCAAAATTTGGCCTACCGGGCAAAGGATGCATGTGGCCTCCACATGTAAAAATAAGAGGAAGGGGGGGGGGGCGCTAAAGGGGAGTCCGGGGACAAAGCACTGCTGCAGACGAAATTTTTATAATTGTAGGGAGCTCGAAGACCCAAAACGCACCCCTCTTACCAGTAATGGCACAGTACAGTAATGGCACGTGAAAAGTACAACAAAATCAATAACTACGAATAAAGAAAACGATGGAGGGAATGGAAAAATATTTATTCTAATAATTTTAAAATTTAAACATGAAACAAAAAAAATAAAATAGGTAGGAGGTAGATAATTATTCTATTCTTATAAACTGACATTCAAACAAATAACAACACATTTTCTAAATCCATTATAGTTTATAAACTTTGCGTTTGGAACAATTATAAAGAAAAAATATAAATAATAATGATCACAAGCTTTGACCTTATAGGAATTTTTACACTCTATAGTCTATTCCATTATAATAATTATACTTAACAATATGAATCACATCAATAATTTTGATTTTCAAGAGACTGATCTATTTGGCAACTTGTCAATGATTTCGTCGAAATTCAAGCTTTGGAGTAGATCACACTGCACATTCAAAATTAGAAAACACTAACCTTTCTTGTGATAAAGAAGCTCTTAGCCTATTTTTGATTATTTTCACTTTAGAAAATAAGCCTTCACAGGCTGCTTGGGTGCATGATAACGTCAGTAAGTATTTGTAGGCTAAGTACAAATTACTATATGTAAAGCGTGCAAATTATATTTGTGTAAAATTTTAAAGCAACAAGTCATACAACCCGCACAATCGCCCTCTGTCCCCTCACCAATGCAAATATTTAAATGAAAATTTGGATCTTCTTCGGTGTCATTTTCGTTGTCATCACTATTAGTGTCGTGATCAGGGGGTCGTGATTGGTTGAGTCACAGTCACCATAGGCTGGGATTGTTCTTTTTGTAAAGTGAAAAAAAAATTGAAAAATTAATGAATTCTTGTTTAATGATGTCTTGTGGGATGTTTTTAGCTTTGAAATTACGACAAAAGCGAAATCAGGAATATTTTCTCCATTTAGTTGAGCAGTACGTTGAAAAGTACTCGGATCAAAGAAACTGAAAGTTCACTAATCTTCTAATTTTTAGTGAATCGGTCTTCCATGCTTTGCATTAATTGATTAACAATCACTTTTTAAGTTTCCATTTCAAGTTTTTTCAAAACTCTTTCTTTCGTAGGATCCCCGACAGTTTCTCTTTGCATTTTTTTATTCTCCTATATCTCAATATCTACTGGAAATTCAGTCTGAATTGTTATGTCATTTTCATTTAAATAGGCGTTCTCTGTAATTGAATCAAGGAATTTTTTGACTGACGCTGCGGGAACCTCACACACACAATCATGTTCATTCCACGACTACTAAGAAATAATAGATGCATGATGCATACATGCACAAATAAAACTGGGACAATACTTTGACACAAAGTTTAGATTTTTTTTGAATTTTGTAAAAACATTTGTGCATTTTTTTTTACTATTTGGAAAATAAAATTATGTGGACATTTAGGCCTCCAAACTGGATTGGCCTACCGGGCATTTGCCCGGTTGCCCGGTGGGCCAGTCCGACACTGACTACGCCATATGTATTCAGAGAGGAACCACATCGAAACCTATCACACTTTAAAAATCCCTACTTAGATTAATATGTAATGTTGCTAGACTGACATCAAGCAAGGAATTATTCAGTTTATTACAATTACCAATGGTACGTTAACTTTATTGTATAGCAGTTAGCTGTGAGTAAATATTAGTGATGGGCCTATCTGGAATGAATAATCGGAAAGTTTCCGATTGTTCAAAAAATCGGAAGGTTCCGATTATTTCGGAACGTTTCGGAACTTTTCGGAATTCGATTATTTTACTATTCGGTATACAAAATGTGAACACGAAATTCCAATTTGAACTGAATGGCATACGGAATGTTGTGTTGCCTCACTTGACTGCTATATGCTGGCACTAATGGCAGTGGCATTTCGTAGTTTAATTATTAGATAGTACACCTTACAGACTTCAAATTCATGTATTGTTTTATACTATCTATTATGTACTTTATGTGCCATTAAACTTTAAAATATCACTACCATTTTCCGCAAGTCTATTAAGGTAACTACTGTAATAATTTGAAAAAATATTTTATTTCCTTACATCCCACTGTGCGACTCAAACTCTTAAATTGTGGTCCTACAAACCCAAACAATAGATGCCAACGCAGATAAGGGCTTACGGCGCAACGGCGAGTGCCGCATCGCAAATTTGGACGCACTTCATCTTCCTTCCGCTTGTTGTTGTTTCGCTCATTTTCCCTTGCTTGCATTTACGGAATGTAAAATAATCGGATGATATTTCGATTGTATAAAAATTCCGAAATGGAACATTCCGATTATTGAAATCATCCGATTATGCCCATCACTAGTAAATATGTATTAAAAAATGGAACTTATACTGAAGAAAACAACAGTTAGGGGACATATTATACTTCAACAACCACAAGTTAAAAGAACCCATACTCAAACATTATGAAACATCTAGTGATGTAAAAAAACGCGTTTTTTTTAAATCGAATAAAAAACCTGAAAAACACAAAAATCGTTTTTTTATATTTTAATTTTTATTATTAATCCGGGCGAGTATCGATTTGTAGCACATCCAAGTTTCGAGTCCGGATTCGTTCCGAAGAGCGAAAAGGTCGCGAAGGCGTCAATTCTCCCGGACATTCATTCCTTTGGCATTGCGTTATTCAATCCATTTGAATACAATACGATGTTTTGTCTTAAGTTGAGGGGGAACGGCAAACGATGATGGTGTTCGTTTTAGAAGCTCGACGTCGACAGGCGACACATTATACGGCGGAAGTTGATGCTTTTTTATCAGTTATCAGTGATTTATGGCTTTTGTAGGCTTTGTAGGTGTCCATTTGATTTCAAGTTTGTAACACAAAAACATACCGAATTACCGACGGTGTGACCACTGACCAAAACAAAGATAATATGTAATATCGACTGCCTATTTATGATGCCTGTCTGCTGTTTTCTTCGCGCTTCTGGTTTCTAGTTTGCTTTCCGATTTTCATTTAATCACGCTGCTCTTCTGTGCTACACACTACACTACACGAGTACACGATACTCAATTACTTGTTTTAAAAGTTTAATTAGTGTGAAAGTATGTCTTTTTTGCGTGGAAGGAAGAAGGCCCAAGTGAGCTCTTTATTTAAGCTGCTGACGGGAGCGAAAAATAAAACTCCTCAAGTGGAGTGCACCTTTTGTGCACTCCTAATGTCAAAGAATGGGACAAGGATGACGGAACACATTAGAAAATGCCTCAAGTACCCAGTTCTAGTGAAAGAAAAGTACGGACTGATTAAACAACAAACGGCGGGAGTTTTGGAAAAAATAGTGATGCAACAAAAAAAAACCGTTCGTTTAAAAAAAAACCTAGCGGTCTGGTTTTTTTAAATGCGTTTTTTTCAGAATTAAAGTGTAGTGAATAACAACAAGTAATTTGTTTGGAAAAACAAAAAACATATTTTTAAATAAAAATAATACATTTCGTAGGTAAAGTGAATTATAGAATTTATAATAACAAACAAAAGCAAATATTTCTAAAGAAAAATTGAAAAATAACCAAAGTGGATATACAGGGTGTTTGGGAAGTCAACGGAAAAATTTCTAGGGGGAATCCTTGGCCCAAAATATGATTTAACTCAACTTACCTATATACAAAGTTGCTTAGTTTAGCCGTTAGAGGGCTTTAGAAGATTAGCTTTTTTTAATTTTTTCAAATAAGTGGAAAAATCTTAAATGGATTTTATTTTTTTTTTTGGCCATGCACTTTTACCAGTAAACTTAGGCTTTTTGTGGAATAAACCCTAATTTCGAATATTACAGGGTGTTTAAAAACTTTGTCACAATTAATTATCCATCCATATTTTTTTAACCGCCTATATAATCACTACCAATGTTTTTATGTGGATAGCTACTTTGATTTATAAGCTATTTCCTCTCTTAAAAAATTTTCGTTGGGTAAACGGTTTAGCCACAAAAAATATTTTCTAAATCCCTACAAGCCTGAATCAGTAATTTTAACTTACCACTAGGCTTGTAAGTAACTATCCAGAAAAAAAATTGGTAGTGATTATACAGGGGGTTAAAACATTTAAAAAAGCTAGTGGCGTTAAATAATTGGGGACCTGAGTTCCAAGGAATAATGCGGTTGTCTAATGCGTGATGCTCACCACATCACCACGTGTCATGAATTTGACACGCGACAGCCGGGTGTGAGAGTGAGGATATGGAAGCTCTGACCTTCCGCCTTGTTCCGTCGACTTCCCTAACACCCTGTAGAAATTATAATAATGCAGAAATTACTCGCTAACAGACATGGCTGACTCCTCAACTGACTCGGAGTCAGTAGCCATGCAGTTTATGTCGCCCATGTCACTGTCTGATGACCCTGATGAATCGCTAACGTAACTTGATTCGTCGATCAGGTCCACAGTTTCAGAGCTGGGTCCAGCTTAAAGCAACTTCCAATAGAAGGGGGGGGGGGGGTGCTTTCATAGATGCTGCATACGTTTTGCTGTTCTGTGAGTAATACGTAATACGAGTAGGCAGTAGGTATAAAATGTTACTGTTATTTATTAAACATTTGTCTAGTCTGTGCTGTAGTTTTCTTGAACTTTAAAGTGCATGTAAAACCAAAATAAGTTTAAACTTTGTCGTTTGCTTACATACCTACCAAAACGTGCAGCCAATTACAAAAATGAATAAAAAACAAAAAAAAAAAAACGTTTTTTTCTAAGTTTTTTATTCGATTTAAAAAAACGCTTTTTTTATATCAATAGAAAAAAAAATCCACAAAGACAAGAAAGAAGACATTAAAGGTAAGCTAGCAGTTTGACTATTTGTGTACCGATGCAGTGAAGTTGATTTTCTCATGAAGAGTCGTGGTTTATTTGCATTTTGCTGAGGCTCGTCGATTTCAGATCCCTTCAGATTTCTATCAGTAGTATCAGTCCAAACTTCCCCAGAGTGCTAACGCCAAATAATAGATTACTTCAGTGACGATTTTGAGTTCTTCACTGCCTATTTCAAATAACAATTAATACTTACTGAACTTACTCAAATATGAAATATTAAGTTACACAAAGTTACTTTTGTCTATAGAAAAGCTGAAAGTTAAGCCAAGTCAAGGAGTGAGTTCATTTGTTGATAAAATGACATTTGAACAAAAGGAAGAGGCCGATAAGCTGCTGAGCCGGGTCATTTTTTCAAGTAGGGCACCATTGGCACTGGTGGAAAACCCACTTTGGCAAGAGTTCTTTACATTTTTGCGGCCTGCTTACCAGATACCATCTCGCCACCTAATATCTGGTCCGCTCCACCAACGAATATCGGCTCTGGTTTCTGAAAACGGGTAAATTCTAATTCTCCATAGTAATAAATTGTTGGTTTTATTTTGCAATTATTCATTCACAGCTGCTGCACAATCTGTGGGGCTTATCGTGGACGGATGGACAAACATAAGAAACGAATCAGTGTTGAATTTCATAGTTACTACTCCAAAACCATTCCTCTTTAAAATTCTTGACACAGGAACAGAATCTCACACGGCTACATATATGGCGGAAGCCCTCGGTAGTGTTATACGGGAAATTGGCCCGCAAAAAGTATTCGGAATTGTTACAGATAACGCGGCGAATATGAAGCAGCTTGGGCCTTGATACAGGACAATTTTGAAGGACGAATTTTCTTTTTCACCTATGGATGCTTTGCTCATTCGCTTAATCTGATTTTTACCGATTTAAAAAATCTTGCCAGCTTGAAGTCCTTGATTGCTGAGGCCGTTGCGGCCAGGAAGTCGATTCGACAAAGCCACATTCTGTCCGCATGGTTGAAAAAAAGCACTATATCGAAGTGTTTACCTCTTTTCAAAAAAAAATTATGGACACTGCTTTCTCAAACCTTGCCGAAAGTCCACTAACGGCGAAAGAAGCCGCCGCTAAGAAAATTTTAAAGAAGCGGAGTTTGTCGTCTCTAGTGTACATATTCTTGCCAACCTCCTGGACCAAGATATCGGGGCTGCAACATTACTCCTGACGAAAAGGTAAATCTCGAAATTGTAAATTAAGGACTTCTGTATATAAAATTATGGTAGCTTTTGATTTGGGCTAAACTGAGGGGTGAGCACATAATTATACTCAGATATATTCATTACATTGCTATTCCTTGCTTTCTTGTAGACTGGCGCAGCGGAAATTATTTTCACGGCCGCTCAAAAGCTCCCAAACATCAACGAATCATATGTCTTGTCTGGTATCGCCAACTTTATTGCGAAGGACTATTCAAAAAATCTTTTCTATGGAATGAAACGACTATTAAATCCATCAGTCCCATTGCCTGGTGGAGCGGTCTTTGCTCGAGTAGTGAGTTATCCAGGTTGGCGATCAGATTCCTCGAGCTTCCAGCAACGTCAGCTGTCTGTGAACGATCATTTTCGTCGTATTCGGATGTTCATACCAAAAAAAGAAATCGACTGACGAACTCGCGGGCGGGAAAAATCTCCCATAATCTAAAACTAAAGACAGAGGGAGCATCATCAAAGGAAAATCGTCATGCACTCTCTGAATCTGACAAGACTGTTGCTGGACCCAGCTCTGAGCCAACCAGAGAACAGGAGCCAACTCCTGGACCCAGATCTAAAACTGTCGAGCTGATCGACGAATCTTATGTTAGCGATTCATCAGACAGTGACATGGGCGACGTAAACTGCATGGATACTGACTCCGAGTCAGTTGAGGAATCAGCCATGTCTGTTAGCGAATAATTTCTATATTATTCTAATTTCTACATCCACTTCGGCTATGAAATTAATTTTTCTTAAGAAATATGTTTTTTTGTTATAAATTTTATAATTCTTTACCTATGAAATGTATTACATGTATTTTTATCGACAAATATCTGTTTTTTGTTTTTCCAAGGAATATTACTTGTCGTTATTCACTACACTTTAATTCTGAAAAAAAACGTATTTTAAAAAAAACCTCACCGCTTCGTTTTTTTTACGGTTTAAAAAAAACGAACCGTTTTTTTAGGTTGCATCACTAGAAACATCTCACTAATACAGATGTTTATAATTTTTTTCAACACTACTTGTTTAGGGAGTTCAATAAAATTATTCTAGTCTATTCCATTAACATATTCATTCATTCGCGGTAACATATTCATTCATTCGCTGTCTTGAGCCTCTTTTACCATTGTTGTCTAGCAACATTCATACCAAGCAGGAAGTTCGCAGAATATAAAACACACATACATGCAACTGAACAGTCTATATATCTATATATATAAAATGAATCCCTATTTTGCTTGGTCACGCCATAACTTCAGAACGACTTTACCGATTTCATTCATCTTTTTTTTTAAGTTTTCTAATACTTCATAGAAGGTTCTTACGGAAAGAAAAATGAAAAAATTGCGCAGAAAATTGGAAAATTTCAGAAAACTTAACGACTATTTAACCTACGCGCGTTTGACAGTTCGGGAGAGAACGGGACGGGGACGGGGACGGGGACGGGATGACAGGAAATAATTAGTCATTATTTAATACACAAATAACGAACCTCGTGCGTACGAAGTCGTGGGTAACAGCTAGGGTGACCACCAGTGATGTAAAATTACCGTAATATATTTTTTTGGTAATTTACCAAGGTAATTTACCATTTTTTTTACCGGAATAGATTCTCTGGTAATATATATTTTTTGTAAATTACCTGGTAATTTATGTACTTGGTAAATTACTAGGTAATTTACACTTTTTAGTAAATTACCTAGTAATTTATACTTAGAACATTAATAGAAAATTAAGAAATGATTATACCGTTATTACTTAAGAAGTACAATACATACTATTTCATCGTGATTGTATGTAAAATAAAATAAGACATATTAAACAATAATTATTTTTATACGTTTACATTATGTAGAATGTAGGCACAACCGCACAATACAAGACAAGGTAAATCCTAAAACTAAATTAAACACATACACTATACTTTCATAATAAAAAACAAATACATAATTGTTAATGCTCTTCTGCTTCTGGTTCTGGTTCTAGTATGTTCACATCCGAATTCGAATAATCTGATGATTCTTCTGATGAAGTGAAAACTTCAGACTCTCTCTCTCTCTTTAGAATTTTATTTTCGAAAAGTTTTAAATTATTCTGTATATAAACCAATTTCCCAGCCCTATCATTAGTCAATCTGTTACTTTTTTTATGTGTGTATTCCCGAATGTAGAAAATGATCGTTCCGTGGCTGCTGAAGTGGGGGGACAGTTTAAAATTTCCGAAGCTACTTTACTTAACTTTGTTGTTGAACACAGCGATTTCCACCATATTTCAGCAGGCAATTTTCCTTCATCTAGACTTCTCCATACAAATTCTTTAGCAAAAAGTCCATCTTGGGCTTTATATAGTGCAATTTCACTCATAATAGTGTCCCCAAATGATTATCCTGCAACATAAATGATGATACTTTGGTAATGTAAGTTAAAGCTTCAATATATTCATCATTGCTCAAGTTTTTTCCAATAAAATAGGGATCCAGCAAGTTAGCTGCTAAATGAACAGGTCTTAATTATGCAGGTAATACTTACATTTTAATAAAAATAAAACCGGGTTCAGCAATCTACTGCTACCAACGAACAGAACACAATCATGTTAGTACACACACACACACCCTTGAGACTTGAATGACTGGAACCCATAGATAAATGGAACCTAAACGTGCGTAATTAATAAACCCCAATCTCGCACAATTTAAAAATAAAATAAGATATGATTGCAATTTTTGCACTGCAGATTTGCCAAGGGCAAGATTGTTTTGTCTAATCTAAAATATAAGCGCCATCGCCGCCAACGCAGCAAGCGATTTTTTTTCAGATTTCAAGGAAAGTTGAATATGATCCGTAATTTCTCAGTAATTTACCGGTAATTTATGACGTAATTTTCGGTAATCAAAAAATGGTAAATTACTATAAATTACGGTAAACAATTTCAGAATTTACAGGGTAAATTACAATTTTACATCACTGGTGACCACCCATGATACTACTACTACTAAGATAAACCCACGCGGCGATCTATTTTCGTACGACGTTGCACATGACGTCATTCGGTTACAATAAGCCTGCTTGACGGTATGGAAAATATGGAAATGCATTGCTTTAAAGCTGTTTTTATTAATGTTTAGTAAGTATATTTTATTATAATATTGATATATTACATTTTATTCAATATTATAATAGTACAAGAGATATTTCTTTTATGATTTAATGTAGAATTTAAGGTCCATAATAGAATAAGCCCTTAAATAAAGTAGGTAGGTGCTAGATAAAATAAATTATCTTCCAAGTTTAGCATTGTATAAAGGTTTACTTTGTAAAAAACGAACAATAAACAATTTTGAATACTAGAGTATTTAAATTTAAAAGTAAAGGAAGATACGAATATATGAAGAGTGTGAAAAGTTTAAGGTTTATTCATTATCAAAAATTATTACTTTAATCCCTAGCGCAAAAAACGGACTTATGTTTTTTAAATTTAAAGTAAATATTGTTAATTTTAAAAGAATACCTCTGTAGAAAAATATGAGTGATATATAAGGTATATGTATACTGGGTGTCCGCTCTCAAAAGTCGAACATAGGCAATCAACATTGTGCATTTGGTTTTTAGGTATTTTGCCATTATTTCTATACTATATCAGTAAATATTATTGCTAGTATCATTTGATGTGCAACAATTTTATCTTTCTATTGATACCATTATCTTTCTTGTAAGTTGAATTGGCGAGTAGGAGTCTGCAAAAACGGTCAATGCCATGTTAGATTCCTATGTTCGAGTTTGAGAACGGACACCCGGTATATATTATTAACTTTTTTTAAATTTTTATGGGTAGGTGTAAACATTTTGTAGTGATAAACAATTTTGTGTAATTTATTAATTACATATTATTTATTTACATATTATTTACAAAATTTGCACATTTACACAAGAAAGCCAAGTTTTATTAAGACTTATTTTACAACTTTTGTAATTTTTCTCTTCCTCACTTTGGATTTTTCTTTAATATCTCTATTCAATATTCTAATTTTAAAATACATTTTGCATGGAAAGAAAAGATGCTTGGCCTCTGTACTTAAATTGATAGATTCCGCTAAATCCATCAGGGCTTTTAAATAATTTTTGGTCAATTTTAATGACTCCCCATTAAAATTTTTAAAAATGTGGTCGAGTTCATGGTTTATCTAGGAAGATGACATTTCATTACTGTCTGGAATATAACCAAGTAATTCCAACAGTTTCTCTTTAGAACAGTAATCACTTTCTACAAAATTATTTGAATATATTCTTGATGTTGAATCCATTGTTCGCAAACTTGTTTGTCCCTTGGAAATCTAAAGAAACTGCAATCGGAGTCCGAAACTTTCTTGCTCTTTTTGTTGTTGTTGCTTAAACAACCCATCACTGCACAGTACACCATGTAATTAATGTTTAATGCAATGTTTTAATTATAATTTATTAAATTTCACGCACATATATCTGCAAACAAAACGAAAAACACATTAAACACCGAACCGAAACCTTTAACCGTCATATCAAACTTGCTGCTGCTGTGGAAATTTGTCACCGAGTGACGTCAGGCGTGCGAGAGAGAAGGGCTTATCCCATGCGCGTGGGTTTATCTTAGTAGTAGTAGTATCATGGTGACCACCTTGCAATTTATAAAAACCCTGAGATCCTTCGTGAGTAAAAAAAGGTTTTCTTCAATGAGAAATACAGAATGTTTATAGAAAGCAAAAAGCAAGCAGATAAAAACAACTTTCATTCCTTACTTAGGTTAGCAAAATATAATACAGGGTGTAACTCAAATACTTGCCCATATCGTACGTCACAAATTGGCCAAAAAAGTTTCAATTCGTAACCTTTACGGATACACTAATGAGGGGGGGGGGCTATTTATGAAATGGTTTTTAGTTTTTCCGTACGGCTTTAAGAGATTAAAATTAGCAACTCGTATAAATGTTTTTATTAAAAATTCTTAACGTAAAAATTTTTGGGTAAAATGATTTGGAAAACCTGTTTTACATGAAAACGTTTTAGCTCGTTTTAGTTTTTTTCTTAAAACCAAAAGTTTTTTTACAAAACAAATACTTACATGATGGGTTGTCAATTTCAACACCATATACATTCTTTTTTAAATCTTAAGGAAGTCTTCTATTGGTAGAAAATATCTCTCCGTCTGAATAATGTTATAGATGCAGCTACAAGAGATAATTGCCTTTTTTTTACTTAACGTCGAAGGAACTGGTGTTTTTTCTTGTTTTTTTTTAATTTTTGATTTTTATTCAATTTCACTTCTAGTAATACTTTTTTGTCACAAATACTGCGGAAATATCAAAAACGTTTTTTGTTGTTGAAAAAAAAATAAAGGCATTAACAATAATTTGAATATCCTTTCTCAATTTTCAGTAAAATGACAAAAATCCAATTTCAACTCCCGCCCCCTCCCCAATATCACCCTAAAGGTTGAAAATTGAACCTATGTATATATGAACTTATTTTGTCAATTTGTGACGTAAAATCCGCCCTTAAAATAATGCCAAACATTTCAGTTACATATATACATACAGGGTCTCGAAAAGATGCAGGGGTCGAAGGTATTTCTAAAACTATGCGAGTTATATGAAAATCGCTTAAGTTGTAGCTACTAAAATGCTGCACATTAATGAAATGTCTTTATTTTACAGGGTGGCTGACAGAAGTGTGGCGGACCAAACCTACCCTTTTTTAAAATAGAATGCCCTATAGTTAGGTATAATATACAGTTGTATGGGGATTCTTAACTAGGGGTAGGCGTACGTGTAGAGGTACACGGGGTGGTTCCAAGAGGTGTGCATGGTTGTTCATACAAAATGGCGGACTTCATTTGTTTCGATTTCAAAAAAATATTTAAATTATAGAAAATTATTGTGGATAATCAACTTTTTTTCTACGATGCGAAGCAATTCTGTCGTATTCACAACCGAAGAAATGGGACTGATCGATGTTTCTTGTGATATGACATACAAAGAAAAATATAACCGATAAAGCAGTGAGAAGGCTTTTGTCATTTCTAATTAAGTACAGACTTATACGAGTGTGGCTTTGCCAAATATATTGCTACACATAAGCCGTAATCATTTACACTTCAATTTGCATGAAGTGCCAGTTTACTTCGTGACAACCAAATTTTTAAAAAATTGCTGATAACTTGACAAGTGTCTTATTAAATTTAGTGCTATTATCCATATATTTTCTAATTTAATATACCAAAAACTATATACATAGTACTATTAATTTCATAAATTGATGGTTTGATTGATCTGTTTTATGAATATTTTTCTATTGTTTTTGTTTTTCGTTTAAATACGCGTATTGTTAGTATTTTTGTGATTTAAATTACTAAAAATATAAATAGTATATGTATTCGTTGCATTTTTGTTGTCATTTTTATAAAATACTTTGAAAATACGGAAAAGAATAATTAACCATTTTTGACTCAAGAGATAGGAATAACGAAAGAACGAGAAATACAAAAGTAAATTACCTCTAGAATTAAATGAAAGTAGAAAACGAATACTCAAAAATTCTGTACCTAATTATATGAAATTTCCAAATATTTCTCCTTATTTGCGGCTATTATATGAAACGTATTTTATTTTCATTGATATAAGTAACGGTGAAGTCAATTTTAGACATTATTACAAAATTAGTGCAACCCGGAGAAATTATTACAAAACCCGGAGCCCGGAGACGCGGTGTATCAACCCTGAGACTCCGGGTGAAACCTTGAGAGGTGGTCACTCTAGTAACAGCTAGGACATAATAATATTAATAACTTCTGTACTACATTTCCAAAACTAAATTTGGAGTATTCGTTAATAATCTTGTATCCTCATACTATGCGATTCTTATATTACAAAAAATACAGGTTATTTCCTGACTACCAGTTCGTTGAAGTTTTGGGAAATTGTCGAAGGCTGTTGGAATGCATTTATAGAGGAATTATCGGATTCATCAGCGTTGCGAGGGGGTTTTGAATGCCTGAAGTTATCCAAATAGAAACATATTGTGAAAAAATGAAAAATGCATATCTTTTCATGAATAATTGCTTTGTGTTGTCAATTGGCCTTAATTTTAGAGCAGGAACAGCAGTGGATTTCAATATTTTTCTGCCTTCCAGAGTTCCAGAATTTGAAAATCATCGGGCCTAAAATGGACAGAACAAATGCGACTTCTACCAATGGTACGCATGCACTGCTCACATCGACTCTCAGTTACTCTGTTGAAAAAAAAACTCTTAGGTGCCTAATTATTATTTTAATTATGAGACAACTTACCGAAAATATTGGTACACCAGGAATCGATCCTCGATTTTCACAAAAAGGCATTTTACAGCAATTTCTTGAAAAATACTGGATTCAGTATATGCAAATCCCATCTTTCGTATAACGCTTCCAATTTAAAACGCAAAAAAAATCAAAATAAATTTAGGTTATGTAATTTTCCCACCCAGCTGAGTGACGGATAAAGATCTGAGCTGCGCAAACGCACGACACCTCCCGGCGAGGATCTTATTATTTTATTCAAATGTGCACATATTTTCACGCGCAGGTCGTATGAGTTGTCTTCCATTTATTAATACAGATCAGTGGTTGTAGGCTGTTTATTATTCCTACACTATATCTTGACTGCGGCCTGCGTTGCTTGCATAAAGCACAGGTTACACGATCATTTTATTGCCTGAAATTTGTTTTTCAAACACGTTCCGTGACGTCATGGACCAATGTATGGTTTATTCTATCAAACTGAGTGGTCGCACTATATCAAACTTGCTCTATGCAGCTGTTTGAATCAGCTGTTATTAGTGAGGTTATTAATTTGTTATTCTTTCGCTAGTAGGTTTAAGTCTAGCGTTGTTTAATAAAAAACAGCAAAAATATAGCAAGTGTGGGCCCGTAATAGCGCGATCAAGAACGAGGGATGTTATCAATGGTGTCACAAGAATTGAGATTTGAAGATGGCGTTAGCTTTAAAAATTATTCGAGGATGGGTGAAAGATTTTTTAATAAACTTTTAAGCATAGTCACAAACACAATTTCAAAAACCGACCCACTTCGCAGAATCGCGTCAGTTGCATGGAAATTATTGTAATACGTTCTATTTTTAGAAATGTTTGACAAACACGATTGGTGCCGTCACAAATACGTCATCATTGGTGTTTGACAAACAAATTCGATGCATCAAAGTGACCGTGTGACCTATGCTTAAAGGAAACTATGCACACATCGCATTTTTCGTGTTTGCTGATCATACCGACGCGCGACGTAGCTATATCTTTTGATTTTCATTATACTCATGTATATACAGTGTGTCTCACTTTAGACGGCACAACCCCAGTATTTTTTTTTAAATATACAGGCGGACCTTACCGTTCGCGGATTTGCGTTTCGCTGATTTGATTTTACGCGGGGCACTTATGTGCTCGCTTTTCTTTGCCGTTCGCAGATTGTTTTGCAGTGCGCGCGTTCGCGGATGGAATTGCCAACGTTAACTGTTTTAACTTTCACACACTTAAGTAAATAAAGCAGACGTATGCGGTTTATGTCATAAATACCTAGATAACATTATTTATCACGAACTTGTAAACACACTTATCGAGACTATTTCTTTGAATCTCTTATTACCAAGTTGGACCTGAAATAAATTGTAAAATTATAACTTGAATATACAAATGGACACTCGAGTTCTAGGTTCAAGTGGCAGACTTATGTTACGTATGGAATTTTAGTTTGTATACGCACGTTTATGTATTTTTGAATTTTTTCAGGTTGCATAGTATAAATAAATCTAGTTTATGGAACCTAGCCCCGTTTTTATAATTTATGTGTTTACTTGGGCATCACGGTTTTGCGCTTCGCGGCATTCTTCTGGAACGTAACCTCCGCGAACGACGAGGTCTGCCTGTATTATCGATAAAAAATATCTCTGTTTCACTCACTAAATTGTACTTTTAGAGTATGTTACTTTCCCTTGACGGTAAAATGCTAGTATACTACGGTTTAAAACAAACAGGAAAATTGAAGAAGTCGTATTAGGGATTTTATTGACAAATGTTGTTCAGAAGTTTTTAAATAAGCTAAATCCCAAATTTCATTAAAAAAAATTTGAAAATCTCAAAAAAGTTCGAAGTCCAGAAAATTCGAATAATAATCTCACAAGTTTGCCATGGTTTTTTATTTTATTCTTTTATTCAATAGAATAACAGAAACCGATGCTTAATTACTTAAATAACAGTATTTTCTACTAAATAACCATTAGCACGTATACATTTTTCTATTTGTTTTCTGTTGTTTCCGATAACCTTTCTCAGTTCTTCTCGACTTCACGTCTTGGCAGGCTTGAGTTATTCTGTCACAAAGTTGTTGTATATTTATTGATCTAGTTTTACACACATTTATTTTTAATAGTTTCCCATAAATAAAAATTAGTCTGTTTAGATATACAGTCGAACCTCTATTTAACGAAGTCGTAAATTCGCCGAAAAAAATTCGTAATATAGAAAATTCGTTATTTAGAATAATTCGGTATATATGTATGCACATATATAATATATGTTTAATTGACCTGAAACATGATTAAATAATTGAAGTTGTAGTTTTATGTACGTAATTATTAATACATACATAGCTATATATCTATGTGCATAATATGTAACATAAACGTATATTATATATGATTACACACATAAGCTATTATACATAATGTGCAAAGGGACATAAAAGCCGCACAGAAACATTAGGTATGTACTTACGAAAACATCAGATGTGGACTTAAGAGTTCTTAAAGAACTCTGTAATTTTTGGTTGCACTTTGCATTTAAACAATACACGTTTTCAAAAAATACATCGCACTGATTTAAAGATTTGAACAAATTCGCCGGAACATTTTCGCCATTTTGCAATGCACGACGGATGGTCTCAAATGCCTCACTAGTTTCGCGGTTCGACGGCGCGGCATTTTCAATTTGCGGTACAAACTTGGCTTAACTTAACGCTGTGAAACAATTTGTTAAACTGAACAGTACAGTCTTTGAACGAATGCGGCGTTACCGCCTAATGACCCCATCAATATTCTAGGAAAATTCCGAAACTGAACCTTTGGTAAATGAGAAAAAACCTTCCTGGAAACAACTCCTTCAACTTAACAATACAGCCATTGAAGGGATGCAGCGTTACCGCCTAATCACCCCATTAGAGAGAACCTTCCTGGAATTCAAACTACCTGACAAGGGTTTATGACCCTAATTTTACTACGTTAAATAGAGATTGTGTTCGCTAAATAGATAGACATTTATATATAAATAATATCGGACATTGACGGTTCTAACCAAAATTTCGCTAAATAGAGAATTTTGTTAAATAGACGTTCGTTGAATAGAGGTTCGACTGTAGATACTTTAATCAAAACATCGGAGGCACATAATTTAAAAATGAATGCAAATAAAACTGCAGTTCTACTTTTTGGTAAAAATAAAATAAGGGAAACGTGATGATAACATTTCCATTAAAGTTAACATTTCCAAATGTGCTACGAATCTCGGATTATTTATTGCTTCAAGATTATTTAGAAACTACATTGCCAATATTATTTCAAAAAGCATTTTCCAACTTAAAACTGATGGTGTACAGACATTGTTTAAACCGAAAAATTAAGATATTACTTTCTGAGTCATTGGTTGTATCACAATTTAATTACTGCGATTCTGTATATGGATCCTGCCTTGATAGTATGGCTTCTAAATGGACCCAAAGAATTCAAAATTCATGTTTGAGGCTTATTTTTGGCATTAGAAAATATTAATCCGTTTCTTCTGAGATAAATGAAGTAAAATGGCTTAACATGAACAACCGAACTGGTCATGTTTTGTTTATATCACAAAATGATTACTAATACTCAAACTCTTCCATACCTTTATAACATATTTAAATTTATTTTTACTAGTCATTCATTTGAACTAGAAATAAAAATCGAATTGCTATTCCATTGCATAAGTCCCAACTGTACCAACGATCATTTAGTTATATAATATTGCCAGTTCTAACAGTTTAGCTAAAAGCTTCTAAGTCTTTATCATTATCTAATTTTAAACTTCGTCTTCGTCGCTTCTTGAGGGGTAGACAATAATGTTTTTTTGCTTGAGTATTGTTTGCTTTTTTTTGTTACAGCTCTCCACTAAACTAAACCACTGAACGATTGTTCTTGCTTGTGTATCCATGTCTGTTCTTCTTTTCCTACTTTCCATCTTCTCTTAGTTCATTCTTTCCTAATACTTAATGTTATTTTCACTTTTTGTAGTTAAGTGGCAGAACAGACTGCTATTACTTTAGCATGTCTGAACCTGTTAAGAGGTTTTAGAAATAAAAGACTCGGCTGTAACTTAACATTTGTTGTGCAAGTTTATGAACAATGGAATATGTCCGTCTTAGATGGATGCTTACAAGAGACTGCTTAAAAACTACCTAGAATCGTTGAGTGAACAACTCTAGAGTTCTTCATCTAGTACATATCGGCGGTTTATGAGGGTAGTTATAAATCCAGTAATCCCAACATTTGGCATACAGCAGCGAGTGCAAAACCCTGTCACAAACCCAAGGTTGAGTTTTCTTACAACTAAGCGGCATAATACAAGCGAAACATTTAAAACATCAATGTGAACTTCGCCCCGTGGATCCTTGTTTCATTATTTCCCTCAATTACTATGTAATTTATATTGCGTTCACTCCATTTGTTACACTGTGGCAGGATTTGCATGTGCATCTTCTAACGGTGGGACATGTAGTAACAAAATATAACTAAAGTCAAAATTATTGTTTGGTTAAAATTTAGTTTGCATTCTTACTTTATTTTTGTATATAAAATAACACAAGTGCACATCAATAATGATACATTATTTATTTTGATGCTTAAGCTGTGTTCAGTAACTGAGCTACTTTAGATAAGTTATAAAATGTCAATGTCTTATTTTGACATTAGTAACTTTTTGTGACTAGACATGCGTACAGTGTTAAAAATATATCTGACGGGATATTGAATTGACTGTAAATGGTGCACATTAAAACAGCCAATCAGAAACGGAACCAAAATTGGCCATACTGTCGTTAATATAGCCACTGTCCGGCTAATAGAAGGATACAGGATGTTTATAGATCGCTAAACAAATCTAGGAAAAAAACCTAAGGAAATGAAACCTACGGAAAAATACCTAGAAAAAAATACCTAGTGAAAAAATTGTCCAAAATTATACAGTAGAAACAGAAAGTCAAAATATTATGGAAAATATTTATTAAATACTAGTTATAGTCAGGGTTGCCATGATTTTCCCCAGTGGGTTTTTTTCGGTCGTATTCATTTCACTATCGGACGTGTCCGTGTCTATCATTAGCAATCACTTTCACAAATTTTTAAATTCGAGTTATGTTAGTAGGGGCCTATCCAAGGGTCCTACCCATTGCTCCAGAGTATAGCTAGAGATTAAGTCTCGATAATCGATACGCTAGCTGGGCATGCTTACCAAGAGCAACGTGAACTTAATAACTAAATTTCAATGGTTAACAAACAGTCGATCGATCGGCTTATATTGTCTATCAATATCAAGGCGATCAAGTAACTGATTTGGTAAATACACTTAAATTAAAATTAATTACGGTTAGTAAAAAGTTTAGTTTTTAGTTGAAATATTTAAATTTTCTTACTCAATGCTCATGTCGAGGGCGACTGCGATTAGCCCGGTGATCCCAATGAGCAAGCTATCCTCGATGGATGGATTTGCTTCCAATAACCAGGAAACTGCAACCAGCGATGCTATTTACCTTGGGCAATGCTTGTCCCCGTGGCTCGGCGGTGCGTATGCAGTTGGAGGAACAGCTTGTAGTTCCGGGTGAACGAAGGATCAGGTTGTAGACAATTAAGAATTGATATTCAGTGAGCAACTACTTGATTTTAATTTTTGAAAATCTTGTAAATCCCTTTTGTCTATCCGAAAGACTGCGCCATTTAAATCGTCTTTACGAAGAAAACTGTTTTTAAAGCTACACTTTTTATTTACAGTAAATACGGAGCAGAGTTCCAGCATTTGATACAGGTGCAAGCTACTACTGACTAAAATTATTCCCACAGTGGCTTATAAACAAAAGATAACCGTTTGTATACAATATTCTATCTAATCAAGCGGATGCTGTCCTATCTATAAAAGCACAGCAGAATATATCACGTAATTCGCGGTACTTGATAAAACTGTTGCCCCAGCTGTATGTTGTTGCAGAATCCAGGACCGTTACCTGCCGGTAGCATAATTAAGAATGTATTCGATGCTTTGTTGTTGTGTGATATCTCTATAAATATGTTTTTTTGGCTTCACTGATTACTACGTTTGCACTGCTGATAACTCACGAAAAATCTGTGCAGCACAACACTCTCTTTCGCTGATCACAGCGAACTGTAGGTAATATATGAAAACTTTTCTTAAGAGGCTCATTACATAAACTGCCTAGCCATTATATAAAATGGATGATTTATACAAGTTTCATGTAACATATTATACAGGGTGAGCTTTTTTCCATTTCAAGCATTGGGATCTCGGAAACCAGTGTTGAATCCAGGGGGGTGACCGGGGGGGAAATTCCCCCCCCCCCCACCGGGCAGTACAAAATTTACCCCCGGAAACATTACCACTTCATATTCATGTTTTTTTCTATCTATAAAAGAATGGATGAATTGCGCGGGAATAGGTAAAAATACGTTTCATTTTCCCTCCCGGAGTAATGAGTCTGAATTCAACACTGTCGGAAACCATAAGACATAAAGATTCGGTCAAATGAGGAAAGAGTTGTCGTTTTAAGAGCTTATGCAAGATATGCTTTTGTTTTTTGAAAAAAAAATTGTTGACTAGATATGAGCGAAAAACAGATTTAGTGATTTTTGTTTTAAATGTGGTAGTATCGTTAATATTGGAGATACAGAAATATGATACGAATAAAAATTGTAGATATTTTTCCGCTTAATAAGATACATTTATTAATTTTCATTCTGCTTTTATAATTTTCGAGTTATAACCCAAACTTACATTTTTTTAATAGCAACTTTAGTTGGTTTTGATATTAACTTTCAAGTACTAATGTGTCTGTTGTGGTGCATTAGTACTAGCATGACGTCTAAGAGACGGGCATATAGTTATTTACGAATTTATTACAAATTTTTTTCTAAACAAAGTACTATGCAATGATGTATCAAGCGTATTTTAATCACATAAAAAATATAAATTCATAAAAATATAAGTATTTACAGAGTCAAATAGAAAACCGTGTTTAAATTTGTAGGTGTTAACTTAATTACGGAAAAAGGCAATTTTTAATATTTTTTTTTATTATCAGCAAACATATTTCAACAATGGTATTTATTCTAACACAACTTAACTAAAAAAAAGTGAGAAAAAAATATGTATAAAAATTCACACCACCCTAAAACTAGACAGAATTAGTGCAAGATGCAACACATTAGGGTCACTAAGTATAGCAGAATTTTCATCATTATTATGTTCTCCCTTACTGTCCTCACTGTCTAATTTATTATACCACTGGAACACTTGCTGCTCAAGCAACTGTCTGTTGATCTAACCGTATTTGAGCAAGTTGGTTTTTGATCCATCATGCAAAAATAGCGTGCAAACTAACGTGACATCTCTGAGACGGTATTTATTTTTAAATACAAATAACTTCCCCACAAAACACCCCACCGCAGCGAAATTTTAAAAACTGAGTTATTTTTAGGTAGTTTGAAGTTAGATGAAGGATCAACCATAAATCTTAACTGGAGGGGGAAATATTACACGCGCTTCGAACATTTCCGTTTCTCAGACGTAACGTTAGTACTTAAAGGTTAAGAAGTGCATTTTTTCTGTTTGCAGTGATATAAGGTTCGCTGTACTTTGACAAATAAACACAATACAGGACTATTTGTACGATCGAGAGTAGCAAAAACAGTTTGTCATAGAAAACATTGTTTTCTTCTTGAGGTAATTACCTCAGTTTGTTATATTTCACCTAAAAACTTTAGGGCGGCAAATAGAACAACAACGCAAAAAACTACGAATTATTACATTTAAATTTCTACTTGGAAGTAATTACATGTAAAAAAATAATGTATCTCGGCAAATGTTCAACATGTCCACCATTATTATTTACACACAAGCGGCATCTTCACAATATAATTTACAGCTTTCCGTATTTTTCTACCATCTAAATTGCGAAAGGCATTTACCACAGCATCATGTAGTTCTTATTTTGTCGCATACGTTCGCTGATAAACTAAAACTTTTAGAAAACTGACAAGAAAACATTGAAAATTGAAAGGTGTGGCGATCTTGGTGACCAAAGGACCGGCCCGTTCCTACTTATCCAAGAATTTGGAAATCGTTGGTTTAGGTGCTCTTTTACATGCAGTTGGTTGTGCGGCGGAGCACCGTCGTGTTTCTAAATCTAAGCCATCTAACATATCTTGAAATTAATTTTGTAGAAAATGGAGATAACGCCGGCCTGTCATATTTTTGTCGTAAACGAAAGGTCCAAGAATTCGCGATCCAATAATTCCCCACCAAACATTAAATCCAAATTTTCTTCGAGAAATTAACTACAAAATTGTGGCTTGCAAAATTTGTTTCGTTTGATTGACGTCTGGCAAAGGATTATCTTTACAGGGGGGCTTATGTGTTTCTAAGCAGACAGGATATATGATGAATTGTAGATCATTGGGATTTCCAACATTCTTTTAAACAATAGCTACAAATCAAAATAATCTGTATTATAAAATAACTGAAATAATTTGGATGCAAACTTCACTTTCTGTCTCGCCGCTCCCTTAACATTCAGCATTTCGCTATTAATTTTATATGTAATTTTCAAATCTGAACAACCAGTTAAGTCGATCAATTCCGCAATAATATTTTTATTTACTTTTTTTCCTTGCAATATTATACCTTGATCCACAAAGTGATTGCTAATCAGCTTTATTAGGCGCGGAACATAAGCAAATAGAAATATTTTTTTTTATTAGTAGGATTTAGGATTTTTATCTTTTTTTCCAGTTTTTCAGCTTCTTCACACAGCAAAGAGACAATTAAAGTATCTTCGTCCGAGCTATGCATTTTATTTAGTAATACTACCAAACACAGACAATTCCACAAAATATTAGGTTTAACAGCAACCCGCTTGTCGACAGAAACGGCTCTCAAGTGCGCGTTAGCACTGCTCTTCGCCGCGCTTCTCCGCGCGTCGCACAAGTGCGCGGTGGCCTTTACTCACAGAACAGAATGCGTCTATGCGAGCACCCCCGCCCCACCCCCTACTGTTGGAAGTTGTTGTAAGCTGGACCCAGCTCTGAAACTGTCGAGCTGATCGACGAATCAAGTTACGTTAGCGATTCATCAGACAGTGACATGGGCGACGTAAACTGCATGTATACTGACTCCAAGTCAGTTGAGGAGTCAGCCATGTCTGTTAGCGAGTAATTTCTGCATTATTATAATTTCTACAGGGCGTTAGGGAAGTCGACGGAAAAATTTCTAGGGGTGAATCCTTGGCCCAAAATATGATGATTTAACTCAACTTACCTATATACTTAATTTAGCCGCTAGAGGGTTTTAAAAATTATTAGCTTTTTTAAATGTTTTAACCCCCTGTATTATCACTACCAATTTTTTTTCTGGGTAGTTACTTTAATTTAGAAGATATTTCCTCTCTTAACAAACTTTTAGTTGGGTAAACGGTTAGCCACAAAAAATATTTTGTAAGAGAGGAAATAGCTTCTGAAATAAAGTAACTATCCAGAAAAAAAATTGGTAGTGATTATACAGAGGGTTAAAAAATATGGATGGATAATTAATGGCGGCAAAGTTTTTAAACACCCTGTAACGAGCCCTGTAATTTTCAAAATTAGGTTTTATTCCCCAAAAAAGCTGTAGTTTACTGGTAGAGCTACATGGCCAAAAAATGAATAAAATCTATCAGATTTTACGTCTTATTTGAAAAAAAATTAAAAAAGTTAATCATTTTTAAAGCTCTCTAGCGGCTAAACTAAGCAACTTTGTATATAGGCAAGTTGAGTTCAATCATCATATTTTGGGCCAAGGATTAACCCCTAGAAATTTTTCCGTCAACTTCCCTAACACTCTGTATATCCACTTTGGCTATCTTTCTATTTTTCCTTAGAAATATTTGTTTTGTTTTGTTATTATAAATTCTACAATTCACTTTACCTATGAAATGTATTATTTTTATTTAGAAATATTATTTTTCCAAAGAATATTATTTGTTGTTATTCACTACACTTTAATTCTGAAAAAAAAGTATTTAAAAAAACAAGACGGTTTTGTTTTTTTACAAAAAAAAAAAACATTTAAAAACGAACTTTTTTTTGTTGCATCACTACAAGTGGTGCATACAACTCACCCATCACCACAAAGCGGCTTAGCTGTCGGTACTTACGCTAGTATGGCCCAAAAGTAATCTACTAGATGAACTATTGTTACAAGCCGTACAGAGTCGCTAATAAACCGTAGGATACTGGTCTTTCACAGTAACGTTATTACCATAAATCTTGCAAGGCTACTACCCACTGCGGAACTTCGTGCTTCCGCGGGCGTATCATTACGGAACTTCATGCTTCCGATTGCGGAACTTCATGCTTCCGCGGATCACAGTCCGCGACTTCGTTCTCCCGCGGGATTCAAGAGTTTGATTATCACACATCAACCAGAACAAGCAAGAACCTCTGACGTTTATCATCTGCTGTAGTTGCCAAAAATCTACCAAACATCATTCAACTAACTACGATAGTAGGTACATTCTACTCTAGCTAATCTAATTCACTACCTAGAAATACGCATAGCCGCGCTCGCAGTTTGGCCTCGCATTATTGCAAATTAACACATTATAATAATTATTAATTCGCATACTCGCAGAATCGCTTGCGCTAGGCACTAACTACGCAAATCAGCCCACTTTCACGAAACACGTCTGGCCTCTACCACAGTACGGAATGTTCTCCCTTATTTTTTAATTCAATTTTTAACCGAGCTCCCTCGACACGTTGCATTGGGTGCACGTGTCGCCCTGGTCCCCGAAACAACGGACCGCGAGCCAACACCTAATACGTTCGTCAAGATGATATTACATCCAGGGCTCAGAAACGACAAACGTAATAATTAAAACTGAAATATAATACGCCCCAAAAACATCAAACATGGCCTGAGACAAGGCGAGTCAGGGTCGCCGAAGTATCACTTTCCGAAACCCAGTCATCTGGCACCCGTTAACGGCATACTGGGTGATGTGGTTAGCATCACGCTTTCGACGACTGCCTCACTTTCCCTACTTCCACGACTGTGGTTTCGGTACCCAATTTTTAAAGCAGGTAGGCCGCCCGCCAGATGTCGGATTGAACCCCGTACTGTGGCACCGCAGCCTGACCCCCTAACCGCTCGGCCACGCTGCCGACTATCACAGTCAGTACCATGGAAACCATGGATAGATGGAAGGAGTACTTTGAAGAACTGCTGGAAGCAGGTCTGGAAGAAGACAGTACAAATACGGAAAACGAAGAACAAAACAACAGAGGTGAGCAGCAAGAAGACGAGAAGCAGATTACTAGAGAAGAGATGGAAGAGGCCATAAAAAAGTTGAAGAACGGGAAAGCCCCGGGCTGCGATAAGGTCACACCGGAAATGGTCAAGGAAATGGGTGAAGAAGGAAAGAAATGGCTATTGGAAATATACAACAAAGCATGGAATGAGGAAAAAATACCGCAAGACTGGGAAATAGGACAAATAGTACGCCATCCACAAAAAAGGTGACAACAAACAGTGTGATAACTACAGGGGCATAACATTATTAAGTATCCCACTCAAAGTATACGAGCGGATAATAGAAACGAAACTGAGAAGCATAACAGAACAGACACTGGATGAGGCGCAGAGTGGTTTCCGCATAGGAAGAAGTACACAAGACCACATATTTACCATCAAAGATATAATAGCCAAAAGACTACAATACAACAAGAAGACATTCCTAGCATTTCTAGATCTAAAAAAGGCTTTCGACAAAGTTCCAAGAAGAAAAGTATGGGAAAGCTTAAAGAACAGGGGAGTAAATCCAAAGCTGAGAAGAGTGATTAAAAGCTTGTATAACAACACTAGAAATAACGTCATAAGCAACAACAACAGCTCCAAGGAATTCATAACGAGGAAAGGACTGAGACAGGGAGGGGTGATGAGCCCAATTCTATTTAATCTCTTTATGGATGAAATAATAAGGAAATGTCAACTAGAATCCAAGAGAATGCATATAGGATATCGAAACTTACAACCAATATATATATCAGAGTGCGCGTTTGCAGACGACGTGGTAATTATAACAGAAAGCGAAGAAAACCTACAGAGAAACCTAATCGTATGGAATAAGATGGAATTAAACACCGAGAAAACAAAAATACTGGTGGTAAACAAAGAAGGACACAGCACAGAAATAAACATAAATGGCAGACGCATAGAACAAACACAAAAATACAACTATTTGGGAGTGACAATAGATGAACAAGGCAAACAAGAAGTAGACATAACAGAAAGAATAGAGAAAACAAACAAACTATTCCAAGCGATGAACAAGTCCTTTATAAGCAAGAGGGAAGTGTCACAAGGAACAAAATTGAGTGTATTTAAAACAGTATTCAGGCCAATATTGACATACGGATCCGAATCCTGGGTAATGTCAAAAAGGATGAAGAGAAAAGTGGAAGCAGTAGAAATGAAATTCTTGAGAAGAGTCAAAGGTGTAACACTCAAAGATAGGATAAGAAGTACACAAATCAGAGACGAGCTCGAAATAACCCCAGTGACAGTATTCATAGAAAACCGACAACTCAGCTGGTGGGGACACATCCAGAGAATGGAAGAAAGCAGAATGGTAAAACAAATATGGGAAGCTAAGACCACTGGGAGACGAAGCAGAGGAAGGCCACAGGAGACGTGGGACAAGATGATGGGGAAGATACTGGAGGCAAGGGGCAAAACATGGCAGGAAGCAAAGGGAATAGCTCAAGTGAGAAAAGAGTGGCGAAAATTTGTATATAGTGTACAGTGAAACTCAAGTAGTGTAAGATAAGAATTCAATTTATTTAGATTATAGATTAAGATTAAGTTAAGAAAATATTGTAACTCCCTACACCAATTGGTAACAGGGATCTTGATTATAATAATAATAACCAGAACAAGCAAGAACCTCTGACGTTTATCATCTGCTGTAGTTGCCAAAAATCTACCAAACATCATTCAACTAACTACGATAGTAGGTACATTCTACTCTAGCTAATCTAATTCACTACCTAGAAATACGCATAGCCGCGCTCGCAGTTTGGCCTCGCATTATTGCAAATTAACACATTATAATAATTATTAGTTCGCATACTCGCAGAATCGCTTGCGCTAGGCACTAACTACGCAAATCAGCCCACTTTCACGAAACACGTCTGGCCTCTACCACAGTACGGAATGTTCTCCCTTATTTTTTAATTCAATTTTTAACCGAGCTCCCTCGACACGTTGCATTGGGTGCACGTGTCGCCCTGGTCCCCGAAACAACGGACCGCGAGCCAACACCTAATACGTTCGTCAAGATGATATTACATCCAGGGCTCAGAAACGACAAACGTAATAATTAAAACTGAAATATAATACGCCCCAAAAACATCAAACATGGCCTGAGACAAGGCGAGTCAGGGTCGCCGAAGTATCACTTTCCGAAACCCAGTCATCTGGCACCCGTTAACGGCATACTGGGTGATGTGGTTAGCATCACGCTTTCGACGACTGCCTCACTTTCCCTACTTCCACGACTGTGGTTTCGGTACCCAATTTTTAAAGCAGGTAGGCCGCCCGCCAGATGTCGGATTGAACCCCGTACTGTGGCACCGCAGCCTGACCCTCTAACCGCTCGGCCACGCTGCCGACTATCACAGTCAGTAGTTTTACTTTGAATAGTGGTAATGATCTTTAACACGTCAATTTCCGATATTTCTAAAGAAATCATTTTAACTTTTTTCATAAGATTATTCATATACATAATAATTTACATTCACCAGAATTATTAATTGTGTCAACAAAAGGAGAATTAATTAAATTGGCATCTTGTAGATGTAAAGAAATATCAGAAACTGTACGACCTTTATACATTTCAATATTATTTAGTTCCTTCCATTGATCTTTAGAATCCTTATTACGAATATGATATTCAAGGTATGCTTTTTTCTCGTCTTACTTCAAACGTAGTATAATTTATAAATTTATGCATAATAAAATGTAGTACCTGTTAATACATCCTAGTAGAAACTTCTTTGGTAGAGTACAGGAATCGCAATCGAATCTTTCTAAGCAGTTTAGATATAAAAAATAATTCAAGATTGAAAATGTTGATTTTTTAAAAATAATTGTAAATTCCGCTTTAGGTTTGGGAATTATAGACTCCGAAATGAGTGTGAACTATGAAAATCCTTTTCTCAAATGTAACCAACTCTAGTTTTTCCGAGATTTCAATGGCAAGCTGATTTATTTAGCCACCATTTTTTGTACAGGGTCGGGCAACGATGCGGGGATCGAAGATATTTCTAAAACTAGGAGAGTTTTACTTAATCCTTTCTCTTTACACCCATTTGGTGTTGAGCTTTCTTGATAGTTTATGTTTTGCACAATATTCCATTGTTTCTTGTCTTCTATATGTTCTTTTGCGAGATTTTTTTATGTTTACAAATCCGGTTTTTACTGATGATTAACGTTTTGTTAATGCGTTTTAAGATTTAGTTAAGTTTCCGAGAAATTAAATTATTATAGAATACTTCTTCTTCTCAGACTGCCTATCCAATATCTTTATTGGATGTTAGCGACCACATTTCTAAATTTTTCTCTGCCTCTTGCGGTATTAATTAGTTCCCCTTTTGATCTTAAACCAGTCCACTGTCTTATGTTTCTAGCCCAGGACATCTGCTTTCTTCCTACTCCACTTTTTCCTTCAATTTTTCCTTTGAACAGTAGTTGGAGAAGATTGTATTTCTCATTTCTGATGATGTGCCCGAGGTATGCGGTTTTCCTCTGTTTTACTACTGTAAACAGTTCGCGGTCTTATCGCATTCGTCTCAATATTTCTTCGTTGGTTACCCTATCCGTCCAGGGCACCTTCAGTAGACGTCTATATGTCCACATCCCAAAGGCTTCTATTTTCCTGATCGCGCTTGTTTTTAGTGTCCACGCTTCAACTCCATACAATAGAACTGGCCAAACGTAACATCTAGCATAGTGCATGCGTAGGTTCAGCGATAAGTCATCAGAGCGCAAGATCTTCCCATATTTCATCAAGGCAGCACGCGCCATTTCGATTCTGCATTTAATTTCTCCTTCCGGATCCCAGTCCAGGTGTAACCAGCATCCCAAATATTTGTATTTTTGTACTCTTTCTATTTGTGTAGTATCTATTTGAATTGTTCTGTTGTTAGGTGGATCTTTATTTCTACTTTACTACTACTTTACTTCGACTATCATGCATTTTGTTTTCTTCGGATTGATGGTGAGTCCATATCTTTTACTATTTTCATTCAGTTTGCTGCACATTTCTTGAAGTTCCTCGACACTGTTAGCAATAAGAGCTGTGTCATCAACATACCTTAGGTTTGAAATTGGTACCCCATTTACCTTTACGCTCATTTCTTGATTTTCGAAGGATTCTTTAAATATTGTTTCAGAATATAGATTAAAAAGTAAGGGAGACAGCACGCATCCCTGTCGGACACCCTGCAGATCTGAACATTATCAGTGTTGATATTTTGCGTAGTTATATGAGCTGTCTGATACCAATACAAGTTTTCAATGCATAGTATGTTCTTTTCATCTATATCTGTTTTCCTAAGGATATCCATAAGTTTTTGATGCTGGACGCGGTTGATCGTCTTTTCGTAATCGACGAAACAAAGAAACACGTCTTTGTTTACATCTCGGCAGTTTTGTAAGAGCACTTGTATGCCGAAAAGTGCCTCACGAGTTCCCTTTCCAGACTTAAAGCCAAATTGGTTGGGGCCTATGTTTCGTTCGCATTTTCGATATATTCTATTGTGCAGTATTTTTAGAAAAATTTTAAGCGAGTGGTTCATCAGGCTTATTAATCTATGATCATTACATCCGCGAGCAGTTTTATATTTTGGTAGGGGAATGAATGTAGATGTTAACCATTTTTTAGGGAAGCATCCTGTGTCATAAATGTAGTTAAACACTTTCTGAAGAAGAGAAATATTCTCTTCATCAACCAGTTTTAGTATTTCTACTGGTAATCCATCAGGCCCCGCTGCTTTATTTTTTTTTGTATCTCTTAAAGCCTTTTTGATCTCCTCCAGTGATATTGGTGGTCCTGATAATTCTTGATTTTTTAATTTCGGTTTCAGTTCTGGTCTTGAGTTATCCATAAATAAGTTCTCTATGTATCTTGTCCATAGTCTCTTATTATCTTCCAGTTCTATTAGAATACTACCACCACCTATTTTTGTTTGGTTTCTTATCTTCACGGTTTCACATTTATGAAATTAAATAAATTATATTAAATACTTAAAAATAACTAAATATCAAGTATCATAGAGGCGACACTTGTCACGTCTCAACATTAGCAGTAAGTGTATGATATCAGCTCTTTCTGTGTTTCATTACGATAATCAGTTTCCAGGTTGGTAACAAAAACTGCGGCAGAATAACAAATTTTCATTATAAACTATGTACTAGCAAGATGCCCGTTTTTTGTACGGTAACAAACTTTTTTCTGAATCTTAAATGAATTCTAGAGTGCCTCCCCCTTCATTCAATACATTAAACCAAAAAACCCTGTACAGCAATATTGTAGGTAAAAAAGAAATAATATTCTTCCCAAAAAAGTTCTCCATCATTCTTTTATGCTTCACGTACGCCCTAGAAGTGTGTATGTAATTGTCGTTTCTCTTGTATAGATTGATGAAACTATAGTTGCAGCATTAACAATCAGAATGCGATTAAAAAAAATTGTGTGATACACGCACACAACTTCCTTTTACAGTGGTCTTTAATTAGCCAAAAAAATTATTTTTCAAAAAATTACAAAAATTACAAATTCTACAGAAACCTTAAAAAATAGAGTTAGTTGAAAAGACAAATTTTCTCTAAAATTTTAATACGGGCTGTTCTATTTAAAATTGCAGTTAATAAAAAAAAGAAACCAATTTTCGAGATATTCAACTGAAAAATCACCTCTCACATCAATACACATTAAAAATGTAATAACAATGTAACGTTTGAAAAACATCATTAAAGCCGTTTTGAAAAAACCGAAAAAAACTGAAAAATCACATGAGTAAACACTATACTTCCGGTTATGCGATTTTCTTCAAAAGCTTGTTGTCGCATCTAGATAGTAAACAAAACTTATATACACTGCTCAAAAAAATTAAAGGAGCACCTAGTAAAAGTCGACTTAAATTGTTACACGGTTCTATGACAATCAGTATTTGTTTGTTGTAGGTTTTTGTTTTCAGGGTTTTCATAATGTAAACGCTATCGCTGTACATTGTAAAATTTGTAGACTGAGTATTGTTTCAAAATTTACGTTGACTTTTAATGTTAATATTGCTTGTTCTACTTATTTATTTTGCATGCTTCCCTATTCGACTTTGATATGCTGTTGATCACTTTTCGTTGTGTCATCTGCGTCGCTATTATGTTGCCCAAGTATATCTTCAAAGTGGTGTTTTCAACGGGCCATGATCTCCGTGTCGTTAGTTAGTAATTTTCCCGTTTTATCTTCAATGACATTCAGAAGGAATGTTTTGTCTTTTCTGAAATTCTTTAAGACGCTACAAAGCTTCTGTTCTGTTTTAAAGTTATGTTCCATTTTCCCCAAGGCTTATCTTCCAAACTTTGTTTCTTAGCATTATTCACCATTTTGTTTACTTTTATTCAATGTTGTTTATAAAGCTCATAGTCTTCATTGCATTTTGTTGTGAGTGTAGCTGTGCCATAACTGTTTCTTTATCTTCAATTTTGATGGACTTGTTTTGCCCTTGTCTTAATAGTATAATAACACCACCTACCTTTTCTGCTGCCGATTTTTTTTTTAATTTTTGCCCAATAGCTTCTGTTTTATCATCATATTTAACCCGGACACTTCTATTTCTAAAAGGAATTGGTAGCTAAGTTGTACTTCCTCATGTTTTAGTCTGCGAGACTGGATTGTTTTGAAATTCGCTTTAGAAGTTCTGGATTTATTTGATTTTTCATTAAAAAACACTTGCTTTCTATGGCACACTGAGTATGTATGGATGAGATATGAGTGAATTAAAAAAAAACAAATTATCTAATAAGGGCCGGTTTTACAAACCAAGGATAAATTTATCCGGGGAATAAATACTCTAGAAACGATTGCTGTAACAAAGGAAACTATGACAATTATACTTCGGAGCTTATTGTGAGTACCTATATAGGTACTTGCATTGGTGTGCGGAAAAAGTCACGGAATTAAGGGGTCAAGCAGTAGCATTGAAGGTTACACGAAGAAGTTTAGAAAAATGTGGCAATTTAAAAGACGGTATTTTCAAAAAATAATTTTTGCTGTAAAACTGCATTATAGATATGTGCAATAAAAATATATGTTTTTGACATTGGTCCCTTCATTAGTATATCCATAATAACACTCTAAAAACTGTCAATACCCATTGCCCCACCCTGTACAACGTATAGAACTTAAAATATTTGAATTTCAAATGGCAAAGTGTTAATCTTTTACTACTTATAATATCAAGTCTTTTAATGGGTATTTTATCATTTTTGTAAAGTAAAATGAATTAATTAAAAACCCAGATTAACATTTGTAAAAATACTCTATTCTCGTTATCAAAGTATTGTACTCTTTTTGATGTATGCGGTCAAGATATGTAAGTTCTTACTAGCATTCCAGTAATTTAATGTGTTTCTCATCTGCGTTCTTTTAGGTAGGTCTTCTAATTAAAGTTAGTCCACCATAAAATCCTTTGCTATTATCGATCTTTTGGAGGGAATAATATTTGCAGATAGATTTGGCTTATATCGGCGGTTAAAACAAATATGTGCAATCTAAATCTAAGAATAATTAAAAGCAGGTCATCTTGAAGTTTTGGCCCAACCATTAATGTTTTATTTAAACTAATCCCAGATAAAAACAGCCTATGCTTCAAACCGAGCTTCAAACTTCACCAGTAGTTTTTTGGATTTACTTGATTCCTTTATTACTGCGTGATGCGGTAGGTAAACCGCATTGGGTTCATTTAATTTTGATACCGGAACCAATTCTTTATGGCTAAGTCTTTGATAGTCGTTCATAAATGACTATAATTTGTTATAGTAAGGAATATCGATTTAATTTAGTCTTTAAAATTGAAAATCGCCTACTAGCCATTTCCTTTGTTAAGCCGATTAGCCAATATTGGATGGATTAATTTTGAAAGACAGTTTTATTACCTACCGGCACTGTTTCGTCGAAATGTGTTTGCAAAATGTGCGTCACGTTATACTTTTCATGGGAAACTAGAAGGGCTGAAGATTTTCTACTTCTCCGAATTTTTGCATTTACTTACGTAATGACAAATTGCAGGTTGTGCAGTTCGGAATGTGTGTGATCCGATTATCCAACGTAAGCTGGCTTCTGGTAAATGAAGGTTTTGACGGTTCGGCTTTATTTGGCCGCTGTCTATAGTTGGTCCAGCAGTTAAATAACCCAGGTCAACTGTCGGTTATTTTCGCTACACCAGACATTCGATTTGAATATTGAAATCTCCATGAGTGGATTTAGCGCGAATTTTTGTTAACTAGTTGGCATATTGTTTGAATGCGTCAATTCCTGTTTCTGGGCAATTAACAGCTTCTGTTAAATCTAAATTTGAACAAGTTGCTTTGGTTATAAAATTCATTTGCAAACCTTCACCTAAATTGCGCTGTTGATAACATACGTACATTGTGTTGTCATGTCATTGCTATTAGCATAAAGAACCTAAATAACCACCCTTGAGTAGTGACACTGGTAAATTTTTATGAAATTCATGAGGTAACAAATTATGCTTTTTCTTACTTAATAATAGACAGTTGGCTTTTTTATAACTGCCGTAGGGAGAGGTGCAAGGGCACAAAGTCAGCAAAAAACTCTTTTTGCATAGTGATCGTGAAAGTCGTCTTCTTTTTTTGACGAAAAATCGTATTGCAAGTTCCACTTTTTTAACGCCAAAATCGTGAGAAAAAGTAAACTTTTTTAACTATTTTATTGAAATGTCAATTTGACAGTTGTCGATTCCGAAGTCCTCTTCTACTAAATTTCTACCAAGAGATCGCTATGCAAAGAAACTGCGTGTACAACTCGTTTTGAAAGTCCCTTTTTCATTCATTTGCTTGATTAAATCGGGCTTCGCCCTCGTTAGCAAACGAAAAAAAGTATGACTTTCAAAACTAGTTGTACAAATTACTAATCTAGGCGCATTATACACATGAATTTTTTCTAGGAGTTTAATTAAATACGTTTAAAAACTATTTAACAGTATATAATTTAATACTTTAAGAATAATCCAAAACAAATAACGCGCAATATAGTTGCTCTGAATAAGCTTGTTTTGTCAAAAAAGATTAACTGTGAATTTAACAAAGCGTTTTAAGAACGAACAGAAAGTGTTTACAGCAGCATTTCCATAGCAACGATCTTTACATAAATGAAATGTAACATTTTCTACGCCTCCAAATGTTATAAAAAAGCCAACTTTCTATTAGCGAAGGAAAAAAAATGTTGTGCACTTGTTTATCCACGTTACTGCAACGATCATCCTCTGTGAAATTAGAGTGGACACTCGTTATTATCTAAATCGTGTTTTTCTCGAATAAAAAAAATTGCTAAAGAATTGGGTATTACCTACTCTCATTATATCGCTACAGCTCCTTTTTTTAAATTAATTACTATAGATATTTATGCATTCAGAGAGATATGAATATGTTTTTCTCTGAGGTTGACACGGTTAAAGATCGAGGGCTCTGGAACGAGGTCTGTAAGTCAACCGAAGGTAAAAAACATGAATATTTCATGTGGTGCATACAACATTTTATTTGAAATCGGGATTAAAGTACCTCGAAATAGTCATTAAAATACGAGAAATCGGAACTGAAGTAATCTATTGTTTTACGACTTTTTTGTACGTGGCGAGACCGCGAGGCGACAGATAAACGTGAACCGACGTTAACATAACCTGCAAATGCTATAATGTCCGATTTCTCGATTTCAAATAAAACATAATGTACTCTTCGACACTGCAGTTCCTTTTTATCCCTCATGTGGTTTATTTGCATTGGCCCTACGGACCTCGGCAACTAAATCCACATTTGTGATAAAAAGATAAACTTCAGTGTCTTTGTATATAATATACTACTACCTTACAGTAGCACCTATTACCATACATTATACGACTGTGTTCAGTGACTAAAATGAAGTTTATTTGAAATCGGCATTAAAATACGAGAAATCGGCATTAAAGTAATCCATTGTTTTACGACTTTTTTGTAGGTGGCGAGGCTACAGATAAACGTCACCGACATTAACATAACCTACAAATGTTGGTTAAAATGTTGTCATTTCACGATTCCTCGATTTCAAATAAAACATAGTGTACTCCTCGGCACTGAAGTTCCTGTTTATCCCTCATGTGGTTTATTTGCCTTGGCCCTACGGACCTCGGCAACTAAATTCACATTTGTGATAAAAAGATAAACTTCAGTGTCTTTGTATATAATATACTACTATCTTACAGTAGCACCTATCACCATACATTATACGACTGTGTTCAGTGACTAAAATGAAGTTTATTTGAAATCGGCATTAAAATACGAGAAATCGGCATTAAAGTAATCCATTGTTTTACGACTTTTTTGTAGGTGGCGAGGCTACAGATAAACGTCACCGACATTAACATAACCTACAAATGTTGGTTAAAATGTTGTCATTTCACGATTCCTCGATTTCAAATAAAACATAGTGTACTCCTCGGCACTGAAGTTCCTGTTTATCCCTCATGTGGTTTATTTGCCTTGGCCCTACGGACCTCGGCAACTAAATTCACATTTGTGATAAAAAGATAAACTTCAGTGTCTTTGTATATAATATACTACTATCTTACAGTAGCACCTATCACCATACATTATACGACTGTGTTCAGTGACTAAAATGAAGTTTATTTGAAATCGGCATTAAAATACGAGAAATCGGCATTAAAGTAATCCATTGTTTTACGACTTTTTTGTAGGTGGCGAGGCTACAGATAAACGTCACCGACATTAACATAACCTACAAATGTTGGTTAAAATGTTGTCATTTCACGATTCCTCGATTTCAAATAAAACATAGTGTACTCCTCGGCACTGAAGTTCCTGTTTATCCCTCATGTGGTTTATTTGCCTTGGCCCTACGGACCTCGGCAACTAAATTCACATTTGTGATAAAAAGATAAACTTCAGTGTCTTTGTATATAATATACTACTATCTTACAGTAGCACCTATCACCATACATTATACGACTGTGTTCAGTGACTAAAATGAAGTTTATTTGAAATCGGCATTAAAATACGAGAAATCGGCATTAAAGTAATCCATTGTTTTACGACTTTTTTGTAGGTGGCGAGGCTACAGATAAACGTCACCGACATTAACATAACCTACAAATGTTGGTTAAAATGTTGTCATTTCACGATTCCTCGATTTCAAATAAAACATAGTGTACACCTCGGCACTGAAGTTCCTTTTTATCCCTCATGTGGTTTATTTGCCTTGGCCCTACGGACCTCGGCAACTAAATTCACATTTGTGATAAAAAGATAAACTTCAGTGTCTTTGTATATAATATACTACTATCTTACAGTAGCACCTATCACCATACATTATACGACTGTGTTCAGTGACTAAAATGAAGTTTATTTGAAATCGGCATTAAAATACGAGAAATCGGCATTAAAGTAATCCATTGTTTTACGACTTTTTTGTAGGTGGCGAGGCTACAGATAAACGTCACCGACATTAACATAACCTACAAATGTTGGTTAAAATGTTGTCATTTCACGATTCCTCGATTTCAAATAAAACATAGTGTACTCCTCGGCACTGAAGTTCCTGTTTATCCCTCATGTGGTTTATTTGCCTTGGCCCTACGGACCTCGGCAACTAAATTCACATTTGTGATAAAAAGATAAACTTCAGTGTCTTTGTATATAATATACTACTATCTTACAGTAGCACCTATCACCATACATTATACGACTGTGTTCAGTGACTAAAATGAAGTTTATTTGAAATCGGCATTAAAATACGAGAAATCGGCATTAAAGTAATCCATTGTTTTACGACTTTTTTGTAGGTGGCGAGGCTACAGATAAACGTCACCGACATTAACATAACCTACAAATGTTGGTTAAAATGTTGTCATTTCACGATTCCTCGATTTCAAATAAAACATAGTGTACTCCTCGGCACTGAAGTTCCTGTTTATCCCTCATGTGGTTTATTTGCCTTGGCCCTACGGACCTCGGCAACTAAATTCACATTTGTGATAAAAAGATAAACTTCAGTGTCTTTGTATATAATATACTACTATCTTACAGTAGCACCTATCACCATACATTATACGACTGTGTTCAGTGACTAAAATGAAGTTTATTTGAAATCGGCATTAAAATACGAGAAATCGGCATTAAAGTAATCCATTGTTTTACGACTTTTTTGTAGGTGGCGAGGCTACAGATAAACGTCACCGACATTAACATAACCTACAAATGTTGGTTAAAATGTTGTCATTTCACGATTCCTCGATTTCAAATAAAACATAGTGTACTCCTCGGCACTGAAGTTCCTGTTTATCCCTCATGTGGTTTATTTGCCTTGGCCCTACGGACCTCGGCAACTAAATTCACATTTGTGATAAAAAGATAAACTTCAGTGTCTTTGTATATAATATACTACTATCTTACAGTAGCACCTATCACCATACATTATACGACTGTGTTCAGTGACTAAAATGAAGTTTATTTGAAATCGGCATTAAAATACGAGAAATCGGCATTAAAGTAATCCATTGTTTTACGACTTTTTTGTAGGTGGCGAGGCTACAGATAAACGTCACCGACATTAACATAACCTACAAATGTTGGTTAAAATGTTGTCATTTCACGATTCCTCGATTTCAAATAAAACATAGTGTACACCTCGGCACTGAAGTTCCTTTTTATCCCTCATGTGGTTTATTTGCCTTGGCCCTACGGACCTCGGCAACTAAATCCACATTTGTGATAAAAAGATAAACTTCAGTGTCTTTGTATATAATATACTAATATCTTACAGTAGCACCTATTACCATACATTATACGACTGTGTTCAGTGACTAAAATGAAGTTTATTTGAAATCGGCATTAAAATACGAGAAATCGGCATTAAAGTAATCCATTGTTTTACGACTTTTTTGTAGGTGGCGAGGCTACAGATAAACGTCACCGACATTAACATAACCTACAAATGTTGGTTAAAATGTTGTCATTTCACGATTCCTCGATTTCAAATAAAACATAGTGTACACCTCGGCACTGAAGTTCCTTTTTATCCCTCATGTGGTTTATTTGCCTTGGCCCTACGGACCTCGGCAACTAAATCCACATTTGTGATAAAAAGATAAACTTCAGTGTCTTTGTATATAATATACTACTATCTTACAGTAGCACCTATTACCAGACTTTATACGACTGTGTTCAGTGACTAAAATGAAGTTTATTTGAAATCGGCATTAAAATACGAGAAATCGGCATTAAAGTAATCCATTGTTTTACGACTTTTTTGTAGGTGGCGAGGCTACAGATAAACGTCACCGACATTAACATAACCTACAAATGTTGGTTAAAATGTTGTCATTTCACGATTTCAAATAAAACATAATGTACTCCTCGGCACTGAAGTTCCTTTTATCTCTCATGTGGTATATTTGCCTTGGCCCTACGGGCCTCGGCAACTAAATCCACATTCGTGATAAAAAGCTAAACTTCAGTGCCTTGGTATACAAACTACTATTTACTCACCAGTAAGTCTTCATTATTTATACTAGGAGTGGGGAATTTATTGAAATTAACAATGGTAGAATATATTATAAGCGAGAGATAATACTGTCAGTAATGCAGTGCGCGTTTATCGTAACTATCTATTGTCAGTTTCGCGATATATTCTGACGGCGCAAACTATTTAGGCACAAGAATTGCTACTGTAAGATAAAACGTCGTATATCAATGCCATTATAAGCTCGTGAGAAATGTATCGCTCGTGCTGGGGCACTCGCGATTCAAAATGTCGTAAGTGTTATATATATCACATTTAAAATAAGAATATGGATGTAAGTAACAACAAGGATAGCCTGAATGTATGGTTGCTAAGACGTTATCTGTAGTTGCATAGTTACCAGGAAGTTGAGGGAGAAATAGTTCGAAAAATCCCTTGGGAGTTATGAGTAGCTTTTCATATTTTGTATCTATGACGAAAATGAATAATATCATATTGCTAGTAAATAAAAAAAATATTCTAATGATGCAATTTTTTTTTGCGAGTGACTGTATAAAACAATTAAATAAAGCCGAGTTTTCCCAAAGCTATAAAGGGAAATCTTGGGTGGGGGTGAACTTACTTACAACCCTCAGACGTCAGGTAACAATTAGTGGGCGTAAACAATTTTCTCTTAATCAAATGCTGATCCCTATGAACTCGTAGTTTTAACGTGTTCTTAGCAAAGCAATTTGAAAATTACGTATTTGAGATTGTTTGGATAAGCAGTTAATTGGTACTTTTTCGAAGTTAAGCTGAAAATGGAATTGATCAAATTATCGGGTAAAAATCGTGGTTCCACGTATTGCACTTGTACTGCAAGCCGATTCTATTTTAGAATCAATAAAAGAAAACATGGAAAGAATTTTTTGGTATGTGTTGAAAAGGGTTGTTCGGTTAGAGCACCCATGCACAGACCGCGGCCCGCCGACACTATCGGCGGCCCCCGTCCTCGACATTATTTGAAAAATAATTTTTCAATTAAGTGCATTAGGTAGGTAAAAAACTCCTCTCCGAGCTCACACATACCGCCCGCATCGCCGCCGCGACGCCTCCTGAATTTCATTGATAAAATTTACATATTTATGAATGAAAAAAATAAGAATATTCCCGAATTACGAAATGCTGATTAGTTAAGTGTTTTGTCATTTATGGTTGATATTATGAATCATTTAAATATGTTAAATACAAGGCTTCAAGGTAAAAATTAACTGGCTTTCCAATTATATAGCTCTGTGGTAGCATTCCATTTCAAATTAAAGTTGTTGCAACAAGTTAGAAACAGGGAACTACGTTCATTTTCCCACATACAAAACAATGTCGGAAAAATTGAAAATAGCATTCAAACCAATATATGTGACCACATTGTGGACTTGATAACATCTTTTGAAGAACGATTTGCGGATTTTCAAAATGTCAAACCGCTCCTTGATCTTTTTAGCAACCCTTTTTCGGATTGCCCGAAAATGCACCAGAAGCCGTTCAACTTGAATTGATTGATATCCAAAACGACGACACGTTTCGAAACAAATTTAATGAAGGTGATTTATTGGGCTTTATCGTTACTTCAGTGCAGACATGTTTCCCACATTGATTGTGATAACGCACTCAATCGTACGAGGGGACCGAGAAAAATTTTGCCTTTCTCAAAGATTAACTTGTTTTTTATTTTGATACGTTTTTTTTATTTTCACCTTTTCTATATAGTCTGCTTGCAAATCCACACATGCCACCGATGCTTCAACTTTAAAATCCCGTCTTTATAGAAGTTTGCATTTTGCTCCTCCAGCCACTGGAAAACTGCACTTTTCACACTTTCATCATCTTTAAAATGCGTTCCACGCAAATGACTCTTTAAGTTCCTAAATAAATGGTAATCAGAGGGTGCCAAACCCGGTGAATATGGTGGATGTGACAAAATTTGGAAACCCAATTCGGCCGCTTTCGAAGTTGCTGCAATGCAAGTATGGGATGAGGCGTTGTCATGCTGCAGCAGGACACCGTGGCTAAGCATTCCCCTGCGTTTCAGTTTAATATTTTCCCTCAATTTACTTAAAAAAGACGCATAATAGTCTCCAGTAATCGTATGTCCTTTTTTTTAATCTATGAGTATAACACCTCTTGAATCCCAAAAAACTGAAAGCATCATCTTCCCGGCCGATGGCTTGACTAGAAACTTTTTGGAGGCGGCGAATTACTGTGCCGTTACTGCATGCTGGATTGTCTTGTCTCAGGATCAAAGTGATGAACCCAGCTTTCGTCCACTGTAACGATTTTGTCAAAAAAATAGCCTCGATCCTGCTTTTGAAAAGGTGTGTGTCAGCATGCGTGGCACCCACCTGGCAGATACCTTATTCAGGTGTATCTGATCGTGTAAAGTAGATCTTACCGACCAATCGCTAACCTTTGTACTTCTTACTATCTCATCCACCCAGGGGCGGATGGGCAACATCTTAGCGGCCCGGGAAATAATATTTGTCGGCCCTTTTTACTTCCTTTTACAATAATACAAGTATTGGATTCACCCCAAAAATTCTAAATTGAGTTTTCAACAGATCTTCACGTTTCAGAGTCCCCTGAACATTTTTTTTTCATTGTTCTGTCTGTGTGTCTGTCTGTCTGTCTGTGAACAGAATATCTCAAAAACTAACAGAGGTATGGCGTTGAAACTTCATATACCGTGTGTCCACAGGAGGACGCACCATAGGGACAATCTAATAGAATAGAAAGATCGGCTAATGCTGTGATCGCTAGGGTTGCCAACTTTAAAAAATCTATTTCCGGGTTTTCGGAAATGAAAATCCGGGACAAAAGCGCCTCAGGCGGGACGCAATAATTTTTTTAATATATATTATTTTAATTTAAATTTAGAAAATTGTAATATACTTAGGGAACCTTTTCTTGTAAAATTTGGCAAAATTTACTAAATATGCATTTTATTTAACAGTAAAATGTTTTATTATTTTGTTTAATTACATAATTATTGTAGTCTATTCAAAAAATTTTAAAATTATTAGAAGTGGAAAAATAATACTAAAACAGTAAAACCTAATAAACGCCGAATCGCTTTTAAATTTTTTATTGCAGTTATATAGGTTGACTAACGTAATAATAGAACATCATCAAGAACGCAATACAATTCTCAACAAACACAAAAAACTAAGATTTATCCTTTACATGAAGTAAATTTGTTCTTCTACAAATTGGCAAACACAACTACACTTTAAACTAAACCGTGTCGTTACTTTATGTTTTAAAATCCTATTTCGCTTGCGATTTTTTTTCCTTTTACAATTGTCTAAATGAAGAAATTTTATAGAATACGTAAATTGGACAAAGAAAAATCTCCTCATTTCGACATCTCTAAAAGAACATTTATAGGATTTTTGTAACAGTAAACAGGGTTAGGTTAGAGTTTCTAGAAGCCATGTAAATAGATAGATATTAATTAGAATTGAAAAATATTTCTACTAAAAAGCACCTTGCATAAAAAACGTAAAAATTGTGCAAACATACTACTTTTCGGTAAATAATTAAAAATCTAAAGTAATTAACATTTTATATTATTTTCACCAATTATAAATCTTTAAAGTGTTCACATAAAAAAATTAAATTTTAATATTAAGTCTTGGTATGTGAAATTTCGAAAAATATTTAAACAATTTAAAAATACATTTTTAGCTAAAGTTGAAAAAAATTAGGGGTTTTATGGTCTTCAGATTGTTCAGTTAGCTAAAAATAACACACTCTAAAAAAACATCATTGAAATCTTACTTAAATAGCACTTTTCGGATTTTGACAATTTCGAAAAAACTCCATTTTCTAAATAAGTAAAAATCACTCGGTATATATGATAGGGGCTACGTAGGTTTTTAGACAAGCACAAATTATTGACGCAAAACGTTTTTTCGAAAAATCAAAATTAACATTTTTTCCCATATTATGGCGACTTTTTGGCGGACATTGTATATTAAAGTTGTTAAACGATTTCCGGGACAATTAGCGTCCCGCAAGGAGTTCTTGCGGGACGGGTATAAAATACCCTTGAATCCGGGACGTCCCGGAAAATCCGGGACAGTTGGCAACCCTAGTGATCGCCGGTACGCTAAAACTTTGTTTTCTGGCTTCTGACTCGCCACTGTATGAAACAATATTGTTATAAATGATACAAGAAAAGAGACGGTGGTCACAGCACTGGTTGATATTTATATTCTATTAGCATTAAATTATCTCTATGGTGCGTACTCCTGTGGACACACGGTATGAGTTTTGTGTACTACGTAGATGCGACAGCAAGCTTTTGAAGAAAATCGCATAACCGGAAGTAGGTGTTTACTCTTGTGATTTTTCAGTTTTTTTCGATTTCTTCAAAAACGGCTCTAACGAATTTTTTCAAACTTCACATTTTTACTAAATTTTGAATGTGTATTGATATGAGGTAGGTGATTTTCCAGTTGAATACTTCTAAAATGAGTTTCTTTTGTTTTTGTTCTATTTTTTTTTTATTAACTCCTATTTTAAATAGAACACCCGGTATATTATTACATTTTTGAATTCAGCTTAAAATTCTAGAGAAAATTTGTCTCTTCAACTAACACTCTATTTTGTACCATTTTTGCAGAATTTGTAATTTTTGAAAATTTTTGACAAATGCTTAAAACTTTAAAATCATATTTTTGCTAATTATAAGGTCACTGTAAAAGGAAGTTGTGTGCGTGTATCACACCAGATTTTTAATTTCCGGATATGCCTAAATATACATTTTTATAATGTCTATAATCACTTCTAATACTCGTCGTTTTTTCTTTATTTGCTGCTGTCTGATATTTAATGTAGATGAAAGAAGCAAATTGGAAATGTCCTTTTGATTCTTGCACATAAAGTATGCTCTAACGGAATGTTCATGTTCACTGCTTACTTCATGCTCCTGAATTCGTTGATAAGTGTGCGAAAAGTCATTCATACCAAGAACAAATCGATTTTCGTGCTTTGCGTATACTAGACATACAGTACAAAACAACTTAGAAGTTTTTTCATTGTATGTTAGCCAGTTCCTTACTGTGCCATTTTTCATTTTGAAGGCTTTTTCGCGATTAAAAAACTCAATTAAAACTGGTTGTCTCGGATAAAATAAAAAAAAATTTGAATGACGTACAAATTTGGCGTTTTAAAATAACTATCATAGTGACTATCAGTAATATTAATTGCGGATTGAAAGCTTGATTTTTCTTCGTTGGTTTTTGCAATGCTTTGAAAATTACAAGAAGTTGTTAAAGCAGTAGACGTGGACGCTTAGTTTTTACCTTCGTTTTGTATTCTTGTTTCAACTTGAGAACTTACGGATTCAGGGAACGAAACAATTTTTTCCGATAATTCTTGAGATGGTTGCGGTTGACTAATAATAGAAGAAGAGGCTAGTTTTTCAAAAATAAATTTAATGTTTTTTGACTTGTGTGCCTCAGCTTCCATTGCCTTCTTTCTCTTTTCGCTTACTTCTCCGCTCCTCCTTTCAGTTTTTCTTTGTCCATTTTTTAATGATTTATTATAATTGCCTTCTTTCTCTTTTCGCTTACTTCTCCGCTCCTCCTTTCAGTTTTTCTTTGTCCATTTTTTAATGATTTATTATACAATATATTATAATACGGCGATAATGGATAAACCTAAATCATATTTTTATTAAATTCTTTTTACAAATTTTGTTATTTTAATTACCTTAGGTCCGTTTCGAATATTCAGGGTAAATAACACACGCAAAACACAAAGCACTTTAAGCCTGCTTTTACACAATTTTATAGGTTACATTTCTGTAACCGAATGATTCCGTAGCCTTATGAAAATTAAATATTTCTAATCGCTAGTGGTACTTCTTTCTTTTCAGTCAAAAATTGAATTTTTCCCTCTCATTTCATAAAATCGAATAGTGACCAATCCACAGCGCGTGACGCGTGACTTATCTTAATTAACACAAAATAAACAAAACATAAAAGTTTGAGAGTTATTTATGGGCAGTCGGAAAGAGAAATATAAAAACTAAATTTTTTGCTGTTTAATTATACAAATAATATTGTAAAATACAAAAAAAATTTACAAAAGTCCTACAAAAATTTGTTAAGAAAATGAAAAATTCATTCCGGTTCTTTATTATCGGTAAGTACATGTTTATGAAGATACGTTGGTAGATCACTTAGACGTACTTTCAGCCACCGGCCCTGCGGACCTCTGAACAGCCGGCCCACCGGGAAATTTCCCGGTTCGTCTTATGGCCCATCCGCCCCTGCATCCACCGTAATTCTTCTATCCTCCATAACAAATGTTTCCACTTTTGCCACCATTTCTTCATTTTGTGCAGTTGCAGGGCGCCCACTTCTTTCATCGTCTTCTAAACTTATTCTTCCATGTTTAAATTCTACTGCCCAACGTCTAACTGTAGATTCTGAAGGTGAAGACTCCCCATATACATTTCTTAAACGTTCCTAAATTTCCGTGAAGTGAATTCCCTCTTTCGTGAGAAATTTTATTACAGCGCGGTACTCGATTTTTTCCATTTTCGATTACCCTTTTATATTCTGTTTTATAAATCAGAAGTTAATAAACGAAACTTTATGAAATTTGCAGGCACAACTACCAAAACTTTGACAATTATGACAATCAAGAAATGTTGTTTTGTTCCATGGCCTAATGAGATCGGCAGAACTTTTCTCGGTCCCCTCGTACTAGTTTATTCAGGTCAACGTATATATGCGAGCAAACATTTTCAATAATGAATACTAATAAATGTAAGAACCGAAATCTTCTCAACAACGAAAATCTGGAAGCCATTTTGCGCTTAGACACGACTAAAGTGACCCCCGACATACCAAAAATAGTGTCTTCTACACGATGTCATGTATCTAACTAAGAATAAAATGTATTCTTAGTTAGATACATGACTGTAATATACATGACAATGATACATGTTTGTAATCTAAAATTTTCAATTTTGTATGACTATTGTATTGGCAACTGATACATTTTGTAGTATTTTTATGACAATGATACACATGAGGTTGAGTGGATTCAAATTTTAAAAGAAGCCGAAAATAAGTAATTATGCGTAGACCATAACATTGTTTCATTGGCTCTCCGTTAGTTGGCAGAAGGTCATGCGGCCCTCAAACAAAAAAAGTCTGCATCCATGGGTTAGAGGGACTAGTGACGAAGTTGCATTTACAACAATTGGTGAAGGGCACAACCATCTTAGAGACGCGGAAAAGGGAAACGCATTGTTACTCAAGCAGTATATGGTGCAAGCGGCCTCTACAAGTAGCGAAGATTTCAAATCTGTATTCGTGGGGGAAAGTGTAAGGTATGTAATTTTGGTTTTTTTAATAGTATTTAACGGTATTAGGCCGATATTAAGTATACAGGGTGTTTACGGTCTTGTGATTTTATTTTTAAGGGATGATTAAACACCTTAAAAGAAGGCCATTAACGCCAAAATGCCTTAACAAAAGTTGTATAATAAGGGAGATATGACTTTTTAAAATTTTATTTTAGATTTTAGTTTCTTATTTTTAAGGGGTGATTAAACATATTAAATTAAATTAAACAAATACACGGTTTATTTTAATTCTTATTTTTTTAAGAAAACCATCTTACACTAGGTGTTCGAAGTTATCGCCATGTTGTTGAACGCAAAGTCTAGCTCGACGTATGCATGAGATTATAACGCGGTTACGAAGATCATCTAAATCCATTATTGTGTTGGTGTATACCATGGTCTTTATAAGGCCCCATAAATAAAAGTCTAGGTAGGGTGACCCAGGAGGCCATGGTACAGGACTACCTCGGCCAATCCATTTATTTTCGAATACATTATCCAGATGTTGGCGAACTAAATGATTAAAATGTGGAGGTGTAAAATCTTGAAGAAACCACATTTGTTAACGTACATTCAAAGGTACTTGTTCTAGCAGTTCTAAATTATTTGGCCAAAAAAAGAGATAATCATTTCCAGTTAATCGGTTTGGCAACACAAAAGAGCCAGTAAGTTGTCCGTTGACTAATCCGACCCAAACGTTTATCGCAAATCTGTGCTGGAAATGATTACGACGAACAGCATGTGGATTTTCAACTGCCCAGATATGAGTATTATGACAGTTGTTGATGCCGTTACGTGTAAACGTTGCTTCATCAGTTGCCAACACGATGGAAGAAAAGTTTGGAATTTCAGCATGTTTTTACAGAAACGATTGGCAAAAATTCAAACATAAAGGATGATCTGCAGGTTGTAATGCTTGTACTCTTTGTACATGGAAAGAATACAATTGATTTTCGCGCAGTGTTTGCCAGACAATTCGATTTGAGACACCTACTTGGGGAGATATTTCTCGAGTACTGCTGGAAAAATCTTCTTCAACAAGGTTTAATATTTTTTCTTTGGCATCCAAACTTTGTTGATGTCAGCAAGGCCCACCATCCCGACCTTGACGTGTTTGCAGTACACCAGTTTCTCATGCACGGAGTACTAGAGAAGTGAATTTTTGTGGAATCGGAGTTAGCCTGTTAGGAAACCGCTCAGCATATAATTGGCTTGCAACAACAGAATTGCGGTGTACTTCCCCACAAATTCACATGTCAACGTATTCACTGTTAGTGCGATAGACCATGGGCGTAACTTGCGGCATCACTTTGGGGGTGGGGGGCAAAATCAAGACTTCACAACATTTTTAAACCTAAATTGCAAAAAATGCTGCACTTGCACTTTAAACTCAAATTTTTGGGGGGGCCACCGCCTCACCTTGCCCCTCCCAAGTTACGCCTATGCGATAGACCATTTTTACGTTCCTTATTAGGATTTATTTGAAAGAATTTATGCCAAACAAACAGTGCAGTGATAACTACTGAAATAGCTTGGCAGATGCGAAAAGTTATTGGCATCAACCTACTTAGTAAAAAATTCAGTACATAATAGTTTATCGTTTGAATTTATGTTTACATTGCACAATTTTTTGAATAATTGTTTTAACGTTAATCGTTTTAGCGTTAATTTTTTGATTAATTGTTTTTGCGTTAATCTTTGTGTGTTATCGACAATCATTTTAGCATCAATAACCTTCTTTTAAAGAAACCCTTAAAATGTAAATCATATAATATCTCTCTTATTATAAAACTTTTATTAAGACATTTTAACGTTAATGACATTCTTTTAAGATGTTTAATCACCCCTTGAAAATAAAATCACAAGACCGTAAACACCCTGTATAACGGAGGAGGATACATTTTGTGGCGGAGGACGATTAGGCCGAGGCTAATAATAGTACTTTATTTATCTAGAACGAAAAGTCACATTTTAAAGAACGAGAAAGTTATTTACGGCCGAGGCGTCAGCTGAGGATGGAATTACTTGCGAGGATCTTTAAAATCCCTTTTCGTTCGTAGTGAATACCACGGTTTATTTCATACTGCAAGTTGAATGAATTTAAAATAAAAAGTTGTAAATCACTTCAAATTTCAGGTCAATAACTGACGTATAATTTTAAAGTACTTGAACTTTAACACGCCTCGGTCTATGCTCAGCGGAAGGTTCTACAATGGCGTCAGCGGAAGGAGGGGTGTAGGCGTTACCCTTATTGATGCTGCTAAATAATTGGTGTAAACTTTTAATACGTTTATTCTAATGACCCGATGATACATATAAACAAAAACCAACTTACTACTATATATATATATAGAAGAGGAAAAAAAACAAGAAAAGAAATATGTACAAAACAGCCGTCTAGACTCGGGCGCCGGTGGTGCGGGAGGTGATGGGGCGTCCTTTGTCGGAGGCGGGGAACGCGGCCTGGACGCTGTCAGATCCTCCCGGGGAGCGGGGCGGGGCACGGCACGGCTCGTTGTGGGCGCTGGCGGCGCTCTGGGTGGGGCGTCGAGCGGGGCTACGAGGTTCTCCTGGGGCATCGGCGGCGCGAGTGACCCTCTCGAGGACGGTGGCTGGAGCGGGGCGTTGTTGGGGCACGGGGTCGGGCTTCCGCTAAAGGAGTCCGGGGGCGGGTGGCCCGTCGTCAGCGGGGGCCGCGACGTGGGCTGCTGTCGGGGCAGGAGTGGCTGGATGGCCCTGAAGACAAAGTCCGGAAGAGCACTGGCTGGTTCTCGTCCTAAGTCCTGAAGTGGCTGGATGGCCCTGATGACAAAGTCCGGAAGAGCGCTGGCTGATTCTCGTCCTAAGTCCTGAAGTGGCTGGATGGCCCTGAAGACAAAGTCCGGAAGAGCGCTGGCTGGTTCTCGTTCTAAGTCCCGAAGTGGCTGGATGCTGCCGGGACTTTTCGGGGTTGAATGTGGCAGTCTGGAGGCTGCTGGGTGCAGATGGAACTCAAAGCTGGGAGCTAGTGTTGTCCTGGAAGGCTGGATGGTTCCTGGTGGACTCTCCTGGGTTGAGTGATTTCTTCTGGCCTGGGTAACTATTTAAAGGAGCCCCGTCCTTTGTTTTGCGCTTCCTGGACGCTCATTGGTCCGAGGAGAAGGGATGACTGCTTATTTTCCCCGTATTTAATTATTCCGCGTTTTTTTTTTCGCAGCGCGACATAGCGCCTTGATGAGTGTCGTAATGGCTGGCCTTTGAAATGCCGATTGTAATGATACCCCATTTGCTATGTTTCGTTTGGCTTTAATTAAAATCAGGATATGTTTCCCTCGAGCTCCGCGTATAAAATTACTTAAGCATTATTGTTACTGAGTGTGTTAAAAAGTTCTCCTTGTTTTTATTATTTGCGCGCTGATTTTTTCTGTTTTTTGATACCAAATACTCCTGCATTTGATTCTTCCTACCGCTAATTAGAATTTAATTTGTAATATTTGTACATTCGCCTGCAGTATTTGGCCTGTCCTGGGTCCGGACAAACTTCGACCGCACGGTGAGCCGCGATGTTTTCGTCGGCTGAGAGAAAAAATCGTTTTAATCGGCCTGTATGCTTGTTAGCGACTTGAGGGTAATTTGATTAGGTAGCGGCTAATTTTTGCTATGCCTGTGTGGTTTCTATAGCGCGCACTAGTGATTAGGAATGCCGTTGTTAATTAAAATTAGATTATAATTTGGCGTGAGTTTGCGCTGCTGTTAAGAGGCTCTGCTCGCCGGCTTGCCCTGGTGTTTTATTGCGGGGTGATTTGCTGCACTTTAGAAACTGGCATGTGTTTGCATTTTATTGTTTTATTTCTGCAGAGGTTGTTATTTGGAAATGTGTGTACTTTGAAACTGGCATGCCGTAATTTATTGTTTTATTTCTACAGAGGTTTTTATTTAAAATTTGTGTAGGATCGTGGCGTTTCGGTAAACAGATGTTTTTTTTTGTTCTTTTGTTTCTTCGTCGTCTAGTTGGCGACGCAGATTTCCTTTGTTGATTTGATCTGTTCACCGATTCATATTAACTTTAATATTTTACTTTAAAGTACTAATACTTTAAATGTTCTACTTTAAAGTACTAAGACTTTAATGTTCCATTTTTTGTACCATAAATAGTCCGAAAAATGTAATTTTTGACATCAGTATGAAATAAACTATTTTATTTACTAGAAACATGATATTGTACATTTTCGTCATAGAAACAAAATATGAAAAGCTACTCATAACTCCCAAGGGACATGTCAAATTATTTCTCCCTCAAACTCATGGTAACCATGCAACTACAAATAACGTCTTAGAAACCATACAATGAGGCAATCCTTGATGTTAATTACATATTCTAATTTTAAATGTCATGACATTTTGAAATTTTATACTATTACTAATGTGCTAGTAAATAAAATATTGTATGCACCACGGGAGATATTCATGTTTTTTACATTCGGTTGACTTACAGACCTCGGGCCAGAGCCCTCGGTCTGTAACCGTAACACATGTCAACCTCATGGAAAAAACATTCATATCTCCCTTAATGCATAAATATCTATATCCCAGTCAGTTATATGTAATATCGGCCGTATGTTGTTTAATAATTTTCGTAATGTCTACGAAAAGTAGCGAATTTTTAAATATACAATTTTAATATTGATAATATAAATAAAACATACTAGTAATCCGAGTCCCTCACGTAATTTGGTAGTGTTGCACCGACTTTTTACTAATTCATTTAAAAAAATATGCATGTAATTTAAAATATGCATGTAATTTGGTAGTATAGAAATGGCTGTTAATTGAATTGTTAATTACGCAACGGCCGTGGCTGTTAAATTTTAACAGCTTTGGCTGTTATGGATGATATTTCGATCAACCAGACAGTACTCATATGGTACAATAATATGTAGGTATTGTTACGTTTTTACGTTCGGGCTATTTAAAAATTATACGACGCTTCTTGCATTAAACATTTATTTACGAGTAATTATTATTATTTACAAACACACGAATTACTTAAACTACGAACTATTTCTAACAACGATACACTATTTATTTATATGCGCTGGATTAAACATCAATTAATTTATGTGGCTATTTATTCACGACATAAACATTAAGGATTTATATGGTTATATATACGGGTTCATTTATATTACGCGCTTCGAGTCTGATGAGAACTGCCGGAGAACTCAGATGGCCGTGTATTTATATTCGCTGGGGAGAGGTTCCAGAAACGCCGCGATATTTCCTCGAAGTTCCAGACACATGCATGACGCACCGCATCGGGGCCGCTCTCGCATCACCTGGAAAATGACTCATCCGCCCGCAGCTGGGTTCAAGGCCGCTTCCCGAAGCTCCGGAATAATGACTCATTCGTCCGCAACTGGCCCCAAGGTCGTCTCCTGGCGGCTGTGCCTCACGCGTTTGCAGCTGCCTGATTTCAAGGTCGTTACAGTATTATGAAAAATTATTAACATTATTTTCTAAAGATTTTTTAAAATTTTATATAAGCACATTTTGGAAATCCGTGCTATGTTTTGATGGCGGCATTCGCAATCTTACGTTGTTTTTTCGGTGGTATGTAAACATAACAATTTTCAGATCTAGTGTGGATGCGGCTAGCAAATTAGCAGTTCCACCTACTGCAAAAGTAATGCGTCGGGAACGCCGCCGTGTCCAACCGGCAATGCCAACTATTCTTAGAGAATTTGGCGATATATGTATGAAAAGGCGGTGCGAGATTTGGCCAAATAGATGGCGAAGTTTTCTGCAGAGGAGCTGTTGGTGAAGGCGAGTTTTTATCTGTTCTGTTTTTAGTAGAACATTTAAAGCATTTAGCGATGATGGTGTTCGTTTTAGAGCCTCGACAGTCGTCGACACATTACACGGCCAGAGTTGCATGCTCTTTTTTTCAGTTATTAGTGATTTAGGGCTTCTGGCGTCTTGGTAGGTGCCCATTTGAAGTTTGAAATAGTGATGGGATTATTCGAATGAAAAATAACCGGTTATCCGGTTATTGAAATAACCTCTGTAACTCGGTTTGCGTTCCAAGTATTCGAATGAAAAATAACCTCTTTCTGATACGTACTACGTGCCGTATCTCAGCGACCTGCGAGTGATCGAAATTTTGTAAATAATACATCATTCATAACCTTAAGCAAGGAAGATTGTACTGATTGACTCAAGTGAGGCTCGCGGCTGCTTGTTGATGTTATTAACACATTTGAGACTCCCAGTCGATCAGTTAAATTTATGGGGCTGTTCCTATTAAAGATAACGCTCTGCTGAGTATGAGATTTGCCGAAGCTGTGTTGGTATTAATTTATAACGGCCTAAATTTTTGCTTCGAAACGCCGTTGATTATGCCTAATAAGGGATAAACAGAAAGCGAAATAAGATTTTCCAATATCGTAACAGATTTATATTTAATTTTTAATAACGAAACAGTCGATGCCCATCCGTCGCCATATGATATGAACGTGGGACAGGAAGTGGATTTCGATATTTAAAATTTTAAGTGTGCGTCCTTAGAACCGCGGAAGGCTGAACATAGATAAATTATGGATTCTAAAATATACCGGTATGATGTGCAAGCGAAAAGGGAAGGGTGGCTACTAGAGAATTTTAGAAACTAAAAATAGATTCAATAGATACTTTGTATTCGCATATTTATAATTTCTTTATGATTAGTATTGATATAGCTATTCTCAATGGTTTAAACTCCTTAGAAATCAAATAAAAATCATTTATACAATTATTATAATTAACGATTAACTGAGTTCCTCTGCTACCTGCAAGTTACGATGCCGATGCAGATGACGGTGAACCGCCAACCGGCGAAATCGAAACGAATCGAGAGACAAAATTTATTCGAATGATTATTCAAATAATCATTCGGTTATTAATATCATTGGAATGCAAATAATTCGGTTATGAACATGTTTTTATTCTTTGCAATTTGTAACAAAAGGCCTCTTTAGTTTTACAATTGTTGCCCTTCAAATAGTGGCTGTAACTCTCGTCGCCTGTATTCTGTTCTATTTGTCTTTTCGCTAACTCCGGTTGAAAATGAACAAATTGATTGAAAAAAACGTAGTGAAATTTGGAACCTGTTTAATGTAGCAGATGGAAATATTGAAAAATGTACTTTCTGTAGTGGTACATTATCCTGCAAAGGTGGTGCAATAGAAAATTTAACCAGGAATTTAAAGAGGAAATATCCAACCTACACCGAGAAGCCGAGAACGGGAGAGAGCAGCACGATGTTCGTTCCTAGTTCCGAGTGACCGGGGTGTCTGAAATGCACATTCAATTTCGATATTGTTCCGAATCCGACGGATTTGTTCCACTGGATTGAACGAGCCCGCAAAAGTATTGAAACTTCCCATCACTAAGTTCCACTATTCAGGTTTTACAAAATGTTAATTTTGCAAACTCTTCTGATGAATGTTTTCGACTGTCCGGTCAAAGTGGCAATTGATTTAATGCCGGCAACGATATCTTTTAAAGGTGGTCTAGTATGACAATTGAATTTTAAGCCCCTATTTAGAAAAGCAAATTCGTCCTTATTAAATGATTCTGAAGACTCATTTTTAACAATTAAATCCTTATCAACTATTGCAGAGATCTTCCGTTGAAATTTATTATTAATTTCGAATACCTACACGTCGTTGAAAATTGTTCCATTTTGGGAATTTAATTTCGATAAATTGCATGTAAGGTAGGTAAAGGTTCAGTGTTATTTCAATTCTCCCAACTGTGCCTATTTCATATCCTCGTTTAACTTTGATGTCTCTTAACTCTGCCAAGTTCTCCTTCTCTATGAGGATATAGTCTATGATCGACTTCTCATTTTTATTTCCTTCCCACCTGGTTATCTGATGGATGTCTTTGTGCTGGAAGTAGGAATTCCCTATAATCATGTTATTCCGGATGCAGAAGTCTATACTTCTTTCTCCGTTCAAGTTTCTTATTTTTCCCCGATGTTTCCCGCTGCTTCTAGTGTTCTCTCGTCCCTGTTTCAACGTTTCCATTGAGGTCCCCGCATATTATTACCTTTCATTTTCCTCTGTATGCTCCCTCCTGTAACTCCTCCCAGAATCTTTCCTTTCTCTCTTTGCACTCATTTTCGCTGGGTCCGTAGGCTGCTATAATGGAGAAGGGAAACCATTCGCTTGCCAGCTCTATGTGCATCACCCTGTCCGAAATAAAATTTCGGTGAGTTACTTTATGTATCTACCAATCTTTCTTTATCAGGCATGCTACTCCTGAGTTCGCGTGTTCGTTATCGTCCACTCCTCTTTACCACAATCTTGCTCCGCCTGTCAGATCGCAATATTCTTTTCCCTTTGTTTCGTTTCTGTAACTACCAGTACACTTAATTTTGACTTTTCAAATTCGCCATCCAACTCTATTTCTTTTCCTTTAATTCCTCTAACATTCCATGTGCCGACGCCTAATTTATCATATTTTTTGTCCGCTCTTGTTTATTGTTACGTATTTTATTATTTATGGTCCGTTTTCTTGTTAAATCCTTTTCCCTGTTATATCTCATGTCTTTTTCCTTTGCCAAGTCTGTCGTTGTCGTTTTCCGTCCTTTTCTGTCTTGATTAGTTTTTTTTTGTTCTGGATTTTTAATCTTCCTCCTTCCTCATTGCTCCATATGAAGTTCCTTCCATCTATCTCGATTTTCCTGTATTCTACTCTCGCGTTTTTCACTTGCCGTTTTCTTCCCTGCCCACCTTTCTTATTACTGCTTGTATTGTTTGTTCTTCCGATGTTAGATCCCATTCAATATATATTTTTCGTTGCCCAAATTTACTGTTTTTTTTTTAAATATCTCCACCTTTTGTTCAAAATTTACCAGTTTAAAAATTGTCATCTTCGCTTCTTTCTTCCCAAATCTATATGCCTCTTCGATTTCTACATCTACCTCCAATTCCTTCGTAACAAATTCCTTGACTTCTTGCTTGGTGTTTTCCTTGTGGAAGTCCATCCCTCCTGGCTTTCTAGTTTTTTCTTTATTACTTCGATTTCGTTGCGCATTTCGGATTTTTCCTTCTCCCATATCTTCTTCTTTAATGCACCTTCCTTAGATTTCTTATTTCGTTTCCAAACTTTTCTAGCTGCTTTTTGATGTCGCCGATAGCCGTGTTTGTGTTGCTAGTATTCTCTTTTATCTCCTTCATCTGGGCCGCTAGACCCATTATTAATTTTTCCAGATTTTCCATGTCCGTTCTTTCTCCTTTTTCTTCCCGGGTCGTTTCTTTTCCTTGCTTCGGTCTCAGTTTGTTTTTGGGGTTCCCTGCTAGATTTCTCCTTTTACGTAGTTTATTTGCTTGTTCCAGTTCCCACTTCTCGAACTCCACCGGTTTGTCTGTTCTCTTCCGCTTTATCAAGTCATTTACACTGGGCACGCTGCCCTTGCTCTCCCGACGCTTTTAATATCTTTACCACTCATGTGCCTTTATTGAGGCTATTCAAATTTTTCATTAGGTTTGTTTATTTATTTATTTACTCCGTACGATAACGAAAAGCCCGACTGGCGACTCTGCCCTGACCGCAACATACGCGATTAGCCAGTTGGTTGACCTTGTCACGTTCGCCGTTCTGCCCGTTTGCTCTTGTTAATCAGTTCCCGTGAACACAAATTAACGCTACTTACTCGCACTGTCGCACTTTTGTGCTTTGATTATCCTGCTGCTGTATCTTCTTGACCCTCACTTAAACCCTGCGTGGAAGTTTGATGGGATAAAGCCTGTAGGCTATTGCGAGTAATTTATCGCCTCAGCTCACTTCCACAACCGTTCTGTACGCGTACAGTTACAATGTTCTACATGAAATTGTTAATACCTCCAATACGGTTGTTCGTTAGACCCATACAACTTGATATAAAAATGAATGGCATTTCGAGACAAAACTAAGTTATCCAAATATATAGAGCGTTCTATTTAAAAAAAGTAAGTTTGATTTGCTAGACTGTTTCGAACCACCCTTTTTAATCACAAGTATATAGTAGTATGAACATATTTGTATCTACAACTTCGCCCTCATTATTGTTGCCGGACCCTGGATAACCAGAAATTCTTTGAAGCAAGTAGTTGTTGTGAAGTATTAGCATGGACTACGTTTAATTAAGCATCCTACCACTCATTGAGTCACAGTACTGAGCACAGTGATACATGTGTTTTGTGTAGTTATTTATGAAACATGATAATGATTAGTAATGGAGGCCTTTGCCCAATCAGGGAATGATTACACATCAGGTAAAATTTCATTATAAGGGTCCTGCGTATTGCACATCAAGAAAAATCCAAACTGTCAGGTATGAAAGTGATCAGCAGTTTCAAAACAATCGTATGGGGTAGCCTATGCATACACTTACGATCGAGGCACAAGACCGAGAAAAATGGAATGGAACAATACAAGACGCCACGCCGCACTGACCACTACACTCCCTACAGGGAATCAACACTGAGGAGGAGGATGGGGTATTAAATCAAAGGCTGCAACTAACCTAAACAAGCTAAAACGATACACAGCATCTTATGGGACAACAAAAACCCCACTGCGACAGTGAATTGTTTGTGGCTTGTACCTTATACTAAAGTTGTACCATATATCATATATGTACTATTATTATTATTATGTTTTACAATAGTGGCGCTCCATACCACGACCAAAAACGAACCAGCCCGACGCTCGTAGAGATGTTTGTTTATCAATTCTTGTTTTGGACAGCTGTATCAGTATCAAGCCTGGAGAACCCGCTTCAAGCTCGTAGAGACGTTTGTTTGTCGATTCTTGTCCTTGTTCAGTAGTGTTGGTATCAAGAATTATCAACAGTTGTCGTTACAATGGCGTACAAACTTGACATTCGTAAAAGTATTTCTAATTTAGTTGGACGGGTACCTAAGCGTGAAATTAAAAGATTATACAGGGCCCAAAATATTTTATTGGCCATAATTTATCGAACAATAAGAGACTGCGAGGAGGGAATACCTTGTGTACACCTGCCGAAAAGTGGAAGACCAAAAATATTAAGTCAAGCTAATAAACGAAGACTGGTTGAAGTGGCAAAAAGGAGGTGGGAACGTCAGTGCGCAAAATCTAGAAGATTTCACGTTTTACGAATGACAGTAAATAGAAATTTCTCTTGATATAACCTGAAATACAGAAAAAGAGTAAAGGCTCCAAATACACCGCTACCCACTTACAAAAAATTCCGAGATGTTGCTGTGAATTACGGCGTGTTCATTTTGTTGATTAAGTTGTCATGGAGGATGAAAGTACTTTATCCAATTCAGAGATGAAGGGTAATGACGGCTTGCGGATAACGTACAGGACTGTCCAGACGAAGCTAGATTGAAAGTCAAGTTTGCTGAAACATTTTTAGTATGGAGTGCCAATACTGGTATTTCTGAGCCGTACATCGGACATGTTCGTGGTGAAACCATCAACGCGAACATTTATATAAAGCAATGTTTAACAAAACTTTCTGAGTTTCTAACTACTACTCACTCCAATGACGGCATGATCTTCTGGCCAGTCCTAGCTTCATGTCACTCCGCAAGAAAACGGTAGACTGGTTAACCGCTAATAACATAAATTTTGTTCCGAAGATTATAACCCACCAAACGCGCCACAAGCGAGACCTATAGAAAATGTTTGGGCTCTACTAAGTAGAAAAGTTTAAGATAATGGCTGGGAGGCCCAAAACGTAAAACAGTTACGTCGCCAAAAAAGTTGAGAAATCAACATTGACATCCAAAGGCGAATGGCATACCATTGAAGACATGGACCATTATCCGTTGGCAGAAATAATTACTTGTCGATCAATTTAATATAAAATTAAAGCAACATCAAGTATAGCTGTTAATATTTTTTCTCAAAACTTATGGGACGTACATTATGTGCACCTAGCTATACTAAACAATCTTCAGCAGCATGTGACAATGAAAATAAGATGGGAAGATGATTCGGAGCACTTCTTCTTCTTGCAGATGGTAAGTGTAGTTGTTGTAAAGGAAAATGTCTCTTTATGTTTGATATGGCATGATTAGCAACAAATTCCCGCTCATTGAAATATTTTGGCAATTAATTGGTACTTTTCTGTTACAGATTTGCAAAAGTGTTAAGAGGTTGCCATCAAAAAATTAGCTAGTCAGCCTCCCGTAATATTACAGCCACAAGCGTCTATGCCTACGTCCAGTTTGCATTCAACTGTTGTTCAAGAGTTGCCACATTCCCTTACCGACCCTGGTGCAGCATCGACGTTTCCCGGTCAACTTCTCCCATCATCACTCCACTTCATTATAATAACTCACCTGATTCTCACCGCTGTAATACTGGTAGTAGACGTTGTGGGGATGGAGTGCGTAGAATATTGTGATATAGTAGCGGTGAGTAATAAACAGATACTATGAAATAGAAAGTAGAAATGTACCAAACTTACAATTAGTCCAATCATATCATATTTGAAGTGAATTCTTGTTACGGCCAGAGCTGGGCAAATAACTTTACAAAAGTAATGAATTACTAATTACCAATTACCGCCCAATGAAGTAGTTGAATTGCCAGAGATTTCAATTACATGAAATAGTAATTCAATTACCAATTACTTTATAATTGTAACTATACAACATCAATTACTTTCAATAGAAATTGTTGTCACGCAGTTGTATTTAGTAGAACTTTCTTGCAAGTTGCAACTATCACTAGTGTCATTTCGAGTCGTAGTCTAAAAATGCGAATTTTTTTTGTTTTGTTAGCTATAGTACGCCGACGCTCGCAAGGGCAAAAGGTGGAGAGAAAGAAGAAGTTAACTATAGTAACCTACATACTTTATCATTTTTAAAGGTTTTTTGATAATGAAATCTATAAGCTACAGGTACCGTTCACCAAAACCAAAAGTTTTTACACAATCGTCACCATGGATCTTCCAAGGTGAAGCAAAGCTAACAAAATGTATGCAATCTCGCAGTGCAAGTAAGAAGGTGGCTTGCCAACTTTTTTTTAGCATTTCTGAGGCTATATTGTCTAGTTCGGCTGCCTTTTCGATTTTTTTTCTTCAGGGCTTCTTTTATCTCTTCTGTTTATTATATCTTCCTCGTTACCTTGGTTAACGTTTTCTTCCCAGGGCTGTTGTTCTTCTTCTCTCTGTTCTTCTGTTTCTTCCTCTTTAAATTTGGTTGCGTAATATTCTTCCCATGTTTTCAGTATTTCTTCAGATGGTGTTCGTAATTTCCTTATCTCATCTTTGATGTTCCCCACTTTTGGTGCTGTATTTCCCTTTAGACGTTTTACTATGTGCCAAAACGGTTTTTGGTTTTCTATATAGTTATTTTCTATCTTTCTACCAAATTCTTCCCACGTGTCTTTTGTTTGCTTATTTTATCGCTTCTTTTGCTTCGTTCTGTTTTACTAAGTATTCTCTCTTATTTTGTTCGGTTTTATTTGCTATATCTCTCTCCCCGGCTTCGTTTTCTTTGTAATTTTATTCTTCTGTTCTTCATTCCACCATTTCGTCCGCTTATGTGCTGGATCTTCTTTTATTTCTTTTTCGCCACCAACTTCCTTTGTTGTTTTAATTAAGGTTTCTTTGAAGATTTCACATCTTTTATTTATGGTCCACTGATTTTCTTCTTGAACTTCTTGTTCTTCCAGTTTGTTTAGGTTTTCAGTTAGTTTATTTTCATATTCTTGTCTTAACTTCTGGGTTTTCTAGGGCTTCTAGTTTAAGTTTTGTATATCGCTTTATTCGTTTCTTAAGCGGTTTCCTAATTTTCGTGTCTGCAATCACCAGTCTATGTTTCGTATTTAGCTCCGCCCTTCTTATTATCTTTCTATCATACTCTGGTGTCCTAGTTCTGATTCATATGTTATTTTGTGTATTTTATGGTTCTAACTTTAAAACTTCATAATTACTTCAAACTCTGTGTAATTCGGTCAAAATCGAAATTTTCCATAGAAGTTCTACTAAGTAATTGAAAATTCTATAATAAATATGTAAAGTTAGTTATGGTTTAGGAGCATGCGGACAATAACCAACTTCACATTTTTACCTCCATCATAGAATACCTAATTTTAAGTTTCATACATGGCTAAGTTTCTACAGAATGCTAGCATTCGGACGTGATGTAAAGTCGTGGGTTCCGTGTTACTGCGATGTGTATCTTTTGCTATAGATCGTTGTATACTTCAAATTCAGTTCAGAGCGACGTTGGCACATTTCAGCACAAACCTCCTTGGAAGTTAATATGCACCTGTCACCCTGTCAGTCATAAATAAATCCCGCTTTTAAACAAACCCCCCTTTTGCATTTCGGGGCACTTAACAAAACAACTACTAATAGCTTGCTCCATCTTTTCCGCATCTGGTATTACTTCAAGCAAACTTAAATCGTCGGTGGCTGCCGTGAAGTGGCAATGTAGGCCAGAAAACTCCCATAAGAATTACATTGCCCTATGTTGTCCGTACCGAATTTGAAGTTTGGAACGATATATAGGGTTGGTTCTCCTTAACCTCGGCAAAATGTTAGGTATGACTGGCCATATGACCACAGTATCATAAGATTTAGCAAAAGATTATTATTATGCAGGCCCGCCTTGATTCGTGTTTTTTAGCAATGTTTTGCAAAATAGTTTTTATTAAACTCAGTAAAGCGCTTTAAATTTGAATTCAACAGGGTTTTAGGGTAGTAAACACTTTAATGATAACCGTGGTGTTAGCATTATATAGTGTGCTACGTAGCGGTTGAATTTTGGTCAGTTTCGCGCATGACGTCAGCTCGGGAGCAAGCCGTAACATCCGCCGTTATTACTAACTGCCCGGGATGCAGGAAAGCGTCATTTGCGAACGGGTTATTAAACAAAAATAGTTAATAAGTAAAATGGTTGTTGGAAAACACAAGTCTCCTTTACCTTTTCAAAAGAGTATTATTTTAAGCAACCGCTCCTTTTTACCTCCGTGATAAGTATAACATCAATTATTTAGTAACATACAAACTCAATCAGGATGTAGCGGAAAACTCTTTTTCCTACATTCGAGGTATGGATGCCACCAATGATCTCTCGAATCCATGATACTACTACTACTAAGATAAACCCACGCGGCGATCGAATTTCGTACTACGTTGCGCATGACGTCATTCCGTGACAAAAATCCTGCTTGACGGCATGGAAATGCATTGCTTTAAAGCGGTTTTTATTAATGTTTACTGTTTAGTAGTATATTTTATTATAATATTGATATATTACATTTTATTCAATATTATAATAGTATAAGAGATATTTCTTTTATGATTTAATGTAGGATTTATGGCCCATAATAGAATAAGCCCTTAAATAAAGTAGGTAGGTGCTAGATATGATAAATTATCTTCAAAGTTTAGCATTGTAGTTTTTTTTTGTAAAAAACGAACAATAAACGATTTTGAATACTAGAGTATTTAAATTTAAAAGTAAAGGAAGATACCAACATATGAAGAGTGAAAGTTTAAGGCTTATTCATTATCAAAAATTATTACTTTAATCCCTAGCGCAAAAAAAACGGACTTATCGTTTTTTAAATTTAAATAAATATTGTTCTTTAATCCCTAGCGCAAAAAAACGGACTTATCGTTTTTTAAATTTAAATAAATATTGTTAATTTAAAAGAATACTTCTGTAGAAAAATATGAGTGATATATACGAGCATATGTATACTGGGTGTCCACTCTCAAAGTCAAACATAGGCAATCAAGATTGTGCATTTGAACTAGGTATTTTTCCATTATTTCTATACTATATCAGTAAATATTATTATTACTAGTATCATTTTTTGTGCAACAATTTTATCTTTCTGTTGATACCACTTACTTTCCTGTAAGTTTAATTGGCGAGTAGGAGTCAGCAAAATCGTTCAATGCAATGTTAGATTCCTATGTTCGAGTTTGAGAACGAACACCCTGTATATATTATTAAATATTTTTTATTACAAGCTTTTTTGGATTTTTATGAGTAGGTGTTAAAAATTTGTAGTGATAAACAATTTTGTTTAATTTATTAATTACATATTATTTATTTACATATTATTTACATGTTATTTCCACATTTACACAAGAAAAACAAGTTTTATTAAGACTTATTTTACAATTTTTGTAATTTTTCTCTTCCTCACTTTGGATTTTTATTATTATTATTATTATTGCAAAGGTTAGTGCTGAGGTGTAAACACCTATTAAGCACCATATACAGATACAAATGCGCCCATACAGTAAATAACATATAGTTATATATAGTTAGATATGTTTACATATAATGCGGTAAATGTAGTAATCCCAAAACTAAAAATAATAAAAGAAAAGAAAATACAATCATTCCACAAGAAAATCAATTTTCGGTAGAAAAACAAACAGGTAAATGCAAGTAAGATAGGTACAAACACACTGATTTTATTAACTAACTGAAAATTCGGTCCAAACGTTTTTTAAATGCACTGACAGAGCTTGCACAAACAACACTTTCAGGTAGAGCATTCCAGTGTTCAAACGATCTGTTTGTGATGAAGTGAAGCCGGTGAGACGTTTTGAACTGCTCCTTGCGTAGTTTAAAACGATGACCACGCAGACGACTATCATCGTTGAGCTGGACCATGGGTGACGTATACGGAAAAAGGTTATGTGTAAAACGAAAAATTTGAATTAAATCCCCTCTGATTCTCCGTTTTTCTAAACTAGGAATCCCTAGTTTTGCCAGTCGTTCTTCGTACGATAAGTTCCGAAGACTAGGAGGCCAGCGAGTGGCTGCTCTTTGCACTTTTTCCAACAGCTGTATATCTTTAACTAGCCAAGGAGACCATACAGGTGATGAAAACTCCAATATAGGACGTACGTAGGTGGTATATAATTTAGCAGCTAACTGCGGAGATGGATTCGGAAATGTTTTCTGCAGAAGATAGAGTTTAGATCTAGCTTTTTTAACTATACCGGTGATATGGTCAGACCAAGTTAAAGTGGATGTTACAGTAACTCCCAGATCCAGTTGGATATCAGTATCGTCAACCTTAGCGTTTCCTATGAAGTAAGGAAGACGAGGATTCTTTTTACCTACGTGTAGTACCGAACATTTGTCAGTGTTTAAAGGCAGTAACCAGTCAGAGCTCCATTCGTTGACAATGTTTAAATCACGTTGAAGATCTATGTGTGATTTTTGTATCGTCGGCGTATATAGCTGTTTCGCTTTGAAGTAAGCTAGGAAGATCTGCTACATAAATAAGAAATAAAATTGGTCCTAAGACAGATCCTTGTGGTACTCCGCTCGTTGTTCGTAAAGAGTTAGATAAACCACTTCCAATTCTAACATGGAATGTTCTGTTTGTAAGAAACTCGGCTATCCATTTCAACAACTTTCCTCGTAGCCCAATATGTTCGATTTTTTGTATCAGTCTATTGTGAGGGACTTTGTCGAAAGCTTTGCTGTAATCGAGGTATATCACATCCACTGCCTCATCCCTATCCAACCAGGTCGTCCACAGATTGACTGAATTTAAGAGGTTAGAGATCACGGATCGTCCTGGTACAAAGCCATGTTGAGAACTCGGAATAATATTGTGAAGAAGTAGGAATTCGATGACGTTATTTACAACAATGCGTTCCATTGTTTTGCATAAAATACATTCTTAACTAATTGGACGGTAGTTATTAGGATTAAATTTATCTCCCTTTTTAAAAATTGGTGTCACCCTTGCTTGTAGCCATATAGACGGAAGTTCACTACTTTCAAATGATTTTTGAAAGATAAGACGCAATGGATACGATAACGCTGCAGCACATTGCTTGAGCACTTTCGCAGTGACGCCATCAAGGCCAGGCGAGGTGTCGCTGGGTAGATTTTCCAAATGTTTTTGGATTTCATCTTGGTTAAACACAATTTCCGATAACGAGTTTGGGTTCCTATTTCCAACACACATTGGTAGTGGACCGTCTGGTTCTGGAGTGTACACGGTGCTAAAGAAATGAGCGAAAATATTAGCTACTTCTTCATTATTACTGCAAATATTACCACTTGCGTTCCGAATTGTAGGAATAGACACTTTCGATGCGGTGTGTTGTCTAACATATGAGTATAACGCTTTCGGTCTATCTACGAGTTTGTGTTCATAAGTGGCTTTAGAGTTTTTCAGCTCTAGGGATAGTTTATTTGAGACTTTTCGATGGTTTTGGTAGTCGATTGCAGATCCGCTATTTTTAAATTTTCTCCACAATCTTCTCTTGAGGCGCGCCTTAGAAATGTGTAGATTAGTTAACCAAGGTTTTATTGGGTTTTTCTGTTGTTTTACAATATTAGAATGTGCATTAACTGTCTGAGTAATTATATCTAGTAAATGATTCCACATAGTCTGTATGTCGTTATCAGCAAGTCTGTTCCAATTTTGTTGTTCTAACTCAATTGAAACTGCTTCGTAGTCAACTACAATGAATGTTTTTTCTGGCGCTGGCTGTTTGTAATTAATTACCTGAATGTCTGTAGTAATAACCACATGATCAGATATACCTATTGGGTTATCATAACACACACCAGAAAGTAGGTTCACGTCATTAGTAAGTAGAAGGTCCAACGTAGATGGTTTTTGTCCAGATCTAAATCGGGTGGGTTGCTCTACCAGTTGAATGAGAGTAGTATTCTGAAGCATATCGACAAAAGGAAATTCAGCACTGGTTGGTGAAAATTCATTCTTAACTAAAGGCCACTTTATATTAGGTAGGTTAAAATCGCCAAAGATAATAACATTTTGTAGTTCACTCGATTTCTGATACATTACATCGAAAAGATGTTTGTCTGAGTCTCTACTGGAATCTGGAGGCCGATAGATACATCCTAAGTGAATAATCAAATTCTTAGTGCAAAGGCGGAGCCAAAGAGATTCGATAAACTCTGTCGTAATGTTAAGTTTTGTAATGACAAACTGAGAAGAAACATTTTCATGTATGTAAATACAAACGCCTCCTCCTCTTTTGTGTAATCGGTCGGTGCGATATAGAGAGTATCTAGGGATACTGAATAAATTGTCAGGGACATCCGGGGCCAACCAAGTTTCGGAAATAAGTATACAGGAGGGTTTGTTTTCTTTGATGTGAATTAAAAGATCACTGAACTTTGTGGCGACAGTCGAGATATATATATCTCTATTCAACATTCTAATTTTAAAATATAATTTGCATCGAAATAAAAGATGCTTGGCCTCTGTACTTAAATTGATAGATTCCGCGAAATCCATTAGGACTTTTAAATAATTTTTGGTCAATTTTAATGACTCCCCATTAAAATTGTTAAAAATGAAGAGAAGGTACCTACTGCATCACTTTTCAACTTCCATTTATTTTGCGGTAATTCCAACAGTTTCTCTTTGGAACAGTAATCACTTTCTACAAAATGATTTGAACATATTCTTGATGTTTTCACATTAAATTTGTGTTGCTGGTAACACTTTAGAATCCATTGTTCGCAAACATGTTTGTCTCTTGGAAAACTAAAGAAACGGCAATCCGAAACTTTCTTGCTCTTTTTGTTGTTGTTGCTTAAACAACCCATCACTGCACAGTACACCATGGTAATAAATGTATAATGCAATGTTTTAATTATAATTTATTAAATTTCACGCACATATATCTGCAAACAAAACGAATAACAGATTAAACACCGAACCGAAACGTTTAACCGCCGTATTAAACTGCCTGCTGCTGTGGAAATTTGTCACGGAGTGACGTCAAGCGTGCGAGAGAGATGGGCTTATCCCATGCGCGTGGGTTTATCTTAGTAGTAGTAGTATCATGTCTCGAATCCACTTCAAATCAAGTACAGAATTCAGTGGTACGTACTGGGACGACATTCGTTGTCTATATTTACAATGAACAAAAATACCGAAGAGGATACCGAGTCTTGTTTAACCGCAGTTTTTTGCAGATAGGGGAAACAGGGGGAATGGCGGCTCCCTTAGCATTTTATTCAATAACATGTTAGGTATTGGTAAAATTTCTTTTTAAAAACTATTTTTGAATAATACAATTAATATGAAGATATATTTTATTATGAAAATTATTGAAAAACAATCATTTAAAAATATGAATCAATACAAAAAAAAGTTTGGTTGGCCATCATTACCCCACGTATCTGGGGTAATGTTAGCCAGTAGGCCACCATTAGCCTATGGTATAATGGAGTCTTCTTCTTCTGATGGGGCTTGCTGTAAGCTGCACTGAGACCTATTGGTCCATTGTGCTCCCACCTAATTTGTTATGGGTCTCGTTCGAAGAGGCCGGTTTCCAACGCGAAGGAAAGAATCCTACCCATAGGAACGTCCCTTATTGCCTGGGGTTCCACCAGGCCGGCTCCAAAATGTTTATGTCGCAGTGTTAGGAGAGCCACACATTGACATAAAACATGAATTGAGGTTTCTTCCTCCAACTGGCACTTTCTGCAGGTGGCATCATTTACGATTCCAATTGTGAATAAGTGCTTCTGTAGGTGACCGTGTCCTGTTAGTAAACCAGTCACGATCCTAATGTTTTTCCTGCTCATTGACAGGAGAGTAAAGGTGTTGGTGGGCGACATTTCCCCGATGAGGAGTTTTGCCTGACGGAGCCTTGGTACCGAGGCCCAGTTGGCGCTGGATTGGTTACTTAACCAGCGCTCAACTTGTCGCTTTGCGGTGGCACGGGTACTTCCTAAAGCCGGCTCAGGGCCGATGAGCGGCTCTTGAGAACCTCTTCTGGCTAGAGCGTCAGCTTCTTCGTTACCCTCTATTTCACTATGGCCTGGTACCCATAGTAGTTTCACCCAGTTTGTTGTACCGAGTCTGTTCAGTGTCTGGCAACATTCCAGAACCAACCTGGAGTTGATTCTGGGTGAACTCAATGCTCTTAGTGCTGCCTGACTGTCTGTGCAGATGTAACTATGCAGATTGGAATAACCTCTTTGAAGGTTCTCCTGAGCACAGGTTAGGATGGCAAATACCTCCGCCTGGAATACAGTGGCATGTTTACCTAGGGCAACGGTGAGTTTGACCCTCGGCCTACAGCCGTAGATGCCAGCACCAGATCCCCCCGCCATCCTGGAGCCGTCTGTGTACCAAACAAGTCCCCTTGGAGTGAGAAGACGCTGTTGCTGACACCAATCGTTCCTATCAGGGATGAGTACCTGAAATGCTTTATAGAACATGTAAAGCGGAGCCATGAAGTCGCTCCTTGTGAGAAGTTCTGGGACCTTCTCAAAATGTTGGATGATCCCTGAGTGTCCCACTTGTTCCCCTTTCATGGCCCACATCTGGCCTTGGCTTAGTCTGTAGGCTGATTTCCTAGCCTCCGCCTCAATCACTAGGTGGAGGGGCGGAAGCCCCAGAAGCACCCCCAGAGCTGCCGTAGGAGCAGTGCGCATTGCTCCAGTTATGCCTAAACAAGCCAATCTCTGTAGTCTGTTGAGGCTGTTTCTGATTGTTGCCTTGCTGGTTGCTGGCCACCAAACAAGAGCAGCATATGTTATTATTGGTCTTGTAACCACCTTGTATAGCCATTTGGTGACACGGGGCTTGAGACCCCAGCTGGTTCCAAAGGTCCGTCTACATCACCACAGAGAAGCAGTGGCCCTTTGAATTTGTCTCTCTACATGAGTCCTCCAGTTCAGCTTTGAATCCAGGATAACTCCACAAGATATCTGACCGATTCGGAGGGCTGGAGAGCTTTTCCGAAGATTGTGGGCTGTCTGAGACCCTCGATTCTCCTTCTTTTGGTGAAGATGACAAGTTCTGCCTTGGTAGGATTAATCCTGAGCCCTTGCCTTACACACCAGTTTTGTACAGTAATGAGGGCTTCTTGCATGATCCCACTTACTGTGCCAGCAAACTTTCCCATTGCTAATATTGCAAGGTCATCAGCGTAACCTAGCACAAAGATGCCTTTTGCAGAGAGCTCCCTTAGTAGCCCGTCCACGACCAGACACCATAACATTGGAGACAGGACTCCACCCTGAGGACAGCCGCTAGTGACCGTCGCTCTTATGGAGAACTCGTCTGCTGAAACGATTACCTGTCGGCCCGACAGCATAGAACCGATCCATCTTATCAACGAGGGTTCGATCCCGTGCCTTTCGGCCGCTACACAGATAGAATCGAAGGAGGTATTATCAAACGCCCCTTCTATGTCTAAGAATGCACCGAGCGAAAGCTCTTTGTGGTGCAGGGTTTTCTCTATCTTTGAAACGATCGCATGGAGTGCCGTCTCAACTGACTTGCCTTGTTGGTAGGCGTGTTGTGATGGGTGCAGCGGAAAAGCCACCAATGCTCCATCCTTAATATACCTTTCAATCAGCCTCTCCTGCACCTTTAGCAGTAAAGAAGTCAGGCTGATAGGTCTAAAGTCCTTTGCGGTATCATGCATTGCATGTCCCGCTTTGGGTAGGAAAATTACTTTGACCGTCCTCCAGGGCACAGGAATGTGTCCTAGGGCCAGGCTAGTACGAAAAATGTGATATAGGGGCCGTAACAGCACCTCCAATCCATGCTGTAGCAGAGCCGGAAAAATTCCGTCAGCACCAGCGCTCTTATATGGTTCAAAGGTGAACAGTGCCTACTTCAAACGATCTAGACTCACTACCTTTGAGGCCGTCTTCCAGTCCATCGCGGTGTGCGCGATGCGTGGGGGCCTCTCAGGTAGAGCTTCTTGTACAAGACTGGAGCCGGGGAAGTGAACATCAATGAGATGCTTGAGAGCCCCCTCTCTGGTGTCCGTGAAGGTACCCGATGGGAGCTTCAGCATCCTCAGCCTGGAACCTGGAGTTTTGGAAAACACCTTTTGCAGTCTAACTGCTTCTGGTAGGCATTCAATACTTTCGCAGAAGGCCCGCCAGGTGTCTCTTCTACTTCTGCGTATGCAGCTTTTGTATGACCGGAGGGACAGTTTATAATTGTCCCAGTCCAGTTGAGACTTTGTGAGTCTGGCTCTATTAAAGAGCCTGCGCGTTTCTTTGCGGAGGGACTGGAGTTCGGGGTTCCACCATGGTGTCCTTTTACCATCCCTGCATCGCTTCACAGGGCAATTAGTCTCGTATGACTCTATGATGGAGCGGTGTACAAGATCAACGCTCTCTTCTAGCTCGTCAGAATTTTTTGGAATGATTCTAACCAAATCTAACCTATTTCGGAGGTCCTGTTTATAGCCTTGCCAATTGGTTGCTCTGGGATTTCTAAAAATATTCGACGCTGGCGGTCGCTTTAGATTTAGATTGAAAGTGATATGACGGTGATCCGAAAGGGAGGGTTCCGTCGATACCTGCCAGTCTTTGACTAACGGAGCGACCGTAGCGGTGCCCACTGTTATGTCGATGACTTCTTGCCTTCTGTCGGTGACAAAGGTAGGTGTAGTACCACAGTTTAGTACCTCCAACTTCGTAGTGTAGAGATACTCCATTAGGCCTCTACCTCGTGGGTTGATGTCCGTGCTGCCCCAACAGATGTGGTGCGCATTGGCGTCACACCCTACCAGCAGAGGTAAATTATTTGTGTCACAGTAGCTTACCAGTCCCTGAAACTCTGGGGTAGGTGGCAGTTCCTGTGCATCGTAAGGGAAGTAGGCAGAACTAAGAACAAAGCTCCTCCTGCTGTTGCCATCCATAAGACCAATTTTGACTGCCACTAGATCCCTGGAACAGAAATTGGGCAATATATGTATATCGGTTAGTCCCGAAGAGTATATGCAAACTCTCGGTATAACCGCACTTGTGCAATAAAACAAAGAACCGCTATTGAGACATAGCCCCTGGACAGAGCCATGTCGTACCCATGGTTCCTGAATAAGTGCTATATTAATATTATCATTTGTAAACCTCCTCTGCAGAGCATAGGAGGCTGCTATGCTGTGTTGCAGGTTGATTTGTAAGAGATGGTACTATTCAGTAAGGGAAAAGCGTCCACTCCTACTCCTGCGCCTCCGTCGCATCCTCTGCCTCCGCAGCAGAGTCAGACAACTCCATGTCTTCAAGCTCTGCTGCGGGCGGCTTTTCTTTTGCATGTTTGGGGTTCCAGAAAGAGACCCTTACCATGCTCGCATATGCCTTCATGCCGAGTTGCTTCAGAACCGACACGGAGAGCCCGTCCACGCCAAGAACAAGCCTGAGCCCTTTGGACTCGACCCGTCCGGCATGCCGAATCCTCCAGAGATCGGCCCGAAGTCCCGGATTCTGGCGTTTTAACCTTCTTAAGATGGTAGCCCCGTCCTCAGGTACTCCCGGTATCCAGGCCACCATCTTACTCAGCCTGGGAACGGAGTCACCCTCTAAAAAAACGAGTTCGACTCCTGTTCTCGTGCTGATCTTACCGACGGTTTCTTTTAACCAGGTCTTGGAGAAGGCATCGGAACATGTGACCATAATGATCCCTTGTTCCGTCCTTCTGAAATCGTCGTATTTTGGGTGGGGCCTCTCATCTGGGATCCCATCCATGTATTCGCCGAGGGTAAGTTGAATTTCCCCGGCAAGCTCCACAGAAATTTGCGACTCCGAGAAGTGTCCCCGAGCAATCGCAACCCTGAGTTCTTTGTTGGCCGCTTGACTGTACGAGAGCCCGGGTCGGACTTTCTTGGCGGCTTTCTGTGCACTAGGAGGAGTCTCCTTCTCTGGGCGGCCCCGTTTGGAGCCCCCAGCAGAGAGTGTGACCTTCTCCGTGGCACTAGGTTGGTCTGTGACAGTAGTGCATCTGGTGAGAAGCTCCTGCTGTGTGTCAGTACCTGTCGACGGGCCTGGTTGGTCACTGGTAGCCAACCTGGCCTTCGCCTTCTTGCACCGTCTTCTTTCTGCACCGCAACGGTTTCTCTTAGTAAGAGGCCCTTTTTGCGATGCAGGGTCGGTTTCTGAGGAGGGCCCCGAAACGGTTCCCTCCTTATTGGGTAGTACTGGAGGGGCTCCAGTAGAGGAGCACCCTCCTGAGGTGGTCAGAGTAGGACCTGCAACGGATCCCTCCTCTGAAGGGGTGTTTGGGTTTTTAATAATGTGTTCCATAATTAATCCCACGAGTAGTCAGGAAAGGAGGTCCGCTCCTGCAGAGCCTGTTGCAGGAGTAGGGCTAAGGGACCATGGAAGGGCGCCAGGTATTCCATGGGCATCGTTCAAGGCACTGTCACCCTGTGCCATGCAGCTCTCGGCACGATAGCTTCCACCTTAGCTTGGGGTTAGTTTATCGACTTCCCGGTCTAGATCCGAAGGGTTTAGTTTAAACAGGGCCACCACGGGAAGGATGCAATCTCAGATCACATAGTCTAGGACTACCCAACGGTCTTGAAAGACCGGAAGCGAAAAGTGCAATACTTCCAGAACTTCCTTGTGGGCTGCCTTCTGCCAGGGGACATAATTAAATGTCAGCCCTGATGTCCGGCAGCCCACTCGACCCCAATAATGGAGTCACGTTGGCCACCAAATTATGTACAAAAATTGCAAATAAAATGTTTCTTTTTTTTCTGTATCGGCACAGGCCGCATGCGCCCAGTTCCGACACACTGCACACATTAACCATAATTCATTATTCTTTCAGAATTCCCCACACACCAAACATATGTCTTCATTCATTTCTTTGTCGCTTAATTCATCAACGTCTTTTTCATATGAACTCACTTCTTTATAATTCTGTGTTTTGGAATATCTTGTAAGTAATAATTTTCTTTTATTTCTGTGTGATTTGCCTTGGAGTTTATCGTTTTCTGTGGCATTGTCTTTTTCGGCAATTCTTTTTTTGGTACCTTTTATCGAATTCAGCTTAATACTAAGTCTTTCTTTTTTCTTATTTTATTTTTCTTATAAAATGCTTTTATTGTGAGTTGATGTGACAATTTGTGAATGTTGTTTCTTAGATTGTCGTTTTTGAGTTATTGTAACAGATTTTGACGTGCCTGGTGGTACTGTTTCGGAAAATGAACGTTCTCCCCTTTCTATGTATTTCATTCCTGGGTTCTGGAGTTTTTTCTCGATTAATTATCTGATCTTGTACGTCTATTGTTGGCCTGGATAGGATGGGTTCTTCAGTTAAGGTTTGGTTATTGTATAATTCCGCTGGAGCGAAATCTTCGTCGGTGAATATATCTGGATTCAAAGGATAAATGCCGGTGATCTGGAAACCTTTGATCGCTTTTTCAGGGGTGGCAACTCTGCTGTATGCATTATTGAATAACTCGCTTATTTCAAATGGTGTAATTTTCTGATGAGCATGCATCTTCAAATATTTGCATTCAACGTTAATTGCCATTTTTAGAGAGGAATAAAAATGTACATCTAGGGGTTGTAGTCGATGCAAGGTATGCGGAGAAATAGTGAATAGCAGTATTCCATTTGCTTTGCAAAAATTGTAAACCTCCAAAGTGGAATGAGTTGTATAGTTATCCATAACTAAAAGAACTGGATCATCAATAGTTGATTTCATAAATTTCTGAAAATGCTGCAACCATTGCAAAAACAATTCGTTTGTTATGCAGCCTTTATCAGAACAACAATACAGAGAACTTGGCGGACCTCCCTTTTGTAGCTGAGGGTTCATTCGTTTGTGGGCAAAAATAAGCATTGGTGGCACATAAATGTCAGAAGCGCTAAATGCACACATTACTGTTATATTTTTTCCCTCTCCCAGCTAGTGGCAAAACCCACTTGCTTTTGGCCTTTTTGGGCTAAAATTTTGTTTGCTGTTTGCACAGTTGAAATTCCAGTTTCATCGCAATTGAACACTCTCGTTGCATCAAAATTAAATTTCTGTTGTAGCTTCTACATTAGAAAAAAAAAAGTGTGACTTCCTCTTTATTGAAAGCGGTTATCCTATTGATACTAGTGGCTTCAGGCTTTCTCAATGCAACTGTAGGGTTTCTCGAAATGAAACCACTTAACCAATCATCTCCAGTAGTTTTAAGATGTGTATTAAAAGGATGTGTTTTGTTATTTTTATCTGCATAAGTGAATGCAGCTTTTTTTATTTCATTCCGAGTAATTCCATAAAATAGTTTAGATAGCTGAATTACATGCTCAGCAAGTTCCCGCTCTTCTTCACCGGAAAAAAACTGGTTTGCGACCCAAAGAAGGGCCTGAAACGTCATTACCTTTTAACCTTAACTATAAAGTACTTCTTGGTATTTCAAACGTACTAGACACTTCTCTAATGACTCTTCCATTTCTAATTGCAGTCAGAGCAGCAATTAGCTGCTCAGTGGTCCAAGCTGCTTTCTTCGTTTGCCATTTGTAGTGCCTAGGCATCTGAAACAGTTACAGAGCTTTAGTTGGGGTAATGATAGGCGCCCACCATTACCCCAAGTAAAGTGGCTACTATTACCCCATATAGCAAATTATCTTTATTTTAATTTTCATGTATGTTTTAAGGTTAAAACATGTGTTTTCATATGTGATTGTGAACTACACATGGTTCAGGTAATATTGAACTCAGAAATATAATTTGCAATTATTATATAAAATTATATTTACCTCTCACAAAAAATCCGTTCGTTATAAGCACTGCACCAAAATGTTATAATTGTAAATATTTCACACATGCCACAATGGCCGCTAAAGTTCAACTGAAGATCCAGCACATGACCAGTAGAGGGCAGCACATATTAGAATCACGTTGGGAAGGGCGACACGGTGGCCAGTATTACTCCGGAGGCCATGATTCCCCCACCTCCCCTTCCATTGAATCTTCAGAATTAGAAAACAAGGATGCGAATGATGATTTAAATATTCATAAAGATAGTACAGTGCTCGAAGATTATATAGTGTTTAAAAAAAACTCATTCTCAGCATGCCATGATTAGATTGAAGTTTTCCGTAACTTGAGATATACCCATTGATGCAAATAAACTACAAAGTCAGAAAGAACTAAATTACAACTTGACCTTGAATTATTTTCCTAAAAATATACAAAACGCTTAACAAAAACAATTTTTATTGGCCGTTATGATTATTACACTCGTTGTTGTTGTGTACATGTCATCTTATTTTCCTTTTTGCTTGATTCAATTAAACTTAATGCAGTGTAAATGTTTACCTGTCACACTGACAGATGTGTTCATAAACACATTGCAATCTGACATTCACCTACAGAGTTAAGACATGACTAGACGTTCTTTCTTTCCAGTGCCTACCTTAAATGAGTTTTTTTTTTACACACGATACCATCGTTGAATCCAAAGTTATGTTTCCTCAATCTGAAATATCTACTTTCCATGAAACTCCATTTGAAAATACTTTAAAGGCCTTGAATTCAAATCAACTTTCTGAGACTCTTAGTAATCAGGGTTTAAAGTGTATAGCAGGCAGGATATGTAGCTTACATATGTAAAAATAAATATAAAGATTTAAATTTTGGCGTAGCTACAAGAAAACTTGATATTTCGAAGAGTCCGGATTGGATAGTTTCTTTGAAAAGGACATTTAATGTATCTTAGTGACGATTTAATGCAATTAGCTCGAATTTTAGACACACACTTTAGACGTTTACGTGGTGAATTATTATCAAAAGAGTCGTTAGGTTAAAACAAAAATTGGTTGATGCGGTTGTCAATGGCCCTAATTACTTAAATTTGTTCCCGTATGAAATAATTTTTTGTATGACGCGAACTAGATTAGAATTAGATTAGAGCATCTAAACAAACTGTAAACGAAAATTGCAGAAGAAATTGCCTAAGCAGAAGAATGTAAAAAAAATAGGTGGACAATAGAAATACAACAGACTTGCTTATTGCTTTGGTATTTGTTGCACAGCTAAATGTGCAAAATAAAGTTACTTGCATTATTTTTTCTATTTTAGTTGATTATATTGATTAACCCAACAGGCGTGTGAGCCCAATTACAGAGTTAAATACAGTATATAAACATAAAACTAATGAAGCATGGCTTTCCCAAATTAATGTAGATAATTAATTAATTAAATTGTGATAGGATGTGCATGTTTAAGTGTACAACACAATAATGTCAATAGTTATGGGGTTTAGCTTATACTTTATAATATGCAGTTACTGCTAGTTTAAATTGGTGCAGTGACATTAAAAATATCTATATTTGTTTCTAAAGAATTATAATTTTTACATATTCGTACTAAGGGCGAGTTCAATAAGTAATTGGCTTTTGGACATTTATACGTGAATGTGAGGCATTTTCTTAAATTGACTACTGGAACATTAAAATTGATATATCTTAATAATGTAGGATCATAAATTAAAGCATTTACAATTTTATATAGAAATATGTTTTCATGTATAAGCCGTCTAGTTTGTAGTGAATCTGCATCGAACATTTGCAAAAGATCTTGATAAGCGACATCACATTTGTATTGCTACATTCTAAAAAAACAAAATCTAAAACATTTTTTTTGAATTTTTTCAATTGTAAGTTTTTGATATGTATAGTATGGGCTCCATATTATAGATGCATATTCCAATTTAGTTCTTACTAATACATTAAATAATTTAATTATTACGTCTGGATTCTGGAAATCTTTTGTAATCCTAAATATGGTAGCTTTCATTTTCTACTGTACTTCTATGGTCATTAAATGTAAGTTTTGAATCAAATAACACTCCAAGATCTCTTGTCCCTGTCTTTCTCTCAATTTTTCGGCTGTATGTTATGACCAAACATTTATTTATATTAAAGTGCAATTAATTTTTGAGAGACCATTCACAAATTGCGTTTAGATCTTGCTGTAACAGCTGACAATCATCACTGGATTTTATTACTTTAAATAGTTTTTTAATTTGCGAATGTTACGACTTCTAACTATAAGTCTCGTTGTATTTACTATCTCAACAATTAAAACGTTTGCGACATAATTTTCTCATTACGTATTTTATTAACAAAACCTGTGTTAATAAATTTAATAAGGCAATTATATTAACCATAAAAATATGCTCAACTTTCGTATTTGCATATATTCTCCAACTTTGATAATAAGAGCTACAGAGAATAATTACGAGAATTTTACCAATGTAGTGTGGCAAATCTGCTCCCAAGCTGACGTCACAGTGTGCGACAAGGATAGCACTACATATGCGCGCGAGCACACCATATAATCCTAACACAACGATGATAACATTTTTTCCTCACATAGTAAACGGCGAGACTGTAAACATTTAGGAGAAACTGAAAAAACTACAGTATCATAAAAACTATTACAGTATTAAAAATACACGGTAAATGTCAAACAAAACTGCCGACCTAAAATCACTAATGAAAACATAGGATGTTGCAGAAAGTGATATATGAAATGAATTGTAATAAGATGTCAATTAGTAATAACACTTGACATTCCCAGGTCACTGAGCCAGAAATCTTACATAAGCTTGTTGCAACATCTTTTTGTACTCAAATGCATAAAATTTATTTAAAAAATTCTATAACGGGAATCTTTATTTAACATTTCACGTCAGCATTCAGCTTGCTTAAACTTTTTATGTTATTCCGATAATATTGTATTAATTATAAGGGTATTGCTGCACCAACATTTTTTGTGTATCCATTTGTAATACTAAAAATTAAAATTAAAGTTAGGTTTTTATAAAATAAGCTAAACAAACATGTTATTGTTTCCTCTTTCGAATCTATAGTGTTACATTTTTGTTGTTTATATAACAGAATTGTTCATTTAATCGAGTATTGACCACCGAGCGACTACTAACTGTATTCATATTATCTCCCTAGGCAGATAACGTGTTATTTTTGTCACAATTTTTGTCACAATTTTTGTCACCTAGAAACTGATTTCTATTCCCGGTTATGGAAATAGTATATTATGTTATTAGGAGCAAAAGTTATATTTTATCTGGCGTGGCTGGATGGGTTATCTTTCGAGCTGCGCAAGCACGGCAGATAATTACAACGGAGCCACATAAAGATACTTTTGCTCCGAATAACATATAGTATTTTTTCTACAAACGTTTTTATAACAAATTATTTACAACTTTGTGAACAAAATTTGAAGAAAATTACTTGATCTCGTCAGCGGCAGATAAAGTTTTCAGTGACAGATAATAACTTTATCTGCCGCTGACGAGCGGCAGATAGTGTTTTATCTACGACCACTACTAATAGTAGGCCTTTTAGCGCTAGCTTGTTTCACTAAAAGTGACGTTTTATAGTTTAGCGTGGTTAAAGAAATCAGCTGTTTACTTTTAGCCCATGTGCTAAAAGTGAAGTGAGGTTATAAAACTACAATTTCGAACTGGAAGTGAAGTTGTAAAGTTATTCTAGTTGCTTCTTGCGTTACAGGTAAAGTGTTTTTGAAATAATTAAAGCGTTATGTAATGAATACAGTCAGATGTGGAGTATTAATAATTACATTTCGTAACTTATCTTGACAGTACTGGCTTCGCAAACATTCGCCCGCGCGGCATGGCCTACTGTTTATTATGACATAAATTAGAAGTGTCGTAGATGCAAACCTTTCTTAAATCGATATTTATAGATTAATAACAGTAAAATTAAGGTCGTAGATAAAATATTGTATGCAACGCGTGCTAAAAAACTGCGACTTTTAGCACTTGTTGCATAAATAGCTATTAGATGCCAGGACAGTTTAGCATCATCAATCAAGCAGTATAATGTCACATTTTACTTCCGTTTGAAGAAAATAGCATATAATGTTATTAGGAGTAAAAGTGATACTTTGTGTGACGAGATCGGTGGCGTTTGACTAACGAGCATAAGCTAGTCAAACAAGTTGGGGCGACGCTTATAAAGTCACGTTTACTCCGTATAGCATGAGTTTTTATTTTCTAACGCTTGAATTAATATAAATAAACTTATACTTCAAAAATTGTGATTATCGAGAATTGACTTCTGCGTTAGTTCCCGACAATCAAGAAGGCCGATGTCAAAAATATTGAAAGCTAATCAAGTTTTGAAGTACTTTTACTCCGCCGGCGTAAAAGTAACCACTTATTTCTGCGACCACTACTGAAAGTAGGCCTTTTAGCACTAGCTTGACGTACTAAAAATGGCGTATTATACATCAGCGTGCTAAAAGTGAAATCAGCTGTTTATTTTAACACATGTGCTAAAAGTAAACAGCTGGTTTTGGATTTGTTTATTTTAAACTGGAAGTGAGGTTATAAAGTTATTCTAGTAAAGTGTTTTTTAAATAATTAAAGCGTCATGTAATGAATAAAGTAAAATGTTTACTATTATAATTACCTTTGATAACTAACTTTGACAACTACCGGCTACAGAAACGGTGACCTGTGCCATCACGACCATCTCTTTACTATGACAAAAATTATAACTGTCATAACTGCAAAACTTTCTTAAATCGACATTTATGGATTATAACAGTAAATTTAAGGTCGTACAAAATATATTGTAGGCAAACTCGTGCTAAAAGTGTTATTGCACTCGAAATGTTATGAAACTCAGCCTTCGGCTTCGTTTCATAATTTTCGTATCTCTTGCATAAACATCCACTTTTAGCACTTGTTGCATAAATAGCCTAGGCATAAAAGTAACACATTTACCATCTGTCAAGTCACATAAGTTGTCACTTTTATGACATTTGAAAATATTGGCTAGATTTTGTAATGGTATTAGAAAAAATAGCACGTTGAATATGTTAGCAAAAGTGATTCTTCCATGTTCGTGTAAAATTAATCCGCTCGGTTTGCCGCATTCGCTCGTAAATTAAATGTTGAAAATCTCTCACTTTTCTTAACTTGTAGAATAATCTACTATTTAATACACCTAACATGAGGCTATATGACGAAAATATTTAACTTACCAAAGTATACAGGGTGCAGCATTGGATTTCTTAATTGTTTGACAGCAAAATTCTATTTAGATATTGTAAAGAACAGTACATGATGATCCAATTGGCGCAACTTGAGCATTTTTTGTTGGCTCAGTTCGAAAATACTTTTTTCCACGCCCACATACGAAAGCCGGTCATTATCATAACGAGCGTGTTTGTTATGAAAAAAATGTACAATTCACAGTTATACAGTGGGCTAAATATGCCGTTTTAACCTAAGAATTTCTGACAAAATGTCATTTTAACCTAAAAACTACTGAAAATATGTCATTTTGACCTAAAAATTACTGGCAATCTACTGATATTATCAGTTGTCACAATAAAGCTGTCATTCATAAAATTGCAAAAATGTGTATTTTTTGTGGTCGTGGGAAAAATAGCGTACATAACTCGCTCGAAAGTTGTATTGTACGCTAGTATTTTAAGTCGCTCGGCTCCGCTTCGCTTCGCCTCGTTTCTCAAATATATTCGCACGATATACGCCACTCTCGCAGCTTATTACGTAATATACTATTTTTACCCCTTTATCCGAAAGTGACATTTACTGTCGCCTGTTAGGGGTTTCCCGAAAATATGCGTTTGGTTCCCTGGTCCGTTTCCGATGGCAGTGGGAGGGAATATAATACACCGACTCCCGTTGCCATTAGAGACGGGAGGCAATGTGATTAATATTAAATCAACTTGCCTCCTGATTTTCATATTTAAATATTTTTGAATGCAGCTGAATACAAGAGATAGTCTCATCATAAAATGTAGAAGCGTTATTTCTATGACTCTGGACTAAAATGGCATTCCCTTCCTTGCATGATTACAATTGATTACTGTTCTCGCTAACGCTGGCGAATTTAACTACATCGGTGGGAGGGAATGATACATTTTCCTCCCTAGTAATACAAGTAGCTATAAAAAATGTGTTGACTAACTTTTGAAATTTTAAAACAAAATATCAATTCGGTGTTGATCAGGGACTGTTAAAGTTGACAGGTACTGATAAACTGAAAACGGCTGATTGAAATAAGAATTCGTACATCAGATAACTACAACAAAAGACAATTGCTCATGCACGTAACAATGGGACACCGATTAGTCATAGATTCGTTACGTTATAATAAATCGATTAAACCTAATATACCTTAGTACAAAGTCCCTTCAGTAAGAAGTTATAGGACCTTGAAGTTAAATTTTTTTTCTTTTTTTGTTAAATTCCACAAATGTAGAGATATCTATTTGAATTTTGGTGTACATGGTTACTATTATGCACTGTACTAACAAATGTTTTTTTCATAAATTACACTTGACTGTAAGAGGCGCTTTACCTATCTTTGAAAACTTTTTCTGAATTATAACTTCGTTGTCTGTAGTATTTTTTGATATTTTAGGTTATTATCTGAAAGAGAATTAAAAAGCACAAAAATAATGTACTCTTAGTTCTTAAGCCTAAAAGCAACCGTTTATCTTAAAATGCCCATCAAAGGTTTTTGGTAGTCATTAACACGTGCAACTGTCAAGTAGCCATGATCACAAAAATAATGGTCATCTAGTAAAAAACAATGATAAAACAATTAATGACATTAGTGACATAAGAATTTGTTCTTTTATGTTAAAGAAAATGCCGCTACACAACGAATTCTCCAATGCTGAAGGGTTCGTAATGTCGCAGCATTTTCGTAAGCACAAAAGACAAAAAAAAACTGATGCCATCAACGTCATTAATTGATTTCTTGTTGTTGTTTACTAGATTACAATCATTACCCATTGTTTTTGTGATCATGGCTACTTGATAATTGCACGTCTTAATGACAACCAAAAACCTTTGATGGGCATTTTAAGCTAAACGGTTGCTCTTACGCTTATGAACTAGGAGTACATTATTTTTGTGTATTTTAATTCTATTTCAAATAATAACCTAAAATTTTGAAAAATGTTACAGATAACGAAGTTAGAGCTAAAAAAGTTTTGAAAGATAGGTAAAGTACCCCTTACAGTCAAGTCTAGTTTATGAATTTTTTTGCTATTAGTGCACTACAATATAGTAAGCATGTACAGTCGTGTTCAAAAATGTGTTGTACAGGAATAGTTCTAAATTTATTGGTAGTTGTGTTTTTACTCAAAAAAAGCTCATACTGTAACATTAACTAGGTAGATCTAGATGTATAATTGCAAAATATTTGTATATACAACACTTTTTCTAATATTATGGCATTAAATCATATTTACAAAGCACCAATGCTGTACAACACTTTAATGAACACGACTGTATACCAAAATTCAAATCGACATCTTTACATTTGTGTAAATTAACAAAAAAATAAAAAATTGAACTTCGAGGACTTCTTACTGAAGGGACTTTGTACTAAGGTATATTACGTTTAATCGATTTATTATGACGTAAGAAATCTATCCCATTATTTTAGGGACACCCTGTATGTATGTATGTACACAGGGCCCGGCAACGATGCGGGGGTGGAAGATATTTCTAAAACTATCCGAGTTACAAAAAATGCGCTTATATAAAAGTTGCAGGTAGTAAAATGGTGCACATAATGAAAATGTTATTGTACATTGCGGCTCACAAAAGTGTGTCGAACCAAACTTACTCTCTTTTTTTAATAGTGTGCCCTGTAGTTAGGTATAATATAAAGTTGTATAAATCTAAACTTAACGATTTTAAAGATAATAACGATTTTATTTAAAAAATACTTAATTTCAGGCGGCTGCTCTAAGTAACAGGAAACAATTGAATCGAAAAAAACGTTACCAAACAATTATATTTTTTTGTGAATTACCTTAAGGGTAAAAAATAGTACCTCTGAGTATTGATTATATACAGTGTTCAAAATTTGCAAATTTAATAATTTGGAATTTTGTTAACGGAACACCCTGTATAACTTGGTTTTTTGACAACCCTTTCTAACGAGCTTTCTTCTAATATCTTATTTCATATCGCTCAATTCTGCCGTTTATTCTATTATATGCGATTTAAAACATAAACAATATTAGCTTATTTTAAGATACTTTTTTTAAAGGGATAACAAATAAACACCTTAAAAATAATAAGTTCAACATGTTCTAGCAAAATAACAAAAAACGAGGTTTAAAAAAAGAACCATTATTAACTCAAGAGATAGGAATCACGAAAAAAACGAGAAATTAGAAGTAAATTACATTTGTTTAGTATCAAAAGAAATTATATTAAATTTCCAAATGTTTGTCCTTGTTTTTTAACGATTAAAGGGCGGCATGCGAAATAAAATCCTAATATAATTTAAGAAGGCAAATGTAAAACGTATTTTATTTCAATTGATATAACTAATTACGGTTAAGTTAATTTTAGACATTATTACAAAATTAGTGTAACCCGGAGAAATTATAACAAAACCCGGAGCCCGGAGACGAGATGTAGAAACCCTGAGACTCCGGGTGAAACCCTGAGAGGTGGTCACCCTAATCATGACCAACTCTACTCTAATTAGAATGCGAATCGAGTAAGTCATATGATGCTTTTTCTGTGATTTTAGCGTCAGATGAAAAAATTTTAAAAAATTTGCTCTAGCGAAGCGTATGTGAAAGTGTTGAGGGCGTAATTTACATCCGAATGCAAGATAATTCACGAATTGTGTATGTGTATATGTTTGTAATTTTGTGTGTGCTTAAACTGATATTCAAATAAATACCACTGATAATTTAGAACCTAAAAATATGTTACTAAACTAAGAGAGGTGCTCAGTGGCGTAGCTACACTATGCCGGGCCTGGGTTCCGAATAATATCCGGGCCTTTTTTACAAAGTTTACAAAACACTACAAATTGTATATATATTCAACATTAAATGAACAAAATGTAAAATGTAATGTTTTGTACAAAATATATATTTTATAATATATGTAATAAATCAAGCTTTAAGCATATAAATATAACATAACAGACTCTAATGCTATTTGTAACTAACATACTTTAAGCATACATTCAAAATAACAAAACATATAAGTAGCACACATACCGACATACGCACATACATTGAAAACTATTAAGCAAAAACTTTTTTGCGAACTTTAGCACTTGCAAATTTTTGAATTAACTCCGTGACGTTTAATTTATTAGCTGTTTCATTTTCTATTGAAAGCATCGATAGCGATGATAGTCTGCTTTGGTTCATACTATTTCTTAAATATGTTTTTATTAACTTGAGTTTAGAAAAAGAGCGTTCCGCAGTGGCTACACTAACAGGAATTGTCAAAAATAGCAAACATGCATTTAACATTTCTGAGTAACTACTACAAGAAGAAAAATTTTGAATTAATATAAAATTAGTTAAATCTGCAATTGAATGTATAGTACTTAATTCTTCACGAAAACATGTCCGAAATTGTAATAGTTGAATGGAAAAATTGTCTGATATATCGTCACTATATTTTTGATACAATATGTTGCTCATTTCAAATAATTCGTCATCAGATGTATTTTGCAATGTTGCTGGCAATAACACTTGAAAGTTTTTCTATATGAGTACATCTTTAATACCACTTGATCTATTATTCAATTGATTTATGATTATATCTAAAGTTTTATTAAAAACATTAATTCTAAAAACACATCTTCATTGGTTTCAAATCTATAGTGGTTATAATATTCGTCGAAATACCGCTTCGGTCGTGATATGCGTTTATTTTCAAATTCGGTTTTAACACCCCATTTTTTTGCTAAATGAACTGCTTCAACTTTTATCTCATTAAAATGATGTCTCATTGTTTTGACATTTTCAAACGCATCATCAAATAATTTTGTTGCTTTTTCAATATTTTGTTGTTTATTTTGTAATGATTTAGATACAGTGTCAATTGTAAGCAATAACTTTGATTGTAATACAATCAGAAAAACAGTCTGAAATTTCTCTAATTTACTTTTTAAAGATTTGGCTTCAGTAATTTCAGTTGAAGTTTAGAGCTTTAAGTATATCCGTATATTTAAAACGCAAAGCTAACAACGCATCATGTCTGGAAGACCAACGTGTTGGTGTTAATTTTTTAGAGTAATGCGGCAAGGATTATCACTTATAGCCAAAAGTAAAGCCCACATTTTGATGCTATGGCCAAAAAACACATAAATTTGTTCTACTACATCATAAAAGTTTCTGATTTAACATTTTTCACAGAATCGTTGAAAACCAAGTTTAAATTGTGTGCCGCACAATGCACATATGAAGCGTTAGGAGCTTTTTGCAAGATTTTTGCTTGAACTCCATTATAAATGCCACTCATATTGGCAGCTCCATCATAGCTTTGCCCACGAAGTTGTTTGTTTGAAAGGCCATTGCTGCTTATTGCATCAATTATTTGGTTAGTTAGAACTGCTGCGGTTTGGTCAACAACAGCAATAAATCCCAGAAACGATTCCTCAATTGATATTCTAACAGGTATAGAATTTTCGTAAATGATTAAAACGTAGCGAACCACTTGACTCAACTGATCAATTTTTGAAATGTCCTGCGTTGTATCAGTTATAATAGAAAAAAAAGGGTGCTGATTTTACTCGTTCTATAATTTGAAGCTTAGTAGCATTGCCTAGCATATCTGTTATTTCATTTTGTATATCAGGACTTAGATATGTAATAGAATTTTTAGTTTTACTTTCTAATAGTTCTTTCAAAACAGGATCATAATTAGAAATTAATTTAATAACAGAAAGAACATTAAAGAAACTATACTTATACGTTCTAGAATTTGTGACCAAAATGAAATTTGCGTTCGGAGTAGTGCTTCTTGTTTATAGTCAATTGTTTTATTTAAGCGCCATTTATCAAATAATGCACAACACGTGTTATGTTCAGGATCTTCCTCGTGTCTGGCAATTGTGCGCTGCAAATGAATCCAATCGTTAAAGCCGGTAATTAAAGAATGATTCTTTTTTGAAAAAAACCAACAGGGTTGACAACAACAATAATTTAAACGTTGGGAGTAACAAAGCCACAGTCTTCGAGTGTTTAGTCCTGATTTTGTTGTTTTTGTATAATAAAAATCGGAGAAGCTTCTGTAATTTGCATCGCATGGATAAGGTCCAGGTGGCTGACAAGGTCCGTTATCAATTAGAAATCGCTTTTGCGTAAGTGTTAATTCCGAAGGAAAGTTACCTTTTATCAGTCACATAGGATTGACCATCGCCCGTTTTATTTTCTTCGACATCTACGAAAATTATATCCAATTTGAGAATTTAGAATGAGTTTTTATAAAATGCTTATCTTAAGCGCGTTCTCACGATTCGATTTTTGTTGATCAACTTTGGTGGTTCAACTAAAATCGGTCAATTTTTAGTTCACACGTTTCAAGCTAAAGTTGAATAAAGCTAGTGATTAAAAATGGCGCCAAGTGAAATTGTGCGTGCATGTGTAAAAGTTATTACCAGTTTACTGGGCGAAGAATTAAGAAAAATTATCGTAAGTGGCGATAAACAACGTAAAAACGTCGTGTATGGATTCGCAATTGGATTAAGAAGAGGAATCAATATGGAGTTTCAGAAACTCTCCTAAAGGAACTTGCAGTGGAGGATACAGAAGGATATAAAAATCACTTGAGAATGTCCGAAGAAAAATTTGAAGAACTATTATTGAAAATTATGCCCAAAATCCAAAAACAAGACACTGTTATGCGAAGAGCACTTCCTGCAGCTCTAAAACTGCAAATAGTTTTGCGTTATTTGGCAACAGGCGATTCTTTTGCAACGCTGGCCTTCATGTACAGAGTACCAAAAAATACAATATCAAATTTTATTAAAGAAGTCTGCGAACAAATATATGAGGTTCTACAAGAATTTATAAAAGTAAGTACAAAATATAGTGTTTATTTATTACACTTTACAAAATATGGTTAAACAAATAGGAAAAATAAGTAAGTACTTAAAGATTCGTAAATGCTTGAGAAATAATGTCATTAGATGTTTCGTCTAAAGAACGAGAATAGCTACATTGTTGTACAAACTCAGGTGATGTAGGTTCCGAATTTAACCATATTTCTTGATCACTGAGCAGAGAGAGTGATGATGTTGATGGTGATGGCGACGCTGTCTTATAAGTCTCTGTAGTATTTAACAGAACTTTTAAACGTTCTTTCTTGATCAATGTCTGTATGTTTTCTTGACATGAAAGTGCATTAAGAAGTGGAAGCTGTCTCAACTGAATGGCAATAAGTTTTGCAAATGCATCAAATTCATCTCCATCATCATTTCGACTTTGTTGGGATACTTTATCCAGTTTGTCTATTGCAGTGCTTATGGCGGAAATATTGTCATGTTTTAGTAACACTGCTTTGCGCTTTCGGCTGTGCGGAGTTTGAAATGGTGTTGAAAGTTTACTTTTTGGCGTACTGGCTGTGGATGTAGATGGAGCGGATGTAGATGGAGCTATTGGCAGAGCTGAATTTTCTTCAGGAAACTCGCTTTCAGTTGCCGAAACATATAATTCGTCGTGAGGTTCCATTTGCAGATTTTCTTCTTCTCCTTCATTTTGATTATCGAGTATAGCCTGAAACAAAAATGTTTTATACATGTATTTTTTATTTACAGATGCCACAAACAGAAGCAGAATGGAAAGAAATTCAAAATAATTTTTATATCCGATGGAACTTCCCAAATTGTTGCGGAGCCCTTGATGGCAAACATATTGTTATACGTAATGCACCTCACAGTGGATCAGAATATTTTAATTATAAAGGCACTTTTAGCATTATTTTATTTGCATCTGTTGATGCTAATTATTGCTTTCGTTATATTGACGTGGGCACAAATGGACGAACCAATGATGCAGCAGTGTTTTCAAATTCATCGCTAAATGCAGCACTACAAGCAAATATGTTAAATTTTCCAAAAAATGGAATTTTCGTCGCTGACGACGCTTTTCCGCTCAAAACATTTATTTTAAAGCCATATGGAAGAACTATGTGCCTATCTAGAAAGCAAAAAATATTTAATTATCGTCTATCTAGGGCAGGGCTGTCCAACTTCAAGGGGCCCAAGGGCCACTGTAAAAAATTTGAAGTTTATGAGGGCCGCATCATAAAATGTGTCGTATGCGACTTCGTGAGTGATTTGTAATAAATATAGAACGTGTATATTTAATACTAATGTTTGTTTATTCAAGAAGCTTAGATTGCATTACAAAAATCATTGAAACATAAAAGAGGGGTGTAAAGATTTACCCCTCAGGTTAAGCTCAAATCGGAGAAATACGTTCACTCAAATATATATTCGATTAGGTAAAATACCAGATAATTACCAAAACAAATGATTAATTAAAAATAACTCTTAAGTTGTACATTACTTAAAATTAACATGTTCTTCTGGAACGGTGTCTGATTTCGTGGGTCGAGCTGCAACCCAATGCACCGGCGATTGTTGCGGGTCCCTATTGGTAGTCCGCCGGTACGCACGCCGATTCTTCGGGAAATGGGCTGAGTAGGTCTCTTGTTCCTTGACCTTCCACTCAGCAGTAATTTTAGGCTGTAATTTTCCGGTGAATTTAGCGGTTTTAAGGGTTACCTGGGGCGGGCGTTAGTGCCTAAATCGGCTCGGCGTCGTTCTTGGAGCGAACGCGGTATCAAATCCTGCAGATGAAATGTATTCGCCTTGAGCCAGAAAATGATGTTGACATTCCCCTGGTAGGGAATTTGCGGACTGCGGAATCGAACGTCGAAGTCCAGGAATTCGCCGTTTAATGACCAAAAAGTGGCCCTGCAGGTTAGTTTATAAAGGGCGGCTGCAAGACTCTAGCCGCTCACAAGCGGGATAAAGGCTGCGATTCCTACAGGTTACAGGTTTAATTATTAGTAAAATGAGGTTATGAGTAGTATTTCACCTCTCGGGGGGTCGGGATTTGCGTTTAAAAATTAGGCGGTCGGAAATGGCTTTTAAGCAGTTTGTCCTGCACAACAATACATCGTATTAAGACAGGGTTAAAGCCTCAGGGATTCGATTTCCCAAAAAAGTTCAACAATCAAGGTAAAATCGAATTCTAGCCGTCTTGCTCTTGCGGAAAATTTGAACTTTTCGGGCTGACAGTACAACACGTCATCTCCCTTGAAGCCGGGTCTAGTAAGGGTTGGAGGCCTACTCCGTTAGACGGTTTGGTGTGTCAGACCAGAGGGCCCAGGTAGAAAAAGAAAGGACAGGATCGTGACTGGTGGACTCAAGGGGGATTTAGATCCGCGGGCCGCAAAAATATTGTGGCGGGCCGCATGCGGCCCGCGGGCCACATGTTGGACAGCCCTGATCTAGGGCACGTCGCATTGTCGAAAATGCATTCGGAATTTTGGTCTCAAGATTTAGAATATTTGAAAAACCGATACCTCTTGCGATTGATAAGGTGGATATATTAGTTAAAACAGCATGTGCATTACATAATTGGCTAAGAACGACTTCAAGTGAAAAATACACAACAATAGTTTCCTTGGACGTAGAGGATTTTAATGCAGGGACACTTATACCAGGTTCCTGGAGATCAGAAATTCATGGGGCAAATGGTATACAAGCATTACAAAATAACATTGGGAGTCGTAATTACACGCAAGAAGCTGCTAACAAACGTGACACATATGCAAATTTCTTTTTAAATCGTGGGGCTGTGCCGTGGCAAGAGAATATGATATATAACGATTAATATGTAATGTAGTATATGAATTACTAGGTATTTATCAGATAAGCATAATAAAATATAACTTACCCAATTTGATGAGCTGTTTCTTTGTGCTGATACGCCTCGCAGAAATTCATCAACTTTCTTAAACCAAAATAACTTTGGTTTATAGACATCGTCAGTGCCCGTTCCCGATTTTTTAGATCTCAAAACTATAGTTAGTTCCTTTTTGTACATAGTTCTTATCGTTTTTATTTTATTTCTAACATCCGTTGCAGTAATAATAGGGCCGTCTATTCCCATTTCCCATGCAATAACACACAATGCGTTATCTCTGGCATTTTTATTTTTATAACTGTCCAGTCTGTGATTCCAAAGACAGTCATGGTTATGGTATAATTCTATAAATTTTATCATAGTGCCCTCTGACCACTTTAAGCTCATTTCGTTTCTCTACACTCCTACACTCTTTAATTAAAAATAATAAACTGACTGCAAGCAACAGGTTCGAATGATTCAACTCGACTGGCAAATGTTCACACGTTTCAAACGCGATTCGACTCGTCTGAAAATTACTGTGTGACTCATAACTTGAACGATAAAGTTTGAATGGTTCAATCTTTTGTGGAATCAACAAAAGTTGACCGATAAAAATTGAAACATATGTTCTCACAGCAATTTCCGTTCGATTTTTGTTGAACCACCAAAGTTGATCAACAAAAATCGAATCGTGAGAACGCGCCTTTTACAGTTTAATTCAGCTGAAGTTGACGGCTGAGGTTCAGATTCAGTTTGAGGATTACTAAAATCTTCACTATTTGCCTCGTCTAAACTTGTGCTCTTTAAAAATTGCATATTTGAATAACTTAATTCTATATAAATGAAATGACTTACTGCTTGAGCTCGGAGATTCATCTGGTTGTTTTTTAAATATCTGATCAATTTTTATAAGTATTTTTATTTTGTCTTGTTTTTCCGTTCTTTCTTTCCGTTTTTATAGCACCTGATTTATGGCTATATTTTTTTGTGTTCAAATCTAAATTGAATTAAAAAATAATACTAATGAAAAACTAACACGATCCGTACTAAGCACAATTTTTTCCAAACTGAATAAGGAAGTTAAAGTTAAAACTACTAAATATTTCGACTACAGCTAAACGTGCTTATTACCTCTTTTTCTGAATAATTCCCCGAATTATTGGGCCTATACTTTATAGGCTTTCATGAAACGTGCTTAGTTATCAAAATATACGGCCTTCCACACCAACGCTCACGGTATCACATTTCGAAACGACTACAAATATATAACATTACAAAACTAGGCTCAAAATGGATTTTTTTCATTCTTAATCATGGAATCCCCACAGAATAAAGAACAAAAGGTGATTATTTTTATAAAACTTACAAGAAACGCTGGCCCCCAAAACGCCCGGGCCGCATATACGTAATCTGCAGACGCATAAGGTATTATGACAACTGTTCGGCTACAATTGGTAATTGATTAATATGGAGCCAATGAAAGTTTAAGTAAAGTGCAGACACAGAGGGACATTAGACGTCTGCAGTTTACTCAGTGGTTTCGCTTTGACTTGCTATATCTTATTAAAAGTACCGTCTAAAATTACTATAAATTTTTTAAATATGGAAAGTATGCTCCCAGAAGACTAGGAGTACAAATGTGTAAACGACACAACTGTTTGATTAAATCTAACTACCAAAGAGAAAGTTGAAGTTAGCTTCGCATGTTTATATTTCGAGCAACGAAAGTTTACAGACCGAAAAAAATGCCGGTAGATATACAAACTGTATCCAACCAAATTTAGCGCTTACAAAATGTAATTTTTCTAAAACAGTTAAAAAGATTTGGTGTGATACACGCACACAACTTCCTTTTACAGTGAATTTATAATTAGCCATAAATTTGATTTTTAATTTTTAAACATTTGTCAAAAATTTTCAAAAATTACAAATTCTACAGAAACCCTACAAAATAGAACGTTAGTTGAAGAGACAAATTTTCTATACAATTTTAAGCTGAATTAAAAATGGAATAATATAGCGGGTGTTCTATTCAAAATGGGAATTAATAAAAAAAAACAAAAGAAACCCATTTTAGAGGTGTTCAACTGGAAAATCACCTATCTCACATCAATACACATTAAAAACGTTAGAAAAATGTAACGTTTGAAAAAATCGTTAGGGCTGTTTTTTTTAAATCGAAAAAAACTGAAAAATTGCAAGAGTAAACACCATACTTCCGGTTATGCGATTTTCTTTAATAGCTAGCTGTCGCATCTAGATAGTACACAAAACTTATATATGAAGTTTCAACGTCATACCGCTTTTCGTTTTTGAGATATTCTGTTCGCACACAGACACACACACTCACAGACAGACAGACCAATGAACAAAAACATGTTTTTTGGGTTCAAGGGACTTTAAAACGTAAAGATTTGTTGAAAACTCAATTTCAAATTATTGTAAAAGGAAGTAAAAAAGTGACATTTACTTTGTATTTTCAATGGGTGAAGTGATTTATTTTCGTACACACAACACACACACAACAGGACGCAAACTACTTTTACGTTCTAAAACGCGTCCAGTGGCGTTTGAATTAATTTAGTGAATAAAATGGATCAAGATATTTACCAATTTATTATTTTAACTTAAACAGTTAGTTTTAACCCTCTATTATACTAAAGTTAATTAATTACTATATGTAAGTACATTAACTGCCGGTCTTATAAAGGCCACTAATCTGACGTTAACTTTAATTCGCTGTTAAAATAAACAAAAGCGCATCAAATCATCAGTGGTTATGACATTTTATTCATTAGTAAACAAATTTTGATGCGCTTTTGTTTATTTTAACAGCGAATTAAAATTAACGTCAGATTAGTGGCCTTTATAAGACTGGCTGTTTAGACTTCCAATGTTAAAATGACACAAATTTTATAATAATTATTCATAATCTATCAAATAAATTCATGTTCACAGTTCTATAATTTTTATTTCAATTTGGCTTAATATTAATTCAATTTTCGCAAACATTTTATTTGTAACTCGTCTTTTTTTAACGAGAAATCGTAAAGAAAGTATCACTTTTTTAAACAAAAAACGTAAAGAAAGTAACATTTTTTTAACTATTTCATTGAAATTGTGAATTGTCAATTTGGTAGTCAATTTTAAAGTCCTTTTCGACCAAATTTCGAGTTACAAGGGATCACTATGCAAAAATAAACTGCTCAAGGACAGGTCTAACGAGTAGCTTCAGAATGTGTAGTTCAAAACGTGACCACCGAGCTTCTGTAGATGGCGCCAAGTGGACAAACCGCCACTGTGCTACAATGCTTGGAAATTTTGCAAAGTGGAAAGCCAAAACCAAATAGCGCATGAAGGTGCTCGGGACCTTAGCAACAACTTTGCCCCCTTTCAAAATTTCGATATCTGTAGCCGTTCGAAAGTTACAGGCGATCCGGACGGACGGACGGACAAAACGTTCGCATAAGTACGCTGAAGCTACTAATAACGTGAGCAACACATATGAAAGCAACTTTTTTACAAATTCGTGAAAAACAGTAGAACTTTAACTAATTGTACAGTATACTATTGCGTTGTACATACAAAAGTAACTATTTATTGAACCAGTGTCCTAAGTGAATTATTTTAAACATCAGTGTTAAAAGTTAGTCCAAGGTAACGTGCATTAAAATCATAGATCGCAGGGTTTATCGTAAATTTGTATGTCAGCATAACTTAGAATGTCTAATACACTGTGACAGAAAACGTTTTAACGAACTAAATTTTTATACTTCTGTTGTGTCGTAGAAAAAATATTGTATGTAACAGGTAAAAATATGTGGTTATGGCACTTATTATGTAGACCAACTCGGCTTCGTTAAATCGCCTGCCATAAGCATGTACTTTTTATTTGTCTTTATTGTTCTCGAACTAGACAAAATTGTCATTTGTAAGTATCGACAGCTTAGGCTTGTTTAAAAACAATAAGAAATAAAGCGGCACATACAAATTTTGTGATTTCAATGGGAACTGTAGTTGTTTTTGAATGACTACATTTTATGTATTCATACATTTTCCGATGGCCATCCCACGCGTGTGTTAAGTACATACTATTTTTCCTGCGACGGTTTCGCATTCTATAACAAATTTAATCTTTTAATTTGACATTTGTTAAAAAGTGGTCAGTTTTAGCCAGTAACAGTATGATTCTTACATGAGAGTGTAGAAAGTGAGTACTTTCTGCATTGTCGTAGAAGTACATTTAAGTAGTTTAATAAGAGGGCCTATTGTAGCATGAGTGGGTTTAGGGCAAGACGTGCGCAACGAGGAGTGCTCCAATAGAACTAGAGCTGCAATGAATTTTATTAAACGAGAATAATACACTAATTTTATATACTTTCAACAAAAATAAACAAAAACTTTTAATTTTGACATTTCATAAATATGACAATCTGTCAGTTGTTCGAAACAAAGTAGACCGTTTCAATGTTTTTCATATGAAAATAACAATACAAAAACAGTGCTTTGATAAGACTCCATTAGCACTGTTTTCGGTGTTGTAACTACATTAAAAGATTAATATAAGTAAATAGTATATTTTTGGTCAAAAAATAAAAGTATAGTTTTTTTTTCGGGGGATGAAGATTTGTCCACGAGCAAGAAGTAAATGTTATTTTTCTATGAACATAAAAAAAAATATTTACATTATGTATTGCAAAAACTACAAATGAATTTAGGATCTGGCCGTTTTTGGCTTACTTAATGTAGTTGTAATAAACCATTTCCACCATTCTTGTGAGCAAACAATTGGTTATTTATACATTTCCATAGCAACGCGCACTTTCATCTGTAGTGTGAAAAAAGAGCTAGGTACCGTCAAACGGGGTTAAGTGAATCAAAAATGGTAATTTTTTAGTATTTTCTCCGAAATTAACAAACACAAAAATTTGAAAAAACCATTGAAGTTTCTTTGGCACTTTCCGATGTGTTTGAGACATAAATCATATATTTTTTAAATATGAAAACACCCAATTTTTTTAGTACAGGGTTGATTCACTTTATCCACTACTTTGGGGTAAAATGAATCAGGCCTTTAAAATTCATAAAAATTCACTTTAAAACACTAATGGATAAAGTGAATCAATTTAAAATTTAAAAAATATTTTAGTTGGAAATTTAAGAAAAAAAATTAACGAAATTAAATCTATTTGTTCAATTTTGACAGTTTAAAGTGACATTATTAACTCCATAACAACCTTCATAAACAGTATATGATTTACAAGTGAAATAAAAGTGTTTTAATTCACTAGAAATTTAAAAAAGTGTAATTCGCTAGAGAATTAAAAAAGTTTCAATGAAGAACAACATATTTTTATTATTTCTACAAATATTTACATTCAATTTATCTTTCTATTTGTAGTGTATAATACATAATTACTAAAATTTAGATCAATTCGACGATGAATGAGCAAACTTATATCTTAATTTGAATATTTTTTAATTTTATTCAAAATTTCGTCAAAATTGAATAAAAACATATGTATGGCACGTGAATTAAACATTTATTAACTCAAAGATATTTCGTGAATAAATATATGTTTAATTCACTTGGTATATAATATTTATTAAAAATACGTTTAAAACTAAAAATGTGTACAAAAAAATGCTATTCATTAGAAAAAAACTTGTAAACTTTGAACTAACAAAACAAAAAACTTCATCCCTTAAATATTTGTATAAATTCTCATCGACATATCTCCTCGGCCAACCGCTGCCACCGCTATCCGACCATTTTCAGAATCATAATTACATTTATCTTGTGGCCCCAATTTTTTTTATATACTCTAGGCATTCCGAAAATAACAAAAATTATTATAACGCTTTCTATAACATTAACATAGGTAACGGTAAATAAAAAATAAATGATTCACTTTACCCCCTAACACTCCTCTCTGGAAATAAAAAAATCGTAAAATGTAAGTAAATACATTTTGAAAAAAATAAAAATTAAGAGTATGTTTATATATAACTAATTAACACATTTATTGCATGTAAGTAAATTAGGGTTCAAATTGAGTACATCTACAACAAAACGTTTCTAGCCTTTCAAAAAGTCACTAAAATTCGCTAATCATTGAGAAGCTATGTAATACTTACATGCTTTTTCTAGGTGATCCGAAACACCCTCAACTATATACACTGACGTACGGGCGTGCCAGTTTTCACGCAAAAACCGCGAAATCTTAAGGCAGATGGCGGCACTTCCGCCGAGTTTACGGAAATACATGACTGATTCATTTTAACCACTATGATTCACTTAACCCCGTTTGACGGTACTTTATAAACGCTAAACTATCTAATAAAGCACTATTTTATAGCGCAGTCTAACATAAAGTCATTTTTAGCCTCGCAAAAGTATCACTTTCGTAAAAAAATTACTTTTTGTGCAACTGTCAATAAAAATGACATTTTTATTCCAGGTAACTACACTTATATAATATGTTAAAATTAAATATTACGAGAGACCACTTTAAAAGTAAACACTTTTAACACGTTAAAAATACTTAATAAACCAATATTTCTCAGATAACTAAGGAAAATCAATAACTTTCAGTTGTTCGACAGGTCGGTATTTTGAAAAAATTCTAGTAAGGCTTTCTGTATTCTAATCAAATGTCAAAACTAACATGATTATTTTGAAAAACGTCTACCACGGATTTCTATATTATAATCAAATTAATAAAAGTTACATTTAGTCCGTAATAATGATCTTGCTGATTTTTAATGACAGTTGTACAATAGTATGCAATAGTATGTTGTACAACTAATTATGAAAGTCATACTTTTTTCACGAATTAGCAGCTTTATTAACGAGGACGAAACCCGAGTTTATCAAGCAAATTAGTAAAAAAAGTGGTTTTCATACGTGTTGTACACATTATTGTTTTGCATAGTGATCGCAGGTAGCTCGAAATTTGGTCGAAAAGCAGTCATATTACAAACGTGCAATAACGTGAGAAAATTCTTATATCAAAATTAAATAATAGAATCTAATTACATCTGACCAAATATCTTTCGTTTAATTGGAATAAACCGAACGTATCAAGAAAAAACACAATACTAATAATAATAGTCTGTATTTATCAACTCAAGATACAGTAAATAAGAAATAATACTCGTAGTGGCCACGGTGCTTGCGTAAAGTGCAGACGCATTATAATTCAACACGTCTGCAGTTTACTTCTGTTTTGATTGGCCGTACGACTTCGGAAAAAACGATGTGATGGGTTATACCTTATGCGTCTGCAGATTACGTATATGCGCCCGGGCGCATTTAGGCAGAATCTACCATTGATTAGCAATAGGCTATAAATTGCGCTCTCTCATTGGTTGTTGTTAATCGCAGGTAGGATTTGTCCACGCATTGCTAATCGCGGGTAGATTTTGTCTTCAACATCGTTTTTTGCTAATAAGTGATATGATTTGCCTTGCTTTTGCTAATCAGCTGTGTGTTCTGTCTACACTTAACTTGCCATTTAAACTTGGGTAATAATTAAAATTTGGATTAAAGTAAGTAGGAGATTAGGTAAACAATTGGTGATACAGAAAATTCAACTAAAAATTATGTACTACAGAACAAAGGCTTTATTCGTGAAACATACTTTACAATAACTTACCTAAAAATTAGTGTGATTTCGCATTGGGTAAGTATCTTCTTACATTTAAAGAAAGATTCCTTTTTCTTTTAGGATTTGTTTTTTCATTCTTTGCTGGCTGACCTGCAGGTCGACGCTTACTGCCTCTAGTTACACCTGGTTTTCTTCTGGCGGCAGACGTCTGTTGAACTCTTATTGAAGCACCAGCTTGATTGCGTAGACTAAAAGTACTACCGCACGTACTTAAAAATGTATCCCAACTGTTTCTTGTTTTTACTTTTTCCAGCCTGTTTAAACATCTGCGCAGAAATACTTTAGATGTACCGAACTGTGCATGTTGGTCTCGTAGTGTACCAAGAAAACTTTCAAACTCATTATCTTCGGCACTTTTGTTTTCTAGAAGGACTGAATTTGTTTGAGAATTCACATTTACAGCGTTTATTGCATCATAATTTAAAACTAGTTCGTCACTCCAAGCTGGATGATTTGGGCAAGTCGACTTAGTTTCAACGAGTGGTACATAGAAATCTTTATCCTTTCCGTTATCACCTAGTGCTAAAATTGCCAACTCATATCGTTTATTGGCGGCAGTTGCAGTCGGATCAAAATTTAAAAAAAAAACACAGCAGCCTGATGCTTACACAATCTTCCGAGGTTTCCACTGGGACATGTACAGTGTCCCACGTTCTTGTCGATGTAATAAAATTGTTGCTCGCACTTGCTACTGGGTACTTGGAAATTAAATTTGTCAATTTGAATTATGTTGTCTTTGGTCATCATAGGATGTTTCTTACTGCAGATTATGAAGAAGAAGTTTTTTGTATGTACACGTTAATGAGCGAAATTTCTCAAACGCCGAACATAATACTGTTCAAGAACGGTGCACGTAAAATCAACTAGTGCGACAACATTGTAGGCTTTACATCGGTTTAAAACAATGTCTTTATAAAGACGGACACATATTTCAGCAAAGTTGTTTGTCTGATGGCCATGTGTAGTGCCATCCCTGTATGCTAAACACCATGCACGCCGTCGCACCCAGTAAGTTTGCAAGTAAGATACCCAGGTTGAGTATTTTACGTTAATTTCCATTGATAAAGCCAATTTAAAATTATTTTCAGCAGCTTCGCTATTTGACGAAATGAGTATATTCTTAAAATATCTGTATAAAATTTGACGATCTGCGTTTTCAATACAATGTTGCTTTTCCAATAACCATCTCCAGATAGATTGTAAAACATGAAAAGCACAGAGTAAAAGCTTTGATGAAGGAAATATTACACGGAGAGCTTGTCTTTCTGATTGGCTATCATCTGTCATTATCGAATTTGGGCAGACACCACCCCTTATACCAGATATATAATCCGCCGATGTTTGATTTTTTGTTAGGAAAACGCCGAGAAACACTGCTCCAGCAGAGGTAACTGTCAGAACAAATGTTATGACATGATTTTCAGCGTCGCATGAAGATGTACTGTCAATAAAAATAATGTCCTTTGTATGCGGTAATTTGTGGGCTCTTCGCATTATTGGTGTCACTATTACCACACTAAATGGATCGTCGTTGATGTGCAAGGAAATACCTAACTTTTCATATTCAGGCACATTCTATTTCAATTTCTAAAAAAAATAAAAATAAAAAATGATGTATTCAGAAGTTCGCTGTGTAAGAAGTATGCGCACACCTACGTGTTTCAGCAAATTTAGAAATTTTTACTTTTCTTTTTGTTTATGTTACGCCATACTAATTATCCTTTGTATTGAGTAATGATTGATAAATAGAGAATTGTTCAAAGAATAAGATTTTGTAATTATTGGTTTTTATTAAACTGGTGTTATCAATACGAAAAATCCTCTATTTTCGAAAAAGGGTAGGTTTACGAATACTTTTTATGCTCACTGTACCTTCAAAGATCCAATGCCAGTACGTTACTAGAAGTTAATTTTCCTCCATTCAGTGTACCAGTACTTTACCGTTCTGTATTTTGGATTGACAGAAACATTTGCGATACCATATTCGTCCATTGCAATCTCTAATTTATTATTGTGAAAATTACAACCCTCCGTAATACCCATGCCATCGTTAAAGTATTTTTCGAAAACATTTTTAAGTTCGTTAGTAGCAGGAAAATAGCTAAGCGCCCCTGCATTGCTTTAGTGCATGGCTATGATTGTTGTTAAGAGTAATTACAGCTGGTAAGTCCTAAAATTGTTTCATTTATTTTATAAATACCAATAAAATTGTGACTAAGTAGATTTACCTTTAATTTTTCATTTCTATAACAACTCCATTTTGTCTGTACCATTACTACAATAGAAACTGACGCCTGGCAGTTAAGGTTTTTTGACGTTCTTCGGGTGGACTTTGATTTACTTATTAAAGGACGTATGGTGGCAGCTGTACTCTCGCCTAAAATTTAAATTAATCGCATTATGAATACAAGAAAACTGGGATCATCAGCATCTACACTACACAAACCAAAGCTATTCAGTCAAACCGCTGAACCACCGTTAAAACGGTTTGCTGTTAAAATACCGTTGATGCATTATAAACTCTAAACTCACCTATATTAACAACTGGTCAATAATCCTTGTTTTTATATTGTTTGTGCAGAATTCACATTTAGCGGCGTTAACTCCGTACAGCTCAACGATTTCCAACAACACAGAACGGACATGTGATGTTATGTCTAAACTGAATTTTTTCTAAGATCTTTTTGCACCGTTTCTAGTATCAAAAGTGACTTTCGCAGCACTCTTAATATTAGCGCCCGATTTACGTCTTTTTGCACGTTGCCAGTGGTGGCGTGTTTTAATACTAAATTAAAACACGCTTTGCCGTAAAATTGAATGTCAACATCACCTAAAATGTCTAACACAATGTGACGGAAAAAGTGTCATCGAACTAAGTTTTTATATTTCTGTTACAATCGTAGAATTAAAGAAATTAAAGCACTAGCGACCTTAAAAGCACTCCGCTTTGCGCCGTGCTCTTAAACTCGTCGCACGTGCTTTAAAGGCGTACTTATACACTAGTATCATAATATACTATTAACAGCCGACCGTTTGACAGCAGTTCAAGCACAGTGATTTTACAATCACAATGAAAACATTACTTTAAAGAACCCTACCTGCATACTATCTTCTTTGACGCAGCCTTGGATCTACGTAATACCCAAGCAGTATTAGTTTCGGCAGAAAATTCCGCTATCCACTTAACACATTTTTCACTTGAATCAGTGTCAGCCCACAGCACTGTGTTTTCTTTTGATTGATTTACCAGTTCATAACTAAAACTGGTCGGCAATTTTAAATCATTAGTCATATTGCAAAGTGAACAGTAGACATTAACATAAAAGATAATTATTAACGGACACTGGCAGCACCACGCGAACAACAAAATAGAACTGTGCGGGTGGAGACAAAATCTACCCGGAATTAGCAATGCGTGGACAAACCCTACCTGCAGTTAGCAACAACCAATGAGAGAGAGCTATTTATAGTCTATTGCTAATCAGTGGTAGATTCTGCCTAAATGCCGCCCGGGCCCTGGTTCCGCGGAACCCCGGTAGCTATGCCACTGGAGGTGCTCGATTTTGAACGTTGATGAGTCAGCAGCGTGAGAGAGATTTGAGAATATGTATTGAATGTAGTCAAGTCACTAAAAAATGTTTTTCCATTTTCAACAATATTTAAGTTGCTTTATACCGTTAGGGGTTAGGGTCCCGTTTATTTGTATAAATATACAAGCTTTGTTATTCTAAAAATGCCTTGCATTTGATTTCAGTCTCACGGTACCAGTGAACTCATAAATCATGTACATTTGTACGTGTCATAATCTCACTCCTTGCCTTGAAAACAGTCCTAAGTAGTGATGGCCATAATCGGATGATTTCAATAATCGGAATGTACAGCTGATTGCAAATAAAACTGGGAAAAGTCTTGAGAGCTTGAGACTACTTTTTGCGTTTTTAATAACGTCTGAAACTGGCTCTAACGTATATTTCCGTAGGTGACTACATAAAATATTATTAAAAATAGAAGCACAAGAAAAAGCAACATAATTACGAGTACCTATTTAATATTTTATTGTACATCATATTACATATTAGCTGTCCCAGTTTTACTTGCAACACGGAAGACGAGATGCGTGGACATTTATTGTTTGGGTTAGGTGGAGAGCCAGTAAAACAATTTATGGCTTACCCCTATCAAATTCCATTTTTATCAAGCAGGATTTCTGTTTGACGACGAACGGTCGGGATTTGCCAATCAGCAATAAAAATATTAGCATACGGCTAGGGTTGCCACTTGCCAACTGGATTATCTCCAATAATTTCAGGACAAGGAGTGTAAATATGCAGGACACGCAATAAAAATGCAGGACAACGAAAAAAAAATGTTTATTAATACAACCAAAAAAAATTGTTTAAATCTAAACTAAAAGAACATTCCTCAACATAAAAAAAGATAGAAAATTTTACTTTTTAAAATATTTTTTCTGAGATTTTACAGCCAATAATAATCTTTTATTATTCTGAACCCATGCAACAAAATCTTTGCAAATATTTTTTCTGAGATTTTACAGCCAATAATAATCTTTTATTATTCTGAACCCATGCAACAAAATCTTTGCAATCAAAATGTGAAAAATTCACTTTTATTTGCAGCTCTGATTTTACATGTTCTATTGTCAATCTGTTTCTTTCATTAGTCCATAATAAAGTACATAAAGAGAAACTTCTTTCTGCATCAGCACTTGATTCATAAATAGAAAAAACGAACTGCAAAATTTTTCTAAAATTTGGAAGTTCGGGATTTTTAGCAAAAATTTGATTCCATTTTTCCATTATTGAAATCTCCAAAGAGCTAACTAAATTTAAAACTGGTTTAATTTCATTATACGCTTCGCATATGGTATCCATGTCTACACTATCTACCAGTTTTAAATCTGTAATAACCTGGCACAATTTATTAAAATCAAAAGGTTTAGACAGTGAAAAGATACTTAATTTTTTTAGTATTTTATTATCAGAAAAATCAAATTTAGACACCATGTACAACAGTACATCCTGATAAAATTTGATACATGATGTTATTATATTTTGTTGGACATTATTTGGGAGAGTTTTAATTAAATTTGCGCAAAGAAACCCCATAAATTTGTCCTCGAGACTTTGTAGAAGTTTTCGATGTAATTTTTCCAAAATTTCATGTACTTCAAAACAAGTAAAATAGGATATTATGAAAAAAATTTATATAACACTCTGTAATCGTGTTTTCCAACCCTTCAGATCCCACTGAAAAATATGACTTAATTTTAATGGGACACTCATTTCCCAACGATATAAAATAACTTTTTAGTGCTGGCAATACCTTTGCCAGTCTCTCTACAGCTGGAAAGAGAGATAGCCACCTTGTCGGTATATGGCGCAAAATTGGTTTATATTGTAACTCTACAAAGTCAAAAAAATTTTTAATTCTTTAATTCGCTTAGCATGTGAAGAAAAATGACTATCGGTTTTAAAAACTAAATTTTCTAAGTCAAAATCCCATTTTTCTAAACCATATTTTTAATTGATAAACTGAATTATGTCTCCCGAAATTTACATTCGCGTTATCTGCAGAGAAGCTGGAAATATGATTTAGATTAAGATCAAAATTTTCAAGTTTGTTTTTTAAGTTTGTAAAAATCGCCATTGCTGTTTCATCTGCGTCTTCAAAAAAATCTAAAAGACATAATTGTACACCATGCGATGGTGTATAACACCTTAAAAGAATTGGGAACATTTTAACAGTACGATGGTTAGATGCATTGGTGGATACACTGAAATAAATTTTTTTTCTCGGTTCTTCTAGTGGTTGTTCCAAAGAGGCTGGACCCAAAACACTAGCTTCATGTCCCGTGTAACTCTTGAATCGTCAAAGATAATGGGTGATAGCTGGGTTGTACAGTTTAAAGAATTATAAGAGTGTGAATGTTTTACTGTGTGAAATACGGAACATATTTCAGCAACAATTACTTTTTCCTGTGCTAAATCCAAAGTATCGGTATTCGGTTTAAAAAACTTTTAAAGTTTGATTTTGCTTTGCGACTACACTACTTTTTTATGTTCTGCACCCAACTCGTGTTTTTGTAAATAGCTTTTACCCCTGTAAGCAACATAAAAAGATTTACTACAACTTTTGCAAAATGCTTTTGCTAACCCACTAGACGGTTCTTCTTTTAACCAAGAAAATTCTGTTTCCCATATTTTTCGATAACTGCATAGACGTTTAATTTTTTTCGGAGGGGTTTCAGGGGTTTCGGACTCGGTTGCTGTTACCGTACTTGACGTTGAAGCCATAATATTCTTCAAACTTTCAAATAACTAGTTACGATAAAAGCGAAAATAAGCAAAAAGTGTCAAATAACATTATCTTTATTTCTAACTTACAAATAATTGTTTCCTTTAAATACTTCCTACAACTATAAAACAACTAAACAACTGCGGAAAACGCAAAAATGCGACACAACTAACAAGCGCCTATCATCTTCTGTCACGGCCGTGGGACTAGGGGTAGGGGTAGCGGGTCGCGGGTGAACACCGCTGGCCGTATGACGTTGCCGGACTTTAAAAAAATATCGGAATAAAGAGAACTATGACAGATGACACATGCGAATTTATATTGTATAACAAAACAGGCGGTTTTTAATACAGTATTTAAAAAAAAATGTATTTTTCTGTTGTGTTTTTAAAATGCAGAACAAACGACATCCTGCAAGGGGTCTTGACAGGACGCAGGACAACACCCCTCAAATGCAGGATGTCCTCCGAAATGCAGGACGGTTGGCAACCCTGCATACGGCAGTCTTGTGAGTGAACACAACATTTCGTCTGCTGTGGTATTAGTGATGCGTGGATCGGTTAATCTGTGGCGAGGCGCGAGGGTACAATCAAATTATTTTTCTGTATATGTACTTGACTGTAACCTGAGGGCCCGGTAAACTACCAGACTTGCTTGGACAATTGATCAATTAAATACGTTCTTCTTTTATAATCCATTGTATCTATTGTTTTGTGGGTGTTATTTGTGATTTTATTTTTTAATCCAGATATTGCCATGGGTGTTTATCACATGGTGTTATTACCATCGAAGGAGTATTTGTTAGTTTCCAGCGCCAAATATGAAAACGATGGTTCAATTGTTGCTAGCGGGGGTAATACTTGAATTATATCTTCTTACTTTATATTTTTCTGACTTACAGATTTTGAAAGTATGACATGGATGTTACATAAACTCCAATTAGCTTGTCATCTTAAGCTTGATTTGTGGTCAACTAAGGGAGACGATTCGCAGACACCTAACGTACAACAATCCAAGTACGCATTTTCGGATGATGATGACGGTAATTTTACACCATCTACAAAAAGTTACGTACCCTCATCGGAAAGTTCAGAAGATGATGAAATAGACAGCAATCTTAAAAGCGACAAACCGACAACACTGATTTAAAGGTCTATTGCTCCAGAACTCTGAAGAAGACGTTTATTTACTGATTACCCTGAAGATTCTACAACTCAAGTCTGAATCAGAAATCCAAAGCTCGTCAAGTGGCGTTGGGATAATCGAAGGGTATTTTTTATATTAATTTCTAGTGCTAGTTGTAGTTTAAGAAACACTTTTTAAAGACAACAGTTTCTTTTTTTGGCAAAACAGTAACTATTGATTTTGGTTGCAGCAAGTCCAAACCAGTTGACAAGATAGTGGCAACAATCGCCATTCGACAAGACGAAGTGACAATTTCGGTCCCTGGTGCTCTACATCTCGGCAAGCATGAGGTGGATTTGTTTTCCGTAAGATTGGCAAATGGTGAGGAGTACACCTGGAGGGTTCAATTGTCAAGAAAGTATATGAGAAACACACTTGTGGTAAGTCTTTCTTCGGTATGTTCCAATATTTTTGTAATTTATTTGTGCCAACATTTCCCGAATTGCCAATTCATTAAGTTGGGCTTGAGTGACGTCATAGCAGTTTTACTAAATATTTAATTTTAACGCTTATAGTTCGAATATTTCAAAACTAACTTCATAGACATTCATATATAGACATTCATATTTTACTCTATAACGTTTAACAAAATAGTTTTAAAAAAATGGTTTTTGGAAGTTTATCTCCATCAACAAAATAAAAATAATCTTTTAACAATTACAGGAGACAGCAAATACGAATGTCTATAAATTTCAAAGGCCACGACCTACATTACTTTATGAGCAATTTGTGCATTTATATGTATTGTCTCAAAAAATATGTCTTATAAAAGCCTCTTTTTTAGAAAGCACCACAAAATCTTCAGCTGTATAGCAGACAATCCGAAAGCAGAATGCATTGGAATGCAAATTTGTGAAATGTTGTGACAATCGGCTTTTGGTTGAAATAGAAAGCACCTTTGATCTTCTACCTGTTTTGAGATTGATCACTCTTTGTTTGGCAACGTGCGAAGAACTTGTTGGGGACGATGACCTTGGTTCCGTGCCTGTAAAGGGTGGCGCTAGAAAGCACAAAGTTCATTGTTGCATCTACTGTGGCAAAATGATCAAGGGCATTCCCAGACATCTAATCAACGAGCATTCCAAGAAAGCTAAAGTCAAAGCTGTTTTGTCTTCGGGGTCTGCAAAACTTCAAGCAGCATTTATTCGTTTGAGGAAGAGGTGATAAGGCCTATAACAACAAGGTGCCACGTGAAAAGAGAATTCCTTATAGAAATCCGCTTCTCGACTCCTCCGTCTCTGACTGCATTCACTGTGACAACTGCGACGGTTTGTTTAGCAAAAAACTTCTGTAAACATCATCAGAGGTGCACCAAATGACACCTGGACAAGATGAAATGGACGGTCAGATTGGAAGTTATGGACAGAGAAGGAATAAAGCCATCGGAATTGGGCGTGGAAACTTCGTACGAGGCAACACTAAAGGTTCTCCTCCGAGATTTGAAAAATGATGAAATTTCTGACATAATCAAGACGTAGGAGTGGTGTCCTGCCAATCGGTTCGAGATAGACGACAATATCATAACGCTCGCTCGCACATGCGCCGATTGGCAAGGCTATTGCTGGTCTTGAGAGAGATTGATCTATCTGTTAGTCTGGTTGATTGGATCGATCCCAAAAGATACGACACAGTGGTAGAAGCCATTAGAATTATATGTCGACATGATCCACGAAACCCGGCTGGAGATCTGGCAAGTAGTTCCTTGGCTAAGCAGTATGGACCACTGATCAGCCAGGAAATTCACAGAGTCAGAAAAATTAAGATTATCAATATGAGTAATTTCAACGTGTTGGAGGCTTTCGAGAAACTTCATTTAGTTGAGTTCAATGTGCAGGTCGGTTGACATGCCACCACTAGAGCTGAGGAAAAAAAATCAGAAACAAAAGACCATTACCGTCGACGGTAGACATTAATAAGTTAACTTTACATTTGAAAACTGTGTTGGCCGATAGCATGTCGCAGCTAAATAGATCTTTTAACCATGGAATATGGAGAAAGTTGGGCGAAGTCTTTCTCTCTAAAATTCTACTCTTCAATAGGAGACCGGGCGAACTGTCCTGGGCAAGTCTGCAAGATTACCAGAACAAGAGACTGGTCACTGATGAGGAAAGAAAATATATCAACAGACTTGAAAAGCTATCCGCCGATCACTTCACCATCATTCAGATAAAGGGGTAGTGTTGGGAACTTTACTGCAGCAGAGGAAGTAAAGTAAGTCAATAATTTATTTTTGTTAACTAATGTGTCAGGCATACGTCGGCATGATACATTATACGTTTTAGAACTGAAAGTTTATTTTCTTAATTTCGGTGTTAACAATGAGTATTTTCTGTAACTGTTTTGCTAAACAACAGGGTAACTATTTTAATTTTGTGAAATCGAAACTAATAACTTCCTATGTGATAAGGTTGTCTGTACTAATTGTACATGTCATATGCCATAATTTCAATGTCATTAAAAACAATCAAAAAGAGAGTCTCTTTAAATGCGCTCTTTCAAGAAAATTAAATATCCCAGTTCATTTAACTTTTTAATTTTTTTAGTAAATACAAACAATTTTAATGCAAAATCGAGATATTGTAATAAAAACGTGTGTTGCAATAGACTTCATTGTAACACTTGTTTTTCAATATACAGTTGCGAGACTATTGGCGGTTTATAGAATGTGAATTAAATATTTAATCCCTATTAAATATTTAGTTCACTTTCTATAAACCAGCTCTAGAAGTTTGAAATAAGTGAAAAACTTGTTTTAAGATTAAAGTACATTTATTTTGTTTAAAATAAGACACGATATACCTACTATTACATAAAAATGTAGAAAAATGTATACATTATTACTACCTATTTATCTATATTATGTTCATGATCATCATTTCTTTTTCCAGAGGCTTGGATCTACTTCTGTCATACAGGGAGGAAGCTGGAATCCCACCGGATAATCGGTATATCTTCGCTTCCTTACAAAAGCAAAAGCTTGAAACTTCAGGACCATCAACTTTCACATCGTCATATCAACCAGGTAATTATCATTTTCACTGTGTGAACAAGATAATTTTGTTACAATTCAATTGATCTGTTAAATTTGTCAGCTTGGTCTGTCACACTCGTTTAGCTTATGTGTTCATTCACACTGTCAATATAAATAAACAATGGCTTAATTAAAGGATATGAATTTGATGCAATGTAATGAGTTTAGAGCTTTAAAAGATTCCCATATTCTCATTAGGTGTTTGAGAGTATGAATCTTCAATTTCAATAATCTTGCTGCCACTCTCGACATTGAACTGTAATATAAATCAGCTAAGTGGTTGATTCAATTCAAAACTAATCCTTATTTTTGTTTATGTAATTGTAGAGAGAGGAAACATGAATTAATCACACTTGCTATGAACTATTTTTCGTTGATTGAAAAATAAATGTCATGAATGTCATCAACCGATAACTTCAAATTAATAGATTGTCGAGTATTTTTCAATAATTGACAAATTGGAATGAAATTTTAGATTACTGCGATTTAAGTTCATTTTTGATCTTGGTAGAATTAGACAGATTATCAAAAATTTAGAAAATGTATCAAATTAGGCAATTACCAAATACAATTTAAATTGTTTTCTACTTCCGAGCTTGAAGTTACTTTATTCCACTTTACAGGGACTGAAGTGTCTCATTTTCTTAAGATTTTTTCCTTCCCAACAACTAAACTGAGCCTGTTTCTATAACGTTTTTGCTGTATAAATAAGTCGAAAAGGATTCCCAGATATATTCTATTTACGTTGTTTTGACATAGTAGGAGGCCATGATTTAATTTTTAAATATGGGACACTGTTCTACGTGACACAATTTTGCCTCACTGAAGTGCCTGACATGCGAAAATATTTACCGTGTTGCTGAGTTTCTCGTGACCATACACAACTTTAAAACGAGATGGTATTGTTTGATCAAGCCTGCTAAAAATTATCAAAATTGGGTGATTCATCGGGTTATTCCTGCTTTAGGCAAGGATTGTATTAAATTAGAATAAAAATGTGTGAGAATTTTTCTATGGCAAACTAGTAAAACCGACAACAATGCACTAGACATTGACGCTATGTATAACCTCAAACTTAGAAAAGCATAACCTAATTAAGCAGACAGCTTTACTGCCAACTTAAATGCCAAATGTCCACGGCCTCATATGCCAAAACAACGTGAACAAAATATATTATGTTGGGTTTCTTTCTTAATCCTGTTTTTTTAATCAAATTGAGTTGCGAAACAATAGCGTATAAAACTCAGGAAAAATGACTGACTTAGAATTTATGATTTATAATACACTATGTACAATCCAAGTCTTAATGTATTCTGTCATTGCAGATATTGTTAAGACCCCTGAGAAACTCCCTAGTTCGGAGACCGCCTTGTCATTTCTCTGCATCTAAAACGTCTATATCTCCACGATCACGATGGAGTTGCTGCAAACGTTGTCACCAAAGCTCAAAACACGACACAAGAAGAAGGCTTGGAGCACCAGTCTACAAATATTTGACAGTTGCCGCAACAGAAGTAGCTTGTATTCCTGGATTCAGTAACGTAGGGTGAAGATATTAGGCGTTTAAGCATTTAAGCGTAGTTTTAAGCACATTGGGGCACATTGATGCACTTTTTTTTCAAAAATTCAAAATACCGGCCGGTATACATTTAGTTTAAGGAAAGGTTTATTGTTACAGTGTGTTCACAATTTATTGTAGTTTCTTACTGCAAGAAAACTTTCATTCTACATTAACCTGGAAACGAAAAAAAAAAACACGTTTATACAAAAAATGGGATTTGTATGAAACTGCCCCGTATGTGGGGCAGATTAGTACATGATGGGGTGCATTGATACTTCAAATGTTTTATGTAAATATAGAAATTACACAATGTCATTATTTCAATGAACCATTTTTATTGGTTGTAGCTACAATTAGGACATACAAAAACAATAACACTAGGTACTACGTACCATTACCATAGAATAATGATAAACTAATTCAAAAATGAAAGAAACTCAAACTCAAAATTCATAAAGTTCTTGCTTGGAGATAAAGGAACTGAAGTGTAAAACAAACATTGTTTTAACTGATAAAGGAACTGAAATGTAACAAATGTAAATAAATGTTGAATGTAACAAATGTAACATATAGCTTATTTCACATTGTAACAACTAAGATCAAAAGGAAAAGTGAAAAATTGAGGCGGTTCTGTTTGTACTTTTGGTGAAACAAGGGCTTGGCAACTTCAAAACCACATCTAAGATATCAACAGCGGCACTATCCAGCGCATTTTGGTAAACAAAGATCCATGCTGTGGGTTTCTTTCTCAAGAATGATACCTTCAATTCCGAAAATCTATATTTGGAAACCACTTTTCCAACGTAGTACAAAACAGTTTTCTTTTTTGTGAATTTTATCAGAAAAAAGTCTCCAATTTCAAGAGTTCCCACTGCAGATGGGCTAACAGTTTTTTCCTGGATTTTTTCAGAGCCACAAGCATCTTCTACTCCGTCTGATACGTCCATATCATTGTCGTCTGCTAGCACTGGAAGCTCAGATTCGCAACTGCTAGAATCTGAATCGGATTCACATCTCATTTTTTTTCTTTTTGTGTGTGGTAGTCAAACCCAGAAGATTTTGAGCTTTGCTTTTTCTCTTATTTCTTTATTCTTCCCATTTTGCCCTTTTTCATTGTGAATCATTTGCAGCCGATTTTTTTCTGGCGTGTCTGAAAATTCTCGACTTCCCCTTTTCTCTGCCTTTCCTGTTCGATGTTTTTTGTTGGGCCTTCGGAAATGGCTGATGGCTTCAGGTGTTATTGCAGAGGTGGAAGGAGGTGGTGTCATGCGACGCGTAGGACTCCCTGGAATGGATTCGATCTCTGCATCCTGATAAGGAGTTTCTTCTTGAGGTTCGGCAACAATGGTATCTGAAGTCGAATGCCATTTTGTTGAATGGTCAAATAGCAGGCTTCGTAAACCCGCCGATAATATTCTTTGGAGTAAAATATTCATAAAATTCCAGTTTAGAGAGTTCGGCAATGTTGTAGATGGAAATTGTTTTTCCCGCGTTGACTAGATGCCAGTCGTTGAAGGCGATCTTGAGCTTTCCTTTGAAAGGACCAAATTCACTTACATGCAGCGGTTGTAACTTGTGGGATATTTGTGGGGGGAAAGACAAATAAACAATGCTGTTTTCTCTTGAAAAGTTGATTGCCTCAATTGAAATATGTGACTCATAGTTGTCGCACAATAGCAGGATGGGATTCTTTTTGAAACATGAAGTATGTTTTAAAACGTCCATGTACAATGGTGTGTTCATCCATCCTGAACGACTGGACAGTCTAATGCTGCCTTCTGGGGCTTCTTTCAAAAAATGCCCCTTGTAATGCACACACGGAAATACATAGACAGGTGGCAGTGCATATCCCGTGGCACTTACAACGCCACAAAACATAACTAGCTCTCTACGTTTCGCAGACACAACTTGACTTTGCTTTTTGGCAGCCAGAACTTTCGGGGTGTTCAAGACAGTTGTTATTCCCGTTTCGTCCACATTTATGTTCCGATCAGCTGTGAAATTATGCCGCGCCAAAACAGTTTTGTAATTCTGATAAAACTGATCAACAGCTGTTTTATTGAACGCAAAAGATCTTGCTGCGCTCGTTTTCTCAGGTTTCCTCAGACTGATATTTGTGTTTCGCTTTCGGAAACCAACTAACCAGTCAGTGCCGACCAATTTTTTTCTCATCCCAAGAAGGGGGATATTTTTTGTTCAATTTTTTTGCATACTCGTATGCTAGACCTCGAGTTTGAGTCAATGTTAGGCCGTAATGCATTTTACTGCTTTTTATGATATAATCATTCAGTTGTCGCTCTCCTTCTCTGGTAAAAACCTGTGAAGTCGTGTATTTTGTGGAATAGGTTTCACTTCTTGGTGCTGCATCGTTTTGTTCTGCATCCTTCCGTCTATTTTCAACCCGATGTTGTAGCGTGGAAGCTTTTATCTTTTTACTTCCTAGCTGCTTTTCGTATCAAGTTTTATTCAGAACTTCCTCGATTGCAGCTTCAACGTTTTCTTCATTTATTACAGATCGGTCGGTCTTTTTTGTGTAATCCCTCACCATTCTTTCTGGAAAGAATTATTGCAAAATAGTAGGTAGTTTATCTCCTTAGTATGAGGCACACTGATTTGCATCAAACTGCCTCGTACACGAATGTATCAATCCGCCCCATCAATGGATAGTTGTAAAATTAACCTCCCAAACACATCATACGAGATTAGCAAAATATCTTTCATAAAATAGATTCTTCAGACGTGTACTTACCTGGGTGAAACGAAACATTCCAAAAAAAAAACAATTTTTGTTGATAAAAATGAGGTTAGGTGATAAATTTACTTTATGAGCATGAAAACATGTATGGCCTACTCAACTGCCAAAGCTGCAATGTATCGCACCAAGTTTTTATTGGTGTCATTTGGTTCACAACCGCCATCTATTGAGATACGTTGTAGGTTTTTAGCGGTTTCTATTTTTAATGTAGTAGTGGTGTATCAATGTGCCCCTAGCATCAATCTGCCCCATCTCCACCTACTGATATTTTTTAATTATATATTTTTAATTTTGTACTACTGTGTTAATGTTGTTGATGTTTAATTAAATTTATTTACCACACAATTGAACAGTTTTTGTTGTTGTATATGTTTGTATTGATGGCTATTAAGTTGTCCGGCATACAGAAGAGGCGACCTAACATCTAGAATATCCGTTTCATTTACAGCTGTAAGTTTAATATATTTGTCATGAGGGGGGACTTCGCCAATATGGATGTCAAGAGAGTGGAAACAATTTCGCCTTTTTTGCAGTGTCACTTGAGTATTTGCAAAATATGAGAGGACACGTAGACTTCCGTGTTACCGCCAACACTGTTTCCAAATCTACAAACACGATTTGTATCAATTTTAATATGCAATTATATGCTGCGCAAGACTGCAGTAACTTGTTAAACTTCATTTGATTCAAACACCAAAAACATGTTTTCTAGTGGTAATTATAAACGAATAATTTTTTACTTCTTTTTCGTAAAGTGTATATGCAGATCTTGATTAAAATAAATTATAGTAAAAAAGCTTACATTCTAAAATTGCAGTCAATGTGGTTTTGGTATCATACAGAACTTCACTCAGAACATTAAACATTGGAGAACTTTTCTATATAGCATTTTGCTAGAGAAGTGATAAATTGATTTCTGAAATTATTTTATTAACTAACCCATTTATATATATATTTGGCAATACATTCTTCGTAGAATTGATGCCGCTCCTTGGAGCCCTTCTGACTTTATTAGTGGGGTGGTTTGTCACTCCTCTCCACTTAAAAAAATAATTTCTATTTGAGAAAATTAGTACAATGATGAATACATTTATTGGGATGAGCTGGACTTGTTTAGTTAATCTGAGCGTATTTAAAAATATTTTACTGTACTTTTTGAAAGATACATTTCTAACATCAGTAATATAACAACAGAATTAGAAAAGTTTATTAATATCTGAACAAAGAGCAGGGATTCTTAAACCTACTGAATTTATAATAGTTTCACCATCATCACTTTCTATGGCATATTAGTTGTAAAACTGTTATTTATTAATTAAATTGCAAAAATGTGCATTTTTTTGTGGTCGTGAGAAAAAAGCATACTTAACTCGCTGAAAAGTGTATCGTATGCTCATATTTTAAATCACTCTGCTCCGCTACGCTTTGCCTCATTTCTTTGACGTTAAGTAACACGTCCAGTTCTAAATTTTGGTTTCGAACACGACTTTCCTTTCGCTCTTATTAAAGATACAGTTCTTTTTAAGTGCTGTTCCAATTCTCCGAACATGCGATGGTTGGGAGCAATTCTATCGGAAAAACGATCAGCATAAAGCCTCTGCACTTTTACACTATTTTTTTGACACTCAAAATGAACTTGTAGCGTATCTACTAGTTCATCAATATTTTCCATTTTGGGATGGTTAACAGTAAGCAAAATGAATTTTTTTAGGCACTTTGAAACGTCAAATAAGCGACACAGTTGTTTTAAGCTTGCTTAATTATTATCACCAATTGTTTTTTCCAGAGAAGTTCCAATTTAACAGCTTACTAGCTCAAACCAGTTTTAGCATCTTTTGCAAACATTTCATAGTATAACCCTACTAAAAGTCTAGACCGGTGAAAAGTATTTAAAATGCTCTACAAGAATACATCCAAAAAAATTATACTGACCAATTTTTAAAAAATGTCGGTGACATCACAACAAACAAATGCAGGTGTTTTTTTCGGCAAATTGTAGCTAAGATTGTCCAATTTAATAATGTGCATGGTTTAGTGATGGTTAAAACACAATTGAAGTCGCGATCATCTTGGGAGCTTTCTGTAGAACAGACTGTATACTGGCCACCATAAATAAGTAAAACCCTAGTAAACGTTGGTAGATTTGAATGAAATTTTCAGGAAAGATGTATTTTATTCGTACTGAGACACAAAAATTTCAATAAGTTACAATTGTAACAGTTTATGTAAACACTAATAATGTATCTATCGGTCCTCCTCTGTTTTTTACGCATTCAGCTAGTCGATTAGGCATACTGGAAATAAGCGAATCAATACTAGCTTGTGGTATGCTATCCTAAGTTTCTAAAATTTATCATTGGAGAACATTCTTCAAAGTTTGGAGGTTGCTGTAAATCATTCATCCTGCGTCCTATCATATCCCACACGTGTTCAATTGGTGATAAATCCAGCAACCGACAAGGCCATGGAAACAGATCAATATTAAGATTATTCAAAAACCCCACAGTAACCCTTGCGGTATGTGGTCGACCATTATACCGCTGTAAAATAGGATTTACCCATTCTTGAAGATATGGCATTAACACTGGTTCTAGCATTGATGTAACGAATCGCATTTAATGTTGCCGGAATAACTACTAGAGATCTACTTCCATGTCAGATAGCACCTCACACCATCACACCTTGAGTGAGAGCCTTATGTCGCTGTATGGAAAACTGCAAATTTCTTCTATATCCTAGTGGTCTTTTGACCATTATGCGACCATCATGAGCTCATGAACAAAATCAAGATTTATCACTAAAGATGACTCGCTTCCATTCCTCATTCCAATTCAACCTTTCGTTACATCATTCTAGTAGTACTGTTTTATAGTGTGGAGTTAGAGGTAAACAAAGCAATGGTCGGTACGATCTAAGCTCAAAAGATCGAATTCTTCGATACGCTGATCATATGGAGATTTGTTTTTTAATGAAACCTTTCCATCCAATACAATTTCCTTTGTTGACGAAAAATGGTTCCGAAGAGCATCCTCATGAGTAGTGGTGCTTCTGGGATGTGCAGGCCATAAACGTCATCCTTTCTCCCCATTTTCTATCTGGCGTCGCTAAAATAGAGAGTTGTAGCGAAACTGTGTCGCATATGATCGGCAGCATCACGAATGTATAATCGAGCTTCTTGTAGGCCGATTCTTCTACCACGTTCAAACTCGGTTAACCCTCCAGTACCCACAGAAAATTCTAAGACATCAGTACCCGCACCGGTCTCGCAGTCCGACACCTCTCTCCCACCTCCATAAAAATAATGAGATATCTTATGGCATTAGTTTCGTATTCATTAACGTCTTCATAATCAGATATTTCCTGTTCAGTGTCACTGTTCATTTCCCTAGTTTCCAATAAATCATCTTCGTCAGACGATGGCACATCATCATAAAATGCGTTGTCGACATCCTCCTCTGTTATTATATCTCGCATCATCTGCTCTAGTTGCACCTGTTCTTTCTCATAATCGGATATCACCATAATAATGTTTTAGTAAGTATAACAGTGTTACTAAAAATGCAGAAAATTTTACCTTCTCCTCACATTGATCATAAATCAAAAGTAAAAAAAAACAACTCGGATACCCGTTTCGGTCTTTGAAACCGAAATTATAAATAACTTTTAAACCACTGCACGCACGAACTCAAAACTGCATACGGATTTTCAATGGCAATATATAGGAAGGTAATGAAATGGGCGGTAAACTAACGCTAGCACATTTAGTAATATACTGCATCATGAGTTTTCTCGGTCTCGCAGACTGAACGAGTACTGAAGGGTTAATTGATGAAAATTTGTATGTCGTCGAATAGGAGGCATTTTTTACGATCTACTAAGACTCATTAGGCCTACAAGTATGCTTTATAGTGACACTTAAGTAGGTAATATCAAAAGAAAAAACAAAAACATCTTATGTCATTGCCACGGCCTTCTGGATTAGCGTGCCTGCCGGCTCTCCGCGGCCTGTTCATTTGTGACAAATAGCATTACAAAGTTGTGACTCGGCATATCGGGGGATTGAAGTTCAGAACCACGCCAGCCGGTTTGAAACTTAGCTTTTATCTGTCAGTTTTGGTTTGTTGATTGGATTATTGTTCTGTGACGGAAACGTTAAATTAGGTTAGTTTTACATTAATTCTGTATACTCTCTAATAAAATTATTTTTTTGCATTTAAAAGACTTCTTAATTGAAACTAGCGTCAGCTGAACTATTCTTAATTTTGCATTTTGTGGTTCTAAAAAGAACCGTTTTGTGTTTCTATTTTTCAAGTCGAGCCTGGAAAATTAGAATTGTTCGACCCAGCTGCATCTATCCAGTTGTATGCCCTTGGAAATGGTGGTCATCCGCTTGATTTCAAAGTTTCAGCACTTTCCGACAATGAGGTTTGGCATGCAATGGCGTTCCATATATTTTATCTGTCCGTGTGTTAGCGAGGTTGGTTATTACTGGTTTTAGCAATTTACTTAAAATTATACTACATATATCTTTGGTATGAATCTTGCAGATAAAGAAATTTGAAGTGGTTAGAGGATCTAGAAGGAGAACGGTTAATATATTACGAGGATTGCATTCCTGGGGTAAATATTCAAATATATTTAAAACCAGCTGAATTAATTGGTTTATTAAACAAGTAAAATTTTTACTAGGGTATTTCAAGCCACCACGATCCTGTAGATTTATAAGAGCCAGTAGCGGATTTGAGCAGGAATTGGTTAAAATTGTATTTAGGCAAGTTTCACACTCTGTTCGTTCTTCTATAGTTCTTGCAATATAACCTGCTAAGAAAGCCACTGAAGCAGACACAATCCCATAATGTAAGTGAGTAGAAAGGTTTTTTAATTCTAGGATTAATTCTTTTAATTCTTCAGGAAGTTCAACTGTAAAGCATGACATCACATTATCAGTATCTGGAATTTGTCCAATATTGCTGCTATAGTCACATTCAGAAAATACGTTAGCAGATGCCGATGTTTTAATTATTCCACACTTGACGATTCTTTTAATTGCACTCTCTGCAGCCTGTGCATCGGTGGCGTCCTGCGAGCCACCTTTTAGCCGAACGTCGCTAAACATCGATTCAATAGCATCTGAACTAAAAGACCTTGTTAAAACATAATAAAATCCGACATCTTGAAGAAGATATTGAATGCATTCAGCAGTACTTTGTGCGGTGAACTTTAGTGCTTCTGCAGTTTCCTTAGTTAATCCTTTCATGCCACCTTTTTTTGAAGTTTCCTGTATAGAATTAATATATACTGGAAATACATCTCTTAACCAGACCAATCTTTCATCATTAATGTTAATGTACGGTGCACATTTTTCATCCAGTAGAGTAACGTGCTTTGTTTTATCACTAACGTCGTGTAACTGAAAAAATAAATACATCATTTCCATGTACGTAATGGTGGCTTTTGATGTAGAGAAATCATAAGGCGAATTTGAGTACTGTCTTAAATATTCTAAAGCAGCAGTTACAGTAGGCGAGAATAATTGTATAGCCCGTCTAACATTCATTTTCTCAAAGTTGCTGGGATATAAATGTTTTTCTGTTAAAAATCTAACAGGCTTTATAATTAAATTTCTCTGTAATTGATACAGGTTTTTTAAATAAGTAGAAGAAATAACACCTTCTTCAGTCTTCATGTCATGGTGGAGAAATATGTTTCTTGCATTCTTTATTGCATGGCAATAATCAAAACTAAAGAATAGTGGCATATTTGGTGTTATTGGATGTTGAATGTGCGTAGAAAGTTTGTTATTTGAAAATGCCTTGAACAGTCCCACATTAGATTTGTGATTATCGGTTACAATTCTAATTACCAGAAATCCACACTCATGTAGCAGTTTTAAAACATTCAAAGTTAACTGATAAAAATCTAATGTCTTTAACGATCTATGGAAAAAGTATGCAGCTGGTATCGTAAATTTTGTTGAAAGACCGTGAATAACAAAACAAAGCATTTGGTTAGCCAATACTGGCCTTTTGCCGATTGTTTTTGTTGTACCTGTGGTTTCTAAACCATGTAATCGGTCCTGTGCTCTGTTGTATTGCAATTTTTCCTTAATGGCCATGTCGTCAATTACCAGACTGCACACTCGTTCTACAGGTATTAATGACTCTGCTTCTACCTGAAGTCTAGATTTTATGAGAGCAGTTACGTTTCTACCAGCCCCGCTGTAACGGTGAAGTGTTACTCTAGACGGTAGTTTTAGCAAATGTGAACGGCAAAACTCATAACCTTTTGGCGAAGATATTCTCCAAATGATACAATTTCGAATTACTTGTTCAGAAAATCTTGGTTTTGATTTACAGTAATTTAAAATTTGATCAAACGAAAAAGTTGCATACAAATTATTGTTAACAACTGCATCTTGTTGAATCTTTTTTACCGTCTCACAATTTGAATGTTGTATTGTTTTCCTCAGTTCCAATATTTCTTGGTCTTTTAGTTTATTTTTTTTAATTAGTTGGGTATTTTGCATTTTCAACGCTCTGATTTTCTTTTTATAGTTTTCTATTAGGTTTTCGCTAATTACACTGACCTGAATGCCTTTATCATTTATCTAGAATTTCAAATAAAATTTAAGTATTTACGGATTCTAGTACATACCTACTTATAAATACTAACCACATTGGAAGTAGAAGGGTAACAAAGTGGAGTTGAAAGCAAAGGTATGTTTGCAGGTCCAGGAAACGTGTTAGTTTGGATTGGTATACCAGCAGGAATGTTCGAAATACTTCTCTAAAACATATTATCAGTGAAGAATGTTTAAAAAATTTGTTTCAGGAATTACTGTATGGAGCTTAGGCACTGCTGTACGTTTTAATAATTTGCGACTAGCAGCTCTGTAACAATCGTCTTCAAAATGCAAACTACAAATTACAGCAGTTCTAGGCACTTTTGTATCTGCATTAAAATAAAATTTATATTAAGTACTGAAAGATATTATTTTAAAAATTTTTACCAGGGTTTATACCTAATTTTTCAAACCACCTACTTCGTAAAAAGTTATCTGAGGGAAATTGATGAAAGACCTTAGTTGTTTTATAATCTTTACATGTTGCAACGAAGCATTTATGATGTGTTTTCGACATTTTTGTATGAATAAAAATACAAAATGGATTTTCACAGAAGCAACAAAGTAAATTTACAATAAACGAAAATGCGTACGTAGAAACGTCAAAATTTTATATTAATATGATGGCGTTTGTAAATTGTTCTTGCACGCAAAAATCAAGCATTCTGTGCGCGCGAAAAGATCAAATTGAAAGTATTTTGTTGAATCCGCCGCGCCAGTTCCGCCATCTGCAGTTTAAACGCTGAGCTAACGCTTCCAAATCCCTTAGTGTATTAATCTAGTGACCTTACAAATCCCCCGGTAACAGCGCCACGCGGAGCACTCGAAAAGCTTGCAAATGAACAGGCCGGGGAGAGCCGGCAGGCACGCTAATCCAGAAGGCCGTGGTCATTGCTATTACTTCTGATGTTTTTAATTTAAATATGACAGTTACTATAATAGTAAAAGTGTCAAGTTGTTTAAATTATAAAATTTTAAATTACACATGTTTAATTAAGATTATAATCAAAATGATTGATGTAGCAGATGCAACATTGTTTAAGTGGTGGTTTTTATGTTAATTTTCAATTAAATTTTGACATGAAAGTCTGTGACATTTATGTAATGGTTTAGGTTATGTATGTGTATTTTATTCTAGAACTTAATTTTATAATTGTTTGCTTACCTACATGTTACATCTTTCCTGAAAGTTTCATCCAAATCTACCAACGTTTACTGAGTGTTCATTTATTTATGGCGGCCGAAAGAGATATTTTGGCGACCCTGGCTTGCCTTGTCTCAGGCCATGTTCCTGCATGCAATGAAGTGCCCGAACTTTACTTACTAGTGTATAAAATAATCAGTCATTACAGCATATTTGTAGTTCTTAATAAGTTCAATATTTGCCTGCATAGGAATTGTTGATACAGTAAATCCCTGTTGATATTTTTTACTTTTAATAGATGTACTTTTCTTACTAGCAAGGTTTTTATTTTTTTATTATTCAGTAGGCAATAGAGACAAGGGAAGGCATATATCCAAAAGTGGATAAGAAAAAGCTGAGAAAGAAGAATACAATCAAAACAACTTAAGGTGGATTAACTCAAATACAACGTAAAACACATTTACCAACCTTTATTAATGCTTACTCCTGAAAAACCTGCTTAGAGACTTTTGATCTTGATTCAGGATCGACATTCCAGACTGTGTTGTTATTTCCCCTCCAACAGATTTAGAAGAGCTGCTTTGTTGTTCATGTATGGTAGACGTGCTAGACTGTATTGTTGTCATACTCTGGATTTTTGTGATATACAGGCTATCCTGGTTTTTTTCTCACAAAATTTATTTGAAGATAGTAAATGTTATTCTGATCAACAAATTTTATATAGGCTAATACCTTTTTTCGGCTCCTTAACAAGTTACAGTATACTACAAAAGAAGTACGAACATTTATTGATGCGACAAAACACAAAAAATTAACAAAAAAATTGGGGAATAATACTAATGGGCGTGTAAAAGAAAAACAAACACATTAGCAGTACATCACGACGGATTCTTGCACATTGTTTAATTGTTTAATGCCTTTTAATAATTTGTGTCAGATGCCCACCGGTGTTCTGTACACTTCCGATTTCAGATAACCCCATCTATGAAAATCCAGGGGAATAATATCTGGCGAGCGAAGTGGTCATTAAACAAGTTACCACGGCCAATCCAATGCTGTTTGTATTGGATGTTTAACCAGTCTCTTGCCAATCTGCCATAATGAGCTGCAGCACCATCTAACTGAAATCACCCATTTTGGTGATGAACAATCATCCAAAAAGTCTGTCAGATTATTCTCTAATAGCTGCAGGAAACCATTCACGTTTAATGTATGGATGTCCAATTACATGGTTACCCACCATACCAGCCCAATCATACAGCTATTCCATTTGTGACTACAATTCATCAAGAAATAACTTAGTTGAGCACATGAGGACTCCTACCGGAGGAAAACGATACAGCTGTTTTGTTTGTAGCTACAAAGCAGCATTAAAAAATAATTTAGGTCAACATATTGTTACGGGTCAAAAGTAATTTATAAGTTTAATTGTCCTATTTTCGAAATTAATATAAATACTTACTATTCTGATAAATTTGGGAACTCATCTTTGCTACATCCTGCTACCATATGCGTATATTGAAACAGTGAATTTGAATATATATATATTTTAGCGCTACAGGCCGTTTAGGCCCTTGGCTTGGTTGACGATTCTTCTCCACTCCTGTCTGTCTTTCGCCCTGTTCCTCCAATCGTCCACTCCTAGTTTTGTCAAGTCCCGCTCCACACACTCCATCCATTTTCTTCGCGGTCTTCCTCTCATCTTTGGTTCCCATGCTTCTTCGAATAATATTTCCTTTGTTACTCTTTCGTTTGTCATTCTTGCAATGTGGCCGATCCATCTCATTCTTTGTGTTTTGATGGTCGTTATTATTCCTGGTTCTGTGTATAAATCTTTTAGCTTCTGGTTAGTCCTTCTTCTCCACCCTATTTCTTCGTTTTTTCCTCCATATATTCTTCGTAATATCTTTCTTTCCCATATTTCGAGTTTTTGTTGTGTTTCTTGATTTAGCACCCACGTTTCACTTGCATAAACCACTGCTGGTCTTATTATGGTCTTATAAATTTTTATTTTCACTTTCCTTGACACATTTTTTGCACTTAACACTTTTTGCATAGCACCCGCACTTTTGTTTCCAGCTGTTATTCTCTTCTCCACTTCCTTGTTTTGATCGTTGTCACTTGTAATTTCGGTCCCTAGGATCTTGAAATGCTCCACCTTTTCGAATTTGTATTCTTTGCCCTGCTCGTCTCTTATTTTTAGTGGGTCATTTGTTGTTTGTTCTCCTCTCTTCATTATCATATACTTGGTTTTTGTTTCGTTAATTTTTAGTCCAAAAGTCTTTGATGTTCTTACGACTTTCCTAATTAGGTGCTTTAGCTCTTCTTTTGTCCTAGCAACTATGGTTACGTCGTCTGCGTACGCTATGCACTGATGCGATTTCTTGATTATTGTTCCCTGTCTGTTTATGTTGCTATCTCTTATTATTTTTTCGAGTACCAAATTAAAAAGAATTGCTGACAACGGGTCCCCCTGTCTTAGTCCGCCGTTTATCTTGAAACTCCTTGATGTACATCCGTGCACTCGTACCTGGTTCTCGGTGCCTTGTAGTGTCATTCTGACAAGCTCTATAATTTTACCTGGTATCCCTAGGTCTTTCAGTGCCTTAAAAAGTTCCGGTCTTCTTATGCTATCGTACGCCTGCTTGTAGTCTATGAAAATTGCTTGTAGCTGGATGTTGCGTTCGTGAAACTTTTCTTGTATCTGCCTTACTGTGAAGATTTGATCCATGACCGATCTGCTATGCCTGAAACCGCACTGATACTCTCCTAAAATTCGTTCTATGTAGGGATTTAATCTTTTTGCGATTACTTTGGCTAGGATCTTGTATAACACACCCAATAGGGCGATTCCTCTATAGTTTTCGCATTGAAGCCTGTTTCCTTTTTTGTGTATTGGGCACAATATTGCTATCATCCATTCATTGGGCATTCTCTGCTTCTTCCATATCTCCTTCATTAGTATGTGTATTTGTTTACATAGTTCCGTCCCCCCGTATTTCATCCTGCTACCATATGCGTATATTGAAACAGTGAATTTGAATAAAAATAAATAATGTTAGCAAGGGAGAAAAGCGAGTTTAACTTAAGTAATATTTGCAGAAGCAAAAAAATGCTTTGCATTTCCTGCAATACTCAACCTTTAGGCAAAAAAATATAAATTTATTATAATAATATACATATACAGTAGTGGGCAAAGGTATGGAAACACCTGTATATCTCCTATATGCTTGAAAAGACTTTTATGAAATTAAGGATATATATGGTATTCGTTATTTTAAGTAAAATGGAAGTACCCCTACTGGAATATGACTTCCGGTTTTATCGGAAGTTTTACGTAACTTAAATTTTTAAAATAGAACACCCTGTGTATTTTTCACTATTCGGATAGAGAATTTAATTGCGGATTCAAAAACATATAGTTTTGCACATTTATTGAGCCTTTCGATCAATAAATCGGTCAATGTCGATAAATTGTTGCCATCGTAATAGCCTTGCATAATAAAAGCAAAATCATCATAAAGAACAATTGTATTTGTCAGGTAATGTAATTTAAAGTTTTTGCAATTAGTTTACGTTTAAAATGGCTCTCACTCATTAATTTCGTTGTTATTTTCACGACTTACGTTGTTGATGTAGAGTAGTTAATAACTTTTTTTTATCTTGACAGAAAAACTCAAGAAATGTATAAAACTATATATTTTTGAACTTGCAATTAAATTTTCTAACCGAATACTTGAAAATATGCAGGGTATTCTACTTAAAAATTTTTATTTTATGAGCAACTTCCAATTAAACTGGAAGTCATATTACAATAGAGATACTTCCATTTTACTTATAACAAATACTATATATGTACTAAAAAACATAGGAATACCTTCAAGATTATAGGAGATGTACAAGGTCCGGCAGAATGAAGTATCCATTTTCAAAGTTAATTCATTTCATAATATAATGAGATATAAATTCAAATCAAGTCGCCATGCTTTCGCGATAAATGAAAATTTAATAAAGTTGTCAAAGTGTTTGCAAGAAATGTCAGTTTAACTGTGAATATGGAGCATTAGTCAAATATTCAACGTTCTTTTGCAGTTGAAGCTTATTTTAAAAATAACAATTCTGTTGTAACCACCCAGCCTTTATTTCGTCGTCACTTTCATTTATATCCACGAGATGCAGTTCCTAGTCGAATAACAATTAAAAAGTGAGTACACAAGTTTCGCAGTACTGCCTCATGTGCCAAAGAAAAACCAAAAGGAAGAACTCATTCTGTACGCATACTTAAAAATGCTGAAAGGGTAAGAGCAGCTTCAAGAGTGCCAGCAGCGAGAAGGGGGTCACTTGACTGATGTAATATTTAAAAAATAAAATTGCCGTGTTTCCTTAAGAACCTTTTGTTTGATTTTTGAATAAAAATTTAGCCATAACAAAAACAACTCAATTCAAAATGGATACCTAATTCTGCCGGATCTTGTATAAGTGTTTCCATACTGTATATTCTATGGATGGTTACCTATGAGTGAAAGTGTATGAACTGAAGCTTTGAAGGTTTGAAGCCAAATTCAAATACTGAATCGTCTCAAGCAAATCAATTCATCAGATTAGGAGAATACCTAGAGAAGCAGTTAAGCTTAAGCATAGATGTATAAAACAGAAGCAAACCTAGAGCAGGTCAGATTAGATTTAACCTTGTAACCTTAATATAGTCCGATAAAAGGGTGATAAGATCCCTGACCTTCAAACAGTAAAGCTGGGAAAGGCCTTTCCAACTCCTGTTAGATGAAGAGCAAATTTGGTGTAATTTAGCATATCTATGTGATTTTGTTGGCTGTATTAGATGACCTTGAAAAAAGTTGGTATAAGGTTCAGAAGGGGTAATTTATGCAAGGGTGGGAAGTATGCCTATCCTTGTGTTTACTAAAGAGAAGAGGTAACACACTTTAATAGGTGGTAGCACTTATCAAAATAAGAAAAAAGTTCTGATGAACATAGGTCCGGAAATGCGTCTTAAGGGAGCTATAGCTCCGAGAAGTGTGACAGATTGCGCTCCTGAAGTAGCAAATTTCAACCTTTAGGTTCGTTTTTTTTTTCTAAAACTATCGCTCTCAATGATTCCAAACACCAGTACATTTTTTATGTAGTAAAGTAACCTTTTTGAATGTCTAACCAGAATTGACTAAAATGTTGACACTAAAAAGTTATGATAAAAAACATTTCCCAACGTTACATAAACTACCCCTTCTGAACCTTATACCAACTTTTTTCAAGGTCAACTAATACAGGATACAAAATCACATAGATATGCCAAATTCCAACCGAGGTATACCGGGTGACAATGAGACTAGGGCCATGCTTATATCTTCTCTATTTATGAATCAATTTGGATTAAATTTTATACTAAGATACTAGACATAATTTCCGATTGGCTGATAGATATAGTCAAAATAACTGACTTCCGGTTTTACCGGAAATGATACTAACTTTGATTTTTTAAATAGAACACCCTGTATATTTTATATTTTTTGAATGTACGAGTCAAACTACATACAACATCCTTGCCAAATTTCAATTTTTTTAAACAAAAAAAATATTTTTTTAATTTTTATTTTTTACCATAGAAGGCCTTGACTTGGAAAAATCTATTCTAATTGACTCTAGCAACTTTTAATAGTAGCTATTTTATCAATCAGGTCAATAACAAACCTTTAATAAAAGAATATAATTTGCTAAACTCGTTTTTTAAGAAAAAGTCACCTTTTTTAAATGGCACCTACCAAGGGCCATCATGCCATTAAACAGAAAATTTAATTACCAATCTAACGATATGCATCATGCACTACTTTATCTTTATCTGAAACTGAAAATTAATTAATTAATTATTTTTTTAAATATTTTTATGTAATAACCAATAATACCAAAGCAAATTTGGCAACAGTGTTGTATGTAATTTGAGTCGTAGATTCCGAAAACATAAAACATATAGAGTGATCTATTTAAAGAACCAAAGTTAGTGTCACCTCCGGTTTCACCGGAAGTGACACTAACGTTGGTTTTTAAAATAAATTTAAACAAATAATTAATTAATTAATTTTCAGTTTCAGATAAAGATAAAGTTGTGCATGATACATATCGTTAGATTGGTAATTACATTTTCTATCTAATAGCAAGATGGCCCTTAATAGGTGCCATTTAAAAAAAGTGACTTTTTCTTAAAAAACGAGTTTAGCAAATTATATTCTTTTATTAAAGATTTGTTATTGACCTTACTGATAAAATAGCTATTATTAAGAGTTGCTAGAGTCAATTAGAATAGATTTTTCCAAGTCAAGGCCTTCTATGGCAAAAAATAAAAATAAAAAAAATAATTTTTTTGTTTAAAAAAATTGAAATTTGGCACTGTCATATGTAGTTTGACTCGTAGATTCAGAAAAACAAAAAATATACAGGGTGTTCTATTTAAAAAATCAAAGTCAGTATCATTTCTGGTAAAACCGGTCAGTCATTTTGACTATATCTATCACCCAATCAGAAATTATGTCTAGTATCTTGGTATAATATTTTATCCAAATCGATTCATAAATAAAGAAGATATAAACATGGCCCTAGTCTCATTGTCACCTGGTATGTTAAAGCTCAAGAAAACGCCAATTTTCTATGTCGATATACCACCACTCCAATCGTCGAAGTTGAAGAACACCCAGCCCTCAGCCCATCACAACCCTCATGCTTATGTGATTCCAACCCAATTTGTTATTGTGCTTGGTCTAGTGCTTATATATATATATAATCACAATGTAATGAAATAATTAAACCACATTTACTTTTTTACTGTGTTTATTTCCATACAAATACAGTGCTATTTATCATCACTACATAAATTACAAAGCTATGTACTAGTTGCAAAGCGTTCTACACACATTTTCTGTCGATGTTCTGCAGATAAGACATAACGCAGTACTTAGTTCACAATAACATCCTTCGCAGGAACTGACACCTGTGTATAGTTCCTCGTTCCTACAGACCTCTCTGAGCTTCATTGCACGCATACACCCACGTATGCAGGTTGTACATCTTATTCTTCGCTCTTCTTCATTCTTCTTTTCAATAAACTCTCTTACTTCACACATGTCCGTTCAGGCTAAGACTAATCATCAAATCTATAAAGAGGCTTTGCCCTATGGCTCCGTCTAGAAATAGTTGACAGACAGCTGCACCATTTTTGCTTCTTTATAAAGCTCCATAAAAAACTTTCTAATACGGCTGTGTTGAACGAAGTATTGCGTGTAGACAGGCTGAATTTAAGCAAGTTTATTACAAAAATTTTTTAAAGAAAACAAAATTCAGCATTTCAAGCCAAAGGTGCTGCATACACTTGAACTTGGAGCTGCAGAGAGACATTTAAAGTGTTGTTTATGGGTAGGTGCAAATTACATCGAAAACAGAAGATTTACTGGGTTTCCGACAAACCTAATTATGTAATTAATAAAAGGTGTTCGTTCCAAAAAAATTTATGTATGGTGTGAAATTTTTATGATTGGTTCATATTTCATAGAGGAAAATTTAAATCAGTGTATTTTCAAATTTTGGAAACATTTGTTTTACCATTTCTAAATACTTTTTTCGAAACTACGTAATAACCTGTTTTGGCAACAGGATGCCTATCCTGCTCATTCCACAGCTTTGGTCAGACAATCAGATCTTCATTTTGCTGAAAGATGGATAGGTAGGTTTGGCCCAATCCATTATCCTGCTAGGTCACCTGAAACGACACTTTACTACTTTCTTTTGTAGGGTGCCTTAAAACAAAAGGTTTATTCAAATGATCTGCCACATGATAGGGAAGTATTGAAACAGCGCATACAGGAAGCATTGATTGAACGGAATGAGTAGCAAACCATTCGTAAAGTGTATAAAGAATTTATTAAGAGTGCCGAAAATGTGTCAAAGTGGACCGTAGCTACATAGAATAAATGTAAAAATTGGAATTTTGATTAGAAATTTTGTATTCAAGCTTCATTTTAGGTTAAAAACAGCTGTTTTATGAAAATGTTGTGTAAAATAATAAATAGGCATTGATAATTCTCTTGAAACATTTTCATGTTTTCTTAATTTTTCCTGACTCTGTACATCAAATCCAAGATTTTTATAAGGTAAGGTTATTTTCTTGACAGGCAGAATTTGTTATAAAGAATGACTTTCGTCGAAAAATTAATAATAAAGATTTTTCTCCTATTGTCAACTCCATCCGTGGACACACTGTATGTAAGTATCAATTAATTAACTAAGTATTTGTGTCACTTTCATTATCACTGTCACTTAAGTCACTAAATTGGTAATCATTGTCATGGTCACCTCCCACATTGCTGATTAAGTCTCCACTACGTATGTCCAAAAACGTTTCCTTCTGAAGTAATTCAACTTTAATGGCAATCACTTTCTGACATCGGCTTTTCCAGTCTTCTTGGGATGTATTTGTAATTGCCTGTTCGGCAAACTGTACCACATCATTAAATTTAAACGTAATGTTTTTCCCTGCTACTACATTATTATCTTTGCCCAAATCAAATCAATCGGATTTAATTCCAGATGATAAGGCGGAAGAGTTAATACAACATGTCCATGATTTTGTAGTATCAAATTTATAAGTTATATAACGATTTTTATGTTCATTGATTATATACAGTTGAGGTTTATCTAACTTTGGTAAAAATGAGCTCGTTCAGGGGACACAACAGTTGATTTAAACCACAAACATGTTTTTGGTGTGGTGGAAGTAAACATCGTAAAAGCGCCTGAACTGGTAGCGTTTAGCGATGCACATTCACGTGGCGACCTCTAGTGGTGACATAACATAATTTGGCCAAGTAACATTATGTTATGTGTCCCTGGTATTGAAAATAAACAAAAACTGAACAAATGAATATGCTATTAAACGAAGTATTTGAAGATAGTATGAACTGGAACGCTTTTCAGATCTTTGAGTTAATAAATGTTTAATTCACATGGCCTATATATATTTTTATTCAATTTTGACGGAATTTTGAATAAAAAATTTTAAAATATTCAAATTAATATATAAATTTACCCATTCATCGTCGATTTGATCTAAATTTTAGTAATTATATATTACACACTACAATGAGAAAGAATAATTGAATGTAAGTATTTGTAGAAATCATAAAAATATGTTGTTCTTCATTGAAGCGTTTTTAATTCTCTAGTGAATTAAACTTTTTTAATTCTCTAGTGAATTAAAACACTTTTATTTCACTTGTAAATCATAGACTCCTTATGAAGGTTGTTATGGAGTTAATAATGTCAATTTAAACTGTCAAAATTGAATAAAAACAATTAACTTGAGGTTACCCAGGTTTCGAGTGTTTTAATTTTTATAAACAGCACGCGAAATGACTCAGTCGCGTTCAAAGCAGTTCCAAAATTTTAGGTTAGAATACTTCGTTTACTAAAGTCAACACAGAATTTTTCTGGAGTCAATGTTAAGCAACAGTTGGAACTAACCAAAACTCAACAAGAACCAACAAGTCACCATACTCAACTGATGTGTCACCTGAACACTGTTATGCCTTTTTGATGTAACCAATCATTTCACTTTTTCTACTATTGGATATCGGTGCAGGGTTTAATCGGATACTATGATATGGAGCATTGTCTATAACAACTACGGAGTTCTTACGTAAATTTGGAAGAAGGCATTCTTTTACCCGTCTCTCGTAATTGGTGCCATTCATATCATCATGGTATCTCCACTTTTTAGCGCCAGCGTGGCTCGGTGGTTAGAGCATTGGACTGCGGCGCGGAAGTCTGGAGTTCAAATCCCAGATCGATGCCTGGCGGGCGGCCTACCCAGTCGCTTTAAATAATTGGGGACCTGAGTTCGAAAGAATAAGGGGTAATAATGCGGTTGTCTAATGCATGATGCTCACCACATCACCACGTGTCATGAATTTGACACGCGACAGCCGGGTGTGAGAGCGAGGATACGGAAGCTCTGACCTTTCGCCTTGCAGGCCAAGCTCCTTCATGGGGTGTTAGTGCCTCACCATTATTATATATTATTATTATCTCCACTTTTTATCCCAGATTTAAATGTTAATAAACGGTTTAGAATAAAACCCATCTCGCTGGCTGCGTGAATCATAATTAATCGTTGCCCCTTACCAATATTTGAGAGCAACCCTTCGTTGCTATTGTCGCTCCAACTTCTTAATTTTGTATGCCCACTATGAATGTAGCTTTCATCCATAAGAAAATCGGCCTATTTTCACTTGAGTAATATTTGATATTTTGGAGGTATTCTATTTTTTTTGCACGAATGTCATTCTTCCCCATTAAAAGTGTTCTGTTGTTTTGCGTTCTCTTCCATCTAAAGTCAATTTTTCTAAGAATTCTTTTCAATGAAGACACTGAACCACACCAACCTAGATCTGTCATAATTTTTTGTGTAAAGCCTTAATAGTGACATGGAGTTCTGTTTTATGAAAGTTGTAGATTATTTGCCGAATATCATAATTCTCATAATCTTCCAAATCTGTTATAGGGCGATTTCTTGGACACTTTTTTTCGGACGATTTCAATCTCACCATACCATTAGTTTCTTTCGATGCTGCACCGGCTTCTTTCAGATTCCTTCCTATAGTTCTGGATTTTTTTGTTGCTTCACAAGTTTTTTCTTTAGCACTCTTGAGAATCTTTTCTTTCTCCTTGGATAAAAAGTAGTGAAACACATTGCACACTACTTCATGTTTTTCAGCAATCGAAACTTTTCGGGAACTAGCCATTGTCAAGCTGTTTACGGAGAACGAAATGTTTTACAAGGGCCAAAGGTATTTAAAAGTGCTTGTTTGTACTAATCTTAAAGACTTTTTAATTTCTCTCATTGTACTCAATGTTTTTGATATTTCCTAATAAAATAACTATCTAATAATAAAGCCTTGAAAGTCAAATCCTGAACAACTTTGGATAAATTAATATCGGAGAGTAATTTTATTTGAAAATACTAAGCATCAAAACATGTAAATAACTTAAATATTGGTATTTACCAATTGATAAGCAATAGCAGAAACACTACACCACTGCAGTTGATGTTTTACGGAGTTGTTTCTATCAGCTGTCGATGCTCGCCTTCCCTCGTGGACGCAGCTTTAGTATACAGTGTCATTTGGGTTGCATATCTACTTTTTGTGGAATATTCGAGTACTTTATTTAAAGTTGTTAAAGCTCTTCAAAGGTCCGACGTATTCTACCTGGAAGATTAGTTTCCAAGTAAACAAATCCTTAAGTTTCTTCGGATTTTGCGATGTTGTTAGAGACTCCTACTAACAAACCATCAATATGCAATTTTGAACAGATAACATGCTTATGCCTTTTATGTCCGCAAATGCTTATACAAAAGTTATTAATTGCGAATTTATGATTAATTATAAACTTAACAGTTTTAATTGATTTCTTAACAGAAATTTAAACATGCAAGCTGAACGATTTCAATAGCAATATTATAATTGATTTTATGTGAATTAATGAAGTTAATTTAACATAGTGACGAAGTTGTATATAAATATAGCCATTGTTCGGAAAAACAACCATAAAAAGGTGTAATCAATGTGGACAATATTATTAAACATCTTCGACTCCATGATCTACAACTATAAAAGTGCTGTGATAGCAAAGTTTTACACAAGGTTGAAAGGTATGTATTTGAAAGCACAAACAGGCTACTTTTATTATTGTACGGGGTATACGTAAACATGAAAAACCCCCTTGAAGTGTGCAGGTGATGTAGAAAATAAGAAATAGTTCGTAGTAAGGATCCATAACGTCAAAAACGGGTCACAGAATTTTTAAAAAAACTATTATACTATAAGAAGCCACGTGGCGCAGTTGGGTAAGCACCAGGCTTGCACTAAGCAAGTTCTCGGTTCGAATCCCACAGGGGCCGGAATTTTTCTGTAGCCTTGGCGATTGGAATCCGGCTTGGTGAAACCATTCACAGTTGGGCACCAAATTACCTGTGCTCTACTCAGAACCACAGACCTAAGAGATAGAGTAACAAGGTCAACACATCATCAAGACACATACCTCACACAATGGTTGCTGCGCAAACACCAAAGGCACGCTCCAACTCTGTAACCCGAATCCGGGACAAGTTGAGCATTGTACCACCAGATGCCAGCGCATAAAGCACCAGCCTCTACACCACACGGTAAATGAGGTTACAGATAATATATACATACAATACATACTATACTATTTATTTTTGAGATGCTTGAGGAGCATTTGTATAAAACCACAGAACAAATTTTAAGTAATTTTACAATTTTTTCCAACTTCCATGGAAAAAACTTAATATTTTAAACAAACTAAAATAAATTCAAACAAGCCATTACAATAACTATTTCATTACATATTTTGTGTAATTCCTAATTTCTAAATTTATAAATGTTTACACATTCCATCCTTAGTTACTTTCTGGCTTGCTAGGTTCAGTTTTTTTCTTAGAACTGGCAGATGACGATTCCACCATAACAGTGATACCTTCATAAAAGGCAATGACCACCTCAGGGCACCTCACATTAGCCTCCGTAGCAGGAACTAAATCCACCTGCTCCGTGTTGGCCCATTTCATCAAAAAAAGTAATTGCCCTAAAATTTCAGTGATAGTTTGACTATGATTCGTTTATATAGTTATATACCTACCTGTACTATTGGTAGCTGCTAAAATCTTCTCGGGTTGAAAACCTCGTGCAAAGCCAATCGGTCCTTTCTTGTTAATTTTAGTGTCAGCTAAAGAGCAAATCTATCACTTAGTTGTTTTACCACCTACTGCAAAATCTTACCAATTAACTTGCGCTTCCTTCTTTTTAGCTCCAGGCGGTTGGCTTCAAAATCTGCGATCAATCTCGAGCAATTCAGGTTGGCTCTGGGCTCCCACGTATTGTGCTCGTGGTTGTAGCCCTTCCATTTCAAGAGGTATTCCACAGCACCCGTTTCAGGATCGATTTTTTTGTTCAAAATCTTCTCCACTATATAATGTACGTCGCCATCACTTACACCAGAAGCTGAACCGCCTTTTCCGGTCATAGTTTCAACCCACTTTGTAGCTATGTGAAAATATAATTACGAGTAGTAGAATTCAATTCTCTTTTCCTCTTAATTACAAAACATTCGTTTTTCATGTGGATTACAATAAAACGTTAACAAACTTATCAGGGCGTCAGCACTTTTACCACAGAACAATAGAACAATACCTAAGACAGTGTTGCCAGATCCAATAAACATTATTATCGTACGACAGTAGTAAAAATTATCCTACATTTTATCCTATTATAATATTTTGGATGGTACATAACAAAATATAACTACAAGAATGAAATAATTCTGAAATAAATCCGATAAGTGCTAATAATTAAACCGCTAATCGAAAATGCCTGCGGGATGCATTGTTTGTGAAAGATGCAGGTCAAAAGTGGGAATGTGGAAAGTAGGTGATGTATGTAATCAGCTTATTATCATAAATAATAACAGCACCGAATTAAATTTCAGCACCTTGTGGTTAATACCGGTTCAGCAAAAATATCAGCACGTAACTGTCATATTGATGATACGGTCAATATTAGTACTTATCTGCCAAATTTGTGAGAATTTTCAATAATAGCCAAATTAGCGTACATTTTGCCATTATCGTACATGTGCTATCGTACATCGCACGACTGGTAAAATTATCGTACAAAAACGATAATTTTCGTACATCTGGCAACACTGACCTAAGAATACCACAGAATCATAAAAACATAGTTGGCGCATGGCACGAAAATTTTTCTAGGCAATATTGGCGATAGTGCCACATACAGGCCACTTTGAATTAATGTGTTTATTTTAGCCCATACAGGGTGTTTACAAATCGCTGTAGATGTTATACTTACTGCTGTTACACGGAAGTATGTTAACGAAAACATTATAACGGGTGTTCAAATAAATTATACCTCTAGAACAGTAGTCTCCACACTTTTTTGATCGTGTACCCCTAATATGAAAAAGAAAATGCATACCCCTAATATGTGTATAGGGTGTTTCAACAACAGTGTATTAAACTTAAGGAGGTTATAGGGTACATTGAAACATAAAATCTTTGCATATAAACTTTGTCTTTTATTTATCTCCCAGCTGAGTTACATTTTTCTAAACAGGGGAATTAAAATTAAGTTTTTGTCATTTTACTAAAAACTGGAAAAGGGTATTAAAGTAAAAATTGGCAGATATATTCTACAAATAGCAAAATTATTTGTTTTTTCATAAGCGTATAGTTTTTGTGTAAAAAATAAAACACATTATGATGCAAAGTATTTTATGGTTTATGCAAAAATATGAGTTTAAGGAAAAAACTAAAAAAAAAAAGTTTTAAAATAAATCAGGTTTTCTGTTCCATATTTTTGTATGTATTGTCGGTAACCTTATGTGATGTAAAGGCTGGTGCTTTATATGCTTGCGTCTGGCGGTATAATGCTCAACTTGCTCCGGATTCTAGTTACAAAGTTGGAGCGTGCCTTTTGTGCTTGCGCAGCAACCATTGTGTGAGGTGTGTGTCATAGTGATGTGTTGACCTTGTTACTCTATCTCTTAGGTCTGTGGTTCTGAGTAGAGCACAGTTAATTTGATGGCCAACTTGTGAATGGTTTCACCGAGCCCGATTCCAATTGCCAAGGCTTCGCAAAAATGTTGATCCCCACGGGATTCGAACCCACGGACTTGCTTAATGCAAGCTTAGCGCTTTCCCAACTGCGCTATCTGCCTTCTCAAAAATGCAAGATAATATTTGTTAATCTTTAACTAATTTTTTATTTTTTCTGTTACCTGCCATACCCTCAAGTATAGACCCTCGTACCTCCTACGTAAGCATACCCTACTTTGAAGACCACTGCTCTAGAGTGTTATGGCTCAATGATGTTTATATGGAGCCGCAACACTCTACCAGCATAATTTATTTGAACACCTGATATCTAATCAACTCTAATCTATTGCAAGAAAATAAAGAACAATACAAGTGTACTGACAAAATTATAGGAGAAGATTTGGTATATGCAACTAGAGTGGAAGACATAAGAAAAGCACTGAAGAAAGAAAAGGGGGACAAAGCATCAGCTGCGGAAGGAGTAAGGATAGAATTACTTAAATATAGTGGAGATACAGATGATAAAATATACAAAAAGAATGTTCAACGAGATAGATGGCCTTATCAACAAAATTGAACCATTAAATATTAGATTTATATTATAGCTCTATATATAACTACAGGGGAGTAGTGTTATTCCAGCTTGGACTCGACACTCGAGTATTTTCCAGAATTGTAAAAAGTAAAATAGCAGAAGAAAAAAACATAAGATTAAATGAGGAACAAAACAGATTCAGAAAAACATATATATATTATTATGATACACATAGGTCACTTATTAAATAAAAATTAAAAGAAATGAATTTGGAAGATTAATACAATCAAATTTAAACAATTTGAACAAGACTGTTGGTTAAGTTGAATTGGTAATAAAAATTAAATTTGAGACAATTTATAATTAATTTTGTTATGTTATAGCAATTGAGTATTCAATCAAGGCGGTGAAAGTTAATATGAAAGATAAGATAATGTTATCATGTAACAAATATGCTTACTACTAGAATATAGCATGTAGTAGGTAAAACTCAGAACATTTAATTTTAAAAAAGAATGCATTAATAATTGTAACTAGCATAATTTTAAAATTTTTGTTTAAATAGTGGTAATAACAAACTCATAAAATGTAGACATATTTTTGGAAAAAATAATTTTGTATTAATAAAAACTGGAAATTTAGCCTTTATTTGTATAAATAATTTGGTTGAATACAAATAAAAAGGCTTTTAACAAATCTGCGAGGTGAAATTAAGTGAAAATATAATTATGAAATGATACAAGTGTGCAATCATTGAAAAGATGATGGAATGTGGTTTAATTGGATGCAAGTAGGAGGAATGAGATAATATTTAGTTAGAATTGGATGATATACTACATACAAGGAATAAGTTATACTAATTACTGGATTTGGTGATTATACGGAAGACGGATCAATCATTTGAAGGGAGTTGCCAGTGTAGCTGATTGATTTGGGTTGGTTACTACAAGGTAGGAGCTGAGGACAATGGGAAATTAGTTTAGATACCATTTGTTAGTGAAAACTTACCAGGAGGCTGTTCGATTGATGATAACATGCAGGAGCCTGGGGTTTGGACGTGTTCGAGTTGGTTGGAGGAGTATCGAGGTTCGGCTGTTGGTGAGCTTAGCTGTGAACGTCAGGAGCAGTGGTGTTAAATGTGAATAACAGTGAAATAAGAGGAAATCAGGTTGGATTTTAATTAGTTCTATAGAAGCATATTGAATAAATGACAATTAAACACTTGAAATAAATATAAAACAGTACTTACTTTAGTGAATTAAGTCCTTGATTTGTGAGTAGAAAAAATATTTGTCATTTTGATTTGATTATTGTTAGATAGTTGTTTAAAGTCAAACTGACATTTAGTAGCAGTCAATAGTTGAAAATTTATATAAAATTAGAATATCAAAGAACAGATAACTAGATTAACGGCCCACACCCTATTAAGAGTCTCAAATTGCATTACATAATATTAAAGTAAATAAATATAGGATTTAAATGTAGAGTGGTGTTATCATTCCAAAATATATAGGTAGGCAGATTGCATTATACAACTCATAGAAAAGAATAAAGAAACACAAAGAGACACCCATATGCCCTTTATAGATCTAGAAAAGGTATACGATAATTTACAAATATGTTTATGAAATGTTATGAATTATGGAAAGCTATGCGCAGAGTAGGAATAAGATAAAAGTGGATTAATATAGTGAAGAAGATCTATAGTGGCACAGAAGTCCAAATAAAAGAAGTAAAGTAACACTAGTCATAAGGACGTCAAAAGCTCTCAAGCGGGGCGGTATCTACGACCTCTGCTCTTCAACATATATACAGGGTGAGTCATAATTAGGTGTAAAAAATTTAAGCAAAGCTTCTTTATGATAAAACAAAGCACTTAACGTATTATCAAAATGTTCTCTTAAAAATTTACAGGTTGTTCATGATTTTTTTTATTTCTCTTTATGATTATAACTTGGAAAGTAATTATCCAATTACTAAACACAAAATTGACGACTAAAAAATAGAAAACTGTAGCAAATGTTCAAAATGCTCCACCCCAGATGCAATACAAGCAGGACGCCGTCGTACAAGCAGTTCATACACTTCCTGAATATTACAGTTTTCACGAATTTCATTAGCAGCGTCGAAAATTCTTTGCCCTAACTGTTTCTTTGTGATAATTACCTCACGGTAAACCAGCTATTTTTAAAAACCCATAAAAAGAAATCCAGCTGTCAAACCGGCCAATCCATCTACCATTGAAATAGTCATTTAAGCATTCTGTAACGATTCTTCCATTGTGAGGAAGTGCACTGTCTTGTTGGAAGAACATCTGTTGTTTTGATTTTAAAAATTCAAATGTTTATTTACCAAATATAAAAATAATTTCTTTTTTATTAGCACGTTGTATCTTTTTAAGGGAGCATTTTGGTACTAGGGTGTATTAGGTTAATTTCTTTGTTTTGGCTTAAAAACGCTTTGGTAAATTTTTTTACACCTAATTATGACTCACACTGTATAGACACAAGCTCTGGAAGAATGGCATAAGAGGATAAATAACGCAAAGTTACATTTGTTACTATTAGGATTAGGACTAGGACATGTAGTACTTGGTCAGAAAGCTTAAAGAAGAGTTTGAGATATGGGGCTTAAAGATTAATTATATAAAAAAAAACTGATTAAATGTTTGTATGACGGGACACGGGGCATAAGAGTACCGTCAAGTAGGGTTATATGGGACACTTTATAATTTTTTTTTGCCATTTTGTTCACCGAGGATTTATTTCAAAGATAAAAATGGATTAGACGTCCTGTTTATCAACAGAATGTTTTTCCAAAGTACTTTGTATCATATTTTAACGTTTTGTTTAAAAACAAATACGAACTGTCCCAAATAATACTTACCATGATGTAATATGGGGCATTAAAATTTAAACTCAAATTCCCATTAAACTAGCAATCTTGTGTCTCATGTTTGTTCACTGCATGTCTTTTATCGAACACCTAAAGTTAATATATTTTTAAAAAATTTTAAAATGCTTGATTTTGAGTGGGAGATGGTGAAGGAAGTGTAGAACATATTTTCATATAATTATATACAGGGTGTAGCTTTTCTTTTTTCTTGATATACAAATTCTACTTCCAAAAATGTTGCTCCTACAATATGTTCTACGGCTGGGACTGGATTTTTTGCCATGCAGATGTCCTCCTTTTTGGCAATTTCCATATCATCTTTTGACTCCTGCAAATGTTCTTGTCTATCGTTGTGTTCTTCAGTTTTTCTTTTCATTATATCATTATCTTCGTCGTTACTGTCAGAACCATTTGCTATATTCTGGGTTTTACCTCATTTTCCACTTGAGGTGTTACATTCGTAGCAAAGTTAAGTGTTGTAATGGATTTTTCTGCAGGAACAAGGAACATTGATCCTTTTTTTTAATTTTTAGTTTGGGTTTATTGGTGGTTTTTAAACTTTCGAAAACGGCATTAAGCTGGCACAAGAGCATTATCGTTATTTTCAATAAAACGGTTTTATTGAAATCCTTTAGAACCTGTAGCGGGTCTGATCCCCTATACTTCAACTAAACCATGTTAATTAATGATATTTAGATGTGTAGCCAATTTGATTGTTTATGTACTTTGTAATATTTAGATGTAAGTGTATTTAGTTTATTTAAACTGAAGTATGCTATGGTATGGGATTTGGTGGTTGCCCAACTGTGTGTGAACAGGTGAAATATTTAGACTGAAATCAAATCCATTTTCTGGGTCATTCAAGCAAATTATTTTACTAATTTCGTGAAGTTAACAACAGAGATTACAAGGAACCCACTGGTCTATAAATGATAATTGCAGAGAACTAGGTCAGATTGCTGAACACCTTCCCCCTTACTTTTTAAATTGATAAGACATAACTGCAACCTTCCGGGATCTATTTTCAAATTAAATAGGATAGGCAATACATCTTACGCGGTATAGTACAGAGAGTTGCATATGTACAGGAAAAATATTGTTACTAATAATCTAGCATACGGCGATTAGTGCGTGTCAATATGGATGGAAATAAATAATATCGCCGACGGGCCGAATTAACTGTAACAAGTTAAAATAACTGTAAAGACCTGTACAGCACTAAGTAGAAAGCAAGCCTATATGTCAGCTTAATTGGGGTTACCAATTACATATACGATTAAAACAGAAGAAAATCGCAGCAGTTCTAAAAGGGGTATTGCCGGAATGAACCGAACTTCTTGAAGGCAAAGATTGATAAGGGGGCAGTGTTTTCGAACTGACTAGGTGGACCGACCATTATCTCAATCCTACATAATAGCAATAAATAATACGGCACACAATTGCTAAAGAACCTCATACACGCAAAAGACAAAATACACGGACACGACGACAACTACGCCCGTAATTCATTTATAAAGACGTAAATTGGGTAACACGCCACAAAATAAAGCTCACCAACAAAGTCAAGCGCGGGCAGGCTGTACATATTGAAAACGGGAAACTAAAGTATGGTATAGAACAGAAAAGAATACCAGATGATTGGAGAAACGCCTTGATGGTGTTAATACACAAGAAGGGAAGCAGAATAGATCTAGATAACTACAGGCCAATAAGCCTGCTGTGCCAAACATATAAGCTGCTGACTAGAATATTGGTAAACAGATTTTCCAACAAGCTGGAACTCTATCAAACACCAGAACAGGCTGGCTTTAGGAAAAACTACAGCACAATAGACCACCTACACTCACTAAAAAACCTAATACAAAAAACACTGGAATACAATATGGATATACATTTAGCCTTTATTGACTATAATAAGGCATTCGATTCAATAGAGTTCTGGGCAGTACTAGATGGCCTTAATAAAAGCAGAATAGACTCAAGGTATACAGACCTCATAAAGAACATGTATATACAAGCGACATGCACTATAAAACTACACTCTACAACGGAACCCGTACACATGGAAAAGGGAGTCAGACAGGGAGACACGATGTCTCCACAGTTATTCATACTCGCCATGGAGAACATATTTAAGCAACTCGAATGTGAGAAAAAAGGAATATGCATTGAGGGAAAATACCTGAACAATTTAAGATATGCGGACGATGTAATATTAATTGCAAAAACATCACAAGAGCTACAAGATATGCTAACAGAGCTAAATGAAAAATCGAAAGAGGTAGGACTAACGCTGAACCTGAAAAAAACAAAAACCATGCAAAGATCACAAGAGGAGATTATACAGAACATAACTATAGATGGTAAAGTAAAACAGGAAGTGGATAACATAATCTACCTAGGACAAACAATCAAAATTAACAAAGAATTACATACTGCAGACATCCAAAGAAGACTAAGACTTGCATGGTCGGCTTTCGGCAATCTGAAACACATATTACTAAGCAAAAACAGAAACATAACCACCAAAATGAAAGTTAAAGTCTTACAACAGTGCGTCTTCCCAGTATTAATATATGGAATGGAAACATGGCAATTCACAGTTAAAACAATGAAGAGGTTTAGCGTTACACAGCATCATATGGAAAGGGCGATCCTAGGCTTCACCCTACTAGACAGGAAAACACTACAATGGATAAGGCAGAGAACAAAAATGGAAGAAATAGTTAGCATTATCGCTAGACGAAAATGGAGATGGGCAGGACACGTGGCCCGAATGGAACACGAAAGATGGACACGCATAACAACGGAATGGCGGCCATGGGGAGAAAGACGAAGTGTGGGTAGACCAATCACGAGGTGGACTGATGATATCGTAAAAGTCGCGGGGAAAAACTGGATAATGATAGCTCAGGATAGAAACAACTGGAAAGAAACAGGGGAGGCGTATGTCAGAATGTGGACAGAAAATGCTGCTTAGAGAGAGAGAGAAAGTATGGTGATACCGAGATAAACAGACCGCGAAAAATATGGAAATACATTCGCCTGATGTCACAGAAAACCTACAAAACCCAACTGAATCTCAATTGACCAACCAACCACAAGTAACACATCAAATGTTTCAACAAATCATGGAATAGCTATTGTCGCTCAATACCAACATGGATACGTTACAGGAGGCAAAAACAAAAATATTACAAATACAAGGCGAAAACACCAAACTTAAAGAAACTGTAAAAAACCAGGAAATAAGGATCGATTTCTTAGAAAAAGAAATTTGAAAGAAAATTTTGATAGTATTAGGAATACTAGAAAACCTAATGAATCAATGGACAGCTTAATTAAAACAATTTTAGAAATAATAAAAAAATGGATGTGCAACTAACAATAGAAGAGATTGATTTTATATATAGAATTGGCATACAACAAGATCAGAAACACAGACCTGTAAAAATAGGATTGACCAGACAAGTAAAAATCAGAAATCCTAAAAGAGCTGAATAAAATAAGAGAAACATGAGTTTGGTTTAATGATGATTTAGATGGATTTTGAAATGAGGAAAAAACTAAAACTGTACCTAATCGAACCAAGAAACAAAGGATGTAGAGCAACAATTAGAAACAACAAATTAAGGGTGAATAATGAAAAATATACTATAGAAGAGCTCGAGAAAGATAATGTTAATTACAGGGGGGCAACACCAAAAGAAGTTTCTCCATCAACCTCCGAAGAAACAACAAAAATAAAAATTATACAAGAACCTAAAAAACAAAATACAGGGAATCAAAAATTTCGAAAAGGAATGGTGCAAACTTTACTAAAAGCAAACACTTCAGCCAACCCCAAAACTTCAAAAAGCTAATAAATATAAATCTACTACAACTAACCGACCACTACCACGCTACCACTATGGACATGAATAAAACACGAACGAATTATAAAATAAAACCAGCTTTCAGAAGCCTGGTCAGCAGGAAGGTTGATGACCAAAACCCCCTCATACTAAAACATTACACCCAAACAAAATAGACCTGAGAATAAACACATGAAATGTAAGATCCCTGAAATCAGAAGAAAGAATAATAGAAATGGAAAACGCTATGGAAACAATTTCATGGGACATAATAGGCATGGCCAGAAGTAAGAGAAGGTGATAGAATAATACGAAGAAAAACAGGATATATTATATATTTTAAAGGCTCAAAAGAAGGTCAAAGACGTGTTGGCTTTTGGATCAATAAGGAAAGGAAAGAGGTGATAGAAGAATTTCACGAACAGTCAGATAGAATAGCAGCAGTCAGGTTAAGAATAGACAAGTTAAAACTGTCAATAATCCAAGTATATGCAACAACTTCCTCAGCCACAGAAGATGAAATTGACAAATTCTACGATCTGGAAGAAACTATAGATAGAGAGAAAAGAAAAAAGGAGACATATATACTAGTAATAAGAGATTATAATAGCACGAGGGACAAAAAGAGAAAAGACGTAGTAGCAAAAACTGGACATGGAAATCCCAAAATGGAACATACAAGAATGAAATCGACTATATACTTTGCAAAAATAAAGGAATAATCGTTATAAGACATTTCCATATCATCAAGTTCACCGTCATGAAGAACAACTGGATGGTCATATTCTTCTGCCGAGGATTCACTTTCAATAACTCTTTTATTTTTACTTTCCTTGCTTTTTGCTTCTTGTTTTTCTAAGTTCATTTTTTTTCTAACTTCACTTCTTTCATTGGAGTCGATGTTAGGATTTCTGACATCTGTCTTTTTCCTCTTTTTTTTACTAGTACTTTGGGAGCAGGTTTGGGTGTACTTCGACACAAAGTGTACGAAGTATTGAAATTCCCTCATATCGAAAACCACTCTGAGTCAAATATCTCTAAAATTCGTGTCAACCGACTAATGAACCCACTATACCAAATTTCCGTCTCGGCTGTGCGGATCTTTTGGTGAAGACCCCAGCCCACTAATTCCCTCCCTCGTATTGGTGGGTGCCTAAACGTGCTGTGCGGTGTACGTATGTTAGTATGTGTACACGATTCCGGTCGCCAGGAACCTTCCTGAAAGCAAAAAAATTTTTTTTATAAAAAACTGGTTTATAAAATTTCATTGTACTAGTGAAACGAAGTGATGCTGAGTATCGACGTATTCTTGGAAAGCACCGAAGGGCGCTTTTCTTGGGGGGGGGGGGGGGTACCGTATATTTTCTGTAAACGAAACGTTAGAATCAATGTGCGGATTAGTTATATATTTTTAAAATTTCTGAGCATGCAGCTATCGGTTTTAACACTTTCAGGTTCGTGAACTGTCTGTTTGTCCCTCAACTCAGTCAGATTGTTTGTGGGCCCCTTTATCAGTTTTGCTTACTGAATAATCCAGATCATGAAATACATCAAAATTCATTGGAAATATTCCAGCAGTTTCAAATCCTTTTACTGTTTTCTGAACTACAGCTGCTTTAAGATACGCCTTTGCCAATAATCCAGGTAAATCGGTGTTGATTATTCTTATATATGGATGATTTTTCATAAACAATTCACATTCTATGTTATAGGCTTTTTTTAGGGGACCAAAGAAAGTTAGGTCCAGTGGCTGGAACCTATGTGAGGTATGCGGAGGGATACTAAGCATAATTACGCCATGATTTTGGCAAAAGTTATAGATACTTAAAGAGCAGTGGCTTGAATGGTTATCCAAGACAAGAAGCACTGGATTTTCCTGATTTGCACGAGTAAAATTTACAAAATGTTTCAGTCAGATTCTGAACAGGTCTTCGTTAGTCCAGCCATTTATCGAGCATTGATATATTAATTGAACCAGGTGGTCTTTCCAAAGCAGCAGCCATTCTAATTCTGGCAAAAATTAACATAGCTGGCACGAACTTACCCGCCGCATCCATTGCGCAACACAGGGTTGTAGTTTTTCCTTCGCACCTCTTCTTTGTTAAAGGCTGTTACTCTGTTCAGTGAGGTAGCTTCTGGTTTCGTGCAACTTAATTCAGGATTCTTAGCCATAAACTCATAAAACCAATCTTTCCTTGCTAATTTAGTGATTTTGTTGAACGAATTGGGAATATTGTTACCTTCAGCATATTTAAATGCCGCTAGACGTAACTGTAGAGGTGTCAGCCCATAAAATATTTTTGACAGGCTAAGCAATTGTTCCTTAATATCTGCTTCTTGATCTTTACTGAAAACTGATTATCTTCCCTTGTTTGTGACATAATAACCTTCCTTCAATCGATCTCGTAGACTGCTGAAGGGAACTGAGTACCTTCTACAAACCTCTCTAATTTTACTCCCCTCTCACACAGCCCGAATGGCAGCTTTTATTTCCTCCTCTGACCAGGAGGCTTTATCAGGTTTACGCACCCGCTCCTTGGGCATCTACAAATTGAGAGACAACTATAAGCAGACACTACCAGGACAATGCCGCTCACTTCGGGCAATTGCACTCAGCCTGAGTTATATTATGATTTCTCCTCTGTATGAGTCTTCAATGTTTAGCTAAACTAACTTTTAATTTTGCTTTATAGTTTCAAACGGATCAGCTGTATGGTTTTTCACGTATATGACTGTTCATATGTTCAACTAAACTACTTTTTATTGTTGTTTTGTAGTTACAACGAAAACAGCTTTATGGTTTTTTCCCAGTACGAGTCTTCACATTAATTTTGAGCTAAATTACTTTTTAATGCTGCTTTGTAGCTATAAACAGAACGGCCGTATGGCTTTTCTCCTGTACGAGTCCTCATACGCTCCACTAAATTATATCTTCCTGAATTGTAGGCGCAAAGCGAACAGCGGTATGGTTTTTCCACTGTATGAATCTTCATATGTTGAGCTAAATTACTTTTTTTGCTTTGTTGTAGTCACAAACAAAAGAGCTGTATGGTTTTCCCCTGTATGAATGCTCATATGATTAACTACATTATTCTGCATTGCCGATATATACTCAAATGAAACATCTGTATGATTTTTTTCCAATATGAGTCTTCATATGTTGAGCTAAATTATTTTTTAATGCTGCTATCGTATGTAACTACAAGCAGCACAGCTGTATGGTTTTTCTCTTGTATGAGTCCTCATATGCTCAACTAAATTATTTCTTGCCGAATTGTAGTCACAAACGGAACAGCAGTAAAACTTGAGTATAAGGTCTTGTTCAAAGTGTATGATTACAAAACGAACTTTAGCGCATGCGCAGTAGAAGTTGCGAATCAATGTGATCAGCGGTTCCAAAACAATTTCATGAGGCTTTCAATTTTAAAAACTATCAAAGGCTGCAACTAACTTAAACAAGCTATAACGATGCAGGACATCTTATGGGGCATTCAATTTAAAAACTACAAAGGCTGCAACTAACCTAAACAAGCTAGAACAACACAGCGAATTGTTGGTGGATTGTTTGAAACCATTGTTTCACGTGGCTTGAATTCAACTAGCTTCAGGCACAGCATCAACCAATCAGAATCTGACTGGCGGACATGCGCAATAGACAAGACCTTATACTAAAGTTGGAGCCGGAACAGCTATGTAGTTTCTCCCCTGTGTGACACCTCATATGGTTAGCTATATTATTCTTCAATTTTTATCTGAAGTCACAAACAGAACGACTATATGGTTTTTCAATAATAGGAACTAATCTTTTAGAAAATGTGATACACGTAAGCCACTGAATTCTATTACATATTAAATAATACAAGAATTTGGAAAATAGGGTGATACATAACTTATTTGTTTGACATATGTAAAATATCTAATTTGGATCAAAATCTATGGTTGCCAGACCTTCTATACAGGGGTAGTCGAGGGGGAACGCGGGGGAACGGCGTTCCCTTACTGGTTTTTTGTTAAGTAAAAAAAAATAAAGAACGAATTTATGGCATTTACTTATTAGCACAAACAATTTGATAATTATTCATTCCAGTGTCATTTAAATATAGGCTAGTGGTATATGTTATTATTTAGAAATATCACGTCAAACATGACTTTCTACTTGCTATGAATATGCAAAGTATTAAAAACTGTTTGAATTAGAAAGTTGTAGGCTTGATATTTATATATTAAGGCTACGAAACTGGCAACATCGTAATACGGAAAAATTGCACCAGAAAACATCAAAACTCATGTTTTTGCACCTATACTTTTAAAAAATTTCCGGAAGAGGACCCCCGGCCCCCCTTTGCCTGGGGGATATTCCATACCCCTCAGAAGTCTAGCGTCCCCCCACTGGCAGATTTGCCACTACATCGCTGCTTCTATATTTAATAGAAGTCTCCTATATTTAACGAAAATCTTCTATCTTCTATGTTCCTAAAATATAGAAGCAAAATCTTCTATATTTCGACGTTTCAGAATAACATAATGTAACGACCTTGGGATCAGGCCATTGCAAACATATGACTCAGCGTCCCGATCATTCGAGAACAACCTAATGCGGGGGCACTGCCACGACCTTGAGCCGGTTCACGTGCGGACGGATGAGTCACACCCTTCGAAAAACAACCTTGGTGTCTCATGCGAGCGAACACGTCTGCGTTGCGGGAAGGATCGAGCAAGGTCTCGACGTTTCCGGGATGACTCACCCGGCGCATATATAAATACGCGAAAAGGAAATAAGGAGTCAGTCGAAGTCGAAGTCCGAGTGCCGACTTTAGCTTTGAAATACGCGGAAGCTGCCACATAAATAAACCCGTCTGTACATAAAATCTAGCCATATAAATAACGCGTTGTAAATAAATCTAGCCAGATAAATCATTAATGTTTAAGTCGCGTGAAAATAAATGAAATGTATTTGTTGTTAAAAATAGTTCCTGATTAGTTTATAAATAATTTGTGTTCCTCCTTAATAGTCTTGTGTTTTGTAAATAGTAAAGATAAATTGCTGTAAATAAATGCTTAAAACAAGAAGCGGCGTATAATTTTTAATAGCCCCAGAACGTAAAACGTAACAATAATAATAAATAATATTTTGATTTTTGGAGCCACGCTGCAACATTGTGCTCATATCATACATACGTAGTAAATTTAGAAGGCCAGTTCGAAAATCGTGGAGTCTCGTCTCGGTCTCGGTTTTATCCGTCCGAATTCTAATGTAACAACTTGTTACTCGATAGCAACGGTAAATAATAACTTAACCTATAATTTCGAGCTGGTTTGTTCTTTGCGGGTTTATTTTGTTTCTTCAGTGTAAATACTCTATTTATGTGTACTTATTAATATTAATAACAATACTATGGCTGATTCTGACATGCACATTAGCATTGGTGGTGGTGGTGGTGCTGTTGATGGTGATGATGATGATGATGATGATTGCGATTACAATTATACTAACAATATAAACAGTAGTGTTAGTGGTGGTGCTGACTCCGACACCGACAAAGGTCTCGTTCAAAAACGAAAACGAGCAAATTGTAAATACACTTCTTCATACAAAAAAGAATGGGAACATATTTTTCGAATTACTTTTATAGTTAGAGGTAGAGGAAGAGGATAGATTTGCATTGTTGCGATGTTTTATTGAGTTGGATTTAAAATAATGTTTAATCGTTATTATTTTAGTCCTTTTTATTTACATTTATCGGAATATTTTTATTATGTGTTTATTTTTAATACCATTAGTAATTACACCTAATGTAATGATAGCAATAAATTATTTATTTGAATCTTCTCTATATTTTTTAAAACTTCTATATTTTCAAGTTAATTCTTCTATTTTCGACATTTTGATTTCTGGCAACCCTAGTCAAATCGGTGTGTTTGTCAAACTCTTAGCAAACATATACAGGAACATTAATAAGTTTAGTGGCGTACGTGCGTCATTTAGCAGCAAGACAATCTCAAATACTAAAGGGTGTTTTTTTAGAGGGATACAACTTTAAATTGAAATAAAACACAGAAAGATGTTTTTAATATCCATGAAATTGGCTTTATTTGAAAGATAATTTTATGGCATTTATGTTTGAATATGATTTCGGGCATGTGACCGTCGCCATTGGCGTATACATGACGTAATCTGAAGGTCCAATTTTCACACACTCTTTTCGCAGTAAATCAGGCTGTATTTCATTTCAGCAATAACGCGTCGAATTTTGGCTTTCAAGTGCTCAATTGTTTCCGGTTTATCGGCATAGACATGCGACTTTACATATCCTCCAAGAAAATAATCTAATGGCGTCAAATCGCACAAACGAGGTGGCCAGTTAACAGATCCACGAAATGGATTTTTAACTGGCCACCTCTTTCGTGCGATTTGACACCATTAGATTATTTTCTTTGAGGATATGTAAAGTTGCATGTCTATGTCGATAAACCGGAAACAATTGAGCACTTGGAAGCCAACATTCGACGCGTTATTGCCGAAATACAGCCTGATCTACTGCGAAGAGTGTGTGAAAATTGGACCTTCAGATTACGTCATGTATACGCCAATCGCGGCGGTCACATGCCCGAAATCATATTCAAACATAAATGCCATAAAATTATCTTTCAAATAAAGCCAATTTCATGGATATTAAAAATATCTTTCTGTGTTTTATTTCAATTTAAAGTTGTATCCCTCTAAAAAAAACACCCTTTACAAAGTTTAAATTCCGCGGATTTGTAAATCAAATTGTGCATGCTTCCGACACCCCTGCACAGATTCAATTTGTATCACGTCAAAAGTACAGGATTGCTGTTTCATTTAATAATACAGTTCAGTGGGAGGAACAGACCCTGCTGTTACAGAACATTAATTAAAGTATGGATTTACTGATTCTTCGCATAATCCCGCTCGGCGTTTTTTGTTTTTAGCTAAACGTACAGACAAATTATTGTTGTGTTTTAAAAAATTACGTAACCAGTCCGGTCCTGGTTGATTACTAATAAAACATTGCATATTAATACTCTTTCAATTTAACAAAGTCTTGCACGATATGTCTCAGATGTCAGGGTGTAAATGAAAATTCAGCATTAGCAGCAATCGTAATTGCATTTACTAAGAATGCTAAAAACTGACAATGGCCGAGGTTTAATACGTTCATTTCATGATACTTTCTATAAATCGTACTTTTTGACACGTTGTAACATTCTGCAGCTTGTTTAAAAGATATCCCCCATCCACCACAGTTGCAAGGGCATCTTCAAGGGACTGCGACTCATTAGCTGTCCTAATAGGCAATAGGAGCTCCTAATCTTCGTTTATATTGTCTTGGCATCGTGTCCCAAATAATACCAGATAATAATCTAAAACATCCAACATTTTTTGTCTAATACCAATATAAACTTTGTGGGCTGTTATATTTTGAAATTTAGCAAATGAAGTTGTTAGTTGAGGTTATGTACTACTTGGTTTCTTTAAATATAATTTTTTATATTCAAAGCTTGATTTCAACAAAACTATAGATGACTTAACAAATGATGTGCATCTGAGACTATTTGATGTAATTTTTTTAAGTAAAATTAATACAGGTTCCATATTTTTACATTTTAAATAACTACTTTTTCACAGAAAAAGTGAACAAAAACAATGACTAGACATCACTAACAATTTTAGATTTTTTTATACAGTTGGCTAACCTGCTCCTCGTAGAAGGCTTCAATGTCAAAAACTGGACGTGGGTCCAATACATAGATATATAAATACTACGTTATCCGTAGAGTATCCATTTCTATGGTCCCATATTACCCCCGTTTGACAGTAGTTTGTTGCTTATTATTTCAAACGTTCCTTCTATTTCGTCGAGAAAACCAGCATTAGCAGCAATCGTAATTGCATTTACTATGCATGTTAAAATTTAGAGGACGGCCGAGGTTTAACATATAGTGTCTCATATGAGGACTCATACAGGTGAAAAGCCATACAGCTGTCCCGTTTGTGACTACAAATCAGCAATAAAAAGTAATTTAGCTCAACATATGAAGACTCATATAGGGGTGAAACCACATAGCCCGGTCTTGCCATGTCGGTGGCAATACAGATCGGTGGTAGAGCGCACTCTCCACTTTTGCCTTTTGTGTGGGCATCCCATTATGATAAAAATAAAAATAGGAAGATTTTTTCCTGCTTGCGTTTATTGAATGTAAGAAAAAGAAAGTTAGCGGGCCCGAAGGGCCCCCTCAGGCTCAGGGCCCCCCGCGGCCGCGGGGTCTGCTGGTACCAACTTAGGCCATTGCACAATCGCTGTCGGGACTCAAAATGTCCCAATTTTGGTGTTTAGGGACAAAGTTACAAAAAGTACAGTTGCAAAAACAAGTACCTTACGATTTTCATAAAGAAGAGTCTACTTGAATTTAGTTTTATTATTTTGAGTTTATTTTTATATTTTGTGATAATACATAATGCAGTATTAATCAACTATTTTTCATGCATATTTTAAGTATTACTGTATAACTGCTTAAATTGCATGTATTTCAATTTTAATACTTTGCATTTTGACATGAGATTAACTTATAATAAGTATAAGTATTCGTCAACTTGTGATATTGCGTCAGCTATTAAACCAATGTGCCGAAATAGGGTATTATAAGTATGTATTAACACTATTAACAGTAATATCTAACAGAAACATGTATTAAGACCAATAATTTAATAAATGACTGTATGATTAATTTAATTATTGATCGAAAAAACTTGATTTTAATTATACAGGGTGTAACAAAATTCATCGTAGAAAAAACAAACACGGATATAAGTTATACTCAGGTAATGATATTCCCAAAATATTTCAAAAATCGGTAGGTACACTTCTGTGCAATAAAATTAAGCACACCCGGATTTCTTGCATTTACTAATAGCGTTTTTTTGGACAGATCTTAGTTTGGGTCGTTTAATAGAGGTGTTACTTTCAAGTTATGGTGTTTTATCATTTATTGAAACTGCTACCATGCAATTAAAATAGACCAGAATTATACAAACTATAATATTGTGAAAAATAGTCATAAGACGTGTGCTTAATTTTATTGCACAGAAGTGTACGTTTTCGAGTAATAATTTATTAAAAAATTTCGCAAATAGTAGTTAAACATGCCACTGGTGTGTAAAATATATTAAGATAATTATGCAATTTTCAAGGATGAATTTGTTCCAATTCGAGTTTCTTATCGCAAAGGAAAGAAATGCCACAGGGGTTTTGTGATTAAAAGTGTACTATTTTAAAAATGGATTTAGCAATCAGTCTTGTGGTGCCTTTGACGCGTACGTGTTTAATAAAATTGAAAATGGATCATTTTATGAACAATAAGAGGTTGATATGATTTTAATCCGATACAAAGAATTCGATAGCAACTATTTTTGTTTGCACATGTTAGATCTTCAATGCAGAGACGATCGTGGACTTGTGTTGCAAATCAGGGGAGCATTTCAAACATCTTTTGTAAGACTGAACATTAATGTGTGTAAAAAAGTGATTTAATTAGGAATATTTCTGCCAAACCGGTGAGTAATTTTACTAGTAAATTAATGAGGCAGGCGTAACAGTCATATGCGTCGTTACAAGACAGGTTTCTTCTTTTATCCCTTATATTTAGGAATTACTTCAGGATGGTCTTAGAATGCTAGTTCTAAGGAATAATACTTAATAGAAATTACCAAGGAAGGACATCTGCCTTCCCCTCCTTACTTCGTTGTACGTCCCGATTTTCACTTTTAGAAAGATGACAACCCTGTTTCTAACATCGAACTAATCTACATTAAAATCACGAAGGCAAAATATATTGCGATTTCTAAAATATTAGATATTAGATTATTTTCTTGGAAAATCGGGACAGCATCTCGTTGTGGGACAACTAGCAGTAGAATAGGGCTGGTTATCCCCCACTCCTTTTAATTGATTCGCGGATTCGCGGTTTAATTCGCGGATTTATTCGCGGATTTCGCGGTTTTAATTTTAATTCGCGGATTGATCTAATTAATTTCGCGGTTTGATCTAATTAATCACATATGAAGTTTGATATGTAATTTACATATGTGCTACTGATTAAATTACGCGGCGGCCATTTTTAAATTGCTTCAGAATTTACGCGGCGGCCATTTTATTTTCGCGCGAATAATTGAATTTGAAATTTTTCAGATTTTTTTTCTAAGTTCAATTTTTTAAATTTAAACTTCCCGGGGGTCCGCCACCTTGGTTTTCTCGCATTTATTTAATTTAAAAAAGCTATTTGCGTTGGCCCCAAATGGGATCTGAACCAGCGACCGCAGTATTACGAGTCTAAGGGGTAGCCACCTGAGCTACCCAGAACAACGTAACTGAATGCTATTAAAACTTCAACGTTTGCGTGCGGGGTTCGACGTCGAGCTCCCTTGTTGTAAACAAACCATTTTTTGAGAAATATGATTTATAAGTTTGGAATTGCATAGTCTCTGGTGTTAAATGAGGGGTAGTAATTTTAAAAAATTGATTTTGCAATTGGGCTTGCCAGAATTAATTCTTTTATCTTTAAAATTGAGTGACGCGCATGAATGGATTAATGATATTTCTATTGTCCCTTGCTACTATAAAGCTGGAAATTTCCGCTCGACCGTCGAAATTTGAAAGCTATTATTTTTATAATTTGCCCCAACAGAACGTATGCTATCTCACACAATCTTCATTGGTTTTCTATAGCTTTCTCTTTTTCACTCGTAGTACCGTGATACTGATTAAATTACGCATTAGCTTCTGATTAAATTACGCGGCGGTCATTTTCAATTTTCGCGCTAATATTTGAATTTGAAAATTTTCAGATTTTTTCTGAGTTCCCTTTTTAAAACAGGTCGATACATGTGTTTGTGACTAACAGTGCTTTGTCCGTCAGAGGCTGCACTGAAAAGCAGGCATAATTACTTCCCGAGGCTGGCTTTCTATTGGTCATCCGCTACGAACTTTAGCCACGCTGCAGTTCTCGGCCACAATTATATATAGCAGCAATAAGATAACATGAACAAGAAGATAACACGTATTGCCTGAGTACGAAAGAGATAAACATAGCAAATATTCGAGAAGGCTTGACTCTTAATTTTAATTATGTATGTTGACCACAAATTAACATAAATTTGAATAAAAACACGTAATTTCGTTGAAAAAATGTTCTGACCCCATCATTTCACTATAAATTTTTACAAAAACTGACATATCACTTGAAATTATACAAAATATATGTATGTTGACCATAAATTAACATAAATTTGAATAAAAACACACAATTTCGTTGAGAAAAATGTTCTGACACCATCAGCTCACATAAATTATGCAAAAAATGACAGTTTAATTTAACACACGATGAAAATTTAATAAAAATCACGCAATTACGCATCATCTTACTTAAAAAATTATCACAATTCGTTTTACAAAACGATTTATAATAACGAAAGTCATGTAAAACAGTTTTAGAGTTATTTCTAATCATAATTTTGCAAATGTTTTACACTTTTTTATAAAATGTATCTCACAAAATTAAAAGAAATCACAATTTTTTAAATTATATCACGCCATTATGAATTCATAGATTGATTTTTTTGAAATTTTACACTTTGTAACTGTAAAATAACTTCAAGACTTTCATAATAAATATATAAAAAAAATATGGCAGGTTCGGGAATCGAACCCGCATTCTCTCTCGGGACCAGAGCTTAAAACAGGCATATTCTCTTGTAATTAGGCCTTAGCCTGTTAGAGAATAAATAAATAAATAAATAAAAAATCTGGCGCCTTAACCACTCTGCCAACCTGCATAATTAAGAAAATATATAGTTTAAAAGCCTTCTATTTGCAATTTCATACAATATTTCATATAAATTAAGTCATGTACAAATTTCTAAACTGGGTTTGATATACATTTATCGAAGGAGTTGCCCCTCACCCGACGTTTTATTATTATTTGCAGTGATTCGTCATCGTTGAATTTTACAAGTACCAGCCTGTCTGCTGTGTGACGCACGCAATGTTTCCACACCTTTTATTTTAAAATTTGTAAAACCACATATGCGATTAATTAGATCAAACCGCGAAATTAATTTGATCAATCCGCGAATTAAAATTAAAACCGCGAAATCCGCGAATAAATCCGCCAATTAAACAGCGAATCCGCGAATCAATTAAAAGGAGTGGGGGATAACTAGCCCTATTTTACTACTAGCTCCAAATCGGTACAATCCCGAAAAATCGGGACGTATGACAATCCTATTTAGAAGTGATTATTAAGTACAAAATACTAGTAAGTAATTGGGATTCGTCCTTCGGGGCAGCAATTCGAAAGAAAACTGTTTTTATCCAAGTCAATATTTTGGAAAACTTTATTTCTGAATCAAGGTAATTACAATAAAGTTATCAGTTGTAGAGAAATTACAGCAAAAAAAAACAATTATGCGTTACTTACGAAAAGGTGAGGTTATTACTTCATAATTGGCAATGCGGAACAAAAACAGGCAAAGTATGTATGGAAAATTGTTCTTAATTCATACAATGCTCTTTATTGTTACAAACGCATTCTTGAAGGTGCATAAACTGATAATAATGAAGAAGGTTTAAAATATTCTTGATCGAAATTATAAACTATCTACTTGTTTTTTTGAACTGTGCTTTTTGTAATTTTGTACCCTAAAGTTCAAAATCCGGATATTTAGCGTCTCTACAGCAACCGCCGGGACGCGGGACAACCGGTAAAATATCGGGGCGGCTGCCAATTCTGGTTCCAGAGTGGCGGTGCATACCCATGCATTGGAAGCACGAAGCAGTGCAAAATAAATTCTTAACATATATATATATATATATATATATATACTAGAACTCGTGGCCAGCCTACGTCTGGCCCGGCCAGCGTAAAGAAACGGTTAACAATAAAAATGCTTGCTCAAGGCGGCAGCCAGCGTTAACAATACAAATGCGGTCTCGCCATTCGTGCGCGCGCGCCACTTGCTAGCATGCAGCGTGTGCGCGCGCCTGCTTACGCCTGGACGGCCGGCGACCGGCGGCATCGGCTCTTATAATATAAGATTACTAGCTGTTACCCGCGACTTCGTTCGCGCGAGGTTCGTTATTCTTGTATTAAATAATGACTAATTATTTTCTGTCATATCATCCCATCCTATCCCCGTCCCCGCCCCTCTCTCCCCCTTTCCGTACCGTCCCATCCCGTCCCGTCCCGTCCCCTCCCTTCCCCTTCCATCCCAACCCTTCCCTTTTCGTCCCGTCCCGTTTTGTCCTGCCCGTCGCTTTTCGTCCCTTCCCGTCCCGTCCCTCACTTTCCGTCCAGTCTCGTCCCGTCCAGTCCCGTCCCGTCCCATTCCGTCTCCTCCCCTTTTATCTCATCCCTTCCCTTTCCGTCTCGTCTCGTCACGTCCCTTTCAGTCCAGTCCCGTCCCGTCCAGCCCCGTCCCGCCCCGTCCCGTCCCCTCCTCTGCCATCCCATCCCATCTCTTCCCTCTCCGTACCGTCCCATCCCGTCCCGTCCCGTCCCCTCCCCTCCCCTTCCATCCCCCCCCCCCCCCTTTCCGTCCCGTCCCGTTCTGTCCTGCCCCGTCTCGTTTCGTCCCTTCCCGTCCCGTCGCTCCCTTTCCGTCCAGTCTCGTCCCGTCCAGTCCCGACCCATCCCGTCCCCTCCCCTTTCATCCCATACCTTCCCTTTCCGTCTCGTCTCGTCCCGTCCCTTCCAGTCCAGTCCCGTCCCGTCCAGCCCCGTCCCGCTCCGTCCCGTCCGCTCCTCTGCCATCCCATCACTTTCCTTTCCGTCCCGTCCCGTCCCGCCCCGCCCCGTCCCGTCCCCTCCTCTGCGATCCCATCCCTTTCCGTCCCGTCCAGTCCCGTCCCGTCCAGTCCCGTCCCGTCCCATCCCGTCTCGTCCCGTCCTCTTCTCTGCCATCCCATCCCTTCCCTTTTTCTCCCTTCCCGTTCTGTCCTGCCCCGTCCCATCCCCTTCCCTTCCCGTCTCGTCCCTCTCTTTCCGTCCAGTCCCGTCCCGTCCCGTCCCCTCCCCGTTCATCTTATCCCTTCCCTTTCCATCCCGTCCCGTTCTGTCCCGCCCCGTCTCGTCTCATCCCTTCTCGTCCCGTCCACTCCCGTCCCGTCCTATCCCGTCCCGTCCCGCCCCCTTTTCTTTCATCCCATCCGTTCCCTTTCCATCCCGTCCCGTTCTGTCTCGCCCCGTCCCGTCCCGTCCAATCCCGTCTTGTCCAGTCCAGTCCCGTCCCGTTTTACCTTCGGGCTATTTACAAAATTATACGACGCTTCTTGCATTAAACATTTATTTACAACGATTATTTACAAACACAAGAATTATCAAGGCAGAACACAAATTACTTAAACTAACGAACTATTTCTAACGACGATACACTATTTATTTATATACGACTTAACATTAATGATTTATATGGTTATATTTATTTGTTATTTATTTCACTAGAGTTATGTACACACGGGTTCATTTATATGGGAGCTCTACGCGCTTCGAGCCGATTCGAACCCAAACTGAACTTGTTATTCTTGCGGCGCGTATTTATTTGCTGGGTAAGGTTCCAGAAACGCCGGGATCCTTACTCGAAGCTCCCGACAACGGCATGACGCATCGCCGTATTAGTCACCAAAGCCGCTGATTCACGCGTCTGCATCGGTCTGATCGCAAGGTCGTTACATTATTTATTAGGCATAATAATGTGCATTTGTTAAAATTCTGTTTTACATTTTTTATTCAAGTTCCTATTGTTTTATTTGTATTGTATTGTATTGTATTGTATTGTTTTCTAATTTTAACCAATTGTGTTTATCTATATGTTGGCTACATAATAATATGTACTTTTTACTTTCCCCGTCTCAGGCGAAGCAAGTATTGTATTCGCGAAAACACACCTTCCAAGATCTCCAGATTTGCATATAGCTTACGTTTTTACCCTTGATGAAAAGAGGCATATTTTAAATCAAGCAGATGCACGGCGAACATCTTTAAAAAATATATTCTGTATTTTTCTGTTTTAATTCCTGAACTGTTGCACAATGTGTTAAAAAGAGAACACGTTCTTTTTAAAAGAAACCTTTTGGCAACCCTATGCATAATATTATTATTCTCAATATGTATACTCAGATTGTTTTCTGTTTCAGTTTCGTCAACTTTTAATTATTTTAAGTTTAAGTTTTAAACAAAAACTCAGTGCACATATAAATATAATTTGTCTAGTCTAGCTTTATCTCAGATTTGTTACGAAAAGTAATATTTTGCATATAGCTTAAGCTTTCACCTTTGACCAAAATTCAGATTTTGTTTATCCAATAGATAAAGGGTAAACAACAGATACAGGGCGACCACTTTTTTCCTTTAATATTTCTAGTTCTAGTTTGAAAACTTTCACTTACGAGGATAGTTCCTTGTAAAGCGCTTTACAAATTTTTTAATTAGAATTGTATTTTATATTCTTGTTTTTTTATTCTAATTTTAATTTGTTATTTTAACATCTAGTTGTTTATATTTAAAGATTTTGAAGGAAAATGTGGGATATTTTTGAATACCCAACTGTTTTCTTACAGTAAAATTATACTTTTTGTTCTACTGCATCGAAAAGCTATGAATTTCGGCAGTGTTTAGCGGCCGAAAATGCCCGCTTTATCGTACTATAGATCGTTCCATACTTAAAATTAAGTACATGGTCTTATGCAGAGCGACGTTGCTACATTTAAGCACAAATCTCTTTGGAAATAAATACGCACATGTCAATCATAAATAAATTCCGCTTTTCTATTTCGGGGCGCTTAACAAGTACGAATGGCTTGTTTCATTTTAATCCCCATCCTTTTGTCAGCAGGTAAACTTAGACCCCCGGTCGCTGCTGGGATGTGGCAACTTCGCGCAGAAAACTCCCATAAGATTACATTGCCCTATGCTGGCAGTACTCAATTTTAACGATCTATAATAGTATCTTTTTACTTTCCGGCAGTAATAATCATAGCAACAACTGTTTCCAGGGTGTCCAGATGATATTTTCGTTTGATCGCCAGTATAGGGCTCTGAAATCGCCAACCGCGGCATTATTGAATTTGAATCACCTTTCTCATTCAAATGATACAAACAAATCAATGCATAAAACAATTTTTAATTACAAAAAAACATACATTTTCACTTAAAAAAATTCTTATATGTTACTATTGCACGAATTTACTACATCTAACATAGTTTCAATTGTTGTCGTGGACCAATTTAAAATATAAATAAAACTATAGATTTCGTCTTGATCCACTTATATATATTTTTTGTTTAAATTTCCGAATGTTTTCGGCTTATGCCATCTTCAGGGGACGTTCTGCAAAATAATTGACAACGAAACAAACTTTATAACATATCAAAAATGACTTACAATATTAAAAAACAAACATCACAAATAAACAGCACATACTGGCTACAATTGCCACGGCAATCAAATACGGAGGAACATGCACGCCGATAGAAAAAAATGTAAAAGCCGAAAAAGAACCACAATAAAAATACTCAAGGGATCGGCAAACTTTTGAAATACTCCGAACCTGCAAATATTAATTGAACGTTTAAACTGACCTGTGACTTGTTAGACAAAACTATCTCCAAACACTCAGCAATGTTGAGCTTCACTCGTTTATCGAAATAATGTAAGATTCTACAAAAACACTCCCTATAGAAATTATGATCGTTCTCGTTGATATGTACAGCGAAGTTCGATTCAATTTTGGATTTTCTAATGCAATTAAGATGTTCGCTAATTCTGATGTTGAAAGCTCTACCGGTCTGTCCTATATATGTAGCTCCACAATTGCAAGTCAAGCTGTAAACGCCATTTTTCTTTAGGGAGCCAATTTGGTCTTTATTTCTAACCAAGAGAGCTTGTAAATTGAGTTTCATTATTGTTATTTTCAGATGAATACATACTGCTATGAAATAAAGCAAACAAATCCTCGGTACGCGAAAAATCTTTACAACAAATATTCCTGTTGTAACAATATATTTTGTTTCTGATAATTGCGTGTAAGGTTCCCAGTTTCATTCTGCTTCTTATTATTGTTTTAATAATGTTCATGATTGAGAAACTTCTTTCGACACCACATCGACATCAGCGAACGGGCGAGCGCGCGCGCAGCAAGTTGTTCATACCTACAACACAGAATAATAATAACCAGAAGGATATCTCGTATTACCTGACCGCCGGCCCCTCATAGCCTTGAGACGTTTCTACGCTGAAATTCTACCCTGAAACGGCCAGTGCAGGTAGCGGCTTTGGGGAGAGCCCATGGAATACAAAGGTTCGAGGTCACCCGTTGTCGGCGTCGACATCAAAGCGGTTTTGTACAAGATATCCTTCTGGTTATTATTATTCTGTGGTACAGTTGACCATGAGCCATGGTTGTCAGCGCAGTAATTTTCTTGTAGAACCGCAACAAAAATTTTGAGTGGTCTTTAAATTACAGTGTGTGTTTTTTAACGCATCTGACAAAATGTTTACCGCCAATAGTAAATGTAAATATCGCCAAAAATGTCGCCAATCGCCAAATCAAATATTTCCGCGCAAAAGCGTCACCTCAGATCGCCAAAATTGCGATAAATCGCCAAATCCGGACACCCTGACTGTTTCCAATGGTCGATATCAAAATACACATGCAATTTTTTTTGTATGATCTTGACCTACTCGACTTCTTTCGGCCTCCACGATTGAACTGTAATTTTTTAATAAGAAAAAACGCAATAGAACAAATATTATGTATGTAACTCGTACGCAAGCGGACTTTTGAACTCGCCTTATTTATCTGTCGCTCGCTGAGAGCTACCTTGGCCATAAACTGCGGCTCATTCAAAAAAGTCCTTAATTTCGTACATAAATTACTATTTTGTCACCCCTGTCGTTAGTGTAGTCAGTATACACCATCGTTTTTGTGAAACGAAAAAAGGACATTTGATACATTTGTGAGCGATCTAGCATGCAAATAATGCCGCATGCAAAGCTTTTTGATTTGTCAAAGTATAGGTAGCAGCTTAAAGCGATGCTCATTTACGATTATAGCAGCATATAGGTACCTATCATTGAAAAATAGGTTTCACCAGATTATTTTTTTTCAGAATGTTTTTAAAAGTATTTTAACAAATACAAACGTACAAGAAGATACAAACTTCCACAGACCGTTTCGTTTCTCTATTCTACACAAACTATATCTAGATTGTACATGGTTTACATCATAAGCATTATCATTACGTCTACATTTTTATTTTACCTAGCTGTCTCGAACACAGCCCTTGCTAAGCCATAGATAGAAAGACAGAATTATTGGTAAGTTTCTTTGCAATTAATGTTATTGTTGGAAAGTTATTGTAGTGTAACTATAACCTCTAACATCCCAGCTGTAAATACTGTTCGATTGTAGCATTTGTTTAGGATTTACCAAGAAAACCTGGATATAATAAATTAGGTATAAAATGACCACTGTCGCCTGTCTGCAATAAAGAACCAATACGCGGAAACTTGCCGGTTCTTGTCTAGACGGAACGACGAAACTTTTGCCATTGGTGGGAATTCCTTGAGGGAGGGGAGGGTGCCATCGTTTGACTTTCAGCTGAGCTGTTGGGCTAGTCGTAGTTTTTGTTTTCTTGTGTGTGGTCGTACTAGTCGTGCTCGTGCCGTTGCAGAATTCGATTGTAGACGTGTTTTCGGTGGTGTGTTGGTGTGTTAGTGAATTTGAAAAGGTAAGTGTCCACGTTTGTTTTGATGTGTGAAAAATTAAAATGTTTTTCTAATTGTGTTCTTTATTACGCGGCCAATCTTATATATTGAAAATTGCTGGACATTTTAAAGCTCTTCAAATCGCATATTGAAGTATTACGATTCTAAGTGAATCTTTTTTAAATAGCAATAGTGGTTACGTATGGTGCAAGTGAATAATGAGGAATTTTATCCATAAGGTGAGCACATGACCTCATGAGGGAAAACCGAGTTTTAAGATTTTCCCGAATGGCTAAAATCTGTGGCATATGCAATTTTTCCAGTAACTAGATTTCGACAAGTTTTAAAATTGAATAAATAATTTTAAATAATCTTATTACCTGTTTTCGTACTAGTTAACCACGGTAACATGTATTTACTTTATTAGTTGCTATGGATTATATGGACTGTTATATTTACTACCGAATAGCAACATTTTATCCACCCTAATCATTAAAATGCTACTTTAACATGGAGATTTTCATAGATTAAATACAGCTGTACAGGTAGGTATTCCAAACAAAATTATTGGAATACAAGAAAGTGATAATATCATTAGATAAGCGCTAATACAGGGTAGTTCAAATTAAGTGCTCACCATTGCTATCTTTGTTATTATTAATTTTGTAAAGTAGGTTAAATTAGCAAACTAGTAGTGTTTTTGGCGGTGATTAATATGCAATTAATAAAAAAACCATCGAATAACGAGTTTGCGATAAAACTAAAAACTTAGTTTTTTTAATATAACACCCTGTATATATTTCAAAAACTTGAAATAAAAATTAATTTGTGATATAGAAGAAATAATACACTATTGTCTTAAAAGTTAGGGGAGATTTTAGTTTACTTATATTAACAATACACCGTATTTACGAAAAATTCATAGTAGGCTGCTACTAAAAACTAAAACAACGTAAACATCAGAACTGTCAAAATCAATTTGTCGTACGTTTGGTTGTCGAAAGTAATTAGTGTTATTTATTTATTTCTTATTGTTTTGTTACTTTTTCTGGTTATCAGACTTAAAACAAGCCTGGAATGAGTTTTTACAGTAGAATAATGTATGTATTTATCAATAAACTGAAACTTGCGATAACTTCTTTAGTATTCATTTTAAAACAATAGTACCTATATTAAGACTTATATCACAAATCCATTTTTATTTTAAGCTTTTGAAAAATATACAGGGTGTTTCATTTAAAACAAATATTTTTAAAAAAATTGTGGCCAACGAGTTATTCGATTGTTTTTTTATTAATTGCATATTAATCAGCACCGAAAACACTACTAGTTTGCTAATTTAACCTACTTTGTAAAATCGATAATAACAAAGATAGCAATGGTGCGCACTTAATTTGAATCACCCTGTATAATTTAACTACGGGTTTTTTTTTCAGCACCGATTCGGTAGGAATAAAGAACACAATTTACTTACACTGTATTCTTATCTGTTGCCGAGTTACATTTCTCGATGTAGGTAACTAAAGTTGGGTTTCCACGTGCATCGAGTACTTGTACTTGCGCTAGTTAACTAGCGCCAGTAGCTGTCGCGATAATAGGCACGCGTAAACTAACAATAATTATGGCACCGGACTTCTATTGCTGCACTGATCCAAAAGTTGCAAGAGCTTCAATTTTTTGTGCATAGGTACTGACGTGACTAATGAATTTCAAGTTACGTTATCGGAACATCGGGTAGACGATCCGACAAAATGTCTAAAAACTGGGCGAATTACCTCACTATGGACATTTTAGAACAATACGAACGGTTTCCGTGCTTGTGGGACGTTTTAGTCTATCTGAATGCAAAAACAGAGACAAAATATATTCATGAATTTGATGAATCTGCTGTAAAAGCGATACTTAACCATTAACCAGCATTCACAATGCGTATGCACTTGAATTAAGTAAAGTACAAAAATCGAAGAAAACTGGTACAGGGTTATTCATTATAAATTACCCACCCCTTATCATCGTTATTATTGCCTATAGAAAAAAAGTTTTAAATAAAAGTTATGTGGTTATGACCAGGGTTTGAAAAAACCCGGGTTTTTTTCAGAAAAACCCAACCCACTGGGCCCATGGGGGGTTTTTTCGGGCTCTTGCGGGGTTTTCCGGGTTTTTCCCGTCTTGCCCGGCTCATCGGTTTTTTTCGACAAGCTGCAGTAGAATTGCGCCGTCTGAGGGGTCGGACATTCTAATCTAGAACATTTGCAAGGCACGTAAATTCACAATGTGTAGATATATGTACAGGGCGTCCCATATTCGATGATATTACCGGGTATCTCACTTACGAGTAAAGATAGAGTTGAGGTTTTCGCAATACTGTGCTACTATTTTGTGAAAAGAAAGATGATATAAACAACATTTTCATAGCCCGCTTCGTTTCTGAGATACAGGGCGAAAATAAAAATATTGCATTTTGGGACCCCCCTCGTATCTCCGTTATCCTTTAACATATCTCAAAGCCAAAACTGACTCTTTTACAGTTTTTTACGTAGAATCCAGTGGCGTAGTCAGATTTTTGCTGTGAGCTGTAAATTTTTAGCTATAAATCAAACCTGTTTTTTTAACGGGACACTCTGTATATTTTTCTTTCGTTTGATTGGAAATTTTATAAGCTTTGCAAAAATATATACAGTGTTCCGTTAAAAAAAACATGAGTTTGATTTATAGCTAAAAATTGACAGCTCACAACAAAAAGCTGACTACGCCACTGGATTCTACGTAAAAAACTGTATAAGAGCCAGATTTTAGCTTTGCGATATGTTAAAGGATAACGGAGATACGAGGGGATCCCAAACTGCAATATTTTCAATTTCGCCCTGTATCTCAGAAACGAAGCGGGCTATGAAAATTTTGTTTCTACCATCTTTATTTTCACAAAAAAGTATTGCGAAAACCGCAACTCGCTATCTTTACTCGTAAGTGAGATACCCCGTAATATAATCGAAAATGGGACACCCTGTACAGTATACTCTCTGTTAGGCGGACACCCACGGTCGCTGAAAATGTGCTCGCTTAAAGGAGGTGTGCGTTCACGAGAAATTTGTACTAATAATCAACAGAAGTTATTTTACATTAAATGTATTAGTAGTCTACATAATGTATAAAGTAGATACAATAAATAATTAGAGCAGGTATACTTAAAGATAAAAAAATACACATTTAAATGAACATAAAAGTTTAAAACACATGTGATTAAGAGGGTTGAAAAAAGTCTATAATTGTTTTTTTAACACAATTTGTTTTTTTCTAGTAATACATTTTTAAAATACTCCTCTAAACTGGTCGTTAATTCATATCCTTTTATGTCGCCATTTTCTGTGGTAAACGTTTTGATTGTTTGCAGAATTGGCAAAACTTCTTTATTTGATTTGATACCATTTTCAGGGTTATACTGCTGTTCTACAATTTCATCATCTGTTTCTTGTTGTGATTCGATACTCTCAAAATTTATATCAACACTTTCATCTTCATACACTAAATTTTCATCTATCCCAACGTACGTCTCAAAATCCACGTCATTTGTTGTAGTTTATTGTATCATTTTAGACCTTTCAGAAATAATAGACAAAGGTAACTAACTCATCATCGGGTTCAAATTTTGTAGAAACTTCGGGAACATCTGAAAATGTGAATCCTGCTTTCTTTCTTAAACCAATTCTTTATGGTTGTAGGGTTCACTTGCTCCCATGCCTTTTTAATAAAGTAAACGACATCTAATAAATTAATGGATTTTTGTAGCTCTTCTGCTGAGTCCATTTTAGATAAAATATGTTTCAAAATTGTAGATCGATACCAAGTTTTATAATTTTTGATTATCCCTTGATCTAACGGATGGCAAAATGCAGCGGTATTTGGGGGAAGAAAATTTATTTTGATATTTGTCCATCTTATATCACGTGGGTGAGAGGCAGCATTGTCGACGAAAAGCAGTATTTTCCGTTTTTGCTGTCTCAATTTTTTATCAAATCGTTGCAAGAACTCGGGACAATAAGTCAGCAGTTACTAGTCCCTTGGAGTGAATCCAAGACCGAAAAACTCAGTGGGTTTTTCGAGCGGTTTTTTTCACGTGGGCCCAGCCCGAAAAAACCCGTCGGGTTTTTTCGGGGTTGGCCCACTGTGGCGAACCCTTGTTATGCCTGAATTTTGTTAAAGTGTTAAATGGGATACCCTGTATATTATTACATTTTTGGAATGACATTTTTTCCTGATTTCAAAAATATGCCATGTGTTATCCCTACGTTATACTTTTTTTGAGTTATTAAACGTCACATATCTTAGTTAAACTAGTTACTGTAAATATGGAAAAGTTAACATTATTAAAGTAAGCTATGAAAATGACATTTATTATGTTTGATAAGTGACATTTCTTTAATGAAATAATCAAAATGGTTTACAGTGAGGAAGAAAAAGTCCAAATATTTACAGTAACTAGTTTAACTAAGATATTCGACGTTAAATAACTCAAAAACGTGGTAAGGTAGGGGTAACATGTGGTATATTTTTGAAATCAGGAAAAAAAGATCATTTCACAAATTTTATAATATAATAGAGGGTAACCCAGTAAAAAAATATATTATTTTTTTTGTATCTCCTAAAATCTGCATGCTACTGTACTTTTGATGGCATTTTAACAAAATTCAGTCATAAACTCATAACCACGCAACTTTTATTAAAACTGGTTTTTTCTATAGGCAATAATAAAGATGATAAGGGTGGGTAATTTATAATGAATAACCCTGTACATCGCGGTACTTGTGACATTATGAAATGATTAAAATAACTTTCACTATTTTGCTCAGAAAGTTCTCTCAACAGTGTAGTTGAGTTTTCTTTGTGCTATCCAAGGACGCACGCACCAACGAGCCTTTTTTTCTTTTCTAATTTTCCTAGAAATCAATCATTTCAGAACATCATATTTGCACACCTACTTTTATAGATATCAGCCCGATTTGTAACATTTAATTTCACGCTATTGCAGTGTTGCCATCTCATTTTTCAGGCAACCGGTAGCTTTTAGCGCAAAATTGCAGTAGATCCCAAAAATTTTCGGTAGATATAATAAAATGTGTTTTGTAGTACCTACTTAAATTTTTACAATAGCCAAGATTCAGTAGACCGACATTTAAAAATTCACGTAGTTATATTTCATTATTTAATTAAATAAATAAAATCAAGACGAAAAACACAATTGTTTTATTTAGAACTATGGAAGACTACCCTAATTTACTTAAAACACTATTAACTACCACTGAACTGTATTATTAAACATTTCAGTGTTAACTACTAATTCATATATGCAAGTACAATAATATATAATACATGAAAAATATTTTAAATGTTTACGTATAAAATATGACTAAAAAATATATAATAGTTCCTATTCTATTTATTTTCGCTACTACTTACTATCTTTGTCGCCGCTTATAGAATACATTTGTTTAGTCATTTTTGTAAGGATTTTCTTATCAACAGCAAAATCGCAACACTTGCCCTGCCCTATATACCTTTTTGTATGTAATAATAATAAACCACCAATTGTTGTACTTGAAAGTAGTGATGGGCATAACCGGACAATTTTCATAACCGAATTATTTGAATTCGAATGATATTAATAACCGAATGATTATTCGAATAATCATTCGAATAAATTTTGGCTCTCGATTCGTTTCGATTAAGTCAGCCGATTTGCCGGTTGGCGGTTCACCGTCATCTGCATCGACATCGTAACTTGCAGATAGCAGAGGAACCAAAACATAATATGTACCTACGGTCGGCGCCTTAGAAATCGGGACACGTAATATGTTCTTCTAGTCTTTGGAGTATTCTTGCTCCGGTTACTTCATTAATGTAAGATGGCATTTCATAATTGACAAACAATAAACAATCTGACGTAACAATTAAAACCATAATAACTGTAAAAACCCAGTTTATACACTTAAAAATACATGCAAAATATATCATAATAGTGTGTAGTGCCCGATTTCTAAGGCGCCGACCGTACATTATTGGAAATGAAGAGGTATTTATTAAGAAGTGTAGAAAGAAAGAAATATGCGGGACTGCTTGCTAATCGCAATAAAAACAGTTGTAAAACGTTTATCTTTATCGATCGGTTTTGGACCTTTGGAGATGTAAGCAAATAAAAAATTGTTTTATAGCTTGATGCGTTTGCAGTTTTTAGGCGTTCAGGTTTCAGGTCCCCAGAATTTAATAATTTGATATTTTTTATAATATGAGGTAGGTACGCGATAACCAAATGGTGTTTTCAGTACAACCGGATTTGTTTGAGTTATGACGTATTTATATTTACAGAATTTTGAGCACTGCGTAGGTCGCTGAGATATGGCACGTAGTACCTTTGAATAGAGGTTTTATATTCAAAGCGTAGTACGTATCAGCATGAGGTTATTTTTCATTCAAATACTTGGAACGAAAACCGAGTTACATAGGTTATTTCGATAACCGGTTATTTTTCATTCGAATAAGCCCATCACTACTTGAAAGCCTATTTCTCGAACAAATTAAAGTTCTTAAAAGTTCTTCAATAGAAAAAAATAGTAGCAAGCAGTTTTTAAAATACTATGATTAGCGTTGTTATGAATGTTGTGCTCTTCTTTCATTATTTTTCCATATTGCATATTCAGTCAACAACTTTTTACGAGTGCCACAATATACAATACATTTAAGGATTTTGTTGGATATACAAAAACAAAACATTTAAAGGAATCGTTATTAGTGAACCACATTACTGAGAAATCCATTGAACTATAAAATATAGGCAACAACAAGATCATTTGCTAATTGACTTTATGTGTTTACGTAACTAGATATTTTCTCATGAACTGAAGCTTAAAAATTTACAAATATAAAATAGCATGTCAGCGTTTAGCACAGAAATCTAGAACGTGTATGTAAAATAATAATACTCGTAAATGATGTGATCATCGAATTTATTGTGGCACGGGCTGGTCTTTACAGATTTATGAATCGCTTTGTAAATTTTCCTAAAATATAAATTGTTCTGAATATTTTATACAAATAAAGAGTTGCTGATGTTTTTTTTTTCGGTGTAAATAGTACCCAAGAAAAATTTTACGTATGATTATACGGTGTAGCAAAAATTCGGTAGAAATAAGGGTCGTTTCGGTAGATCGGTAGATTTTAGTTGAAATCGGTAGATCTATCGAAATATCGGTAGGGTTGGCAACATTGCGCTATTGCTAACACTGAACTGACCACACCTAGTGGAAACATAAGAAGCGCGCCAGTTGCAATGACGCCACTCAGCTCTCGCAAGTATTCGATGCATGTCGAAACCGAGCTTAATTTAACGTTGTTAAGTTATGAAATAGGGGTAAAACCTGTTTCTCTTCAAAAGCAATTGCACTTGCTTCCAATCAGACTTCCCACTCAACTTGTGAATTGACCCATCATCTGACGGTTTACTGTCTCTGAACTAGTACAGGTCACTCTGTACATATTTTTACGTACGTTGTTATTAGCGTCAGTAAGAACAGTGCTATAGGGAAAAACAAAGTAATCATTCGCCGTTAAGAATTCTTTTTAGTGAAAAGCGAGGGGTTACTCACAACGGGATATCCTGTATACACTTGCCGGGAGATATCGGGAGATCTTGGGGATATCTAGGGGAGGTCTGAGGAAATCTCAAGAGGTTTGGGGAAATCTCGGGAGATCTTTGGATATCTCTGGGTAATCTCAAGGATATCTGAGGAAATCTTCAGAACATCTGAGACAATCTCAATGATATATTATAGTTTGCCGCTGAGCTAGGGTAGCGCATAATGCGCAGCCCCATTTTAGTGGTTGAGACCGTGCGCCAGCGTTTGCCGGTCTGTACTGTTGTAGGGATGTTCGATACACCGAAAAATACCGGTGCAATCGTATCGTATCGATTTAAAAGTATTGGTTCGGGGCAGTATCGTATACAAAAGTACTGCTACATGAAATACCTGTACACATTCGATCCAGGATATTTGCTAGGTTTATTTATACGAACCTTCGACCTAGTACAGCAAATAGAACTGTGGCAATAATAGTGGCAATAACAATAAAAAATCAACAAAAAATAATTACAAAATCAGTATTATAAATACATCTATTAAATAGCATAATAACTTTTATAAACGCTTAAAAACTTCCAAAGTAACACGAAAATAATGACTGAAACGCATTCATATTTTCCAACAAAGTTTAGTTTCATAAACGTATATAAACACTACAATTGCATAAAGCAGCATGTTATAAATATTTAAGCTGAATAATGATGTTTTTATTTTAATATTGAATCATTATCATAAAATTTATTGGAATACATGGGAGCTCCAGTCCGCCAGAATTAGTCATTCGCCTTAGAATTTATCATTTACGATTTAGCTGTACCAACCGAAACCCGAAGTGTAGTACGTACACATGTTAAACAGGAAGATTTCTGTTCAACAAAATCATTTTGTTTTGATTTTTATTCTCCAGTTTGTAGAAGCTGAAAATTACTTACTGAAAGTTATCGACGTTCGACCATCTCGCCCTTACTTCCATGGAACACTAAATATAAATATCAAACATCATTGGAATTATTTTAATTTTTATGTTGGAAATAAAAAAAAAATAATGGACAAAAGATGAGTTATTGGAACCCAGACAGCAAAACCTTGGATAGGTCCTGGCGATACTGACTGAAAATAAATCGTATCGTATTGTATCGTTTACTGAAATACCGGTACAAAATATCGAGTATCGGAAGACAAAGTACCGGTACTTCAAAATATCAAACGTCTGCGTTCTCTAGCAGCCGGGGCCAGTGCCACCCCCGTAACGCGAGGGTTGCGGAAGTGTTTGTTCCGCCAGTGTTTTTCTAAACTTGTGTGGATGAGCATACGATATGACGGACCGGAATGCGAGGGAAACAATGGGAACCGACATCGTGTTTTGAGGTTAAATTTGGAACCCATGAGAGTTATTTTAATTTCGTGTAACAATAAAATGTAATTAATAACATATTTAAAAATAATGGTCTAATTACCCGACTAAAGAAGACTTACATGTTTAGCAGTTGTTACAACAATATAAATGCACGATAACAATTTAGGATTCACTCTCCAAACATTTCGGTTTTTATTTTTAAATGCCCTATTGTTGACGTCGAGTGTCACCGTTGTTCAACTGTATAAAAAAACAAAATTGTATGCTCATGCAAAATCGATATTGGAAAAAATAAATTAAACAGTTACTGCTGGCTGCACAATCAATTAATGTCGAGCTGACTTGTTCATCTAGGTAGTATTTGTTATGGATAAAACTGAACTTCAAATGACTTTAGATTTGATTAAATGAAACTAATTTTGAAACTTTAACACTAAAATAATTAATCAAGCAAAATTTGGCTGACTCGCTGTTTGAAAATTATTGAAAGAACTAGCTTTAGACCGCGGCGCATGTCGCATTTAAAGTTTTGCGCGTTAGTATGAGATGCACGCAGATCTTCCTGTCATGACCGCCATCCGAACTTATATCGGGCGGCGATCTCGGAAAATCGATTGGCAAAGGTGGGTTTAAACGGATCGTTTGGACTCTTGAGCAAGGAAATAATAAACCCTCCGTATCATTACATGAAATGAACTTGTGTTCGCAGTTTTAAAAAACACAACCAATAAGCATAATAAGTAATTGTTTTCTGTGTTAATATTGCTATTAAAAGTAATGGGAAGTTTGTTTACATACATAGATATGATGATGAATTATTGATTCATCACAAAGATTTTCATTTTTATTTAATTAATTCTTTAACGAACTTCGCCGAGCCTTGATAATAGTAGTAGTGTACCTAGGGGTGTTCTGCCTCAAAATGTGTCACTGCGCAGGTTTGTCAAGGTCGTTGGTCTAGCCGGGGTAGTGATGTAAATTACCCGGGTATTTATTTTTAGGGGTAAATACCCGGGGTATTTACCCGGGTAAATATCCAAAGTGGGTATTTAATAGGGATGTCGTACCCGGTCTAAAATCAAACCCGGGTACCCGAAAACAGTACCCGGGTACCCTCGGGTACCCGAAGATTTTACATTTTGCCTTATTATTTTCTGGCGAATGAAAATATTTCCATACAGGCGATTTTTTATGGCTTTTTTATGACATTGTTTTGTTATTTGTTTGTACATACTTTTGTAGTTTCATGCAATGTTCAAGCTCTATGCTCTACGCATTTTAACGCCGCTAGTTTTAAACTGAACTAATTTGAAATAGTACCTACTCGTCAATTCAAACTGCAAGTCGTCTGGCGTCATAAATATATTCACATTTTCACCAAGTGCTATCAAATTGAAGTACGTGACTTTTTATCCGAAATTGGTTTTTATCATCTTCTCCGAAAAAGGTTGACCTTCTGGACATTCTATAATTTAGTAGTCGGGTACCCGGGTCCTGAAAATATACCCGGGTTGACTATTACCCGGGTCGGCCCGGGTACCCGGGTACCCGCCGACATCCCTAGTATTTAAGCGGGTATTTATAGACTCATTTACAAATAGTATAAAGCTAATCTAATCAGTATAATAGATTGGTAAGTAAAGGAGCTCTATTCGAATTTTATAAAAATGTTTAAGGTCATAGCTGAACTGAGAACATTTACTGCCTAAAATACCGATGAGGCCATAACTATACAGGTTCCCTAAAATTGTACGGAACATGGCAATTCCGTGAGTTGGATAAGGTTTAACTATTATTTGCCATAAGAATAACCGAAATGGAAAATGCAATAAATACTTTGGTAGCTAGGTAACAAGTAGCTATTGTACCTACTACCAAGGTTATTATTGTATTTTTTTTTTATTTCGGTTACTCTTATGGGCTTATGAACCTTTTCCAACTCATGGAATTACCATGTTCTGTACAATTTTAGGAAACCTGTATATAACAGCAATGAGATAGCATGAATAAAAAACAGAATTCAATGATTGAATAAGAAGGAGATGAACATAGAAACAAATATTTGAGTAGACTTGACGCTGATTTTAATTATGGCATATGTCAACAAAATATACTTTTTTGTACGGTTATCTCTTTCTTACTCAAGTATTATGTGCTTTTGTTCATGCTATCTCATTGCTGTTGCATACTTATGGTCCCATCGGTATACAGCGTTGTTTATATTATTTTGTGATATTCTTTGCCTTGTTACGATTTCATCAAGTTAATGTTGTTCATTTTTCAAAAATGGAAACAAGTCAGAAAATAATGTACATACAACAATTTAAATTATCTCCGGAGTCAGAGCAATCACAATGTTTTTTTTGTAAACTGTAACAGGCGCAATTTATTGGATCTACTGTTTATTTCCATAAACTTCGGCAGCCAATGTTTTTTCCCGATAAACGATTAATTTACCTTGGTGAATGCTTATTCAGTGTTAGATGTAAATTGTTATTTTTACATAAAATATTCCAGTGCATTTATATGTAGTTTACTTATCAAGATAACATTATTATGTGAGTAAAAGTTAGCTTAGCTTTCTAAATATTAAAAATTTGATAAATACCCATTTTTTAGGTATTTACTCGAGGTACGGGCAAATGCTCAGGTAAATACCCATTTATAAATACCCTACCCACTAGGTATTTACCCAACCCACATCACTAAGCCGGGTTCAAGGTCGCGGGCCTAGCCGGGGCCAAGGTCGTTGACCTCACCTAGGTCACGTGCTCCCACGATGAATTTTTGGGGTTAAAAGTCTAATTTTTAAAGGATTCCCACGATGAATTTTGAGGCTAAATGTCTAATTTTATTTCTACGCCCAAGCGGATGTGACTCATCGTCTGGGAATTCAAAACTTGTTGAAACTTGCAGATGCAGGATGTACCAATTGAACAATGGCATCCATTTGAGAAATCTGCACGATTGCAAAAAATAATTGAACAATGAAGTCTTTGTTGTCTGGACGAATTTTTGCTGACCTCCATCATCAGATAAACAGGATGTTATTGTCTGGAGCTTCAGACTTGTCCAGACATGTTTGAGAAATGTGCAAGACTGGTAAAAATTGAACAATGAAACCTATTGTTGGAGAAAAATCTGCACGACTGCTAAATTGTATGGAGCCTTTGTTCGGAAATTTTTTGCTGACGCAGTTAATGACCTCCATTATCAGTGTCTGGAGAAATTTGCGACGATCTGTAAAAATTATCTTGAAATAAATTTGTCAAGTACTGATGTCTGTTAGACAAACAAAAAGAATTGCCAGGTGTGGGGTTCGAACCCACGCTCCCCTTAGGGAACCGGAGCTTAAATCCGGCGCCTTAGAGCGCTCGGCCAACTGTTCCTGTAACCAATTTTATAAGCACAATGGTGGAATAAAACAACAGTATATATACGTGTATTTATTTTGTCTAAAACGTACATTTATAAAATTATTACAACTATATATATTATACATCAGCTAATTATTGTGCTACGGATGTTGTCATCTCTGTCTGGACGATCTCCTCGAAGACAAGTTTCGTGCTGCTCCCACACTTGCCACCCGAGATGATATAGTAGCGACGTTCTCCTAATTGTTGTAGATCAGCATATGTTAGGCAATCGTAGCGTGCTGGTAGAATGAATCTGAAGTTGTCCAATTCTACCGCCACTTTATTGCCGTATTTAGTCGGACACCGATACACATTTATTATTAGATACTAGCAATCCAGTGAGACAAATGTCTCATTTAAAAAACAAAAAAGACCGTTTTTCAAATAGAACGCGTATTAAATAAAAACTGTACCCAGACCTGGAAGGTGTCAAAGTGGTTGCCTAAGCGATCGACGTTTTAAGGCGCAGAGGGTCGCAGCTCCGTTTAGCTGCTGAAACATTTTTATTTAATACGCGTTCTATTTGAAAAACGGTCTTTTTTGTGATTTCTCGAAAACCGGAAGTGTCACGTGACTGAAATTCGGTTCCTGAGCTCACATGACCATTCCAAACATATAACTTTCATAACTTTTTTATCTATCTCTTACGGTTTGGCTGCTGAAACAGCGTCCCGGACGGACGGACGGACAGACAAGTCTATTAGATAAAGGATTTTTCGTCAATCTTCAAATCTCGTACATTTCTCCACCCTTTAACCTAATTTAAGTTGCAAAGTTTTTGGTTGAAATCTGCCATGTTTTTTTGGAAAGAGGGCGTACAGGAGAATGCTAGAAATGCTGCAACACACCAGGTTTATATAGCACCCGTCAGAATGCTAACGTGCCGAGTGTTTGAGAATTTTTGCACCGGATGTGAGTCGTCTCAGAATGCGCGCGGTTGCTAAAATAAATGTATGGTGTCTTTGTTTGAAAAATGTACACCGGATGCTGTTCAGACTTGTTTAAACTGATGTGGGCGTCTGGCGGATGTTATTGTCTGAGAATTTGCCGAATGCTGCAAAAATAAATGTATACAGTTGTTGTTTGAGAAAATGCTCGGTTGCTAAAAACTGTTCCTCGAATGCAGTTAACTTGTTTTGTAATGCACTGAATATTGATATGAAGATTTTTTTAAAAATCTCTAAGTTGTTAGGTTGACTGTGTCAGGGTTCCACGAAAAACTAAAGCTTCTACAGGCCATATTCTTGGGATCAAGTATTGAATTTACATTTTGCTCGTTGATTGTGACTTTAAATTTGGGTATCAACTTAGCAATTTTTCACATTCCACCTCAGGAGTTGTGTTTTAATAAGCTTCTAATTTCCTCGTCAGTAGTTTGCGGATACATTCTAGATACAAATACATGCCATTTTTTCTGTACAGCTTTAAGTTTAGAGGTCAGATTTGCTCCAAGCGCCACTGGTACAGAACGTTGAGCCGCGTATCTGCGCTTCTGATAGAATTTTCTGCTTAATTTGCTTGCGACAGGATTGTAGCAACGTTTTGGGTTTTAGTCACAGCACTATATGTTACTGCTTGAGCGTGTTACACATGAGAATTAATTGATAAGCTTTTTTATTATTAAAATTTCGGTTTCTTACAGCTGTATTTGCAAATCATTGGTAAATAGTTCAGTGTTTGGTTGCGACGAACATAGATGTAGCAGAGATCTGGCAAATAGAAGACTATAGAAGATAAAGAGCTTATGAAGCTTACAAAAATGAATCTTTTAACCGTCAACTTACAGAGTTAATAAAAAAAAATTGGATCATAAATTAGCTAATAATGAAATTTGTAAACAGACAGTATTATTAATCTAAAATTGAATTAGCTGAAATTTTGTATTTATCAAATATTATTAACAAAGTTGTTAAACGCATGATAAAGACAGTTATTAATTAATTAATAATAAATACAATTGTCCTATATCTGGTATTACAGTTATTCATGGCTTATGTTTTAATCTGATTTTAATAGTTGAATAGAACCGAACAACTAAGGTTACTACAATTACATGCTAAAGACTAGACAAAAAGGTAAGATTAAAATCAAAATTTTAAAATAAAACCCTGAGAATAAGAATATGGTTGAAGGAGGTATAGAATTTGCAGACTATAGGAAAATACCTGTCCAGGCTTGTTTAAACAGATGTGAGCGTCTGCGAATGTGCAAGGTTGCTAAAAAAACGGATGTTATTGTCTGAAAATTCAAACCTGTCCAGACCTGTTAAAAGAGCTGTAGGTCTGTTGAAAAAAATCGCAAGGAAATATGAAAATCCAAACCTTTTTTTAAAATACTTTGTTAGGGTTTTTCGTTTTATTATGCGTTGAACGAGATGTATGTCTGGATATTTAACTTTTTGAAGCTCGAGATTGTAGAAACATCCTGAAATAGGCCGATTGGAAGCATCTTTTAGTAGATAGGTAATGTGTTCGATCCTCACTGGAAGACTGTTTAAGTGGTAGGCAGTATTTAACATAATACAAAAGTGTTGGGGTCTTAGAGACATTGAGAAATCCTCAACACTGTTTGCAAGCATCGAATGTAAACAGTACGTGTTTTTTCCAGTACTTTATTAAATACACAAAGTTTCGAAATTGAGCCGATAGTTATTTATTTCGCTTTTGCTGTTGGATTTATGTACAGAAGACAGCATTCCTCACTTTTAGCAATAAGCAAGTTCTTAAAGAAATATTATGCTGTAGAGATTTACAGGTTACAGTTCAGAGTGTAAACTGAGTTAACATTTTAGGATATTTCTATACAGCTATTAGCAACAGCACCATTTAATTGCATATTGTTTTCTTTTAAGTAAGACCCAAATTTTAGATTCGATTGTTTTAATATAGGTTCGAAAGCACTCCTTAGTTAAACTGAAGCTATTATAGTCAACAGGAGATTTATATCTTTTTATATTTTCGATGAACTCTAGCTTTTTGTCTTGTCGGTTTAACTAGGCGCACAAGTTTTTGAAATATCAGATTTTATTTACACGCAGTTCTCAGTGTGAAATTACGAAAATTTTGAGCAGTTGTAATAAGCGGATTCTGTAAACTTATATCGGAGGATAGTTTTTGAGCTACTGCAGTAACACACAGAGTCTAGAATCCTCAAATTGATATTTTTAAAATAATTCCACTTTCAGATATACAATCCACAAATGAATTATTTTTGACATGGCACACGTTCGAGGCAAACAATACGTCAAAATCACAACTGCTGCTTTGTAAACAAAGTGTACCTAGAATCCTCAAATTGATATTTTTAAAATAATTCCACTTTCAGATATACAATCCACAAATGAATTATTTTTGACATGGCACACGTTCGAGGCAAACAATACGTCACAATCACAACTGCTGCTTTGTAAACAAAGTGTACGTTATGCATGTGCAGATTAGCAAACTTGCTTGTTAGCAAGGACGTTGTAACTTGACTTATCGTACGCAGTGTAGGAAATGCTGTCATATGACATTTCACGATTATGTTCATATCATGTTTATAGAACGAGTATTTAGATATTTCATTACATAGCTTAAACAGTTGAACGGTGAAGTGATTCTTGTTTCGAGCCTCAAGATTATATTGATTTTGCTACTTATATTAATTAAATAAAACACTCATTAAAATAACAGTTTTATTTTATACATTAAAAAATTATATATAAAATTCTATCCCATAGTTTTATTTCTACCAGAACCGGGTTTAAATGTAGGGGTAGCACCGGTTCTGGTAGAGCAAAATGATATCGAGCTTGGGAATGTTCCAAGGGCGCCTGCTCAGGGGGGTGGCTCGAAGTCAGTGCAGCATACCTCAACTGCGTAGGCGATGAGGGGGTACTGTCCCACGCACACCCCTCCAAATTTTGTGCTGAGGGGTGTGGTGGTGGCACTATCTGCCCCCAACGGTGCGGCTGTCCTTGTGGACAGTGCCACATTGGTGGTGGTGATGAAGGTGGAGGAGATGCCCCTGATGGTGCAGACATTGGTGGTGGTGACGAAGGTGGAGGAGATGCCCCTGATGGTGCAGACATTGGTGGGTGGTGACGAAGGTGGGTGAGACGCCCCTGATGATGCAGATAACGGTGCTGAGAGGTGTGGTGGTGGCACTATCTGTCCCCAAGGATGCGGCTGTCCTTGAGGACAGTGCCACATTGATGGTGGTGATGAAGGTGGAGGAGATGCCCCTGAAAATTTTGAGCAGTTGTAATAAGCGGATTCTGTAAACTTATATCGGAGGATAGTTTTTGATGTACAGTAGTAAGAGTGTGTCTTTGTTGTTAGGTAATACAAGGTCTAGAATTCAGATAGACGAACAGGTAGACAGACAGCTAGACAGATAGATAAGCTAGACAGGTAGCCAGGTAGACATGTAGACAGCTAGACAGGCTGGTAGACAGCTAGGCAGGCAGACATACTATTAACGACGTAAGAAGAGGGAAGTTGGAAATTAATGCTGAAACAGATCTTAATTTAGCGCTTTCAAAATTATTACTACAGAACATCAGGGGATCAATGGCCTCCATTATCAGTGTCTGCAACGATAAATAAATAGACCACAGGTCAACCTGACATGTTCCTGTAACGGTTTTATGGGCACGACGGTGTATTAAAACGACAATTGTAAATATAATTGTATTTTATTTGTCTAATGTACATGTATAAAATTATTACAAATATATTATACACCAGTCAATTATTGTGGTAGAGGTGTTGTCATCTCTCTCTGGGGTGTCACGATCTCCTCGTGCTGTTTTCGAACTGGATTTATTCAATTATTCCTGCCTCTTTTAACTAACAATTTCATGAATTGCATTCGATATTCATAGTATAACGCAGACCGTTGGCTCATAATGCAAACATTTAACAGATGGAGAGGTGGACATCACCATAAATCATATACGATTTTTTGCACACATTCCCGTTCTAATCTCAAAATTTTTAAATGCTCCTCGATGGGCTCCATCACATTGTCATCAAACCAACTCCACCCGTCTGGAAGTCGTAGTTTTGTATTAGTTTTAAAGTCCGGATGTCCATCTAGCGTAACGGGGATATCCATACGATTGCAACCAAATCATGGAAATAACTTTGAAAATTCATAGAAATACTTCTCGTAATATTTTTCCAACGAGGTGACGGCTTCCGTGTTACAATCAGACTGCTACGATTTATTTGATATACTATGATTTATATGATTATGCCCTCGTCGTGCAAGCCGCTGCCTACAATTTCTACATAACGGTGTTAGCCCCCTGGTGACTTATAGTTTGATGCCACTGTATGAGAATGTGTAATTGGTAAAATTGACAGACAGCTAGACAGGTAGACAGCTAAACATCTAGACAGATAGACAGGTAGACAGACATATACTAATACAAAAAATGAGTTGGAGGAACCACCCGACCTGTCATTATTACCGTTAACAAAATTAAATATTAAAGAATATTCTGATATTGTCACTGATGATAATAGTATATAGTATATTATGATACTAGTGTATAAGTACGCCCTTAAAGCACGTGCGACGAGTTTAAGAGCACGTCGCTAGTGCTTTAATGGCACTCATACACGTGTATGATACGCTACTTTTTCTACGATCGTAACGGAAGTATAAAAACTTGGTTGGGTGGCACTCTTTCAGTCACATTGTGTTAGATATTCTAGGTTATGTTGACATTCAAACCTACGGCAAAGCGTGTTTTAATATATTAAAACACGCCACCAATGACAACCTGCGAAAAAAACGTAATTCGGGCGCTAATATTAAGAGTGCTATACACGGCACTTCTGACACTAGAAACTGCAAAAAGTTGTCATTTTGACACGATCGTAGAAAAAAGTAATTTTTTTGAAAGTGACATTGAAAAATGGCAAGAAATTAATCGTGAAGAAATCGTCTTCGTGTTGGCTCTTTACGATACAAAACTCGAGTATTGACAGACTGATTCGCGTGAGTGGTCAAAAAAGCAACAACCACTACTTGTATAAGTAGTTCGAATAAACTTAGAAACTGAAATGGAGCATGCAATAATTACTTTGGTAGCTACGCAACAAGTAGGTACAATAGTTACTTGTTGCCTAGCTACCAAAGTAATTATTGCATTTTCTATTTCGGTTACTCTTACGGCAAATATTATGAGAACCTTTTCCAGCTCATGGAATTGCCATGTTCCGTGCAATTTTAGACAACCTGTATAATGTGTAAGTTATTTTTTACTACTACTACTACTACCACCTTTATTATGTAGGTAGGCCTACTTAGTAATAGTACAGATTTTTTGTTGATTACTAGAATTCATGTATTAGTATTGAACTGATATTAAGAATTTTTTCATTTGGGTGTTTTAATGGTGTATCGTTTTAATAGCACCACCATATGCCAGAAAATAGTTTGTTTTAATTAGGTATTTTTGATATTTACCTTGCTACATGTTTTGTTTTATGGATGACACAAGTAAAAAATAACACATTTTGTCTCTGTAATAAAAAAATCTATTTGTAAAAATCAATGATTGTGGGAAATACGAATTCAGAGGGTCGTAGAGCCTACTAAGCATACAAACTTTTCTTTGCACTACTAAAAATTTTAATAGATGTAAATAGTTTGAGAATTTGATAAAATTACAGAAGATCTCGGGGAAGTCTTCCGATATTTGCGAGAATCGTGAGAGCTATTGGGAGATATGAGGGATATCTCAAGAAGTTCTGGGGAAATCTGGGGAGATGTCGGGAGATCTTGGGAGATCTGGGGGATATCTCGGGAGATCTGGGGATGTCTCGGGATATCCCTCGGAAATCTAGGAGGTCTAGGGAGGTCTGAGGATATCTGAGGGAGATCTCGGGAAATCTTTTATGCAAGGATATCTCCTGTACACCTAAATCCTTGGTGAAAAGTTAGTGGTTCTGAAAAGAAGCCCATCATAACTAATTCATATTCTTTTTTGGGTATTTCGCCACTCTGCAAATTAAAATTATTAAATAATTTGCAGAGTGGCGAAATACCCAAAAAAGAATATGTCTGATAGATTCACGCCACAAAGAAGTTTCAGAGATTATCATAACTAAAGTGACCATTTGTCCCGATTTAGGAGCGACAGTACATACTTTTTAATGCCTGTTCCGATTTTTATTTTGTCTCAAAAATTGACCCGCATTAGCTGATTTAACACGTCAAGTCCCGCTTCAGACTTGTTGTAGGCACTGAACTGTATTATTAAATGGAAGAGCAATCCTGTACTTTTAACGTGATACAAATTGGATCTGCTCATTGGTGTCGGACGCATGTACAATTGGATTTACAAATTCGCGTAATTTAAACTTTGTAGTACGTACTTTTGTACTTATTTGAGATTGTCTTACTGCTAAATGGCGCGCGTACACCACAAAACTCAGTATTCCTGTATATGTTTGCTAAGAGTTTGGCAAACAGACCAATTTGACACACATTTTTTATGTAAATTATATATTTTACATATGTCAAAAAATAGGTTGTGTATCACCCTATTTTCTAAATTCTTGTATTTACTAATAGAATTCAGTGGCTTACGTGTATCAGATTTTCTAAAAAAATTAGTTTAGCATCACCACTCAAACCTGTACTTCCTTTATTGGATGATGTAACGAACGACTTCTGAGATTGAATCGTGTCATAGTTGAGATACAAGAACTCAACTTTCGCCCACCTTCATAAAGGTAGAAGCTAAAGAGCAAGGTAACTCAAAAATCATGCCAGAGCGAAAACTTTTGCAAAGGTAAGGGTTAGAAGAGCACGACAATTCAATGTGTCGTTGAGTTCTTCTATCTCAACAAAGACATGGCCCAATCTCGGAAGTTGTTCGTTATACTTTATTGCCGTTATTAAGGAGTTTGTGCTTGTGCCTGTGAGGGAGGTCCAAATTTTCGAGTAGCTTTATGTAAAATTGCAAATTCTTTAATAGAAATAAAGAAATGTGTTACACATAACTGGAAATGATCTTTTATTGAGAACATACAATTAGTGATGTAAAAAAACGCGTTTTTTTAAAATCGAATAAAAAACCTAGAAAAAAACCAGAAAAGTTTTTTTTTTTTTTTTTATTCATTTTTGTAATTGGCGGCACGTTTTGGTAGGTATGGTTGGCGGCATGTAAGCAAACGACAAAGTTTAAACTTATTTTGGTTTTACATGCACTTTAAAGTTCAAGAAAACTACAGCACAGACTAGACAAATGTTTAATAAATAACAGTAACATTTTAGACCTACTGCCTACTCGTATTACGTATTACTCACAGAACAGCAAAGCGTATGCATGCGTCTATGAGAGCACCCCCGCCCCACCCCCGACTGGAAGTTGCTTTAAGCTGGACCCAGCTCTGAAACTTTCGACCTGATCGACGAATCAAGTTACGTTAACGATTCATCAGAGTCATCAAACAGTGACATGGGCGACGTAAACTGCATGGATACCGACTCCGAGTCAGTTGAGGAGTCAGCCATGTCTGTTAGCGAGTAATTTCTGCATTATTATAATTTCTACAGGGTGTTAGGGAAGTCGACGGAAAAATTTCTAGGGGTGAATCCTTGGCCCAAGATATGATGATTTAACTCAACTTACCTATATACAAAGTTGCTTAGTTTAGCCGCTAGAGGGCTTTAAAGATTATTAATAATAATAATGGTGAGGCACTAACACCCCATGAAGGAGCTTGGCCTGCAAGGCGGAAGGTCAGAGCTTCCATATCCTCGCTCTCACACCTGGCTGTCGCGTGTCAAATTCATGACACGTGGTGATGTGGTGAGCATCACGCATTAGACAACCGCATTATTACCCATTATTCCTTCGAACACAGGTCCCCAATTATTTAAAGTGACTAGCTTTTTTAAATGTTTTAACCCCCTGTATAATCACTACCAATTTTTCTCTGAATAGTTACTTTAATTTAGAAGCGATTCACTTTCTTAAAAAATTTTAGTTGGGTAAACGGTTTAGCCACAAAAAATATTTTCTAAATCCCTACAAGCCTAGTGTTAAGTTAAAATAACTGATTCAGGCTTGTACGGATTTAGAAAATATTTTTTGTGGCTAAACCGTTTACCCACCTAAAATTTTTTAAGAGAGGAAATAGCTTATAAGTCAAAGTAGCTATCCACAAAAAAACATTGGTAGTGATTATACAGGGGGTTAAAAAAATATGGATGGATAATTAATTGTGATAAGTTTTTAAACACCCTGTAATTTTCGAAATTAGGGTTTATTCCAAAAAAAGCTTTGGTTTACTGGTAAAAACGCATGGCCGAAAAATGAATAAAATCCATCAAAGATTTTTCGACTTATTTGAAAAAATTAAAAAAAGCTAATCTTCTTTAAAGCCCTCTAGCGGCTAAACTAAGCAACTTTGTATATAGGTAAGTTGAGTTAAATCATCATATTTTGGGCCAAGGATTGCCCCTAGAAATGTTTCCGTCGACTTCCCAAACACCCTGTATATCCACTTTGGCTATTTTTCAATTTTTCTTTAGAAATATTTTTTTATTATAAATTCTATAATTCACTTTACCCACGAAATGTATTATTTTTATTTAAAAATATCTGTTTGTTTTTCCAAACAAATTACTTGTTGTTATTCACTACACTTTAATTCTGAAAAAACGTATTTAAAAAAAAACCAGACCGCTTGGTTTAAAAAAAACAGGTTTTTTTTTTAATAAACGAACGGTATTTTTTTTGGTTGCATCACTACATACAATATAATATGTGCAATTAAAAACATCTGTTTTCTTCTGGTTTTACCCAAGACATGATAGATCTGCTATATAAACCAAAAACTTATAGAAACTTGTAACATTTGTCTGAACATCACTACAATAGGTATACAATTTTAAAACGTAAGGTTGAAATCCCTATGCTAATAATTGTTATTTTGCAAATTACGTACTTACAATATAACTAAAAATATAAAGCAAACATCAAATTAAATATTCAATATCTAGACTTAATAATTGATTAAAAGGGTCCTTGGAAATTGTCTATGGACAAAATAAACAATAGTTTATATAAAAAATTTTAATTTTCATTGGTTAAAAACTATTTTACAAATTTAGATATTATATAAGTTATATTTTGGCTTTGCTCAATCAATTATGAACTACGCCCAGCGTCGGACTGGCAAAATTTGGCCTACCGGGCAAAGGATGCATGTGGCCTCCACATGTAAAAATAAGAGGAAGGGGGGGCGCTAAAGGGGAGTCCGGGGACAAAGCACTGCTGCAGACGAAATTTTTATAATTGTAGGGAGCTCGAAGACCCAAAACGCACCCCTCTTACCAGTAATGGCACAGTACAATAATGGCATGTGAAAGTACAACAAAATCAATAACTACGATAAAGAAAACGATGGAGGAATGGAAAAATATTTATTCTAATAATTTTAAAATTTAAACATGAAACAAAAAAATAAAATAGGTAGGAGGTAGATAATTATTCTATTCTTATAAACTGACATTCAAACAAATAACAACACATTTTCTAAATCTATTATGGTTTATAAACTTTGAGTTTGGAACAATTATAAAGAAAAAATATAAATAATAATGATCACAAGCTTTGACCTTATAGGAATTTTTACACTCTATTCCATTATAATAATTATACTTAACAATATGAATCACATCAATAATTTTGATTTTCAAGAGACTGATCTATTTGGCAACTTGTCAATGATTTCGTCGAAATTCAAGCTTTGGAGTAGATCACACTGCACATTCAAAATTAGAAAACACTCTAACCTTTCTTGTGATAAAGAAGCTCTTAGCCTATTTTTGATTATTTTCACTTTAGAAAATAAGCCTTCACAGGCTGCTTGGGTGCATGATAACGTCAGTAAGTATTTGTAGGCTAAGTACAAATTACTATATGTAAAGCTTGCAAATTATATTTGTGTAAAATTTTAAAACAACAATTCATACAACCCGCACAATCACCCTCTGTCCCCTCACCAATGCAAATATTTAAATGAAAATTTGGATCTTCTTCGGTGTCATTTTCGTTGTCATCACTATTAGTGTCATGATCAGGGGGTCGTGATTGGTTGAGTCACAGTCACCATAGGCTGGGATTGTTCTTTTTGTAAAGTGAAAAAAAATTGAAAAATTAATCAATTCTTGTTTAATGATGTCGTCTTGTGGGATGTTTTTTAGCTTTGAAATTACGACAAAAGCGAAATCAGGAATATTTTCTCCATTTAGTTGAGCAGTACGTTGAAAAGTACTCGGATCAAAGAAACTGAAAGTTCACTAATCTCCTAATTTTTTGTGAATCGGTCTTCCATGCTTTGCATTAATTGATTAACAATCACTTTATAAGTTTCCATTTCAAGTTTTTTCAAAACGTTTTCTTTCGTAGGATCCCCGACAGTTTCTCTTTGCATTTTTTTATTCTCCTATATCTCAATATCTACTGGAAATTCAGTCTCAATTGTTATGTCATTTTCATTTAAATAGGCGTTCTCTGTAATTGAACCAAGGAATTTTTTGACTGACGCTGCGGGAACCTCACACACACAATCATGTTCATTCCACGACTACTAAGAAATAATAGATGCATGATGCATACATGCACAAATAAAACTGGGACAATACTTTGACACAAAGTTTAGATTTTTTTTGAATTTTGTAAAAACATTTGTGCTTTTTTTTTACTATTTGGAAAATAAAATTATGTGGACATTTAGGCCTCCAAACTGGATTGGCCTACCGGGCATTTGCCCGGTTGCCCGGTGGGCCAGTCCGACACTGACTACGCTATATGTATTCAGAGAGGAACCACATCGAAACCTATCACACTTTAAAAATCCCAACTTAGATTAATATGTAATGTTGCTAGACTGTCATCAAGCAAGGAATTATTCAGTTTATTACAATTACCAATGGTACGTTAACTTTATTGTATAGCAGTTAGCTGTGAGTAAATATTAGTGATGGGCCTATCTGGAATGAATAATCGGAAAGTTTCCGATTGTTCAAAAAATCGGAAGGTTCCGATTATTTCGGAACGTTTCGGAACTTATTAAAACACACAACTCCCGAGGTGGAATGTGAAAAATTGCTAAGTTGATACCCAAACTTAAAGTCACAATCAACGAGCAAAATGTAAATTCAATACTTGATCCCAAGAATATGGCCTGTAGGAGCTTTAGTTTTTCGTGGAACCCTGACACAGTCAACCTAACAACTTAGAGATTTTTAAAAAAATCTTCATATCAATATTCAGTGCATTACAAAACAAGTTACCTGCATTCGAGGAACAGTTTTTAGCAACCGAGCATTTTCTCAAACAACAACTGTATACATTTATTTTTGCAGCATTCGGCAAATTCTCAGACAATAACATCCGCCAGACGCCCACATCAGTTTAAACAAGTCTGAACAGCATCGGGTGTACAATTTTCAAACAAAAACACCATACATTTATTTTAGCAACCGCGCGCATTCTGAGACAACGACTCACATCCGGTGCAAAAATTCTCAAACACTCTGCACGTTAGCATTCTGACGGGTGCTATATAAACCTGCTGTGTTGCAGCATTTCTAGTAGTGATGGGCCTATCTGGAATGAATAATCGGAAAGTTTCCGATTGTTCAAAAAATCGGAAGGTTCCGATTATTTCGGAACGTTTCGGAACTTTTCGGAATTCGATTATTTTACTGTTCGGTGCACAAAATTCGGAACTTTCGGAATTCGATTATTTTACTATTCGGTATACAAAATGAGAACACGAAATTCCAATTTGAACTGAATGGCATACGGAATGTTGTGTTGCCTCACTTGACTGCTATATGCTGGCACTAATGGCAGTGGCATTTCGTAGTTTAATTATTAGATAGTACACCTTACAGACTTCAAATTCATGTATTGTTTTATACTATCTATTATGTACTTTATGTGCCATTAAACTTTAAAATATCACTACCATTTTCCGCAAGTCTATTAAGGTAACTACTGTAATAATTTGAAAAAATATTTTATTTCCTTACATCCCACTGTGCGACTCAAACTCATAAATTGTGGTCCTACAAACCCAAACAATAGATGCCAACGCAGATAAGGGCTTACGGCGCAACGGCGAGTGCCGCATCGCAAATTTGGACGCACTTCATCTTCCTTCCGCTTGTTGTTGTTTCGCTCATTTTCCCTTGCTTGCATTTACGGAATGTAAAATAATCGGATGATATTCCGATTGTATAAACATTTCGAAATGGAACATTCCGATTATTGAAATCATCCGATTATGCCCATCACTAGTAAATATGTATTAAAAAATGGAACTTATACTGAAGAGAACAACAGTTAGGGGACATATTATACTTCAACAACCACAAGTTAAAAGAACCCATACTCAAACATTATGAAACATCTAGTGATGTAAAAAAACGCGTTTTTTTAAAATCGAATAAAAACCTGAAAAACACAAAAATCGTTTTTTTTATATTTTAATTTTTATTATTAATCCCGGCGAGTATCGATTTGTAGCACATCCAAGTTTCGAGTCCGGATTCGTTCCGAAGAGCGAAAAGGTCGCGAAGGCGTCAATTCTCCCGGACATTCATTCCTTTGGCATTGCGTTATTCAATCCATTTGAATACAATACAATGTTTTGTCTTCAGTTGAGGGGGAACGGCAAACGATGATGGTGTTCGTTTTAGAAGCTCGACGTCGACAGGCGACACATTATACGGCGGAAGTTGATGCTTTTTTATCAGTTATCAGTGATTTATGGCTTTTGTAGGCTTTGTAGGTGTCCATTTGATTTCAAGTTTGTAACACAAAAACATACCGAATTACCGACGGTGTGACCACTGACCAAAACAAAGATAATATGTAATATCGACTACTTATTTATGATGCCTGTCTGCTGTTTTCTTCGCGCTTCTGGTTCCTAGTTTGCTTTCCGATTTTCATTTAATCACGCTGCTCTTCTGTGCTACACACTACACTACACTACACGAGTACACGATACTCAATTACTTGTTTTAAAAGTTTAATTAGTGTGAAAGTATGTCTTTTTTGCGTGGAAGGAAGAAGGCCGAAGTGAGCTCTTTATTTAAGCTGCTGACGGGAGCGAAAAATAAAACTCCTCAAGTGGAGTGCACCTGTTGTGCACTCCTAATGTCAAAGAATGGGACAAGGATGACGGAACACATTAGAAAATGCCTCAAGTACCCAGTTCTAGTGAAAGAAAAGTACGAACTGATTAAACAACAAACGGCGGGAGTTTTGGAAAAAATAGTGATGCAACAAAAAAAACCGTTCGTTTAAAAAAAAACTTGTTTTTTTTTGTAAATGCGTTTTTTTTTCCAGAATTAAAGTGTAGTGAATAACAACAAGTAATTTGTTTGGAAAAACAAAAAACATATTTTTAAATAAAAATAATACATTTCGTAGGTAAAGTGAATTATAGAATTTATAATAACAAACAAAAGCAAATATTTCTAAAGAAAAATAGAAAAATAACCAAAGTGGATATACAGGGTGTTTGGGAAGTCAACGGAAAAATTTCTAGGGGGAATCCTTGGCCCAAAATATGATTTAACTCAACTTACCTATATACAAAGTTGCTTAGTTTAGCCGCTAGAGGGCTTTAGAAGATTAGCTTTTTTTAATTTTTTCAAATAAGTGGAAAAATCTTAAATGGATTTTATTCATTTTTTGGCCATGCACTTTTACCAGTAAACTTAGGCTTTTTGTGGAATAAACCCTAATTTCGAATATTACAGGGTGTTTAAAAACTTTGTCACAATTAATTATCCATCCATATTTTTTTAACCGCCTATATAATCACTACCAATGTTTTTATGTGGATAGCTACTTTGATTTATAAGCTATTTCCTCTCTAAAAAAATTTTCGTTGGGTAAACGGTTTAGCCACAAAAAATATTTTCTAAATCCCTACAAGCCTGAATCAGTAATTTTAACTTACCACTAGGCTTGTAGGGATTTGGAAAATATTTTTTGTGGCTAAACCGTTTACCCAACAAAAATTTTTTAAGAGAGTGAATAGCTTCTAAATTAAAGTAACTATCCAGAAAAAAAAATTGGTAGTGATTATACAGGGGGTTAAAACATTTAAAAAAGCTAGTGGCTTTAAATAATTGGGGACCTGAGTTCCAAGGAATAATGCGGTTGTCTAATGCGTGATGCTCACCACATCACCACGTGTTATGAATTTGACACGCGACAGCCGGGTGTGAGAGTGAGGATATGGAAGCTCTGACCTTCCGCCTTGTTCCGTCGACTTCCCTAACACCCTGTAGAAATTATAATAATGCAGAAATTACTCGCTAACAGACATGGCTGACTCCTCAACTGACTCGGAGTCAGTAGCCATGCAGTTTATGTCGCCCATGTCACTGTCTGATGACCCTGATGAATCGCTTACGTAACTAGATTCGTCGATCAGGTCCACAGTTTCAGAGCTGGGTCCAGCTTAAAGCAACTTCCAATAGAAGGGGGGGTGCTTTCATAGAAGCTGCATACGCTTTGCTGTTCTGTGAGTAATACGTAACACGAGTAGGCAGTAGGTATAAAATGTTACTGTTATTTATTAAACATTTGTCTAGTCTGTGCTGTAGTTTTCTTGAACTTTAAAGTGCATGTAAAACCAAAATAAGTTTAAACTTTGTCGTTTGCTTACATACCTACCAAAACGTGCAGCCAATTACAAAAATGAATAAAAAACAAAAAAAAAACGTTTTTTTTTCTAAGTTTTTTATTCGATTTAAAAAAACGCTTTTTTTATATCACTAGAAAAAAAACCCACAAAGACAAGAAAGAAGACATTAAAGGTAAGCTAGCAGTTTGACTATTTGTGTACCGATGCAGTGAAGTTGATTTTCTCATGAAGAGTCGTGGTTTATTTGCATTTTGCTGAGGCTCGTCGATTTCAGATCCCTTCAGATTTCTATCAGTAGTATCAGTACAAACTTCCCCAGAGTGCTAACGCCAAATAATAGATTACTTCAGTGACGATTTTGAGTTCTTCACTGCCTATTTCAAATAACAATTAATACGTACTGAACTTACTCAAATATGAAATATTAAGTTACACCAAGTTACTTTTGTCTATAGAAAAGCTGAAAGTTAAGCCAAGTCAAGGAGTGAGTTCATTTGTTGATAAAATGACATTTGAACAAAAGGAAGAGGCCAATAAGCTGCTGAGCCGGGCCATTTTTTCAAGTAGGGCACCATTGGCACTGGTGGGAAACCCACTTTGGCAAGAGTTCTTTACATTTTTGCGGCCTGCTTACCAGATACCATCTCGCCACCTAATATTTGGTCCGCTCCTGGACAAAGAGCACCAACGAATATCGGCTCTGGTTTCTGAAAACGGGTAAATTCTAATTCTCCATAGTAATAAATTATTGGTTTTATTTTGCAATGATTCATTCACAGCTGCTGCACAATCTGTGGGGCTTGTCGTGGACGGATGGACAAACATAAGAAACGAATCAGTGTTGAATTTCATAGTTACTACTCCAAAACCATTCCTCTTTAAAATTCTTGACACAGGAACAGAATCTCACACGGCTACATATATGGCGGAAGCCCTCGGTAGTGTTATACGGGAAATTGGCCCGCAAAAAGTATTCGGAATTGTTACAGATAACGCGGCGAATATGAAGCAGCTTGGGCCTTGATACAGGACAATTTTGAAGGACGAATTTTCACCTATGGATGCTTTGCTCATTCGCTTAATCTGATTTTTACCGATTTAAAAAATCTTGCCAGCTTGAAGTCCTTGATTGCTGAGGCCGTTGCGGCCAGGAAGTCGATTCGACAAAGCCACATTCTGTCCGCATGGTTGAAAAAAAGCACTATATCGAAGTGTTTACCTCTTTTCAAAAAAAAATTATGGACACTGCTTTCTCAAACCTTGCTGAAAGTCCACTAACGGCGAAAGAAGCCGCCGCTAAGAAAATTTTAAAGAAGCGGAGTTTGTCGTCTCTAGTGTACATATTCTTGCCAACCTCCTGGACCCAAGATATCGGGGCTGCAACATTACTCCTGACGAAAAGGTAAATCTCGAAATTGTAAATTAAGGACTTCTGTATATAAAATTATGGTAGCTTTTGATTTGGGCTAAACTGAGGGTTGAGCACATAATTATACTCAGATATATTCATTACATTGCTATTCCTTGCTTTCTTGTAGACTGGCGCAGCGGAAATTATTTTCACGGCCGCTCAAAAGCTCCCAAACATCAACGAATCATATGTCTTGTCTGATATCGCCAACTTTATTGCGAAGGACTATTCAAAAAATCTTTTCTATGGAATGAAACGACTATTAAATCCATCAGTCCCATTGCCTGGTGGAGCGGTCTTTGCTCGAGTAGTGAGTTATCCAGGTTGGCGATCAGATTCCTCGAGCTTCCAGCAACGTCAGCTGTCTGTGAAAGATCATTTTCGTCGTATTCGGGTGTTCATACCAAAAAAAGAAATCGACTGACGAACTCGCGGGCGGGAAAAATCTCCCATAATCTAAAACTAAAGACAGAGGGAGCATCATCAAAGGAAAATCGTCATGCACTCTCTGAATCTGACAAGACTGTTGCTGGACCCAGCTCTGAGCCAACCAGAGAACAGGAGCCAACTCCTGGACCCAGATCTGAAACTGTCGAGCTGATCGACGAATCTTATGTTAGCGGTTTCATCAGACAGTGACATGGGCGACGTAAACTGCATGGATACTGACTCCGAGTCAGTTGAGGAATCAGCCATGTCTGTTAGCGAATAATTTCTATATTATTCTAATTTCTACATCCACTTCGGCTATGAAATTAATTTTTCTTAAGAAATATGTTTTTTTGTTATAAATTTTATAATTCTTTACCTATGAAATGTATTACATGTATTTTTATCTACAAATATCTGTTTTTTGTTTTTCCAAGGAATATTACTTGTCGTTATTCACTACACTTTAATTCTGAAAAAAAACGTATTTTAAAAAAACCACACCGCTTCGTTTTTTTTACGGTTTAAAAAAAAAACGAACCGTTTTTTTAGGTTGCATCACTAGAAACATCTCACTAATACAGATGTTTATAATTTTTTTCAACAAAATTTTTCAATAAAATTATTCTAGTCTATTCTATTAACATATTCATTCATTCGCGGTAACATATTCATTCATTCGCTGTCTTGAGCCTCTTTTACCATTGTTGTCTAGCAACATTCATACCAAGCAGGAAGTTCGCAGAATATAAAACACACATACATGCAACTGAACAGTCTATATATCTATATATATAAAATGAATCCCTATTTTGCTTGGTCACGCCATAACTTCAGAACGACTTTACCGATTTCATTCATCTTTTTTTTAAAGTTTTCTAATACTTCATAGAAGGTTCTTACGGAAAGAAAAATGAAAAAATTGCGCAGAAAATTGGAAAATTTCAGAAAACTTAACGACTATTTAACCTACGCGCGTTTGACAGTTCGGGAGAGAACGGGACGGTGACGGGGACGGGGACGGGATGACAGGAAATAATTAGTCATTATTTAATACACAAATAACGAACCTCGTGCGTACGAAGTGGTGGGTAACAGCTAGGGTGACCACCAGTGATGTAAAATTACCGTAATATATTTTTTTGGTAATTTACCAAGGTAATTTACCATTTTTTTTACCGGAATAGATTCTCTGGTAATATATATTTTTTGTAAATTACCTGGTAATTTATGTACTTGGTAAATTACTAGGTAATTTACACTTTTTAGTAAATTACCTAGTAATTTATACTTAGAACATTAATAGAAAATTAAGAATGATTATACCGTTATTACTTAAGAAGTACAATACATACTATTTCATCGTGATTGTATTTAAAATAAAATAAGACATATTAAAAATAATTATTTATTTATACGTTTACATTATGTAGAATGTAGGCACACCGCACAATACAAGACAAGGTAAATCCTAAAACTAAATTAAACACATACACTATACTTTCATAATAAAAACAAATACATAATTGTTAATGCTCTTCTGCTTCTGGTTCTGGTTCTAGTATGTTCACATCCGAATTCGAATAATCTGATGATTCTTCTGATGAAGTGAAAACTTCCGACTCTCTCTTTCTCTCTCTTTAGAATTTTATTTTCGAAAAGTTTTAAATTATTCTGTATATAAACCAATTTCCCAGCCCTATCATTAGTCAATCTGTTACTTTTTTTTATGTGTGTATTCCCGAATGTAGAAAATGATCGTTCCGTGGCTGCTGAAGTGGGGGGACAGTTTAAAATTTCCGAAGCTACTTTACTTAACTTTGTTGTTGAACACAGCGATTTCCACCATATTTCAGCAGGCAATTTTCCTTCATCTAGACTTCTCCATACAAATTCTTTAGCAAAAAGTCCATCTTGGGCTTTATATAGTGCAATTCACTCATAATAGTCCCCAAATGATTATCCTGCAACATAAATGATGATACTTGGTAATGTAAGTTAAAGCTTCAATATATTCATCATTGCTCAAGTTTTTTCCAATAAAATAGGGATCCAGCAAGTTAGCTGCTAAATGAACAGGTCTTAACTATGCAGGTATACTTACATTTTAATAAAAATAAAACCGGGTTCAGCAATCTACTGCTACCAACGAACAGAACACAATCATGTTAGTACACACACACACCCTTGAGACTTGAATGACTGGAACCCATAGATAAATGGAACCTAAACGTGCGTAATTAATAAACCCCAATCTCGCACAATTTAAAAATAAAATAAGATATGATTGCAATTTTTGCACTGCAGATTTGCCAAGGGCAAGATTGTTTTGTCTAATCTAAAATATAAGGGCCATCGCCGCCAACGCAGCAAGCGATTTTGTTTCAGATTTCAAGGGAAAGTTGAATATGATGTTGGTAATTATTTACCTATCCGTAATTTCTCAGTAATTTACCGGTAATTTATGACGTATTTTCGGTAATCAAAAAATGGTAAATTACTATAAATTACGGTAAACAATTTCAGAATTTACAGGGTAAATTACAATTTTACATCACTGGAGACCACCCATGATACTACTACTACTAAGATAAACCCACGCGGCGATCTAATTTCGTACGACGTTGCACATGACGTCATTCGGTTACAATAAGCCTGCTTGACGGTATGGAAAATATGGAAATGCATTGCTTTAAGCTGTTTTTATTAATGTTTAGTAAGTATATTTTATTATAATATTGATATATTACATTTTATTCAATATTATAATAGTACAAGAGATATTTCTTTTATGATTTAATGTAGAATTTAAGGTCCATAATAGAATAAGCCCTTAAATAAAGTAGGTAGGTGCTAGATAAAATAAATTATCTTCAAAGTTTAGCATTGTATAAAGGTTTACTTTGTAAAAAACGAACAATAAACAATTTTGAATACTAGAGTATTTAAATTTAAAAGTAAAGGAAGATACGAATATATGAAGAGTGTTGAAAAGTTTAAGGTTTATTCATTATCAAAAATTATTACTTTAATCCCTAGCGCAAAAAACGGACTTATGTTTTATAAATTTAAAATAAATATTGTTAATTTTAAAAGAATACCTCTGTAGAAAAATATGAGTGATATATAAAGTAGGTATATGTATACTGGGTGTCCGCTCTCAAAAGTCGAACATAGGCAATCAACATTGTGCATTTGGTTTTTAGGTATTTTGCCATTATTTCTATACTATATCAGTAAATATTATTGCTAGTATCATTTGATGTGCAACAATTTTATCTTTCTATTGATACCATTATCTTTCTTGTAAGTTGAATTGGCGAGCAGGAGTCTGCAAAAACGTTCAATGCCATGTTAGATTCCTATGTTCGAGTTTGAGAACGGACACCCGGTATATATTATTAACTTTTTTTTAAATTTTTATGGGTAGGTGTAAAAATTTTGTAGTGATAAACAATTTGTGTAATTTATTAATTACATATTATTTATTTACATATTATTTACAAAATTTGCACATTTACACTAGAAAGCCAAGTTTTATTAAGACTTATTTTACAATTTTGTAATTTTTCTCTTCCTCACTTTGGATTTTTCTTTAATATCTCTATTCAATATTCTAATTTTAAAATACATTTTGCATGGAAAGAAAAGATGCTTGACCTCTGTACTTAAATATGATAGATTCCGCTAAATCCATCAGGGCTTTTAAATAATGTTTGGTCAATTTTAATGACTCCCCATTAAAATTTTTAAAATGTGGTCGAGTTCATGGTTTATCTAGGAAGATGACATTTCATTACTGTCTGGAATATAACCAAGTAATTCCAACAGTTTCTCTTTAGAACAGTAATCACTTTCTACAAAATTATTTGAATATATTCTTGATGTTGAATCCATTGTTCGCAAACTTGTTTGTCTCTTGGAAATCTAAAGAAACGGCAATCGGAATCCGAAACTTTCTTGCTCTTTTTGTTGTTGTTGCTTAAACAACCCATCACTGCACAGTACACCATGGTAATTAATGTTTAATGCAATGTTTTAATTATAATTTATTAAATTTCACGCACATATATCTGCAAACAAAACGAAAAACACATTAAACACCGAACCGAAATCTTTAACCGTCATATCAAACTTGCTGCTGCTGTGGAAATTTGTCACCGAGTGACGTCAGGCGTGCGAGAGAGATAGGCTTATCCCATGCGCGTGGGTTTATCTTAGTAGTAGTAGTAGTATCATGGTGACCACCTTTCAATTTATAAAAACCCTGAGATCCTTCGTGAGTAAAAAAAGGTTTTCTTCAATGAGAAATACAGAATGTTTATAGAAAGCAAAAAGCAAGCAGATAAAAACAACTTTCATTCCTTACTTAGGTTAGCAAAATATAATACAGGGTGTAACTCAAATACTTGCCCATATCGTACGTCACAAATGGGCCAAAAAAGTTTCAATTCGTAACCTTTACGGATACACTAATGAGGGGGGGGGGGCTATTTATGAAATGGTTTTTAGTTTTTCCGTACGGCTTTAAGAGATTAAAATTAGCAACTCGTATAAATGTTTTTATTAAAAATTCTTAACGTAAAATTTTTTGGGTAAAATGATTTGGAAAACCTGTTTTACTTGAAAACGTTTTAGCTCGTTTTAGTTTTTTTCTTAAAACCAAAACTTTTTTACAAAACAAATACTTACATGATGGGTTGTCAATTTCAACACCATATACATTCTTTTTTAAATCTTAAGGAAGTCTTCTATTGGTAGAAAATATCTCTCCGTCTGAATAATGTTATAGATGCAGCTACAAGAGATAATTGCCTTTTTTTTACTTAACGTCGAAGGAACTGGTGTTTTTTCTTGTTTATTCAATTTCACTTCTATTAATACTTTTTTGTCACAAATACTGCGGAAATATCAAAAACGTTTTTTGTTGTTGAAAAAAAAATAAAGGCATTAACAATAATTTGAATATCCTTTCTCAATTTTCAGTAAAATGACAAAAATCCAATTTCAACTCCCGCCCCCTCCCCAATATCACCCTAAAGGTTGAAAATTGAACCTATGTTTATATGAACTTATTTTGTCAATTTGTGACGTAAAATCCGCCCTTAAAATAATGCCAAACATATCAGTTACATATATACATACAGGGTCTCGAAAAGATGCGGGGGTCGAAGGTATTTCTAAAACTATGCGAGTTATATGAAAATCGCTTAAGTTGTAGCTACTAAAATGCTGCACATTAATGAAATGTCTTTATTTTACAGGGTGGTTGACAGAAGTGTGGCGGACCAAACCTACCCTTTTTTAAAATAGAATGCCCTATAGTAAGGTATAATATACAGTTGTATGGTGATTCTAAACTAGGGGTAGGCGTACGTGTAGAGGTACACGGGGTGGTTCCAAGGGGTGTGCATGGTTGTTCATACAAAATGGCGGACTTCATTTGTTTCGTTTTCAAAAAAATATTTTAAATTATAGAAAATTATTGTGGATAATCAACTTTTTTTCTACGATGCGAAGCAATTCTGTCGTATTCACAACCGAAGAAATGGGACTGATCGATGTTTCTTGTGATATGACATACAAAGAAAAATATAACCGATAAAGCAGTGAGAAGGCTTTTGTCATTTCTAATTAAGTACAGACTTATACGAGTGTGGCTTTGCCAAATATATTGCTACACATAAGCCGTAATCATTTACACTTCAATTTGCATGAAGTGCCAGTTTACTTCGTGACAACCAAATTTTTAAAAAATTGCTGATAACTTGACAAGTGTCTTATTAAATTTAGTGCTATTATCCATATATTTTCTAATTTAATATACCAAAAACTATATACATAGTACTATTAATTTCCTAAATTGATGGTTTGATTTATCTGTTTTATGAATATTTTTCTATTGTTTTTTTTTTCGTTTAAATACGCGTATTGTTAGTATTTTTGTGATTTAAATTACTAAAATATAAATAGTATATGTATTCGTTGCATTTTTGTTGTCATTTTTATAAAATACTTTGAAAATACGGAAAAGAATAATTAACCATTCTTGACTCAAGAGATAGGAATAACGAAAGAACGAGAAATACAAAAGTAAATTACCTCTAGAATTAAATGAAAGTAGAAAACGAATACTCAAAAATTCTGTACCTAATTATATGAAGTTTCCAAATATTTCTCCTTATTTGCGGCTATTATATGAAACGTATTTTATTTTCATTGATATAAGTAACGGTGAAATCAATTTTAGACATTATTACAAAATTAGTGCAACCCGGAGAAATTATTACAAAACCGGAGCCCGAGAAGCGGTGTATCAACCCTGAGACTCCGGGTGAAACCTCGAGAGGTGGTCACTCTAGTAACAGCTAGGACATAAAATATTAATAACTTCTGTACTACATTTCCAAAACTAAATTTGAGTATTCGTTAATAATCTTGTATCCTCATACTATGCGATTCTTATATTACAAAAAATACAGATTATTTCCTCACTACCAGTTCGTTGAAGTTTTGGGAGCTTGTCGAAGGCTGTTGGAATGCATTTATAGAGGAATTATCGGATTCATCAGCGTTGCGAGGGGGTTTTGAATGCCTGAAGTTATCCAAATAGAAACATATTGTGAAAAAATGAAAAATGCATATCTTTTCATGAATAATTGCTTTGTGTTGTCAATTGGCCTTAATTTTAGAGCAGGAACAGCAGTGGATTTCAATATTTTTCTGCCTTCCAGAATTTGAAAATCATCGGGCCTAAAATGGACAGAACAAATGCGACTTCTACCAATGGTACGCATGCACTGCTCACATCGACTCTCAGTTACTCTGTTGAAAAAAAACTCTTAGGTGCCTAATTATTATTTTAATTATGAGACAACTTACCGAAAATATTGGTACACCAGGAATCGATCCTCGATTTTCACAAAAAGGCATTTTACAGCAATTTCTTGAAAAATACTGGATTCAGTATATGCAAATCCCATCTTTCGTATAACGCTTCCAATTTAAAACGCAAAAAAATCAAAATAAATTTAGGTTATGTAATTTTCCCACCCAGCTGAGTGACGGATAAAGATCTGAGCTGCGCAAACGCACGACACCTCCCGGCGAGGATCTTATTATTTTATTCAAATGTGCACATATTTTCACGCGCACGTCGTATGAGTTGTCTTCCATTTATTAATACAGATCAGTGGTTGTAGGCTGTTTATTATTCCTACACTATATCTTGACTGCGGCCTGCGTTGCTTGCATAAAGCACAGGTTACACGATCATTTTATTGCCTGAAATTTGTTTTTCAAACACGTTCCGTGACGTCATGGACCAATGTATGGTTTATTCTATCAAACTGAGTGGTCGCACTATATCAAACTTGCTCTATGCAGCTGTTTGAATCAGCTGTTATTAGTGAGGTTATTAATTTGTTATTCTTTCGCTAGTAGGTTTAAGTCTAGCGTTGTTTAATAAAAAACAGCGAAAATATAGCAAGTGTGGGCCCGTAATAGCGCGATCAAGAACGAGGGATGTTATCAATGGTGTCACAAGAATTGAGATTTGAAGATGGCGTTAGCTTTAAAAATTATTCGAGGATGGGTGAAAGATTTTTTAATAAACTTTTAAGCATAGTCACAAACACAATTTCAAAAACCGACCCACTTCGCAGAATCGCGTCAGTTGCATGGAAATTATTGTAATACGTTCTATTTTTAGAAATGTTTGACAAACACGATTGGTGCCGTCACAAATACGTCATCATTGGTGTTTGACAAACAAATTCGATGCATCAAAGTGACCGTGTGACCTATGCTTAAAGGAAACTATGCACACATCGCATTTTTCGTGTTTGCTGATCATACCGACGCGCGACGTAGCTATATCTTTTGATTTTCATTATACTCATGTATATACAGTGTGTCTCACTTTAGACGGCACAACCCCAGTATTTTTTTTTTAAATATACAGGCGGACCTTACCGTTCGCGGATTTGCGTTTCGCTGATTTGATTTTACGCGGGGCACTTATGTGCTCGCTTTTCTTTGCCGTTCGCAGATTGTTTTGCAGTGCGCGCGTTCGCGGATGGAATTGCCAACGTTAACTGTTTTAACTTTCACACACTTAAGTAAATAAAGCAGACGTATGCGGTTTATGTCATAAATACCTAGATAACATTATTTATCACGAACTTGTAAACACACTTATCGAGACTATTTCTTTGAATCTCTTATTACCAAGTTGGACCTGAAATAAATTGTAAAATTATAACTTGAATATACAAATGGACACTCGAGTTCTAGGTTCAAGTGGCAGACTTATGTTACGTATGGAATTTTAGTTTGTATACGCACGTTTATGTATTTTTGAATTTTTTCAGGTTGCATAGTATAAATAAATCTAGTTTATGGAACCTAGCCCCGTTTTTATAATTTATGTGTTTACTTGGGCATCACGGTTTTGCGCTTCGCGGCATTCTTCTGGAACGTAACCTACGCGAACGGCGAGGTCTGCCTGTATTATCGATAAAAAATATCTCTGTTTCACTCACTAAATTGTACTTTTAGAGTATGTTACTTTCCCTTGACGGTAAAATGCTAGTATACTACGGTTTAAAACAAACAGGAAAATTGAAGAAGTCGTATTAGGGATTTTATTGACAAATGTTGTTCAGAAGTTTTTAAATAAGCTAAATCCGAATTTCATTAAAAAAAATTTGAAAATCTCAAAAAAGTTCGAAGTCCAGAAAATTCGAATAATAATCTCACAAGTTTGCCATGGTTTTTTATTTTATTCTTTTATTCAATAGAATAACAGAAACCGATGCTTAATTACTTAAATAACAGTATTTTCTACTAAATAACCATTAGCACGTATACATTTTTCTATTTGTTTTCTGTTGTTTCCGATAACCTTTCTCAGTTCTTCTCGACTTCACGTCTTGGCAGGCTTGAGTTATTCTGTCACAAAGTTGTTGTATATTTATTGATCTAGTTTTACACACATTTATTTTTAATAGTTTCCCATAAATAAAAATTAGTCTGTTTAGATATACAGTCGAACCTCTATTTAACGAAGTCGTAAATTCGCCGAAAAAAATTCGTAATATAGAAAATTCGTTATTTAGAATAATTCGGTATATATGTATGCACATATATAATATATGTTTAATTGACCTGAAACATGATTAAATAATTGAAGTTGTAGTTTTATGTACGTAATTATTAATACATACATAGCTATATATCTATGTGCATAATATGTAACATAAACGTATATTATATATGATTACACACATAAGCTATTATACATAATGTGCAAAGGGACATAAAAGCCGCACAGAAACATTAGGTATGTACTTCCGAAAACATCAGATGTGGACTTAAGAGTTCTTAAAGAACTCTGTAATTTTTGGTTGCACTTTGCATTTAAACAATACACGTTTTCAAAAAATACATCGCACTGATTTAAAGATTTGAACAAATTCGCCGGAACATTTTCGCCATTTTGCAATGCACGACGGATGGTCTCAAATGCCTCACTAGTTTCGCGGTTCGACGGCGCGGCATTTTCAATTTGCGGTACAAACTTGGCTTAACTTAACGCTGTGAAACAATTTGTTAAACTGAACAGTACAGTCTTTGAACGAATGCGGCGTTACCGCCTAATGACCCCATCAATATTCTAGGAAAATTCCGAAACTGAACCTTTGGTAAATGAGAAAAAACCTTCCTGGAAACAACTCATTCAACTTAACAATACAGCCATTGAAGGAATACAGCGTTACCGCCTAATCACCCCATTAGAGAGAACCTTCCTGGAATTCAAACTACCTGACAAGGGTTTATGACCCTAATTTTACTACGTTAAATAGAGATTGTGTTCGCTAAATAGAGAGACATTTATATATAAATAATATCGGACATTGACGGTTCTAACCAAAATTTCGCTAAATAGAGAATTTTGTTAAATAGACGTTCGTTGAATAGAGGTTCGACTGTAGATACTTTAATCAAAACATCGGAGGCACATAATTTAAAAATGAATGCAAATAAAACTGCAGTTCTACTTTTTGGTAAAAATAAAATAAGGGAAACGTGATGATAACATTTCCATTAAAGTTAACATTTCCAAATGTGCTACGAATCTCGGATTATTTATTGCTTCAAGATTATTTAGAAACTACATTGCCAATATTATTTCAAAAAGTATTTTCCAACTTAAAACTGATGGTGTGCAGACATTGTTTAAATCGAAAAATTAAGATATTACTTTCTGAGTCATTGGTTGTATCACAATTTAATTACTGCGATTCTGTATATGGATCCTGCCTTGATAGTATGGCTTCTAAATGGACCCAAAGAATTCAAAATTCATGTTTGAGGCTTATTTTTGGCATTAGAAAATATTAATCCGTTTCTTCTGAGATAAATGAAGTAAAATGGCTTAACATGAACAACCGAACTGGTCATGTTTTGTTTATATCACAAAATGATTACTAATACTCAAACTCTTCCATACCTTTATAACATATTTAAATTTATTTTTACTAGTCATTCATTTGAACTAGAAATAAAAATCGAATTGCTATTCCATTGCATAAGTCCCAACTGTACCAACGATCATTTAGTTATATAATATTGCCAGTTCTAACAGTTTAGCTAAAAGCTTCTAAGTCTTTATCATTATCTAATTTTAAACTTCGTCTTCGTCGCTTCTTGAGGGGTAGACAATAACGTTTTTTTGCTTGAGTATTGTTTGCTTTTTTTTGTTACAGCTCTCCACTAAACTAAACCACTGAACGATTGTTCTTGCTTGTGTATCCATGTCTGTTCTTCTTTTCCTACTTTCCATCTTCTCTTAGTTCATTCTTTCCTAATACTTAATGTTATTTTCACTTTTTGTAGTTAAGTGGCAGAACAGACTGCTATTACTTTAGCATGTCTGAACCTGTTAAGAGGTTTTAGAAATAAAAGACTCGGCTGTAACTTAACATTTGTTGTGCAAGTTTATGAACAATGGAATATGTCCGTCTTAGATGGATGCTTACAAGAGACTGCTTAAAAACTACCTAGAATCGTTGAGTGAACAACTCTAGAGTTCTTCATCTAGTACATATCGGCGGTTTATGAGGGTAGTTATAAATCCAGTAATCCCAACATTTGGCATACAGCAGCGAGTGCAAAACCCTGTCACAAACCCAAGGTTGAGTTTTCTTACAACTAAGCGGCATAATACAAGCGAAACATTTAAAACATCAATGTGAACTTCGCCCCGTGGATCCTTGTTTCATTATTTCCCTCAATTACTATGTAATTTATATTGCGTTCACTCCATTTGTTACACTGTGGCAGGATTTGCATGTGCATCTTCTAACGGTGGGACATGTAGTAACAAAATATAACTAAAGTCAAAATTATTGTTTGGTTAAAATTTAGTTTGCATTCTTACTTTATTTTTGTATATAAAATAACACAAGTGCACATCAATAGAGATACATTATTTATTTTGATGCTTAAGCTGTGTTCAGTAACTGAGCTACTTTAGATAAGTTATAAAATGTCAATGTCTTATTTTGACATTAGTAACTTTTTGTGACTAGACATGCGTACAGTGTTAAAAATATATCTGACGGGATATTGAATTGACTGTAAATGGTGCACATTAAAACAGCCAATCAGAAACGGAACCAAAATTGGCCATACTGTCGTTAATATAGCCACTGTCCGGCTAATAGAAGTCCATATACAGGATGTTTATAGATCGCTAAACAAATCTAGGAAAAAAACCTAAGGAAATGAAACCTATGGAAAAATACCTAGAAAAAAATACCTAGTGAAAAAATTGTCCAAAATTATACAGTAGAAACAGAAAGTCAAAATATTATGGAAAATATTTATTAAATACTAGTTATAGTCAGGGTTGCCATGATTTTCCCCAGTGGGTTTTTTTCGGTCGTATTCATTTCACTATCGGACGTGTCCGTGTCTATCATTAGCAATCACTTTCACAAATTTTTAAATTCGAGTTATGTTAGTAGGGGCCTATCCAGGGGTCCTACCCATTGCTCCAGAGTATAGCTAGAGATTAAGTCTCGATAATCGATACGCTAGCTGGGCAGGCTTACCAAGAGCAACGTGAACTTAATAACTAAATTTCAATGGTTAACAAACAGTCGATCGATCGGCTTATATTGTCTATCAATATCAAGGCGATCAAGTAACTGATTTGGTAAATGCACTTAAATTAAAATTAATTACTGTTAGTAAAAAGTTTAGTTTTTAGTTTAAATATTTAAATTTTCTTACTCAATGCTCATGTCGAGGGCGACTGCGATTAGCCCGGTGATCCCAATGAGCAAGGTATCCTCGATGGATGGATTTGGTTCCAATAACCAGGAAACTGCAACCAGCGATGCTATTTACCTTGGGCAATGCTTGTCCCCGTGGCTCGGCGGTGCGTATGCAGTTGGAGGAACAGCTTGTAGTTCCGGGTGAACGAAGGATCAGGTTGTAGACAATTAAGAATTGATATTCAGTGAGCAACTACTTGATTTTAATTTTTGAAAATCTTGTAAAGCCCTTTTGTCTATCCGAAAGACTGCGCCATTTAAATCTTCTTTACGAAGAAAACTGTTTTTAAAGCTACACTTTTTATTTACAGTAAATACGGAGCAGAGTTCCAGCATTTGATACAGGTGCAAGCTACTACTGACTAAAATTATTCCCACAGTGGCTTATAAACAAAAGATAACCGTTTGTATGCAATATTCTATCTAATCAAGCGGATGCAGTCCTATCTATAAAAGCACAGCAGAATATATCACGTAATTCGCGGTACTTGATAAAACTGTTGCCCCAGCTGTATGTTGTTGCAGAATCCAGGACCGTTACCTGCCGGGAGCATAATTAAGAATGTATTCGATGCTTTGTTGTTGTGTGATATCTCTATAAATATGTTTTTTTGGCTTCACTGATTACTACGTTTGCACTGTTGATAACTCACGAAAAATCTGTGCAGCACAACACTCTCTTTCGCAGATCACAGCGAACTGTAGGTAATATATGAAAACTTTTCTTAAGAGGCTCATTACATAAACTGGCTAGCCATTATATAAAATGGATGATTTATACAAGTTTCATGTAACATATTATACAGCCCCCCCCCCCCCCCGGGCAGTACAAAATTCACCCCCGGAAACATTACCACTTCATATTCATGTTTTTTTCTATCTATAAAAGAATGGATGAATTGCGCGGGAATAGGTAAAAATACGTTTCATTTTCCCCCCCGGAGTAATGAGTCTGAATTCAACACTGTCGGAAACCATAAGACATAAAGATTCGGTCAAATGAGGAAAGAGTTGTCGTTTTAAGAGCTTATGCAAGATATGCTTTTGTTTTTTGAAAAAAAATTGTTGACTAGATATGAGCGAAAAACAGATTTAGTGATTTTTGTTTTAAATGTTGTAGATCGTTAATATTGGAGATACAGAAATATGATACGAATAAAAATTGTAGATATTTTTCCGCTTAATAAGATACATTTATTAATTTTCATTCTGCTTTCATAATTTTCGAGTTATAACCCAAACTTACATTTTTTTAATAGCAACTATAGTTGGTTTTGATATTAACTTTCAAGTACTAATGTGTCTGTTGTGGTGCATTAGTACTAGCATGACGTCTAAGAGACGGGCATATAGTTATTTCGAATTTATTACAAATTTTTTTGTAAACAAAGTACTATGCAATGATGTATCAAGCGTATTTTAATCACATAAAAAATATAAATTCATAAAAATATAAGCATTTACAGAGTCAAATAGAAAACCGTGTTTAAATTTGTAGGTGTTAACTTAATTACGGAAAAAGGCAATTTTTAATAATTTTTTTTTATTATCAGCAAACATATTTCAACAATGGTATTTATTCTAACACAACTTAACTAAAAAAAAGTGAGAAAAAAATACGTATAAAAATTCACACCACCCTAAAACTAGACAGAATTAGTGCAAGATGCAACACATTAGGGTCACTAAGTATAGCAGAATTTTCATCAATATTATGTTCTCCCTTACTGTCCTCACTGTCTAATTTATTATACCACTGGAACACTTGCTGCTCAAGCAACTGTCTGTTGATCTAACCGTATTTGAGCAAGTTGGTTTTTGATCCATCATGCAAAAATAGCGTGCAAACTAACGTGACATCTCTGAGACGGTATTTATTTTTAAATACAAATAACTTCCCCACAAAACACCCCACCGCAGCGAAATTTTAAAAACTGAGTTATTTTTAGGTAGTTTGAAGTTAGATGAAGGATCAACCATAAATCTTAACTGGAGGGGGAAATATTACACGCGCTTCGAACATTTCCGTTTCTCAGACGTAACGTTAGTACTTAAAGGTTAAGAAGTGCATTTTTTCTGTTTGCAGTGATATAAGGTTCGCTGTACTTTGACAAATAAACACAATACAGGACTATTTGTACGATCGAGAGTAGCAAAAACAGTTTGTCATAGAAAACATTGTTTTCTTCTTGAGGTAATTACCTCAGTTTGTTATATTTCACCTAAAAACTTTAGGGCGGCAAATAGAACAACAACGCAAAAAACTACGAATTATTACATTTAAATTTCTACTTGGAAGTAATTACATGTAAAAAAATAATGTATCTCGGCAAATGTTCAACATGTCCACCATTATTATTTACACACAAGCGGCATCTTCACAATATAATTTACAGCTTTCCGTATTTTTCTACCATCTAAATTGCGAAAGGCATTTACCACAGCATCATGTAGTTCTTATTTTGTCGCATACGTTCGCTGATAAACTAAAACTTTTAGAAAACTGACAAGAAAACATTGAAAATTGAAAGGTGTGGCGATCTTGGTGACCAAAGGACCGGCCCGTTCCTACTTATCCAAGAATTTGGAAATCGTTGGTTTAGGTGCTCTTTTACATGCAGTTGGTTGTGCGGCGGAGCACCGTCGTGTTTCTAAATCTAAGCCATCTAACATATCTTGAAATTAATTTTGTAGAAAATGGAGATAACGCCGGCCTGTCATATTTTTGTCGTAAACGAAAGGTCCAAGAATTCGCGATCCAATAATTCCCCACCAAACATTAAATCCAAATTTTCTTCGAGAAATTAACTACAAAATTGTGGCTTGCAAAATTTGTTTCGTTTGATTGACGTCTGGCAAAGGATTATCTTTACAGGGGGGCTTATGTGTTTCTAAGCAGACAGGATATATGATGAATTGTAGATCATTGGGATTTCCAACATTCTTTTAAACAATAGCTACAAATCAAAATAATCTGTATTATAAAATAACTGAAATAATTTGGATGCAAACTTCACTTTCTGTCTCGCCGCTCCCTTAACATTCAGCATTTCGCTATTAATTTTATATGTAATTTTCAAATCTGAACAACCAGTTAAGTCGATCAATTCCGCAATAATATTTTTATTTACTTTTTTTCCTTGCAATATTATACCTTGATCCACAAAGTGATTGCTAATCAGCTTTATTAGGCGCGGAACATAAGCAAATAGAAATATTTTTTTTTATTAGTAGGATTTAGGATTTTTATCTTTTTTTCCAGTTTTTCAGCTTCTTCACACAGCAAAGAGACAATTAAAGTATCTTCGTTCGAGCTATGCATTTTATTTAGTAATACTACCAAACACAGACAATTCCACAAAATATTAGGTTTAACAGCAACCCGCTTGTCGACAGAAACGGCTCTCAAGTGCGCGTTAGCACTGCTCTTCGCCGCGCTTCTCCGCGCGTCGCACAAGTGCGCGGTGGCCTTTACTCACAGAACAGAATGCGTCTATGCGAGCACCCCCGCCCCACCCCCTACTGTTGGAAGTTGTTGTAAGCTGGACCCAGCTCTGAAACTGTCGAGCTGATCGACGAATCAAGTTACGTTAGCGATTCATCAGACAGTGACATGGGCGACGTAAACTGCATGTATACTGACTCCAAGTCAGTTGAGGAGTCAGCCATGTCTGTTAGCGAGTAATTTCTGCATTATTATAATTTCTACAGGGCGTTAGGGAAGTCGACGGAAAAATTTCTAGGGGTGAATCCTTGGCCCAAAATATGATGATTTAACTCAACTTACCTATATACTTAATTTAGCCGCTAGAGGGTTTTAAAAATTATTAGCTTTTTTAAATGTTTTAACCCCCTGTATTATCACTACCAATTTTTTTTCTGGGTAGTTACTTTAATTTAGAAGATATTTCCTCTCTTAACAAACTTTTAGTTGGGTAAACGGTTAGCCACAAAAAATATTTTGTAAGAGAGGAAATAGCTTCTGAAATAAAGTAACTATCCAGAAAAAAAATTGGTAGTGATTATACAGAGGGTTAAAAAATATGGATGGATAATTAATGGCGGCAAAGTTTTTAAACACCCTGTAACGAGCCCTGTAATTTTCAAAATTAGGTTTTATTCCCCAAAAAAGCTGTAGTTTACTGGTAGAGCTACATGGCCAAAAAATGAATAAAATCTATCAGATTTTACGTCTTATTTGAAAAAAAATTAAAAAAGTTAATCATTTTTAAAGCTCTCTAGCGGCTAAACTAAGCAACTTTGTATATAGGCAAGTTGAGTTTAATCATCATATTTTGGGCCAAGGATTAACCCCTAGAAATTTTTCCGTCAACTTCCCTAACACTCTGTATATCCACTTTGGCTATCTTTCTATTTTTCCTTAGAAATATTTGTTTTGTTTTGTTATTATAAATTCTACAATTCACTTTACCTATGAAATGTATTATTTTTATTTAGAAATATTATTTTTCCAAAGAATATTATTTGTTGTTATTCACTACACTTTAATTCTGAAAAAAAAGTATTTAAAAAAACAAGACGGTTTTGTTTTTTTACAAAAAAAAAAAACATTTAAAAAACGAACTTTTTTTTGTTGCATCACTACAAGTGGTGCATACAACTCACCCATCACCACAAAGCGGCTTAGCTGTCGGTACTTACGCTAGTATGGCCCAAAAGTAATCTACTAGATGAACTATTGTTACAAGCCGTACAGAGTCGCTAATAAACCGTAGGATACTGGTCTTTCACAGTAACGTTATTACCATAAATCTTGCAAGGCTACTACCCACTGCGGAACTTCGTGCTTCCGCGGGCGTATCATTACGGAACTTCATGCTTCCGATTGCGGAACTTCATGCTTCCGCGGATCACAGTCCGCGACTTCGTTCTCCCGCGGGATTCAAGAGTTTGATTATCACACATCAACCAGAACAAGCAAGAACCTCTGACGTTTATCATCTGCTGTAGTTGCCAAAAATCTACCAAACATCATTCAACTAACTACGATAGTAGGTACATTCTACTCTAGCTAATCTAATTCACTACCTAGAAATACGCATAGCCGCGCTCGCAGTTTGGCCTCGCATTATTGCAAATTAACACATTATAATAATTATTAATTCGCATACTCGCAGAATCGCTTGCGCTAGGCACTAACTACGCAAATCAGCCCACTTTCACGAAACACGTCTGGCCTCTACCACAGTACGGAATGTTCTCCCTTATTTTTTAATTCAATTTTTAACCGAGCTCCCTCGACACGTTGCATTGGGTGCACGTGTCGCCCTGGTCCCCGAAACAACGGACCGCGAGCCAACACCTAATACGTTCGTCAAGATGATATTACATCCAGGGCTCAGAAACGACAAACGTAATAATTAAAACTGAAATATAATACGCCCCAAAAACATCAAACATGGCCTGAGACAAGGCGAGTCAGGGTCGCCGAAGTATCACTTTCCGAAACCCAGTCATCTGGCACCCGTTAACGGCATACTGGGTGATGTGGTTAGCATCACGCTTTCGACGACTGCCTCACTTTCCCTACTTCCACGACTGTGGTTTCGGTACCCAATTTTTAAAGCAGGTAGGCCGCCCGCCAGATGTCGGATTGAACCCCGTACTGTGGCACCGCAGCCTGACCCCCTAACCGCTCGGCCACGCTGCCGACTATCACAGTCAGTAGTTTTACTTTGAATAGTGGTAATGATCTTTAACACGTCAATTTCCGATATTTCTAAAGAAATCATTTTAACTTTTTTCATAAGATTATTCATATACATAATAATTTACATTCACCAGAATTATTAATTGTGTCAACAAAAGGAGAATTAATTAAATTGGCATCTTGTAGATGTAAAGAAATATCAGAAACTGTACGACCTTTATACATTTCAATATTATTTAGTTCCTTCCATTGATCTTTAGAATCCTTATTACGAATATGATATTCAAGGTATGCTTTTTTCTCGTCTTACTTCAAACGTAGTATATTTATAAATTTATGCATAATAAAATGTAGTACCTGTTAATACATCCTAGTAGAAACTTCTTTGGTAGAGTACAGGAATCGCAATCGAATCTTTCTAAGCAGTTTAGATATAAAAATAATTCAAGATTGAAAATGTTGATTTTTTAAAAATAATTGTAAATTCCGCTTTAGGTTTGGGAATTATAGACTCCGAAATGAGTGTGAAGTATGAAAATCCTTTTCTCAAATGTAACCAACTCTAGTTTTTCCGAGATTTCAATGGCAAGCTGATTTATTTAGCCACCATTTTTTGTACAGGGTCGGGCAACGATGCGGGGATCGAAGATATTTCTAAAACTAGGAGAGTTTTACTTAATCCTTTCTCTTTACACCCATTTGGTGTTGAGCTTTCTTGATAGTTTATGTTTTGCACAATATTCCATTGTTTCTTGTCTTCTATATGTTCTTTTGCGAGATCTTTTTATGTTTACAAATCCGGTCTTTACTGATGATTAACGTTTTGTTAATGCGTTTTAAGATTTAGTTAAGTTTCCGAGAAATTAAATTATTATAGAATACTTCTTCTTCTCAGACTGCCTATCCAATATCTTTATTGGATGTTAGCGACCACATTTCTAAATTTTTCTCTGCCTCTTGCGGTATTAATTAGTTCCTCTTTTGATCTTAAACCAGTCCACTGTCTTATGTTTCTAGCCCAGGACATCTGCTTTCTTCCTACTCCACTTTTTCCTTCAATTTTTCCTTTGAACAGTAGTTGGAGAAGATTGTATTTCTCATTTCTGATGATGTGCCCGAGGTATGCGGTTTTCCTCTGTTTTACTACTGTAAACAGTTCGCGGTCTTATCGCATTCGTCTCAATATTTCTTCGTTGGTTACCCTATCCGTCCAGAGCACCTTCAGTAGACGTCTATATGTCCACATCCCAAAGGCTTCTATTTTCCTGATCGCGCTTGTTTTTAGTGTCCACGCTTCAACTCCATACAATAGAACTGGCCAAACGTAACATCTAGCATAGTGCATGCGTAGGTTCAGCGATAAGTCATCAGAGCGCAAGATCTTCCCATATTTCATCAAGGCAGCACGCGCCATTTCGATTCTGCATTTAATTTCTCCTTCCGGATCCCAGTCCAGGTGTAACCAGCATCCCAAATATTTGTATTTTTGTACTCTTTCTATTTGTGTAGTATCTATTTGAATTGTTCTGTTGTTAGGTGGATCTTTATTTCTACTTTACTACTACTTTACTTCGACTATCATGCATTTTGTTTTCTTCGGATTGATGGTGAGTCCATATCTTTTACTATTTTCATTCAGTTTGCTGCACATTTCTTGAAGTTCCTCGACACTGTTAGCAATAAGAGCTGTGTCATCAACATACCTTAGGTTTGAAATTGGTACCCCATTTACCTTTACGCTCATTTCTTGATTTTCGAAGGATTCTTTAAATATTGTTTCAGAATATAGATTAAAAAGTAAGGGAGACAGCACGCATCCCTGTCGGACACCCTGCAGATCTGAACATTATCAGTGTTGATATTTTGCGTAGTTATATGAGCTGTCTGATACCAATACAAGTTTTCAATGCATAGTATGTTCTTTTCATCTATATCTGTTTTCCTAAGGATATCCATAAGTTTTTGATGCTGGACGCGGTTGATCGCCTTTTCGTAATCGACGAAACAAAGAAACACGTCTTTGTTTACATCTCGGCAGTTTTGTAAGAGCACTTGTATGCCGAAAAGTGCCTCACGAGTTTCCTTTCCAGACTTAAAGCCAAATTGGTTGGGGCCTATGTTTCGTTCGCATTTTCGATATATTCTATTGTGCAGTATTTTTAGAAAAATTTTAAGCGAGTGGTTCATCAGGCTTATTAATCTATGATCATTACATCCGCGAGCAGTTTTATATTTTGGTAGGGGAATGAATGTAGATGTTAACCATTTTTTAGGGAAGCATCCTGTGTCATAAATGTAGTTAAACACTTTCTGAAGAAGAGAAATATTCTCTTCATCAACCAGTTTTAGTATTTCTACTGGTAATCCATCAGGCCCCGCTGCTTTATTATTTTTTGTATCTCTTAAAGCCTTTTTGATCTCCTCCAGTGATATTGGTGGTCCTGATAATTCTTGATTTTTTAATTTCGGTTTCAGTTCTGGTCTTGAGTTATCCATAAATAAGTTCTCTATGTATCTTGTCCATAGTCTCTTATTATCTTCCAGTTCTATTAGAATACTACCACCACCTATTTTTGTTTGGTTTCTTATCTTCACGGTTTCACATTTATGAAATTAAATAAATTATATTAAATACTTAAAAATAACTAAATATCAAGTATCATAGAGGCTACACTTGTCACGTCTCAACATTAGCAGTAAGTGTATGATATCAGCTCTTTCTGTGTTTCATTACGATAATCAGTTTCCAGGTTGGTAACAAAAACTGCGGCAGAATAACAAATTTTCATTATAAACTATGTACTAGCAAGATGCCCGTTTTTTGTACGGTAACAAACTTTTTTCTGAATCTTAAATGAATTCTAGAGTGCCTCCCCCTTCATTCAATACATTAAACCAAAAAACCCTGTACAGCAATATTGTAGGTAAAAAAGAAATAATATTCTTCCCAAAAAAGTTCTCCATCATTCTTTTATGCTTCACGTACGCCCTAGAAGTGTGTATGTAATTGTCGTTTCTCTTGTATAGATTGATGAAACTATAGTTGCAGCATTAACAATCAGAATGCGATTAAAAAAAAATGTGTGATACACGCACACAACTTCCTTTTACAGTGGTCTTTAATTAGCCAAAAAAATTATTTTTCAAAAAATTACAAAAATTACAAATTCTACAGAAACCTTAAAAAATAGAGTTAGTTGAAACGACAAATTTTCTCTAAAATTTTAATACGGGCTGTTCTATTTAAAATTGCAGTTAATAAAAAAAAAGAAACCAATTTTCGAGATATTCAACTGAAAAATCACCTCTCACATCAATACACATTAAAAATGTAATAACAATGTAACGTTTGAAAAACATCATTAAAGCCGTTTTGAAAAAACCGAAAAAAACTGAAAAATCACAAGAGTAAACACTATACTTCCGGTTATGCGATTTTCTTCAAAAGCTTGTTGTCGCATCTAGATAGTAAACAAAACTTATATACACTGCTCAAAAAAATTAAAGGAGCACCTAGTAAAAGTCGACTTAAATTGTTACACGGTTCTATGACAATCAGTATTTGTTTGTTGTAGGTTTTTGTTTTCAGGGTTTTCATAATGTAAACGCTATCGCTGTACATTGTAAAATTTGTAGACTGAGTATTGTTTCAAAATTTACATTGACTTTTAATGTTAATATTGCTTGTTCTACTTATTTATTTTGCATGCTTCCCTATTCGACTTTGATATGCTGTTGATCACTTTTCGTTGTGTCATCTGCGTCGCTATTATGTTGCCCAAGTATATCTTCAAAGTGGTGTTTTCAACGGGCCATGATCTCCGTGTCGTTAGTTAGTAATTTTCCCGTTTTATCTTCAATGACATTCAGAAGGAATGTTTTGTCTTTTCTGAAATTCTTTAAGACGCTACAAAGCTTCTGTTCTGTTTTAAAGTTATGTTCCATTTTCCCCAAGACTTATCTTCCAAACTTTGTTTCTTAGCATTATTCACCATTTTGTTTACTTTTATTCAATGTTGTTTATAAAGCTCATAGTCTTCATTGCATTTTGTTGTGAGTGTAGCTGTGCCATAACTGTTTCTTTATCTTCAATTTTGATGGATTTGTTTTGCCCTTGTCTTAATAGTGTGGTTTTTTACACCACCTACCTTTTCTGCTGCCGATTTTTTTTAAATTTTTGCCCAATAGCTTCTGTTTTATCATCATATTTAACCCGGACACTTCTATTTCTAAAAGGAATTGGTAGCTGAGTTGTACTTCCTCATGTTTTAGTCTGCGAGACTGGATTGTTTTGAAATTCGCTTTAGAAGTTCTGGATTTATTTGATTTTTCATTAAAAAACACTTGCTTTCTATGGCACACTGAGTATGTATGGATGAGATATGAGTGAATTTAAAAAAAAAACGAATTATCTAATAAGGGCCGGTTTTACAAACCAAGGATAAATTTATCCGGGGAATAAATACTCTAGAAACGATTGCTGTAACAAAGAAAACTATGACAATTATACTTCGGAGCTTATTGTGAGTACCTATCATATATAGGTACTTGCATTGGTGTGCGGAAAAAGTCACGGAATTAAGGGGTCAAGCAGTAGCATTGAAGGTTACACGAAGAAGTTGAGAAAAATGTGGCCATTTAAAAGACGGTATTTTCAAAAAATAATTTTTGCTGTAAAACTGCATTATAGATATGTGCAATAAAAATATATGTTTTTGACATTGGTCCCTTCATTAGTATATCCAAAATAACACTCTAAAAACTGTCAATACCCATTGCCCCACCCTGTACAACGTATAGAACTTAAAATATTTGAATTTCAAATGGCAAAGTGTTAATCTTTTACTACTTATAATATCAAGTCTTTTAATGGGTATTTTATCATTTTTGTAAAGTAAAATGAATTAATTAAAAACGCAGATTAACATTTGTAAAAATACTCTATTCTCGTTATCAAAGTATTGTATGTACTCTTTTTGATGTATGCGGTCAAGATATGTAAGTTCTTACTAGCATTCCAGTTTTTTAATGTGTTTCTCATCTGCGTTCTTTTAGGTAGGTCTTCTAATTAAAGTTAGTCCACCATAAAATCCTTTGCTATTATCGATCTTTTGGAGGGAATAATATTTGCAGATAGATTTGGCTTATATCGGCGGTTAAAACAAATATGTGCAATCTAAATCTAAGAATAATTAAAAGCAGGTCATCTTGAAGTTTTGGCCCAACCATTAATGTTTTATTTAAACTAATCCCAGATAAAAACAGCCTATGCTTCAAACTTCACCAGTAGTTTTTTGAATTTACTTGATTCCTTTATTACTGCGTGATGCGGTAGGTAAAACGCATTGGGTTCATTTAATTTTGATACCGGAACCAATTCTTTATGGCTAAGTCTTTGATAGTCGTTCATAAATGACTATAATTTGTTATAGTAAGGAATATCGATTTAATTTAGTCTTTAAAATTGAAAATCGCCTACTAGCCATTTCCTGTGTTAAGCCGATTAGCCAATATTGGAGGGATTAATTTTGAAAGACAGTTTTATTACCTACCGGCACCGTTTCGTCGAAATGTGTTTGCAAAACGTGCTTCACGTTGTACTTTTCATGGGAAACTAGAAAGGCTGAAGATTTTCTACTTCTCCGAATTTTTGAATTTACTTACGTAATGACAAATTGCAGGTTGTGCAGTTCGGAATGTGTATGATCCGATTATCCAACGTAAGCTGGCTTCTAGTAAATGAAGGTTATGACGGTTCGCCTTTATTTGGCCGCCGTCTATAGTTGGTCCAGCAGTTAAATAAATAACGCAGGTCAACTGTCGGTTATTTTCGCTACACCAGACATTCGATTTGCATATTGAAATCTCCATGAGTGGATTTAGCGCGAATTTTTGTTAACTAGTTGGCATATTGTTTGAATGCGTCAATTCCTGTTTCTGGGCAATTAACAGCTTCTTTTAAATCTAAATTTGAACAAGTTGCTTTGGTTATAAAATTCATTTGCAAACCTTCACCTAAATTGCGCTGTTGATAACATACGTACATTGTGTTGTCAAGTCATTGCTATTAGCATAAAGAACCTAAATAACTACCCTTTAGTAGTGACACTGGTAAATTTTTATGAAATTCATGAGGTAACAAATTATGCTTCTTCTTACTTAATAATCGACAGTTGGCTTTTTTATAACTGCCGTAGGGAGAGGTGCAAGGGCACAAAGTCAGCAAAAAAACTCTTTTTGCATAGTGATCGTGAAAGTCGTCTTCTTTTTTAACGAAATATCGTATTGCAAGTTCCACTTTTAACGCCAAAATCATGAAAAAAAGTAAACTTTTTTAACTATTTTATTGAAATGTCAATTTGACAGTTGTCAATTCCGAAGTCCTCTTTGACTAAATTTCTACCAAGAGATCGCTATGCAAAAAAACTGCGTGTACAACACGTTTTGAAAGTCCCTTTTTCATTCATTTGCTTGATTGAATCGGTCTTCGCCCTCGTTATATAACCAAAAAAAAGTATGACTTTCAAACTAGTTGTACAAATTACTAATCTATGCGTATTATACACATGATTTTTTTTCTAGGAGTTTAATTAAATACGTTTAAAAACTATTTAATAGTATATAATTTAATACTTGAAGAATAATCCAAAACAAATAACGCGCAATATAGTTGCTCTGAATAAGCTTGTTTTGTCAAAATGGATTAACTGTAAATTTAACAAAGCGTTTTAAGAACGAACAGGAAGCAGTGGCGTAACTAAGATTTTGCTCTGGGGGGTGTTCTGGGAGAGTGGTCAACCTTACAATAAGAATTTAAAAAAATCGAGCGTACCATAAAGTATAGTTGCTTTCATTTATACGGGACTTGCGGTAGGCCTTGATTTAAATTCTTGGCAGCAGAGACCACCTAGTTACATTTAAGAATTTATTTTTTCCTTATTACTTGCTTATTAACCAAAAGAAGTCAGAAATAATTATTTGCTAAATAAATAACAACTTGGCTTGCTTGTAAAACTAAATTGCAAGATAATGCCTGTCCTTGCACTAACTCCAACCTATGAAAACGTTGAATGTCATTTTGACTGTAAAAAATTAGTTAAATCACGGCCTACTGCAAGTCCTATAGAAATGAAAGCAACTATACTGTTTATTTATAAACAATAAAATCATTACAATTGTAATACAATTTATAGTAGTAATTCACGTTTTGTTGTTTTTTTTTGCTAACTCGTTTATAATTTCATCTACGTTCACCTGCAGTTCTCTGTGAATGGAGAGCCAATCCATTCAGCGTATATTGCGATGTTGTATTTCGGAGGTAAGTCTTAATTCTATTTAAGGTGGAGAATGATCTTTCAGCTGTTGCAGTTGACACAGGAATCGTTGCAAGGATTTCCAGCAACTTGAATATGTTTGGAAAGATGTCCTTATTGCACGTAGCTAGCGCATCCATTGCTGTCTTATATGGAAGATTTTGTACATTTTGGCATTTCCGGTATAATTTGAACTCAGCAATCACGTCCGAAGGAGGTTCGTTGAGATCGGATTTTAAAAATGGTCGAGTCCGAATTCCGAATGTAATAATTGATATTCAATTATACGTACAGTCGTGTGCAAATAAATCTGGGACAGTGTTTTTTTCACATGCACATTCAGTTAAGAATTGAAGAATATCTCCATGGATTTCCTGCTATCAGAAAGAGTTACATTAAACTTTAAAAGGTACTGAAACCCGTAACTCTCTCTGATAAGAGGAAATCCATGGAAATATTCTTCAAATTCTTAACTGAATCTGCATGTGAAAAAAACACTGTCCCAGATTTATTTGCACACGACTGTACATTACTAAAATGTAATTTTAGATTTTTTGTTTAAGACAAATTTTAGTTATTCCTAAAGCCTCTGGGGGGTGTTCTGACACCCATATCACCCCCCATAGTTACGCCACTGACAGGAAGTGTTTATAGCAGCATTTCCATAGCAACGATCTTTACATAAATGAAATGTAACATTTTCTACGCCTCCAAATGTTATAAAAAGCCAACTTTCTATTAGCGAAGGAAAAAAATGTTGTGCACTTGTTTATCCACGTTACTGCAACGATCATCCTCTGTGAAATTAGAGTGGACACTCGTTATTATGTAAATCGTGGTTTTCTCGAATAAAAAAAGTTGCTAAACAATTGGGTATTACCTACTCTCATTACATCGCCACAGCTACTTTTTTTAAATTAATTACTATAGATATTTATGCATTAAGAGAGATATGAATATGTTTTTCTCCAAGGTCGACACGGTTAAAGATCGAGGGTTCTGGCCCGAGGTCTGTAAGTCAACCGAAGGTAAAAAACATGAATATTTCATGTGGTGCATACAACATTTTATTTGAAATCGGCATTAAAGTACCTCGAAATAGTCATTAAAATACGAGAAATCGGCAGTGAAGTAATCTATTGTTTTACGACTTTTTTGTACTTAACGAGGCGACAGATAAACGTGAACCGACATTAGCTGGCCATAGACACGCGTTTAAAACCGCCACGAATGTAGTTTTTCGTGGAAGTTTTGAACGCGTGTCTATGCCCAGCTTATGTCTGCGCATATGCACACGTGCAAAACCGGCACGGATGTAATACATTCGTGGCGGTTTTAAACGTGTGTCTATGGGCAGCTAATAACATAACCTACAAATGCTGTAATGACACGATTTCTTGATTTCAAATAAAACATAATGTACTCTTCGACACTGCGTTGGCCCTACGGACCTCGGCAACTAAATCCACATTTGTGATAAAAAGCTAAACTCACTAGTAAGTCTTCATTATTTATACTAGGAGTGGGGAATTTATTGAAATTAACAATGGTAGATTATATTATAAGTGAGAGATAATACTGTCAGTAATGCAGTGCGTGTTTATCGTAACTATCTATTGTCAGTTTCGCGATATATTCTGAGGGCGCAAACTATTTAGGCACAAGAATTGCTAC